>OV815273.1:40044232-40676784 GCA_929108145.2 Limnephilus rhombicus | reverse complement strand
CGGCGTTGCTCGGGTTTTACAGAGAGTTTTTCAAAATCCGACGTAGACAGTGGACGTGCCCCTTTTTTATTACATTAGCTTCACGCCGCAACCCCTGAGGAAAATAATTAACCCTCAGGGCCCACGTCATATTTGGGAATGCTGTGTGATTTTTAAGGAAAGGAAGTAGACGAAGATTTTGGAAAGGAAGAAGGGTATGAGGGGTGGGTAGGAATCGGATAGGAATAGGTGTCCGTAATATTTCTTTAATGATAATAAAATACTTTTATTTCACCACTGATCAATAAAAACAATCGACATGTTTCCAAACCAATGGATTTTTCGTCAGGATACAAAGAAGAAACCATTGGTTTATTGGTTTTGAAACAAATCGATTATTTGAATTGATTAGTGATATATGGAAAGTGTTTTATTTTAACAAAAATCTTCCGAGAAAAGATATTTGCCGCCAACGGGACTTGAACCCGTGTCCTTCTGATTGCCGGTCGGATGCTCTGACCACTGAGCTATGGCGGCTTATCTAATACCCGCCAAATAATTAAATATATACTGGTGTTTCATTTAACAATTACTGATTATTATATTTTTCCACCTGAAAACAACCAACTTTATTTTTGTGAGGGAGGTATTGTTAGTACTTAATCTCTCGCTAGGGGGCGTCGAGACAAATTATGTCTACATTTTTTGGTGAAATACTTTTAACTTGTTAAATATTAATTATTATTTTTAATTTATAAACTAATGTTTAAGACAAGATTTTTATGCATAGCACAAAGGGTAACAATTATTATAAGCAATAATTGTCAGCCTGAAACACTCATTTTTACATTGAAAAATCTTCCGCCATAGCTCAGTGGTCAGAGCATCCGACCGGCAATCTGAAGGACACGGGTTCAAGTCCCGTTGGCGGCAAGTATCTTTTCTCGGAAGATTTTTCAATGTAAAAATGAGTGTTTCAGGCTGACAATTATTGCTTGTAATAATTGTTACCCTTTGTGCGATGCATAAAAATCTTGTCTTAAACATTAGTTTATAAATTCAAAATAATGTTTTATTTTAGTTAAATTAAAATGTCGCCAGGACATAATATAATATTTCGCCGCCATAAAGGTCGCCCAGAGGGCTTTTACATGTTTGTTATTACAATTAATAACAGATTATTTTGAAACAAATAAAGAAATAAATACAAAAAAAATACTGCGATTTGAAAAATTTACAAAAATACAGATGTGTTTAGGAATAAGTTTTTTTTAAGATCCACAAAACTCGCTAAGTTGATATTAAATATAAGTACCTATTGATTTCCCGTAGTGTAAAATCGTTGTGTCGGAGAGTGGGCAATGTAGTTCCGCTTATGGATGCTGCAGTAGAATAGTGTATTTTACATGATTTTGTAAATAGTAGAATGCATGTACAAACGCCGTATTAACCAACTTCCTTCGACAAGAGCGAACGAGTCTCTCCGGCATCCGAGTTCTTCAAATCGTCAGTAAATAACGAGGCGACAATTGTGGCTGTCAGAACACATCAGTGGCAATAAACCGGACTCGTGATGGAGGGCCAGGCGACAAGTCGACCAGGACTCCGGACATTCCTCATTTACCCATCATCGCCATTACAAACCTGTTGGAAGCGGAGATCGCTCTGTCATCAAACCTCAGACCTGTGATTTATAATTTCCTCGTCATTGTTGCCATAATATTTTATTGAAACCCTGCTAACGTTATTAAAAAAGTATACTTTTCATTTCTTGAGTATAATAATATGATATCTGGTGATTCCCGCGACTTGATTTGCTGGATTATGGATTATTGACAGCAGAAATAGCATACTCTAAATTTTCGCAATAAAACTTAATATCTCATACTTACTCACAATGCGAATGTTGTCGTACCTTTTAAGGATTTGATCTAAACGCAAAAAATACCGCTTCTTTGATGTACCTACGCAGTATACAACCTCATCCATCGATTGAAAGATTCCTTTGCCTTAGAGGTCTTTAAACGTTCTTCATTCTTTAGAAACTTGACTAAACCTCTAACGGATCGCTTCAGGTTCGAAGTTCTAGAATATGCAGAGAAACTGGGCTCGAAGGCTTTTGTATAGGGGAGCTTTGCCGCTTTTATAATTAACTGTCAACTTAGTCAATTTAAACGCTCATTAGTGGAGAGTGGAAAATGCACCAACGCTTTTCCTAGATTGAATTTCCTCATCTGGCAACTTTGCCGGCTGCGTGCGTTAATTACTTCGAGTTTCCATTATAGTTGTTTCTTCTAGCGTGTACCATATAATATTATGTGGTTGGGAAAGGGTTGCTTAATTTAAACCTTAGTATTAAATATACTTTGTACAGTTTATTGCGCGAAATTATTTGCGTAATTAATTCTCAGATATGGAGCACTCATTCAAAAACACGTTTAAACCATATTCGTGAAGGAGTCCCTAAAAAGCTCGGTAAACAAAATACAAAACATACATATATGAAGGGTTGGTGAAAATTGTGAGAAGCTTTTCATTTCCTTTAAAAGTCTGGTCCATCCACGAGAACTTGTGAAAGTTTTATCAGTAGCAAAGCTCCCAGGAATCCAGGAACAAGGACGTCGACTAGTTCCCCTCTTTAATTCCTCTAAATTAAATAATGGAAGGTCAACTAATGAAATGAGAGCGTTCCGCCCGAATCCCGGCGGTGCCCGGTAGCAGTAAGAGGTACCTACCCCGACGAGAAGTTCCTCCACTTTCATTCCACTCCAATGGAAAATCTAATAAAATTTAGCACAAAGTTACAGGAGCGGGTTTCAGGGATGGCGGAGTTTAACGTCCACGCGTTAAATTTAATTATAATTAACTTAATTTTTCAAGTATCTGCAGGTGTAAGTTGATACTGTTCTTCGAATTCGGGTCTCCAGTTGATGGTATCAATAATACTTATATTTAACAGCTTAATAATAAAAATTCAAGCAACTACTGCTTTTTTTCGTTAGTTGTTTTCGGGGTGTTATGTGACTTTTGGCCGTGAAAATCTAAAATCGTAACTACGGCTTCATTAACATATGGAGTATTTTTGCGTTGGAATTTTTGCAGGACTGATTTTATATGGAATCCGTCAGTGTACATAATGTAGTATATGTTTATTACCTCACGTGTTTTGCTGTGAATACTATACTAAAATACTATATTGCAGTGGGAATATAATATACAAAATATCTGTGTGCAGCTAATGAGAGTCATTATTATAAATTACGTTTTTTTAGAATATTTTTTATGAAAGGAGATAATGTAGGAATTTTTATGCAAAACCTCGTTTTGTTATTAATAATTGCAGAAATGCTTACCACGTGTATTGAAATACAAAGTTGTACAATGGCTGATCGGAGTGATGTTGTCAATAAAAGTAGATAATAATAATAAGTGTGTACCCTTTTATGCTAATCTAAACTAAACAATCAATATTAAAAATACAAAGTATGGTTGTCTTATAACTCTGTTACATTGTAACTCTGCTACAATGTACTCTGGAACAGCTTTGAATGGGTCATCATTTTCAAATTTGAAATGTTGGTTAGGAGCAGTTAGGAGAATCAGACAAGCGATAAAGTACAATGTTTGTAACAGAAATTTATTTTGATTGCCGATTTCGAAATTAGAACTAATTTGTCGAGAATTCAGACTAGTCGTAATTTTTCTCGTGTCTATGCCTATCTAGTGTCTAAAACAAATACTTATTTCGGTTGCGTAGGTCTGTAACTGTCGGACTCCAATTTGATTTGAATTTAAGTGTCATTTTAAAAATTGGAACCGATTCTGTGTAAAATTCCACCAATGTACTAAATCAAGGTCTACCTGCAAATGTAATACTTTAACAGAAAAATAGTTCAATTTGTCTTTTTCATAAACGGAATTAATGATAGGATATTTCAAGGATCTGAGCTAGTCATGGTACTAAACCTAGTTGATGATAGTCAAAATAGATTGTATAGTTGATTGTTGTCTCTATTTTACAATCCTTTTGTGGTGGATGAGAAACTGTCAGAACCCAATTATTTCAACCACATGAATTTGGTGGTAGATGAGAAACTGTCAGAACCAACATGGAGGTCAATCACATGAATTTGGTGGTAGATGAAAAACTGTCAGAACCCAATATGGATTTCGATCACTTGAATTTGGTGTTAGATGAGAAACTGTGAGAACCGACATGGATTTCGATCACTATATAAATAATAAGATAAATTTGGTGGTAGATGAGAAACTGTCAGAACCAACATGGATGTCGATTACATGAATTTGGTAGTAGATGAGAAGCTGTCAGAACCAATACGGATTTCGATCACGTGAATTTGGTGGTAGATGAGAAACTGTCAGAACCCAACATAGTAATCCCTATGAATTTTATTCAGTGACCGCAAGAAATTCCACGATGAATAACCTAAGCACACAATTATTATACACCATTTAATACATAATATTAAGCACCTGTAGCCATTGTGTTTATTGAGTCGTGTATAGTCAACATTTTAACTTCAACTGACAGGTTGCTTGTTGTAAAATGCTCCTACCGCTCGTGTGAATGGCCGCGCAACAACTCCCGCACCATAAAAGTCTCGTAGCGAAACATTTAGCTCCCATTCGAATGAGGCTTTAGTACTTAATTAACTGTGTATGAAATTGTATTTGGTTGCCGGAATGACAATAATTATTCTTCCCATGTATCTGCAGTGCAGACACTGCAGACTATAAATTATTTGCGCTGTTGTATGTGGCCGTGTTCTATACGGAACATAATAAACAAAATACATTCACAATGGTATCAATGTCACAACATAATGGATCTACGTACATTATTATTTTTATTACATTACTAGCTGATTCCCGGCATGCGTTGCTATGCCATTAAATAAAGAAATTGTTTCTTTCCCCTTCCGCCTCCCTTTCCTCTTCCGCGTCCCCTTCCCTTCTCGAGTTCTCACTCCGCCTCTCAACCTTTCCTCTCCCCACTCCACTCCCCCTTTCACCCGTCTCGCGAACCCCCCTCCTGACTTCCCCCTCTCCCCTCCCCTGCCCGCTCCCGCATTACATACATTCAGTCCCGATACATTCAGTTTTAAAACAGCTCGCGTGCCACTAATTACAATTTTTTATACAAATTTCATAATACCAGAGCTCACCAATAGTTTTATACAAACCTTGTCCTGACAATAACGAACACAACAATAAAAGAATTATCCAATTTGGTGCAGTCGTTCGGAAGTTATGCGCGTACATACATTTCGGGGATTCATTTTTATTTATAGAGATTAGTATTATCACTATTTCGCTTGCCAAAACACTGTTTTTTGTATATTTTTTATAATCGTACAAGAGTCCCAACTGCTCTCAACCACCTGCAGCTAGTGAGAATATGGCATCCCCAATTGGAGTATGTTGTAGACTGAAGGTAGTAGAAAGGAGAAGGAGTTGGGAAAGAGAAGGTCACCAAACACGGCTAAAGCCGTAGCAAGCAATGTTTCAATTCTGAACGGTCTTACACAAGGGCGATACTAAGAGTATCTTCCACTCTGAAACGTGCCGCAAATATTATTTTTAAATGATAAAATTGTGAAATAGCACAATTCAGCGAAATAAAATTTATTTGCGCACTCCGGGATTTGACCGCGGAGGCCGTTTGTTTGAAATTAATAATTATAAAAAATTATTAATGTTAGTTTTGAAATAAGTTGTTGCAAAGTTGAATACCGTTTCACCCCAGCACTTGTTTGAAATGGAAGAACAACTTTAAATAACTATATTTATAAATATTATCAAAAATACTAGATACAGTCGCGTGTAACGAAATGAATTTGATTTGAATTTTTTTTTCAAATTAAATTAAATTAATTATTAAAAAATTAGATTATTTAAATTAATTTGTATAATTTTTAAAATTGGAACTGATTATGTGAAGAGTCCCTAGTACCGACTTATATTATTTTAACCGAAAATTATTTGCTGGGTTCGACTTGTAAAAAAGTCAAAAGTAAATAGAAAAGGAAAAAAAAATAGGTAGGTACTCATTATGCCAGTTCACCTACATATTATGTAGTTTCAAATTGTAAATTATTCCCAAATTTATTATAATTCTAAACATTTTGAATCTAAATTTGTATTTATCTTCTATTTTTGCTTCACAAAATGTTAAATGATTTTAAGAAAAAGTGTAACTTCTATTGTCTTTGAGAAGTCAAGGTTCTGAAAAAAAAACAATAGTAAAATATATTTTAAAAATTCAGAGTGTGCAGTTCACATGTGGTAGAAGTGAAACCTTCAGTAAACTAAAGTAGAATAGAATGGGGAGGCTACGAAGCACCGCACAAAGAAGAGACCGATTATTCTATCCCATTCTCTCGCATGCTAAAACCTGTAGGTAGATGTATGTCTTTGTCTCTTTTAGGGTAGCTTCTTTTCGTTTCTTCGAGTTTCAAATCACAACGGTGCTAAAGAAGTTTTCACTTCAAAATATGATATGTAGACGAAGCTCCGTTTAATGTAGAAACAAAATTAAAAGATGCATTAAATAACAAAATAGGCGATGCAATATTACGAAAAGAACTCAGTGAAGCCCACATGATCATAAAATGTTTTAATTTTTTTTATTATTTATATATATATTACAATACAGTACATTACAAAATTATGCTTTGTCTGTCCAACTCGGAAGGATTCCCGTTTCAGGACAGCCAAATTGCATATTTAGTTCATAATATTCTTAACAAAGGGATGATTTCGTTCAAGATATCACAAGAATGAGATTCTGTCAAGACAACTTTTGTAAAGAATTGCATTCGGAACGAAGGAATGGTTTCTTTATATTCTTGAAAGAATCGCAAAGATGTGATTTTTTTCAAGGTCATTTTGGAGAACTTTAATAATTGCATTCAGAACAAATGAATGGTTTCTTTCGAGAGATCGCAAGGATGAGATTCTTTCCAGATCATTTTGGAGAACATTTACAATTGCATAATTAAAAATATAGTACTTAAAATACTTCATATTATTGTATCAATTAATAAAAAATAGATGTTAGGTCACCACTCACCACTCGCCAGCTCTGTGCTCCGCCCGAAGCTCGAAGGTAGAGTCCATAAGCCCTCGGAGGCGTGCAACTCGACGCTGAGTTGTCGGTGTGACAAATAAATCCCCCGATACCCGCTCTCGTGTAATGTGCCGAGAGCTATAGCTATAGCTACTAGCTAGTGTCTCAGCCTTCTACTAAATCTGCACATATTTAATAAATACTCGTAGGTACATTCCTACGCCTGCTATTTTATGTGTTACTCTACCGATGAATTTAATTGCTTCCCTTTGTTATAACGTAGAAGTGTACAGAGATAAATCTTCACAATATTATAATGTTTATGTATTTTACGGATCAGATTGAATTATAAAAAATAATTCATAAAATTCTGCGATTTTTGTATAATTAACTTCTAGGTAACTAAGAGATAAGTCTTCGATGTCAAGATAATCCTCTCTGTTAATTTTTTAATTCTCTACCACTCTATTTTTGGCGTAGATACCTACTATAGTAGTATTTACTACTAAGTACTACCTAGCGTACTTATAGAACTTAAAAATACGGTTTAAACGGTGAAATTTAGGTGGATTCACTAGTTTTAAACCGCAGTAAGCATATCACATGTTTCCTTATTAATATTTTGGGGAATGAAATTAATTAAATCGAATAAATACATGGAAAACCGAACACCAACCGCTCGAGTGTTTAGTTGTTCAGATTTCAGTTGATCAGAAAGAGAACACTGATAAGTTTTTGCGTATTGACGGATATCGGCTGTGATATAAGAGTTACAAAATAAGGTATTATTTTATGAATGTAATATTTTGGAAGAGTTTACTTTTGCTCTCAATTCAATCGAGTTTTTCTTCCAAGTACCGAATGTATGTACAATTTTCGAGTTTTAGAATCTGCACAAAACTTTCTTTCCTACTACCTACCAATATCTGATGTCCCTGTTGATCTAACAAATAATGATTTTTATAAATAAGTATTTATTTCCAGGAGTGCAAAATTTTTAATTAAAGTAGAATTAGGTGAGATTTGAATAGTACATCATCTCATAAGATTTAATTCTATCTAACGGGTAGGTGGGTACTAATGAAAACCAATAGATTGTATGTTTATGTGAATAAAGAGACCCACAACACTCCACACATTAATAGGTCAACAAAATCATTATAAATAAACATACGTAATGTGGTTTCGTTCCGTCAAGAGAAACTAAATTTAAAATCCGCGCCCAAACACCGCCATCTTAGAAAAGCGTTATCAGAAATTTAACGATTGCCTCCTACTCCACCCCTGTGCGTTGCCGCGCTGATAAATTTAGTGTTTCTGAGTTGGCTGGATGTCGCGGAAGACAAATTTATCACCCAGAGGTGTAGCCGAGTCGCCGCGTGCTTTAAATTATGTTTAACGCCTCTTAGCATATTTGCTAACTATTTCACAACAGCCATATATCACGGTGGATATTCCTTGTAACGATTTTTTAAATGAAAGATTTATTTAATTATGCAATCCTCTTTTGTCGGTATTAATAGTTTCATATTTTTAAATATCAGCAGTTGAACTTGAAATTAGTAATTCAGAAAGAGGCTTAGTTATAAAAATATGTTTTGGTTAGAGAGTTTGGAATATAGATACATCTACCACCTATATATGTCTAGATACCTCTATTAAAATGAGCCTTAGGTATAGTCATCCGTCGATACGTTCCTAGTAAGTAGCTTTACCTCTTCCTCATAAACATTTCAATTTAGTAGGCGAGTTTGGGTACTGCCGCCCCGGGAACCATTTATTGTATAACACCTCTGTCACCCCAAACGGTTCGCTACGTTTGGTGTCTTAGCAGGGGTGCCCGGGTTCATGGGGTGAGGTTTCTTCGGATTTTGGTGGCAGATGCGTCTGTCCACCAAATGCGTGGTAGGCCGGATCGGGAGAGACTGGTAAAGAGAGATCTTTTGACCTCTCCAGGAACATCGCCTTGCACTGCAGTGGGATGGATAGATTTGACCGTCACTCCTGGATACACTGACCCCCTTTCCTAAAAAGACCCTGCACACAGCAACCCCAAAGATGCTATGAGCCCTGAGGTAAATCATTTTCCCCAGGGCCTCCTGTGCGGAGCTAATGTAAAAAAAAATCCATATATTTTATAATATACTTAGGTCACAACGAACAACAGAATAGCATATTTTGAATGTAGGCTAACAATGTTTAAATATGCATCATTCAAAATAAATCACAATGAAGACAAAAACTGCAATAAAATTGACAGTGACACGCGATACATCGACTGTCCTAACAAGTAAATCGAAAGCTCTCCACGCAAATAGCCATAATAGCTTCCACTTGATTAGTCCCGCGTTCTTCCCGTCAAAACTCTATTATGAACACCCATTGTGCTTTCTGCGCCCCGCGCACTCCACGCTTGTGCTTTATCTACAATCAATAATGCAGCGTTAAAGGTTTGTTATATTTATTGTAAAAATACCATTTGCCACGCGTCGTAGAAAATTATCCGTGAACTTTTATTTATATGGGAAACGCAGCAATGTGACGTTTTGAAAGCAGTTGTAGCATCCCCAACGGAACAAAAAAAGCCAAAATGATGCTGTAAATTTCTACAAATCGTCAAAAGGGGAAGACTTATTCGATTATAATGTTAATCACACTATTGTTTGTGGTGTAGCATTTTTGTTGTGTGTGTTTTGCTGTTTGATTTGTGTGTTTTCGATGTTGGACGCCGTTACAGTACTCTGCTCACAGTCGATTAGCTATTTAATGTTCAGGAAGTGAGCTCGTATTAGCCCGGGCTTGATAGATTAACGCGGCCGAGTAAAACTAACCATAAAATAGGAAAAGCAATAACCATTAGCAAACACATTCCTGCCGCGGTGTAAAATGAAAGATCGCGAGGTTTGTTTTACGATCCAGTGCACGAACGTTCGAACAAAACATTAGGTGACCAAAAATTCGTTGTTATCAAGAGTCAAATCTTATTAAAATCATTATGTCTTAACAGAAGGGTGGGTAGTCTAATATCACAGATTTATTTATTTGAAACAAAAAAAGCACAACCAAAAACAAAACACTTCATCGTAGTATTGGTGCGTCTAAAAGATATTGAACCACTCAATATAAAGCTATATAATATCAGCTCCCTACAGGTATTAGTTGTAGATATTTAGTGTTTTCGTTGTTTCATGTGTCCTCGTAAATTATTCAATTAACTACTTACTTATTTATTTACTTATACTTTATGCGGCGTATGTGGGACTTCACTAACCTCCTAACATCCCAGAATAAATACTTATGATTGTTATTAAACAAATGCACATAATGCTAATAAGGAACTCCAGTGAAAAATATATAAGTTTTATTTAATAATATTAAACGTAGAGTTTAAAAAAAATAATTAAACAGTGCATTTTTAAACGTGTCGTTAAAACACACTGAAAAGTTGGTATTATTCAATGTTTAGTGCTGACGTCACTCCTCACCAGTCATTGTATTGAAATGTAGGTACGACACAAGCCATCGGTATTAACAACATTTCACGTTATTCCTTATTTCATACTGTTTATGGAGATTTAGTAATTGTGTTTATTGATACATTATTTAGGCCTAAATAATTCAGTGTCAAAAATAGAGGTATCTCTATTAGTATATCTCTATTATTTAAAATATTGAAAAACTTTAAACTGTACGAAAAAATCGTGTAATATGCTATATCATAATGCTACCTACTCCACGGCCAACTCTGCGAACTTCGAAATCCAAAATGGCCGCCATCGAACAGCTGATCGGCACCGTATCTTATTTGCTGACAATTGTGCAGGTGATGCTTCGTTTTCGATAATATTGATTTTAAAATCTAAAAAAATAATAATTTCAAACAATTTTTATACCACTCTCCCGTAATAATATTGAAAAATATAATAAATATAATATAATAAATAAATAATTCCACCTAAATAATGTTTTAACACATCGAATAGTATCACACTTTCTTCCATATAACTGTCATACAAAATGAACACCTGTTGAAAATAAAAATAACTTATACTTATATTTTTCAGGAAAGATGACGTCACACGATTCACTACATATATGGTGGTTTTCGGGGATCTTGAAAAATTAAAACTTTGACAACTATTTTAACTATCAAACATAACTCTAAAAATAAAAAAATAAAATGCGGTTACTTAAGTTAGAAGGTCATTCATTATTCATTAAAAAAAATAAACAAAATTGGACTGGCGTTCCTTAGTGAGGAAATGGGATTTTTTTATGAATATCAGTTTTCAAGGTATGCTATTGAAGAAATAAAACATTTAATTGATGCTTTTAGGGTGGCAAAAAATGTCCAGGAAGTGTGTTAAATTTTATATTTATTTAGGGAACTGCTAATTTAATATTACGAGCCATTCGCAGCGAACACCCATATAAAAACGCAGAACATCTATTACTAGTCTATTACTCGAAAACAGTCAGTCTAGTAGTCAACAACTCACCGCGACTTGCGACACCGGCCCTTCCCGCGTCAGCCGTTCCCGATCCACTCCAGCTTCTTTGGATATTCTCCGGATATTCCGGGGAGATCCGTAAACTTCACCGCCAGTTGACTACAACATCATCAACGAGTCTCCGCCCACCACCCGTCGAGCATAGATCCACGTACCGCCGTGATGTGACATTCATATTAAGCAACCCATCGTGATACATGCATACTACTACTGTATACATAATAAAGACACAATAATACATAACACCTTTAATCGTCTCTACCTACCATTACACACAGTCATGTATAGCGCAAAATTTTAAAAAGTCTACTTTCTAACTGTCTATCTTTGTATAAATGTGGTTGACAATCATCATGAAAATATGTTTTTGTGTAAGTCCGTTATCAATATCTTTTTTTCAACTATTTTTGGCAAGCTGAAATTGAGATTTGGACCTTTGTGCAGTGCGCCATGCAGCAAATAATGTGTCCGTTTTATTTCCAACCGCAGCTATTGAATTTTCATTAAAACGCGTTATGACCTCAACTAAAGCAAGGCTTCATTGTACTTATAATAAACCATAATTCTTCAACCCATTCCTTGCAACTATTGTCACATAGTAGATATCTCAACCGCTTGTGACCTGTGGAGAGTAGGCCTTTCTTGAATTTCATGTTTTTACATACCCCTTGGCCTCCTATCCATACAAAACGATCAAATGAATCAAATACTTGAATCGGGTCATGTTCGAGAGGATGTATGATAGTGAATGAAACAAGGAGTGTGTGCCTAGACAGACTTGTTTGTACCCCTCGGAGAAAACGCCGCGTCACGGCCATGGTAGTTAGTTGTTAGTTATGTATTTAAAAAAATATTTGATATGGAGAAAGAAAAAAATGCGCATATTTAAAATATGCCGGTGCAATGGGATCGGTGCGATTTTGTTCCATATGGTTAAGATTTAATAAAAATATATTGTAGGTACTGTAATTTTACATATGAATTTAAAAAATTGTTTGCATTGCAGTTCTTATCTATTTAATTTGTTTCAATGTCCGCATCTACGAATTAAGTTCGCTAACCTGCAACCTATACCTAGGAAAAATAATTAATCGAAATGTCCTCTGCGTGCAAACCGCATCTAAATTTCTCTTGTAAACAATAAACAGTGTTAATCTCAAGTGACCTCCCAGGTAAATTTATATCCTCGTATATATTTTAAAAGAGCATTAACGTTGATTAGTCAAATGCATTGTACATATATAAGTGGCGCAAAAGTCATCACCCTATCGGAAGATGCAATAATTAAACAGATACAAAATACACATCACAGAACCAAAAATTTTTATTCATTACAAAAATTACAGCCATACATAGATTTTAATTAGTGATCGACAAAGCGGTTGATGCAACCTGTTAGCCAAAAGCTGTTATAATTGTTTGTCTGGTCTGTAGTTAGTATTAAGATAGACATGTCACTACATAAATGAATTATAAATTTGTATAGCGCCCTTGATATTTCACAAAAACGCTATAGAAATCACTTCGACCGATATGATACATCAATGAGAAATCATCCAAATATTGTTATTATTAAATAGTTACCAGGTTATAAATTTTTACCCAACCCTATTTTCATGTCTACTACTATCAAACTTCTTTCTGAAAATACCAAATAGCAAAATTAATTTTGAATGTGCACACGATATTTGAATGTGCTACTAAATAATACTCTTATTGCTACGTGTTTGCTGCGAGACGAGAGCAGAAATAATAATTCCTGTCTATTGATTTTTTATCAATATTTATCCAAGTGTTCCGAAGGTGCCAAGCATTGTAAGCAGTGTGAAGTAGGTATTTGGACACATGTGCCAGTCAAAACACAATCAAATAAACAACTTCTCGACAATCAATGGGTGATAAAATGTGATAATTTCAACAATACGGTTGTTTATCCAGTTGTTGTAATGTAGGATTAAAAGATAACCACTGACTAAATAACATACTTCCGACCAAAATACGAAATTTATGTCGTTTTGTTAATTGGACGATTGTTGGTTTTTTTATGAACACTTATATCTGTTTTTTTTTCCTGTGATTAATAATTTCTAGACATTTTGTTTTGAAGAGTTTTATTCACAATGTAGATTTGTTACAAAATTTTATTTATTTACTATTGGTTTCAATATATCCGTGTCATTCACTAGCGTTCTTAAAACTAACTTAAAAAACCAATAGCAAATCGCACAAGCCTTAATAAGGAACTCCAGTGAAAAATATTTTGGCTTTAAAAAAATATGTTCATGCAGACCAATAAACGCTGATTCTGAATACATAAGTTTTATTTAATAATATTTATGCAGAGTTTTTAAAAAATTATTAAAAAATCAATTTTTAATCGGGTCGTAAAAACACGCCGTCAAGGTGACGTCACTGTTCGACGTCACCGAAAAGTCATTGTATGGGAATGTATGATATGACACAAGCCATCGTATTAATTTATTCGTTTATTTACATACTGTTTATAGAGATTTAGTTGTTTTGTTTATTGATACATTATTTAGGCCTAAATAATGTTTCAAAAATAAAGGTATCTCTTGTTAGTTTGTTGAAAATATTCAAAAACTATTGCACAAAAAAAATAATAATGATATTTCTAGGGAGAATACTTCGAACAACGGAATTCAAAATAGCGGCAGTAGATTAGCTGATTGCGAGATTCTGTTGTAATTTTTCAGGATAGATGACGTCACACGATTCACCATACATATGGTGGTTTTCGGGGGGTCTTGAAAAATTAAAACTTTGACAATTATTTTAACTATTAAAACTAACTGTAAAAATAAAAAAAAAGTATGCAGATATTTAAGTTAGAAGGTCATTATTCATTAAAAAAAATTAAAAAATTGGACTGGAGTTCTCTATTATAGTGGAATACTCAAATTCCCAATATTACAAATAGATTAAGAAAACTATAAACATTTATTAATTTAAGATATACCTTTATTTAACTTAAAATCCTTAAAAATAAATACTACGCTTTAGCACCCTACAATAATACAATCCGGTATCGTTGCGTGGGGAGGAGTTTACAAAACCTCAATTTTACCACTGGAAATTACTCAAGAAAAGATTAATAATCAAAATTATAAAAGAAACCATCAGATTATTCAACCTCTCAACTTTTTCACGACTTTCAAGTCTCACCTCTAAAAAAATATATATGTATAGAAATACGCTGCTTCAAATACACAAAGATTATTCTAAGAAGTCGCACCACGCCATGGTACGCGTTGAGAGCAATAGGCAAAACATAGTGGGTCAGTTATGTCCGCCATTAATGCATACCAGTTTTGCACAACGCTACTACACGTACAATGGAGTGGTGTGGTTTAATCAACTAGCAATAGAGCTGAGATTAGAACCTGACTACAATAAATTCATAATAAATTAAACAACAATATCTTAAATAATTTAGCTACCTAGAATCACAATTAATTATCAACACTTAATCAACAATCCTTTTTAATTTATTTTTATTTTTATTTTATATATTTTTTTATATTTTATTTATGTATGTATATACATATATGTTATAATTTTTAAATTAAATTCTTTTAAATTTTAATTTTTTTCCCTTTAGACACGAGTAGTTACACTCTCGTAAAGGTTATATATTATATACATATGTGTTTATACAGTTTCTGATCAATTTTGCATGTTAGTAGGTATTGATTTGAGTTTAACCCGTCTGCTTGTTTAGGAATAAATACATCCCAAAACATGTAATCTTGTTATACTTTCATAAGACCAAAAACGTCCCAGAGCGACCTTACATTTCAAAAGCTATATATCTTTCTTCCTCTCATGCAAACATATGTATTTTTCTTTTAACCAAAAAGAGAACAAAATAATGCTTCTCATTGTCTATGAAATATGAAAGCTATCTTGCATAGATATTTTACAATCTCGATCCAAAGTGACGGTTTCGGAATTTTCGCGCGAAACCGAGGCTTCCGGATTGTGAGGTGCGAATATATTGAACCAAGCAGACGGGTTAATCCGATTATAACCTGAAAATGTTATTTCTCGTGAATATATTACATGTATCTATATGTATATAAATTAATAAAACAATCTTATTTAATATTACACCACATGAATATTATTATTATGTACATTTTAACATGCAGTTTGCCAGACCTCAAATAATAGATGAATTTTTTTTTGCATGAAAGGGTCGTAAAGTATGGGATTGTATTTCTACATGCGAGATAGAATACAATATTGTAATATTTCATTTCAAATATGCAAACTGATGGTTTGTAGGTAAGTTTATCACAAGCATGAAGTGCGAATTGAGGCAGGTATGTCGATAAACTTAGATGAATATGAATGTAGATACTGTCATACAGAGGCGTGCCGTGAAATTTTATTGATTATGGAACAAAAAAAAGTTTTTTTTTTTTGGGTGTTTATATCAATTTTAAATGTTTTAATCTTATTCAGATGTGTTTAGCGTGATTAACAATGTGCCATTAATGATCGATGGTCGTATTTAATGAACAAACAAAACACAGAATAAACGATGTTTTATTTTTATAATAGATTTTTATTTTTTTATTATTACGTTAAAAGAAACATAATATTTCGCTTTCTTAACTTAAATACTGAGCATATATAGTAAAGTAATATAGTAATTTAATTTGAGATATATTTTTTAAACGAATTGTTTAATTTAAAAATAAAGTTTATTTATAAACAAGTTCTGGCGGTCATTATCATTACGCATGACAGCTGTTTCGCCATTGAAGTCATTATCAAACTGTGTTTAGGCCACTTACAGACGATATTCAGAAGGCAAAATAGTTTTCACGCGTAATAAGATTACATAGCATGCTATAAATAAACTGTTTTTATGAATTAAACAATGATATTATTGTATACTTATGTAAAAGAAATAATAAAAAACTTATTTGAGTTCTACAAATTATACTTTATAACAATAAAGGCATTGTTTCATTTATTATTATAATTAAATCATTTAACAGAATGAAACAAGTTCTTTGTTTAAAACCTTTATTTTGATTTATATTTTTGTCGATCGGTTTCGGTTTACCTCAACCTTCCTTGTTTGAACTTGTTTCATTCTGTATAATGTCAATCAACAAAATGTTTGCTTTCTTCGATAATTTAAAGTCATTTAATATCACTTTCGCCTTACGAAAATCTGAAAGTGAAACACAGTCATCGGTAAAAATAATTATATTTTGTATATTTAAAAATAAAACTTATTGATAAAGAAAACATTTCTAAAAGAATTCTACGAAATAAACAAAAACAACATAAATTAAGGTGCAAAAATCGCGTCCTCAGTTTTGAGTCAAACATTTAAAATCACTTTGTTTAAATCACATAACCTAGGATTATCTCAAGAAATTATATAAATACTACACTTTAATTACATAAATAATAATCAAGTCTTTAGTACCTAATCTTAGCTAATTACGAGATAAAATTCATTTACAAATCTCTCCTCATATGATCATCGGTTCCATGGTGTAACGGTTAGCACTCAGGACTCTGAATCCTGCGATCCGAGTTCAAATCTCGGTGGAACCTGATAATTTTTAATTTTTTTTCTATGATATTATTTTCAACACTGACTCACTGGATTCAAATGGTTTAAAATACTACATAAAGTTTAAAAAAGAGATTTTGTTGAAATTTTTTAAAATATTTTCTTTATTTTTCAACTCACTGCATAACATTGCTCAATCGTTGTGGTGATAAAGTTTTTCTAGTTTTGGCTTATAAAGGTATTGGAATTTAAAGCAAACCAGATATTCAAAACTTAAAGATACAAGCTGGAGGTTATATAGATGGCAAAAAGGTTTAAATTCCCGTTTGGTTATGTTTTTTTTTCGACAAAAAAATCGTCAAAAAGCGTGTTTGATTTTATTTTAAGAAGTTGAGATTTGAATGAAAACCATAAACAAAAGGGGGCTCGTGAGTCGTGAGTTGAAGATTTTGAACTTTACAGTAGTTTTTATTAGTCTGATATAAAATATTCGTTATTTCAGAGGCAAATGGGTGTTCTACTCGCAGTATTTTATTAAAGCATCTAAAATATTTCTAAATGATCTAATTTTCAAACCAAAAACACTCGATTCTGCATTACTTAGTGCTGCATCGCCTCAAGTTGAAATATCAGCGAAAACCGTTTTGAACTTGGAAAAGTCAGGGTACGCCTTTTTGCTGACACTTTTCACTGTACATTTTAACATTCTCCCAACTTTACCCATTTCTTTCTATCTAATAATATTATTTTTGGGGTGTGTCAAACTTTGCTCTCCCGCCATTATTTACTTTCGGTTTCAATATATTTCCCAGAACTCGGAGCTCAGCGGAGGGAGATTTATTATTCGCAAATCTGCCAATCATCCGTGTTTGTATTATTCCCTCCACCCCAAAGAGCTTTCGGACAAACAAAATTGCTTTATCATTCTTTTCTCACTTCATAAAATCATTTTTGTTTTCACTCACTCGCGTCTCCCATTTTTAGTACCTACTTACACACGTTAGACAATTTTGATGCCAATCAACTTTTTTTTATATAAACAACTAGCTGGTCCCGGTATGCGTTGCTTTGCCATTTAATAACGAAATTGTTTCGCCCTGAGCGTCCTTTCCCATTCGTCCCGCTTCCCTTCCGCCTCTCCTTCTTCTCCTGCGTCCTCTTCCCCTTTCGCGTTCCCACTCCGTCACTTCCACCTTCACTCTCCCCACTCTAGTCCCCCCCCACTTCCCCGTCCCGTGAACCCCCCTCCCGAGTTCCCCTCCCCCCTCACACGTCCCCTTCCCCTCCCTGGTCCCCCTTCCACCTTCCCCGCCTTCCCTCTCCCCTTTCCCGCTCCCTCGTTTCGCCAACCCTCCTCCCGCGTTCCATATATTGAATCACAGTACATTCAGTTGTAAAACAGCCCGCGTGCCACCTTTTACAATTTAAATTTCCATTTTTCATACATATTAAATTTGGTACCTACCATAGGTACCTATTTAAAATATCTAATATTCTTGATTCGATTCAAACTATAAGGGGAGTATCTACTTTAAATAAATTTATTAACTTAAAGATCTTTTAAACGACTTCAAAAAGGAGGAGGAAGGTAGAAAATATAAGTCTTAAATTTGCATTAAGTAAGTGCGCGACAAATGGACGATTAACTCAATATCACGCCAACCGATTTCGATGATTCTTTTTTTATTGGAAAGGATGTACTTCAAGGGTAATTTGTTGAGAGTTTAGTTAGGTTCTGATTATCGGATCCATGACAAATTAACGAAACTCGGCCGAATCTCTCAATTTGACCCTAACGTCGTTATGGTCAAATTATGTCTGTCTCATATGAGCAGCACGTTTAGTAGGTTTACCCATATTCAGACAAATTAGTTAGTGTACTTCAGATTCACTACAAATCAAAAAATAAACAAAAATTTTAACAACACAAAAAAACGACTTCAAAAAATGCACTAAAAAGTAAAAAAATAATTTTGTATTCTTCTACAACTTCATAATCAACTTACTTTTTCTAATCATCAATATGTAGGTATGATTGTTATTTTTGGAGTAGGTGTCAGCAAGTCGTTTGTGCGACACAAGCACATCTCACCTATAACTATGTATGTAGTTACAAACCTGCCTTGACTGACACCAACTCCAAAAGTAACAATCGTACCTACATATTGATGATTAGAAAAAGTAAGTTGATTATGAAGTTGTAGAAGAATACAAAATATTTTATTTTTATTTTTTAGTGCATTTTTTGAAGTCGTTATTTGTGTTGTTAAAATTTTTGGTTAACAAAAATAGAATCCTGATTTAACATTTTGCATAATGTCAGTCTCAAACACGCAAACTGTCAAACGTGCGATAGTAGTTAGGTTTTCTGAAATTATTCAATTTTCTGCGCAATTTTCTTAATTTTTCTCTCCGTAAGAACAATCCTCGTACCTCAAGGAATATTCTAAAAAAAGAATTTGCGAAATCGGTTCAGCTGCTCTCGAGATTTGCGCTTAGCAACACATTCAGCGATTCATTTTTATATATAAGATTACACGGTTTATATAATTATTTCAAAATATTTCTTACTGTTTTTTTATTGTAGGTACCTACGAGTAATTCTTTTTTTGATAAGTTTTAAGATTTTCACGGCCAAAAGCATTTTCGTTATTTGTTTTTGGGGTGTTATGCCGTGTTGCGCTACCTCCTTCTTTAGCCAACGTTTCGGACATCGTTGCAGTGTCCATCATCAGGGCAGATCCGGCAGATCCGGTAGATGTGATCGGATCTGCCGGATCTGCCCTGATGATGGACACTGCAACGATGTCCGAAACGTTGGCTGAAGAAGGAGGTAGCGCAACACGGCATAACACCCCAAAAACAAATAACGAAAATTCTTTTTTTGTTTTTTTTTTACATGAGCTCCACACAGGACTTTAGCGGCCAGATATTCAGCGAACCAAGGATCGAATCCTACGAATACTAAAAAAAAGTAAAATAAATATCTAATCTTCATAACTTCATACCACTCCAAAATGGACAGAAAGAAAACACAAAAAAGCGACATATAGCGACTCCGAAGACGAAAATACAAATACTAATAAGATGACCAAGTGTGTAGGAAAAAATGCACTGGAATTCGACGAAAAAAATATGGAAAAAATCATACTTCACATTGATAAAAAAGTGCTACGTAGTCTTCCCACTCTTGTCTACTTCAGTTTTCTGAAGGTTTCACTTCTACCGCGTTGGAATTGCACACTCTGATTTTTTAATAAATACGTTAACTTTGTGAAATGTTTAAAAGTACTTTGACTTTGTAAAAACTTGTCACAGAACCCGCAATTATGTCGGTACGCCACTGATATTTAATTTTCAACAACTGTCAACGTCTTGACATTATCTAATTAACAGGTGCGGTAAACAATAATTATACGTACCTGTTAAAACTAATAAAATAATCATAAATTGTATTTTTCAATGTTGTTTTGCCGGCACTGGATCTCAAACGCGGTGCCTTTGACGAACATGTTAACCGCTCAGCAATAAGTAATTCTAATAACCAATAATAAAACACTCATCACCACCCTTCAAAACAAATAAGTTATTAGTTAGTCACTTCAAAAAGTGTTAAGTAAATATAAGAGAATTTACAACATTTCTTTGATGATCCTCGGCTTAGGACATCTACCTAATAAAAATATTTAAATTTCACATATTTTGCCAGAAATTGCTTTTACCTGGTACTTCTTTCACCTAGTAGTAAACTAATAATTAATTTTGGTTTTTCTTTATTTATTTATTGTTTTGGAATATTTGCAGACTATTAGGTACCATGAAAAAGTTTTAAGATTAACATTGTAAAGAGCGTAAATGTTAAATATCCACTTCATAATGTTCTCAGAATGCACAGTTTATATTGTATATTTTCACTATGTGGAGAACAATCAGAAATAAGGGGACGTTCCCATACTACGTGACCCACTTTTTGCAATTTTCTTCTGTAGCTCACAAGTGTCTGCAATCACCTTCCTCGGCATTCATTTGCAATGCAGTTTAAGCATTGAATAAGCTGATTATTGTGGAAGACTGATAGTTAATGACATCCCTAATTGAATATAATATTCATCACAGACCATGGATTCCAAATGTAAGGCTTACTCACTGCATGAGGCACTGACTAGGGTCCAGAGACGCCGCATCCTTAAAGGAAGTACATGCAACACACACGGGCGGCCAAACCAGAAGGCGATCTCTTGATTTTTCCTCTCCATTCCTCTCAACATGATTTTATACGCATAGCATGGGTACAAACAATAGGAGATCCCTCGGGTATACAAGCTAATTTGTTCGGTTTTCAGAACAACTCATATAGGTCTCATAGAAATCGTTGGGTCTCGCTTACATGGTTAGAAATATGATTTAAACGGTGTTAAATCCAAAATTTTACCGCAAAATAATTCAAATATATACCTTTATGAAACCAAAGCTTCCTACCGCAATTTGAAAAAATGTTAGAATTTTTTTTATCAATTATTTTTACATTAAACGACAAAAACGGTTACAATGCATTTGCCTTATAAAATGTTTTTTTTTCGTTATCAGTAATTTTAGTTATAAAAATATGTTAACTCTCTTATGTTTGCAATAAAAAGTTTCATAATTCAAAAATTATACGTTTATTTCCAATTATAAAATTTGAAAGTCTATTTCACCGCCTTTAAAAAACAGTTTTTAGTTTTTGGATGCGTTCAGAAATATTCAATTTATTTGGATTTTATTGCATAGCGGAAATGACTTTCCGATAAAATATGTCCGAGGTCCGAGGGCTTAAAACAACATTTAAACGAATTATAAAAGCGGAGCGGTTTTAAAATTTCTTGACAGGAAGATGAATGGGTGGTCCAGAAGCTATCAAAGGTGGCTAAAATTAACTTCACAATCTCCAGCCTGAAGTGAAACTATGCTAGACACTGGGCACATTGTACGGTTTCGGATTACTGTTAGAATTAGATTATTGATTGAGAAAGAGAAGCTGATATAGCATACAGATGAGATAGGTGATGACTTCAAACTAACGGGTGAGAGTAGCCATGGTTGGCAAAAATTGAGAAAAAAATTAGAAAGGCCATGTCCAAAGCTCACGCTACGCAGCGGCCCTGTCTATAACCGTGGGTGTGACGTACAGTGTGCAGTTTGCATCTCACAGTTCGCAGTGTGCATGGAAGAAAATAAAATGACCAATTAGTTGATCAACGCGGAGGTCCGCCGTAAGTAGCGACCGATTAACATGGCAATTCATTCCGCCAGCAGTTAATGATGGAATTAATGGCCCACCGGATGACTGATGGGAAATGCATGGAGAGTGGTACAGCGCTGGCGCCTGGTAAATTAAATCAGACCTCAGTACTGCCAACATTTACACTGTTTAATGTTTTTAATGTGAATGCAGCATGAACGCCCAATTGCACGAGTCCGAAACGATACGATACGATTGCACCATTACAGCCAGGAGCATTCCTATCCCGGTGAGACCGGCCACTGGGGCACTGATTTGTTAGGACTTGGAACGCGTGCTCTGAGGATAGGGAGAAGGTTGGATATTAATCGACCGGTATAAATGGCAACCTAATAAGTCAATATTGGAATTTAGGATGGCCAGGAATAAAGGAATGGATTTAGAGTTGATTGTTTCTTTCTTTATCTTCCTTCCTTCTTCTAGGCTCTTCTTGGATCTTCTATTTCTGATCATTCTTGACTCTTGCCCCTTCTTGGATTTTCTCGCCTCTTCTTGACTCTTTTGTCTTTTGTCATCTTTGGCTCTCTTGCTTCTTCTTGGATCTTCTCGTCTCTCCTCGGCTTTTATTTATTTATTTATTTGTTTATTAAGACATACACAGTACATTATAATACAGATTATAAGGTATGTTAAATTAAATTATTACATGGTTATGTACCTATTACGTAAGTCCATAGAATGTCATTTGATAATTACGCCTGAGATATGAACCGGTCTTAAAACTTAATTATTGAATGAATGAAGTAATAATAATAAAACGGAAGAAAAGAGGGGGGGGGGGAGATAAGGAGACATTTTGAAATCAAGAATTATATGCTCACTAATTGTAATTGACTGATTAAAGTTTAATGAAAAGTTAAGTGTAAGTAATTTTAAAACAATTATATCAAGCCAAGAAATTTAATAAATTAGTTTTGTATGTTTGCAAGGAATCATGAAAAATGTCTAAGTGTAGTAATTTTTCATAGTGGTTATAAGTTATGATTGCGCTAGGTATTGGTGAGTTACTCGCTGCATTAGTGTTATTGGATTCTATATGAAAAAGAGAAGTGTGCCTGTGTACGCCTCATTGGGACATTTAAACCAGTAGTGGATAGCAATTCAGGACTATCTATTTTATTATTTCGCAGGTTATACAGAAACAGCAGATCTGATAATGTGCGTCTTTTTTGTAAACTTAACATGTTATTTGTAGTTTTGTTGTATTTCTTGAATAAATATTTAGAGAATTTATTCTGTATACTTTCTACTATATCTATGTACGCCTTATATTGAGGATTCCATACCGGGGACGCATACTCCAGTGGACTTCTGACCAATGAACAAAACAACATTTCAAGAGTCTTAGCACTTTTGAAAACTTTACATATTCTTAATAGGAAACCTAGCATCTTGTAGGATTTTGGTATTATGTGTTCGATATGCTTATCAAAAATTTATTTGTTGTCTATATAAACAACTAGATCTTTACATGTAGACGTAGATTGTAAAGGTTTATTATTCAAGTTGTAAGAATAGATGATTTTACTTTTATTTCTAGTAAATGTAATTGAGTGACACTTAGAAATGTTTAAGGAGAGTAAATTTGATTCACAATACGCGCACAAATGATCAAGATCGCTTTGTAATTCTATACAATCAGATAAAGACTGTACTTTTATTGGCTCTTCATAGCTCTTCTTGGATCCTCTTCCAACGCCCAATATTTCTCAGATTCCGAAGAAAATTGTGAATGTGAAAAGTTCGGGGGAGATGTAAAAACGTAAAATGATGTAATGTAAATGAAATGGAAACGTAAAATGTAAAAATGTAAGATAAAAGTAGATAAATTTTTATCCGACTTTCCGTTAATATCTAATTGCAGAACACAGTTAAAACTATTTAAATTCTTTATTCTGCGGTGCAATTATAACTTTCAGTTAATAATTAAATAGTTGTCGTGTAAAAGCATGCAAGTAATAAAATACGAAATAATATTTTCTCTCTTGCATACACGTATTATGAACCAACGACCTTTTGGCCTAGATTTGTAGTTATTACCGCCTTGTCGTAAAAGTTGTCATTGTCGTTTATCAAGAATAT
This sequence comes from Limnephilus rhombicus, assembly GCA_929108145.2. Lineage (NCBI taxonomy): Eukaryota > Metazoa > Arthropoda > Insecta > Trichoptera > Limnephilidae > Limnephilus > Limnephilus rhombicus. The sequence goes on along the minus strand of OV815273.1, from coordinate 40,652,281 downwards.
ATTTTTTTTCGATTAAGAATATTCATTGAAGAAGATTCCTGAAGATGTTTTAAAAATTTACCTAACATACCTAACCGTGGTCACAAGCTATGAGAACGTATCTTTATATATGTTTCTATCATCGATGTATATTATAACAAAAGTTTCCCCCTTTTATACTCCACTCCATTCGCTCCACTGCAGACCAAAAAAGGGTAAAATGCAATGCACAATGAGGTCTAAAGCGTCGATGATACAGGGCTAGTTTACAAGCTACTATCTGGGAAATTCACTATCTGTTAGTAAACTCGCCCAGTGTCATCGTGTCACTTGCTAACTAGCAGCAACTAGCAGATTGTTGACAATCTACGAAAAAAAGTTGAAAGGTCCGTCAACTTTACTCGTCCACACGCTTGCTCGTGATTGGTTTATTTATGTTTCCAACATGGCTTCCGATAAACAGCTGATTTCGACTGTCAAACATTGAAGAATTAGTTCACGCAGTCGTCGTTATTCTTGTTACTGGCGCTAGCAGCGGCCTCAGTTTCCTACGCTTCTGAGCGAGTGGACAGTTTTGTGTGTCATCATGACAATCTCACTCGCCGATTTACCCGCTTTTAGATAGTAGCTTGTAACTCGTCGTGTGTCATCGACGCTTTAATACCGCAATATAAGGCGCGCGCATTTGCATAAATGTGCAAAAAAAAATTTAATTCGTTTAGGGTAAATTTTCACGTAAATACGCCCGGTCTAGTCATCTTTGGAGATGCTGTGTGAAGGGTATTTTTAGGGAAAGGATAGAGAGGAAGTACTGGGAAGGAAAAAGGCATGAGGGCTGGGTAGGAATCTGGGAGTCAATGAGTCCAGGAGTGACGGACGTATGAATCTATCCCTCCTACTAGGGTGCAAGGCGATGGCTCGAGAGGGTACGGTTGGAGTGGCCTAGGTTAGGTCTCCCTCAAACAGTCTCTTCCGATCTGGACCGCCACGCAGTAGATGGGCAAACGCAATCGCCACCAAGACATAGACCCCTACTAAGTCACCAAACGTAGCGAACCACTTGGGGGGGGGGGGGGGTGACCTACGGCAGAGGTGTTGGCCATCCAATAAATGGTTCCCGGGGTGGCGGTATCCATATCCGCTTCCAAATCGTCACCCGAACTACCTACTTATTGAAACTAATTAGACATAAATGTATAGACCCAAACACGTTTTGTAGAACTCTTCATGATCAACAAATAGATTTTTTAAAACGTAATGCTCTATTCTCTATTGAAAAGTTATTTGTGTTAAATATAATAGTAAAAGAGCGAGATTGTATGCAAATTCAACATAATTCCTTGTTTTGTGTTCAGAAAATCTATTTCCCATTGGAAATTGTCAAAGAAAATAATAAATGATGTCGTATGTCTGTAGTCTAATGACTAATGACTTATGGGAATGAATTTCCCACGCCATTGAGGAATCCAAGAATCATAAATCACATAATTATTACTGTTCAATAGTTTGCTGCAAGTATTATTGAAGAGTCAATGACCCGAAAGCAGTACGCGACATAACGATGTGCTATCATTACTTATCATATTATCGTACGACATTAATAATTTATTTTTGTGCTATTAGTGTTTGGTGCCCGGCTTTGAATGCTGTGAAATAGTTAAGAATATTCTTGGAAACTGTGGACTCAACAAAGTTATTTACAAAAAAACATGCAAATATTTCCAGGCCTCAAAGTCGAATAATGTTTGATTAAGAAGATTTGAGATTTTCACGGCAAAATATTATTATAATTTGTTTGTGGGGTTAGGCCGTGTAGCGTTACCTCTTCATTAGCCACCTCAGATGTGCCCCGTTCGGTAGTCACTGAAACGCTGCCAGAAACGTTAGAGAAACATAAGATTTTTTTAATTTTTTTATTTTAAATACATAAACGGCTATACTGCCTTTTATAAATAAACATATAATAGAGTACAAAAGTAAGAAAAATAATATCTTTACATAATAGTAGTTTTAAACTTAAAAATAACATACAATTATTTTGTGTATCACAACAAAAAAGAACAATGAGAAATATCATCATTTCATTTCAACAAGTCCATATTGCGTATATAAAGTTACATCATGGAAAAATAATTTTTGAGTGCCTGTTTATATTAGAAATAAATGTCGCCGATGTTAGCATATTTATTTCCCAAAATGTGTAATCGACTGATTGGTGAGTAATAATGTGATAATGTATGTGTGTTATTATAGTAGAACGGTAGAGTCAGTCTATTGTTAGCGCGACCAGGGCAATGAAATCGTATTAGTTCTATTAAATCAGGGGTATCCAGGACCGAGTGAATTATTTTATATAATATTAATAAATCCACAGATTTTTCTGCGATCTGATAAATTTACGAGATTAGTCCAGTTTAATATACCTAAGGAATCTATGCTGGACTTTTTCAATCGCTTGAATATGGATATTGTAATGTGGAGCCCAAATCGTAGAATTATATTCTAAAATGCTTCTCACTAGCGTTATGTATAAAATGCGAATAGTATCAATGTTACAAAATTGTTTGGTTATTCTAATAATAAATCCTAAAATCTTCATTGCTCTATTAATAATATTATTTATATGGCTAATAAATGTAAATTTTGAGTTAAAAATAATACCTAGATCATTTATTGTTTCTACTGAGTTTAATATAATTTTGTCAAGATTGTATTCATAAATGATCGGTTTCTTTATTTTATAAAATCTTATTTTTTGACACTTACTAATGTTAAGTGCCAGTTTATTGCATATACACCAATTAAACAAGTTGTTTAAATTTTTTTGTAAAATTATGCAATCAGAAATATTTTTAATTTTTTTATATAATTTTAAATCATCAATTAAGATGGCAAATCATGATAATAAAATAATGTTGTTCACAAAAACATATACCAATAATTCGAGAGCTTAATGTCAAACAACGTTATCTATAAAAAACATGCCAAAATTGACTATTAGTACGTTTTTGAAGTAAAACTTCTTTACGCACGCTTGACTGGTGAATGCGTGACGAGAGCGTTACGAAAAGTGTGATCGGGCGAGGCTAACGGTCGGGCCTTTACGCACGCTTGACTTGGGGAGAAAGCTGGTGAATGCGTGACGAGAGCGTTACGAAAAGTGTGATCGGGCGAGGCTAACGGTCGGGCCTTTACGCACGCTTGACTTGGGGAGAAAGCTGGTGAATGCGTGACGAGAGCGTTACGAAAAGTGTGATCGGGCGAGGCGAACGGTCGGGCCTTTACGCACGCTTGACTTGGGGAGAAAGCTGGTGAATGCGTGACGAGAGCGTTACGAAAAGTGTGATCGGGCGAGGCGAACGGTCGGGCCTTTACGCACGCTTGACTTGGGGAGAAAGCTGGTGAATGCGTGACGAGAGCGTTACGAAAAGTGTGATCGGGCGAGGCGAACGGTCGGGCCTTTACGCACGCTTGACTTGGGGAGAAAGCTGGTGAATGCGTGACGAGAGCGTTACGAAAAGTGTGATCGGGCGAGGCAAACGGTCGGGCTTTTACGCACGCTTGACTTGGGGAGAAAGCTGGTGAATGCGTGACGAGAGCGTTACGAAAAGTGTGATCGGGCGAGGCGAACGCAAGTTCACAGGGAGATATAAGTTAGTGAAGTTTTACTTCAGTCGTGTGGTCTAAACTAAAGCACACTCGTTTTTTTGTATATAACGTTGTTTGACTCGATATATTTTATTATTTTAAATCGTCCACAATAGGTAGTTTTTTTTGCAGGAGAGAAAATAAAGGCTTAGGTAGGGGTTATTACATTACTGTAAGCAACAAAAAACACCATCTGCACTAGACGTGGGCAAAATTGAATGACCGAATTAAATGAATAAATTCAATCTTGTGACACACTCAATCTAATTCTCAATTTCAAAAGGAATTGATTCTTCATTCCTTATCTTTGGCCTTGCATCCTACGATTTTTAACGACTTCTTCTTCTTTGCGTGCCGTATCAGGTCTCCCCGACGTTGGCGATCACTCTTGAGAATGTCTCTCTGTAAACGATTTAAATATTATATTGTTTCATAGGTATTTAAATATTATTAAACGGGCTGCGCGCCGCGAAGTGGTCGACGGATGGTATTGTGAACGACTCGCCTATTACGATTGTATTCCGCTACCGCCGCGCTGCCATTCTAAAAACACCCGAACATCATCAAAGTCCATGTCCCAAAATGGCCAAAACGCGGCCGCGATTCATCCGGGTTGCCCGAGCATCTCTTTCACGCAAGGAATTAATCATTTATCCTAATCAATAGTCCTGAGATTGTCCTAAGGTCCCCGCCATCCCAGGTCCGTGTTCAATGTCCGCGTCCCAGGTATCTAGTCTGTCGAAATCGAGATTGTCCGATTCCGACTGACAGAGGAATTAAAACAAAAGTCTTTTTCACTTTTGTCTTTTTTTTTTTGTGACGTTATGGTCTTTTGTAAATCTCAGACCTAGAAATGACGTCAGGCGTCATCGTCACGTTAATGTCACGATATGTCCCAAACGCATCCCAGTCCTAGGTCCGCAGCTCACGAGTAAATCAAGTCACTGCTAGGTAAGACACAAAACATTAGTCAAAAGTTACTAATTCATTCCTCAATGCCAGCCCTTAATCCGTCCGCGCGGTTCATTTATTCCCCCGCGCGCCAAGCCGTCAATTTCATTACATAGTTAGTCGAAAACTTTCGACTTTGAATCTGAACATCAGCTAGAAAAAGTGAGAAGCTAAAATGATGCTTATCTTTTTTTTGGTACGTACGAAAGATATTGTACCTACCTACTTTTAGACGTGGATCTTGGGTCGATATAATATGTAAATTTGCAGATATTATAAGGCCAATTAGCTGTGGTTAGCTTTCATAAAATACTCATCTTAATGTTAAAATGTATGTTTATATTAGATCACGTGAAATGGAACAAAATTATAAGTTTAATAAATAAAATAAAATCAATCAAATTTTAAGGGTGAAACGAAAACTTGTATAATTTTAAGATATAATTGCTAGCAATAAATACATTTTACATACGAAAAATTACGACACTAAAAAAAGACAAACAATATAGGATTTAGCCTGCGAGATAATGAGATAGAATGATCGGTCTCCTCTTTGTGTGGTGTTTCGTAGCCTATTGGTCTCCTCTTTGTGCGGTGCTTCGTAGCCTCCCCACTCATTGTGATTTTGAAAACCGATGAAACGAAAAAGCGACACTAAAAAGAGTCAAACACATTAATCTATAGGTTTTAGCGTGCGAGATAATGAGATAGAATAATCGGTATCCTCTTTGTGCGGTGTTCCGTAGCCTATTGGTCTCCTCTTTGTGCGGTGCTTCGTAGCCTCCACACTCATTGTGATTTGAAAACCGATGAAACGAAAAAGCGACACTAAAAAGAGTCAAACACATTAATCTATAGGTTTTAGCCTGCGAAATAATCAGATAGAATAATCGGTCTCCTCTTTGTGCGATGCTTGGTAGCCTATCAGTCTCCTCTTTTGCGGTACTCCGGGTATTCCGTGGCCTCCCGGTCTCGTGTGCGGTGTTAGCCTCCCCATTCATTTAATTTTAAATTTTATTTTTTTTGGGATTTAATTGAATTAAAGGAATGAATAAAAGGAATCAATTCAAAAGGCCATGGGAATCAGACTGAATCGATTCACTCCTGGGAATCATTCTGCCCACGTCTAATCTGCACAATTAAATTAATACGGCCTCCCGTTGAATGGATACGATCCTTGGCTACGAATCCGGAGTGTGCGCTTTCAAATCCCGGGGTGCAAACGTAATTTTAAAAAAAAAAGTGTTATTTCACAATTTACCAAATAAAAAATAATATGGAGTATTTTTGCGGCATCTTCTAGAATGGTAGATACTTTCAGTATCACCCTTGTGAAAGACCACCATTCAGAATCAAAACGTAATTTCAATTTTCTTTAGTCGTGTTTGGTGACCAGATCTGAATGGCCAGGTACATCCCCACCTTCCTCTCCCCCATCTTCTTTCCTCTCCACCGTCCTTTTTCTCCCCACTACCCTCAGCCTCACAACATACCCCAATTGGGGAGGCCAGAATCCCACAGCCTTCAAACTCAGACGGTTGGGAACAATACGCTTTTAACATCGAAACTAAAAACAAGACACGTAGAGAAAACGCAGTTTTTCCTTGTATGAATAGGTTAGCTTATTGTTTGTTATAAAGCAAGAATAATATAAAATCATAACGCCATACAAATAAATACTAAGGGAGGTGGGGAAGGGAGATGGGAGTATGTGCAACCCATGAACTCTTCTGAATTGGTCCATTGGTTTATCTATCCTTTCCAATTTTTGTACGGTGTACGCGCTCCCAACCGGAAAATAGCTTTCACGGCTTTTCATCCAAAATAATCTACTTCGTTTCTGGTGGCTAGACTAGACAAATTATTGATCCCAATTCCATTGTATTGAAGATTTTATTTTGTCTCGAAAAATCAATATCAAATCACACGAAGAAAAGCCGGAGACCGGATGAAGTTATTTTTGACCTGAAAACTTATATTTATGAAAAAAGAACTATGAATTCAAAACTAGCCGCTGTAAAATTTAAAGAGCAAATTATATACAATTGGAGATATCGAGAATAACTTTTTTTTTGGTTTTCAAAGTTGCAAGTTGATAAAAAGCAGTTTCTATGGCCCTACATATTTCACTACAAAATTGAACCAATTGAAAAACGTACAGGTAACCCGCAAGAGGCCTAAGGTTTATAATTTTCTTAAAAATAATCATTTTTGCATATATAATTTTATTGTGAAGGATGTAGTCATATAAGGTGTGAAATAAAATAATCAAAAAAAAATTCTAATGCGAGGTTTAGGTCTCACTAACTAGTAACCAGTAATTTCAACAAATTTAGCTTATTTTCACAATTCAAAGACAATGGTGCTGGGAACGACAAATCTACTAGAATTAAACAATTGTTTTTTTTTTTCAAATGATATCTACCACATTTTTTTGTGCTTAAAAATATTGGCAAAATAAAGATTTGCGTAAAATTATAAACTTTAAGCCTCTTGCGGAAGACTAAATGTTTAGCCAACTGGGCAAACTTTTTTTGGGTCACAATTATTACAAGCAATAATTGTCAGCCTGAAACACTCATTTACATTGAAAAATCTTCCGAGAAAAGATAAAAGATTGTTACCCTTTGTGCTATGCATAAAAATCTTGTCTAAACGTTAGTTTATAAATTAAAAAAATAATAATTTTTTTGGGTCCATGGAGACAACATTTTATCAACTAGAAATTTAGAATTTCCCAAAAAGTTTTTTCAGAATAAAGTTACTAAAAAACATGAAAGAGTGGGGCGATATAAAACTGATAACTTTGCTCTGCTTTTCTTTTAAAACAGCTGCAAAGTGGAACTTTGTTCAAATCGGCAGTTACAGACGACACGACATCAAGTTGGCCGGCCAAGCGGGAGAAATCGGCTAAAGGGGCTGTGCGTGGAGAGGCTGGTACAATGGACTGAGGCTCCTGAAGTAGCAAAGGAAAGTCTGAAGTGCCTTTTTGAAGCGATGGGTTATCTGCCCGACCAGGATAAAATGATGACTACTTATTGAAGATGGTGACTAATATGATAATAACAAATTTAGGTGCCACCCCGGAAACCATTTATTGGATAACCAAAACCTTTGCCACATATATAGCACCGGTGACCCCAAGTGATTCGCTATGCTTGGTGACTAAACGGCAGTGTCCGGGTTCATGGGGTGAGGTTTGTCCGGGTCTTGGCGGCGGATGCGTCTGCCCTGCTGCGTGGCGAGCTTTAGGGAGGCCTTTTGACCTCTCCTGCCGGACTCTCTCTTCCCATCGCCTTGCACCGCAGTTGGAGGTATGGATTCATACGTCCGTCACTCCTGAACACAGTGACCCCCAGATTTCTACCCACGTCTCATACCTTTATCCTTCCCAGAACATTCTCTCCATCCTTTCTTTAAAAAGACCCTCCACACAGCATTTCCTCAGATGACTTAGGCCCTGATGGAAATTATCTTCCACAAGGCCTTCTGTGTGGACCTAACGTAAAAAAATAATAATCATACATTATTTATCGAAGGATCTGCTATTCTGTAGCTGCATTAATAAATTCTCCTATATATATATATTCTCCGTGGAAAAGAAATGATGTTTGTATGATTGTGCTTTCTTGTAAACATGAAAGGCTGTAGAACGTAGGATGTAGTACATCAAACATGGCGTCTGCTCCCACTCGCCTGTCTGGTACAATCTTTCATAACAAGCTTGTTTGTCCTCGAAGCTCACTGCTCACTGGTTGGGTAGTGGGTAGTTGGTGAGTACTTCACTGACTACCAGCGGCGTACTTAGTACGTACAAGAAGCAATTGGCATTCGATGCTTCAGTCCTAACCCTAGTCCCAGACGACAGATATAACCCTAAAGAATATGTATTCACTTTTTTTACATTAGCTCCCCGCTCCCTCTCCAGGGCCTATGTCATCTTTGGGGATGCTGTGTTAAGGGTTTTTTCGAGGTAAAGGAAGGAAAGGAAAGGAAACAGGAAGAAAGAAATAGGAAGGAAACATGTGTAAGGGGTAGTAGAAATCTGGTGGTCAATGTATTCATGAACGTATGAACCTTTCCCTGCCACTGCGGTACATTGCGATGGGTTTAGAGAGTCCGGCTGGAGAGGGAAAATTTGATTTGAAAATCAAAAATTATATTTATTTTAAATAGGTACCTACCTATGTTAGGTACCAAATTTGATTGATTGTTCGTATAAAATACAAAAATGAATGTTTGTTGTTAAAAAGCTGCTTTAGGTGGCACGTGGGCAGTTTAAAAATCTGAATGTACCGGGACTGAAACGCTTGAGTGGAAGGGGACATGGGAGCAAGGGCGGATCCAGTTTTGGCGCCAGGGGGGTTCACATAGCGCCAGGGGGGGGGGGGGGGGTCACATAGTCGTGGTCAAGTCACAAGAAGTTATAATTTAATTTTGATAAAAATAGATACAAGTAAAAAGTAGGTTCACCTAGGTCCTGGACCCAGCCCAGGGGGGGGGGTCATGACCCCCATGACCCCCCCCTGGATCCGCCCTTGCATGGGAGGGGAAGGGGAGGCCGAAAGGGAACGGGACGATTGGGAAAAGACATGCAGGGAGAAACAATTCTTTATTTTTGGCATCGCAACGTACGCCGGGAACGCGCTAATTATCTTACCGTGTTTTATTTGTTTATTCTCTTCTTTTCTTTTCCCCTTAAATATTTGTATTCATCCTTTATTTATTTTTACCCGTGTGTTTTAAGGCTCTGCAACCGGGCCCGAAAAGAAGAAGATGGAGAGATACGAAATTACGAATGTTAGAGGAGAGCGCTAACATTTACGGCGACAAAACGATGCGAAAATTGCGAAAATGAATAAAAAACGACTTGTTTAAAATTGAGCAAAAATCTCGCTGGCGTTATCTTAAACTGCATTTAAAGAAACACTGTGAGTTTTTTCATACATATAACTTTAATAAAGTGTTAATAATAATTTTTGGAGCATACTTTGCGATTTTTTTCTATCGAGGGAATTTTATATAATTTGCGTTTCGACGCGAGCAAAGTCTAGATATTATCTTCAAGAATAACATATATTTTGTTAAGAGCCTTGAAACTTACCGTGTTTAAGGGAAATATGTAATAAATCGGTACAAATCCGGGTTGCGGGCCCTTAAGCACCGTTTTTGAAAATTCATACTCTGGGTTTTGTGCTTATATGTAAGAAAATAATTTATATTCTTGTTTATTGCTATTTTTTCTATTGTTTGTTCTAACCTCACCTTTTGTTATTTTATTATATTATAATTTGTGAAATTAATAATTATAATTCATCTTAAAATCCCTTCATAAAATTGTATTACACTTATAAATTACTTCAGACCCAAAATGAGTTTTGTAACTCATTGGGATTGCTATATTCAAACGACTGATTCGAACGCCACTGTATTGCCATCTACATAAATATCTACATAAGTAGGTACCACTTTGTGGCGGGTAGGTACTAATAAGGGGGAAAATTATTATGAAAGACGAGCCGCTTCAGAATCTGTCACTGGTAATAAATATCTCACAACCACGGGATCATTATTGCCCCTTTGTTTACGTTGTAAATTGGTGCGGCATTTTCATATGAAAGGTTTTTATTTTGATAAGTTATTCATCAACACGTACGTCGTTTGCGTTGTGGTACTTATATCGGTTTGCCCTAAAGATATTGAAATATAAGTAGATGTGCTATCTGCAGTTTTTACTATGTGGGACTGCGCTTCCGGGTGTCGCCGATATTGTTTACCAATTACCAAATAAACTAAAAGAACGAATAATTAACGAATAAACCAAACGAACGTTAAACTAAATGAACGAATTCTTTCCGTATACAAACTATATTGTTAACAAATACTAATGCACATCTTCAAAAAATCAACGAAATGAACGAATTCTTTTTGTATGAAAACTACTCTAATTAGGGCGTAGTCCGTCGACAGTTGCACGGACACCATAGCATATCTCTTTGCCCTCACCAATAGCAAGAACTAATAATATTTTTTAATAATTAGCGAGTACCCAGCATGCGTTGCAATACCACTCAAAGAAACTGTTTGTGTTTTAATCCTGTTTATTGAAGTCCTTTTGGATATTCAATATTTTTTGTTTTTCCGTCTGGTGCGTGCACGAATAAATATAAGGTTTTCTGACCCACGAGCAGGTCACATATAGCTGTCAGTATGAGAAGCACGGATTTTCTAAATTTACACCCTGCTTTCCCCTACCGTTACTATATATCCATTGCAATCTCTCCCTCTGCTCCTTCCTTGTCCCTCACCCCTCCGTCACCTCTCATCAGTGGAGCCGGTGGAAAGGGATGCTGAGATGATTTAAATTTGTAGAGCGAATGAACCAAAAAAGGAGTGCAAGGAGAATATATGGCGCGAATGTGAATAGTAGAAGTCAGGGACGCCCGAGTAAGACATGACACGATCAAGTAAACCAATACTTCAGTCTGACCATGTCTTGGTCAGACGGTATTGGTTTACTTAAATCGTAAATACAGATACGAAATAACATTTCACGATCGTTTTTGATAGCATCTTGTCATTCAAAAATGTCCTTTGTCGGGACAAATAAATTCATGACAGTTCACGTAAATCACGGGTAGTTTAAAGACGCGTTGATAATTTTAAATAAACAAATATGAATATACAAGATATTGGGATAAAATATAATTTAACTTTTTGTATATTGTATTTGTATAAACATGTTGATTTAATATAATTCAATGACAGGTCCTACGAGAAAAAAGTATAACATTATGTATTAAAGAAATGCTTTGATCTGAAGCGCAGCAGACAGGGTGGCATTAGGGATTTTGTTATTTATTTATGGGATTACATAAAATAATTGTGATAATAATTCTAATAAAAAATATCGGAATAAATATTCTTCATATTAATCATAAAGGAAAACGTTTAGATAACTTAGAAGCCTTGGAAATAAAAAAAATCCCTTAAAAATAATGAATCTATTATCAACAAACAAACAATATTGTCTTATAGCCCAATCATGGATTTGTTCCCCTACCCACCCACTCTTCATTAATACCTAGCAACAGCTCCACCCCTACCATAATAATACATTGTTCCCATCCATATTTCAAAACTGTCAAATCAGTATACATTTGCCCTGAAGAAGGAACGTTAGTTCTGAAACCGGTCGGATTTACTCAAATATAAAAGTGGTTCAAACAAAGTTAAATTGTTTCATTTATCTATAATGGATAACCACAAAGTTATAGCTACATTCAAAAGTATAAAATAATTCTATTTACAAAATATAATGGTTATGTTAGGTACCTAAAGATATTGCATTTCTTAGTCCTCCTCACTAGGGGTTCCTGTGCCGAGGCGGACTAAAGTTATTTAATTATAATTAATTTGTCATCTATGTCGTTTTTAGTGTCTTCATTAGGGGTTTTTCGTTGACCTCTTTCAGTCATATTTTTATTCTTGATTAGTACTCATACAATTTTTTTATAAGTTTTATTTATTGGGGAAGGATGTTATGGAGTTTTGTTGCAAAGTAAGTGTAGTTTCTTTGTCCTAATTTGGTTTATAACTTGGAATGTTTTTTATTCGATCTAGTGTGATGGATACGCAGTCTAGTAGAGGATTCAGTATTTTTGAATCGCTTCAATAATATATTTTTGGCAAAATTTCAATCGAAGGCGTTCTAATGGGTACTTTCAGTATGGGATTTATGATTCCCTTTTGATTTGTATTCAGATTGTGTATGTACTTATGTATAGCAGATTCCCATTCTATAGTTCCATGTTCAATTCGAGAATCACATAACGCGTAGTAGGATTTTTTATTGTATTTTTTTATTTCATAAATTTTTTAATTAGTTACAGATATTTGTTTTTTGGCTACCACACTAGGCTAATGCCCGTGTTGTGGTAGTCGTACATTTAATTTTTTAAATACGATTTAATTAAAACAGATGATTAAACATTTAAAAAAAAATTAAGAAATACTTAAAAGTAAAGAGAAAAAAAGAACATATTTTAAAGAAAAGTAGAAATAAAAATGAAAATTCAAATTTTGAAATACAAAAATTAATAATAAAGATTATGTTATGAACGCAAGTGTTCTATATAAATTAAAACATATAAGTACATAAATCAAAATTAAAACATAAATAAAATTTTGTGAAAAACTGAGAGAAAAAATATAACAACATTTTAAAGAAAAATAGAAATAAAAATGGAAATTAAAATTTTGAAATGCAAAAATTAATAAATAAAATGTAGTGTTAAGAACTCATGAATTCTTTAAAGTACGTTCGTCCCCTTTCAAAAATCCAATGTTGTACACGTGTTATAAAAAGAGAATTAGAATTACTCAGAGCATTATATATTTTAGGAGCGATGAACCAGAATTGTTGTTGAGCGAATGAGGTGTTAGTTTTATGAAAAGCGGGTGTGTGCTTGATGTTGTGGAGCGATTAATAGATTATTTTTTCGTATATAACAAATGCTTGTTTTAGTAAATAGCTGTCGCATATCTAAGACCCTGATTTTTGCAATGAGTTCATTTGAGGGATGGGTGATTGAGAGCCCTAAGCCCTAAATCAAAAGAATGAAGAAGAATTCAAGAATTTGTTTCGTGATCCAAAATTCTGACTACTTTTGCTTAAATTTCAAATGCTGAAATTCGCCGCGATATATTTTTCATTTCGATGAAATGGAATATCGACGATCTTTTTCGAATACATAAATTAGACATTCTGATCATTATTTAAGAATTAAATTCAAAAAAGATCAAAATAAGCTGGATATTTTCTACATTGTATCGTCAGAAAGTACCAGTCTTAGTTGTTTAAAAAAATGATTAATTCATCAAATATTTGAAGTTAATTGTCACGTTCTGAGTAGGTTCTATTCAAATTCTGTTATTATATCATTATAGGTCAGTTGCTGCATAAAACTGAAACAATCACAGAACTTGAATAGAACTTACACAGAACTAAATTAATTCATAAATTCTTTTGAAACAACCCATATTTAAATCGATGAACGGCCAACTCAGAACCACCTCAGAAAGGTCATTAAGAGTGATGATAAAACTTGGTTAAACACTTCGGCCTTTATTAATCAAAGGTTAAATAGGTTAAGTTAGGTTAGGGTTACCGGCTATTTTAAAATGATTTTTTCATAGCTTTTAATGACCTTTCTGAGTTGGTTCTAAGTTAGTTTCATTCTGGGTTGGCACGGAACCCTTAATATTTATTCACGACTGATATTCATTTCCCGTGCGTTTTCATCGGGCATTTCGAGACTAATCTGCCCCTGGACGTACATTTCACCTACTGGTACCAGTAAGTAAACAGAATACACGATCCCAGAATATTGAGCACCCCTGATTACATAAAGAAGGTGATTTACCACGTTAGCGGTCAAAGTTGAACGCTGCAACGCGCCCTGAATGTGCTATGAGATTTCTGTTTACATTCACTGCAGCACACAGCACACAGAACACGAACACGAACACGATGCACACAGATGCAGCGTACACAGGGTTGCCACAATCAGCCCTCGAACACACGATGCACACAACAGATGCAGCATTCACAGGGTTACCGACGTGTAGTCATATTTGGGTAGGTTTTTTATTATTGTCTTATCCATTCTTATTACATTTATTTATTTACGAAATAAGTATATGTATACCTTTAAATACAGAATAAAAACATTTTTTAAATTAAAAGATTACAAAACAATTGTATAAATACAAATATACTAAAATAATTTAAATTTGCTAAAATTTACATTCTATTGGAAATAAAATGTCAAATAAAACTTTTCAAAAAAAAAAACTCGAGTGCAGTTTACACGCGGTAGAAGCGAAACTTTACGAAAACAATCTCAACCAAAACTTGAAAAGTGAGGTCATAATCAAAGCGACCAATGAGCGCAGACCTAGTGTCATTTCCGATTCATATCTCAACCTCTAGGAGCCTTTAAAAGTGACATCATAATCAAAGCGACCAGTGAGCGCAGTCAATGCGTCGCAGGTGCAGTAATCGTCATTTCGGTTTCTTCCAAAATCCAAGTCACAGCGGGGCTAAAGAAGTTTCACTTCAATATGTGAAATGCTTTTTTTAAAGTACTTTTGGTGCTTTAAAAAATATCTTTCTAATTCTGCACACTGGTTACCTAAGCTCTAAATGCTACAAGGGAGTTCATAAACGAATTGGTATTGTCATAATTGTTGCAGTGAAAGATATTTCTCTATTGGAAAATAAAACGAAATCAATTGAAATAATGAAGGGCTGTCAATAAGGGGGCCGTCACACTTAGCTATAAAAGATAAAAGATCATTTGGCTTGGCCTATTTCAGCATATCGCTCACCATAATATTCCCATTGGTAAAATATGCCGAAATACGCCAAGCCAAATGATCTTTAATAGCCTAGTCTGTTGGCCCCATAAATGATTTTAAAAATAAAAATGATATAAGATACTGGTGTCCGACCGAACTTTCGATTTCGGCCTAGCTTCGGCCAAAAAACGAGTTTCGGTTTAGTTTCGGTTTTGTCCGCCATCCAGCCGAAACTACAGCCGAAACCGAAACTGAATTTGGGAGGTTTCGTTCGGCGATCGGACAAGTTCGGTGAACTGAACTGCGAGCCACGTAGTGTCATTTTGCTGCGTCCGCGCTCATAGTCGTGTCAGGACTTGATTCACTTGTTTGTGTTCGCTCCGCAAACTTTGCGGTAGTTTGGTTTATTTGTTGTGAAATTGGGGGTGTTTATACTTAACATTATTTAGAAATAGGTAAGTTTTATTTCGCTATTGAAATGATTTAGTTAATGATAGGCCCTGAGGAAAATAATTTCCCTGAGGGCCTATGTCATCTTTGGGGATGCTGTTTGGAGGATTTTTTTAGGGAAAGGAAGGAGAGGAGAGTTCTGAGAAGGAAAATGAAAAGGGGTTGGTGGGAATCTGAGGTTCAGTGTGTCCTGGTCATCCACCTTCAAGACCTAGACAAACCTCATCCCATGAACCCGGGCACCCCTGCTAAATCACTATGGCAGAGGGGTTGGTTATCCAATAAAATTTCCCGGGGCGGCGGTACCCATTCCCGCCTCCCAAATTATTTTGTTCTTTAGATGAAATAGTATTATTTGTTTAGTGTACCCAAACAAATTAAGTTAAAAAAAGGAATTTTGTTGTCTGCCTTTTATTTTATGTTATTTGTAATGTCCAAATAGGTAATACCCACTTTTAAAAAATTATTTTCGAAGCGATTTACGATTACGATTTCAAAAAGCATAAATAATTTATTTGAAATAAGGAGTGATAATTGTGTAATGTTTATTTTTAGTTCAAATATCAGAGACTGAATGATTAATATATGATTTAAAAATAAAGGCTGCTTGATTACGATTGACAATTTTTTTTCCACGAAAACATGACCTTATAAGGATGTTTCGGTTTCGGTTTCGGCCGAACGTGAGACCGAAGCCGAAACTCAGTTTCGGTTTCGGCCGTAAAAACTAGGTACTTTCGGTCGGACACTATAAGATTATTAATTTAATATTTTTCAATAGACAGTTATGGTTTATATTTTCATAAAAAGTATTTTTTTATTGTTTTTATTTCTTTCTAGGGAAATCTCGATGAGTTACAGAACTCATTTTAGGACAGGAAGAACAAGCAATTCATGGGTAGGAGGAAATCTTACAATTTTACTTAGGAATTATGATATTAAAAATATAAGTTTCACATCTAATATAAACAAAAAATAAAAACCAGGTTAAGTAGAACAAACAACAATTCATTTTATAACTTATGTGTTTTAAAAAAATATCTATATTTCAAAGTGATAGATACTTTCAGTAATGCCGTGGTGAAATTCTAAATCCAAGCGTTACTTGAAATGGCTTAAGCCATGTTTGGTGACCAGATCTTAATATTCATGTAGATACTTCCCATGTCCTTTCCCTCACCACTGTCTTCAGTCTTACAACATTGGAGATGCCATAGTCCCACTGGCTTCGAGCAGTTGGTAACCTTCAGTGCGGTATTTACATAAAAATAACCTTAGAAGGCCCGAACAAAATGCAATTGTTTCAACTGAAAAATGCAATTGCATACCATATGTTATTTTATACTAAACTAATTGTATAATAAACCAGCTGACCCGACGAACTTCGTACCGCCTCAGAATCAATAACTGTTGTTAACTTATCAGCTGAAATAAATTCAGTTTTTGTATTAAAGTTAAAAATTACACAATGAAGCAATTATCGATGCGCAATTGTGCATGTTTTGTTTTTGTTAGTATCAGCGTTGTGTACGGATTTATATTTTTTATGATTTTTTTTTTACTTTTCCACTTACTTACTGGAATTGCGTTTCATTTTATTTATACGTGTGAAGGAGATTTATTATAATTATAGTATTTTTCCTTTGGGGGGGTTCAGACATACGTTCACTCTTTGTCTCATTTTCGACTATTAACATTTAGTGTGTAAGAAAGAGGCGCATCATTTATATTTATGTTTAAGAACAAAAGCAAAACAATCAGCGCATTTACATTTGACGTTTTTAAATTTTTGGAATTCACTCACTATTCGATATTATATTTATTACAATATTGCTGCAGCTCTTTTAAAAGGTGGGAATTCGTTCCATACAAAATGTATGGGGAAATGAATTTACTTCATAATTTTTTTTTTCGTGAATTTTTTCGATTCTATAGCTATTCTGCTATTCGGGGCGAAGACAAATCCAACAAATCAAAGATCATAAAAATCGGTCCAGCCGTTCTTGAGTTAAAAATGAACTAACCCTACTTTGTTTTTTATATTATGAGATATTATATAAAATTTCAAATCATGTCTGACGGCTACAATATTATTAAGAATGTTTAAATTCTTAACGATAACGCATTAGCACAAAAACGGTATACTAATAATATTATCGGAACGGTTGGCAACCCTAAGCAATCTAAGTATGCGGCAAGCAGCATTCCTTCCATTTAACTTTTAATTAAAGAGGTATGTATGTCATTTATTATTGTTTCTCACGCTTGGTAAAATCACAATTTATCGAAACACGTACACACACACACGCTTTTACTGATTGGGTTTTCTGAATGATAATAAATCATGAATCGACAATTGACCTTGGTGTATATACGGCTAAGTACGTTGTAACTAAATAAAAATTATTTCACACAGATTAAATTTGGCAGCACGTTCAAGCACATCCCGTATGGTCTAGTGGCTAGGATAGCTGGCTTTCACCCAGCAGGCTCGGGTTCGATTCCCGGTACGGGAAACCTTTTTTTTTTTTTTTTTTTAAATTCTGTTTCACTATAGTAGAAATTATTATTTTTTCACTGCATAATTCTTGCTTAGATATTTTTTTATTAAAAAATGTGAACGTTTTTAAAAAATATGTTTTTACTTATCTTATATGTAGGGCTCGTATTAAAAAATTCAAAATATGTACATATAATGTGGACCAAAAAATGTAAAATATGGAAAAAATATGGAGTATAAAATAAGAATATCTTTCATATTAAGCAATGTTTATTGTGAAAAATTACTGCGCAGTAACAGTTACATTAAAAAAATTATAAAAAGATAGTGAAATATTCAGGTAATTCAAATAAAAAAATTAAGTTTTATTCATCTTCCTCTAAATCTGTCTTATTAAATTGATTGCAGTACACTATCACATGATTTTTTAAATTATCGAAATTAAAAGTTTGTCGATTTGGTCTAAATATAGCCTTATATTGGCTGAAAGATCTTTCCAGACGCCAAGTTCCGAAATTGTGTAAGGCACGTCTGCAATATCCTCAAAGCTTCCGCTCAGAACTTTATTAATTGTTTTTAGGGTGTCAAATCCTTTATTTTTGTCTAAAATATACTTTACTTAAAACGCAAAGGTTGCTTATCCTTGAGCATTTTGAAATTAAATTGATATTTTTTTTATTTTTTATTATTGAGTTAGTTTATACTACTACAATACTACATGAATATAAACTAATAAGCACAATGTAACATTTCATTTGATAAATTTAAATATTTTTACAGTAAGCATAACATTTCTTTTTAAACACATTCATTCTTTCTTCATTCTTCATACTTTCAGGCATTTCATCATACATCTTTAGTCCTCTGTACATTAGGCAGTTCTGTGATTTTGATTTCTTCATTTGTGGCAATCGAGCTTATTAAAAACAATTTCATCCTTAAAGTATTTTGGCATTTGGTTTTTCATAATTTTATGCACAAAAATTAACACGTTAAATAGTAGTCTCTTTTTTATTGGAATCCAATTTAGCTCCTCTCTCATTTGATTAATCTTTGCGTA
This sequence comes from Limnephilus rhombicus, assembly GCA_929108145.2. Classification (NCBI taxonomy): domain Eukaryota; kingdom Metazoa; phylum Arthropoda; class Insecta; order Trichoptera; family Limnephilidae; genus Limnephilus; species Limnephilus rhombicus. Next base: position 40,633,331 of record OV815273.1, on the reverse strand, counting down.
TTTGCCTTTCCCCAGTATACATCTCATAGCTTTGTTTTGTATAACTTCTAGTTTGTTCAAACTTCCTTCATTGGCCAAATATAACATTGTAGAGCAGTAGTCCAAATGTGGAGCAACGATAGTTTTATAAATGAGCTCCGTAGTGTTTCTATTTAATTTACGTCTTAGTCTTCTAAGAAAATTTACCTTTTTTGATACCTTTTTTAGCACATGTTCAAAGTTTGCTGTGAAAGTCAGTTTTGAGTCGAGTATCACACCCAGGTATTTGATTTCATTTACTTTTCCAATTTTTTCACCATTGATTGTCAAATTTAAACCTGTGTTACATGTTTTATAGCCTATTTCCATATATTTTGTTTTGTTTACGTTCAGTTTCAACTTGTTTAATTTCAGCCATTTTGCTATATTTTGTAGGTCTTCGTTTATTTTGTTAATTGCTTCTATGTAATCTTCACATAGGTACCTAGACAGTAGTGGTAGGTGACTTGAGTACGTAAAAATAAAAAGACGCGCAGGCAAGTAGAGGAAGAGAATCAAAAATCAAATTACGACGAATAATACGCGGGAGAAAAGAAAGATGGCGAGAATGCAAATACGTAAAATTATATCAATTTTTGTGAACTAACTCATGTTTCATGATATAAAAATTGAAAATATGGATGATTGTGATATTTTTTGTAAAATATGGACTTAACCATGAAATATGGAAAATAAAAATTAGTTTTTCACAATCTATATATGATAATCTAGGTAGAGAACACATACGAGACCGAAAATCGTGTAAATTAAAAATATGTATTTACATATTAATCCGGGCCCTACATATAAGATACTTGAAGGAAATAGACAAGAAACTTCGTCTTCTTAGGTACCTACGTACCAATGCCGTGCATAGAACCGACAAATAAAGGATGGTAAATTAATTTTTATTTCAATATTTTGTGTGCAACTTTTTGAAATGAAACTTCTACAGCCCCGCTGTGATTTGTATTTCATATGAAACGGAAATGACAATTACTGCACCTGCGGCGCATCAACTGCGCTCATTGGCCGCTTTGATTATGATGTCACTTTTAAAGGCTCCCATTGGTTGAGTTATGCGCTTATTGATTCTGACCTCACTTTTCAAGTATTGGTTGAGATTTTTTTGGTAGTTTCGCTTATACCGCGTGTAAACTGCACTCCTTTTTTTTAATAGCAAAAGAAATGTTTTGTTATGTTCTATTTAGGTCCCCATCCCCATAATTAAATATAAGAGATGTAAGGGCCGTATTGTTAACTAATATTATTTCGCAACTTCAAAAAACAACTAAGTGAACGAATTCTTTCCGTATTCAAACTATTCCCATTTCCCATGCCGACGGTCGGGCGGCCGTCATAGCATATCTCTTGTATTTCAATATCTGTGGTACCCATTCTACCAAAGAAAAACAAAATTTCAAAATACGATGTTACATAAACAGAAAAAATGACACGTTTGGATAACCATCACCTTTATCGTAGGCCACCCTCAGCGGTTCGCTCGTTTTGGTGACTTAGCAGGGGTACCCAATTTCATGGCGTGAGGTTTGGCGTCTTCTTCTTGGCGTCAATTGCGCCTGTCCGCCTACTGCATGGCGGGCCGGATTGGGAGAGACTGGTCGAGAGAGACCTTTTGACCCCTCCTGCAGGACTCTCTTGGAATATTGTCTGGCACCGCAGTGGGGGGATGGATTCATACGCTAGTCACTCCTGGACATTCTGAAACCCAGATTCCTATCCATCCTTCATACCTATTTTCTTCCCAGACCACACCCTACCCAAAGTAGACGTTGGCCCTGAATTATTTTCCTCGGGTCCTCCCGTATGGAACGGGTCCTCCCGTACGTAACGTAAGAAAAAAAATCAAAAAATTACTAACACGCAAAATAATATACACTCTTTATTTTTTACCCACCATTCTTGGAATGTTCCTGTGTTATGGCGTGAAAATAAATGTCAAAGTGGTGTGATCTTCAAAAGTCACATTCCGAATACGTTTTGATCACCTAGATTATTTATTGGTACGTTATTCCTTTTAGGGCCCGCAACCCGGATTTGTACCGATTTATTACATATTTCCCTTAAACACGGTAAGTTTTAAAGCTCTTAAAAAAATATATGTTATTTTTGAAGATAATATCTAGGCTTTGCCCGCGCCGAAACGCAAATTATATAAAATTTCCTCGATAGAAAAAAATCGCAAAGTGTGCTCCAAAAATTATTATTAACACGTTTGTTTCAATTATTTTACAAGTTATATGTATGAAAAAATTCAAAGTGTTTCTTTAAATGCTGTTTAAGATAATGCCCGCGAGATTTTTGCTCTATTTTAAACGAGTCGTGTTTTATTAAACATTTTCGCAATTTTCGCATAGATTTTGTTGCTGTAAATGTTAGCGCTCTCCTCTAACATTCGTAATTTCGTATCTCTCCATCTTCTTCTTTTCGGGCCCGGTTGCAGAGCCTTAACATCGTCGGATAAAACATTTCCTCTACCGTGGGATTTTAGATGCTGCCATTAGCCCCCGATTTCCTTTAGTTTCGGATTTCGGGGAATCAATTTCCTCTGCAGTTTCTCTCGGCTCCGCACGTGTCGCCCAAATTGCTTACTATTTATTTAGCCGAGGCCCGAACCGTATACGTGACAACGCGACGCCTGGAGATGTTTTGTAAAAGCTGTGCGCTGAATAAAATATTACTAACACAGTAACCCATAACATACATAACATAAAATTACTTTATAATTATTTTAGTAAGTAAAGTTAATTGAAGGTGAAGTTTATAATTTAGTTCGTTTGTTCGTTTGAGAGAGAGTTAGGGCCAATTGTATGTACCATTTTATGTCACATGTAGTATTTTATCCAAATGACGTTTCAGCGCCATTTTAATTTTTGACACTCGAAACGTCTCCGTTAAACGCCGATTCTAGGTGCGATTCAGCTTTCTATCAAAGTGTAATAAGCTATCAAGCTAAACAACATGATATCTGCTTTTTTCTGTTGTTCACAACTTGTTGGAAACAAAGCTGAAACGGACTTGAAAACGAGAGTCGGCATTTAACGGGGTCCTTTCAACTGTCGAAAAAACAAAATGGCGCCCTTTGGAAAACCGCCGCTACCCGAATTTCTATTGATTTTTATTTTTTTTATTTATTTGAAATATACATACATACTACAGATTTACATAAGGAAAATATATTATGGTTCTTAAAAATAATTAACTTAAAAGTAATTTCTTGTTAATGAATCTACCCAATTTAAAAGAGAAAAACATTTCTCGTGTTTAAATTGGCGAGTCGTGTCATTACAGAAAAAAGATAAAGAAATGAGATATACTTATTTTTTTTTTAAATTAAGAAACAAATAAACTTGTAAATGATAACAAATATTGATAAAGAAATTTACTAACGTAGCAGTTAGATATACATGTAGTATAGATATATATAGATTTCTTACATATCTCCCTTAAACACGTTAAGTTTCAAAGCTCTTAAAAAATATATGTTATTTTTAAGATAATATCTAGACATTCGTCGCGCCGAAACGCAAATTACTTATATAAAATTTTAATTTTTATTTTAACTTTATGAGTAAAACCTCAAATTGTAATATTTAATTAAATGAAGACAATATAAGCGAAACTCAATCGAAAATCTGAAAACAGAAAAATCAGAAAAAGATATTGACACATCTGGGACTCGAACCCAGGACCTCTCGCTTCGCCCGGTAAGCGAGAGGTCCTGGGTTCGAGTCCCAGATGTGTCAATATCTTTTTCTGATTTTTCTGTTTTCAGATTTTCGATTGAGTTTCGCTTATATTGTCTTCATTTAATTATATAAAATTCCCTCGATAGAAAAAAATCGCAAAGTATGCTCCAAAAATTATTATAAACACGTTTGTTTCTGTTATTTTACAAGTTATATGTATGAAAAAATTCACAGTGTTTTTTAAATGCTGTTTAAGACAACTCCCGCGAGATTTTTGCTCTACTTTAAACAAGTCGTGTTTTATTAAATATTTTCACAATTTTCGTATCGATTTTGTTGTTTCAAATACTAGCGCTCTCCTTTCACATTCGTAATTTCATTTCTTCTTCTTTTTTTGCGCGGTTGCGGGGCCTTAAACACAAGTTTTAAAGCTCTTAAAAAAATGTTATACTTGAATATATGTATTCATTCCCCACGCTGCGCCGCGCCGAAACGGCAATTACATGAAATTCACTGGATAGAAAAAAAAAAACTTTTGTTCAGTTATTTTACAAGTTATATGTATGAAAAAAAATCACAGTGTTTCTTTAAATGCTATTTTAGACATTTCCCATGAGATTTTCGCTCTCTTTTAAACTAGTCGTGTTTTATTAATCATTTCAACAATTTTCACTTAAATCTTATCGTTTTTAATATTAGCGCTCTCCACCTAACATTTTTATTTCATATCTCTTCTTCTTCTTCTTTTTGCGTGGGTACCGGGCCACTGTTGGTTTGTCATTTGCACTGAACACCAGGCGTTTATTTTTCCAATACACAACATTACTCTTTTGTTTTATCTCATATTTTCGAATAGACGAAGAGTTTAACTTTTAAAATTGAATGTTATGTACCGCCGTGTATGTGAAAATCATCTCGAAGGCCTTGGCTTTACGGTGAATTTTATACAATATAATTAAACCTTACTTATACAAACCCAATACGAACATAATATCATCATAGCTAGCTATTAACATAGATCGTAGTGAAAACCTGTAGCCTATTGAGCAACATCCTATAACAACAATTATTAACAAGTCATAAATATTTTTAATGACTTGTTTATGATTAAGACTTGTAACTAATAGATTACATCTAACATAACAACAATAGAAAATTATACATCTCGTGCAATGTGCATGTTTCTATTTAAGTGTAAATAATTTTGTTTCCACTTTAATTTCAAATTTTATTCTTTTTTGTGTTTCATCATAAGTTTAAATAAATTAAAAAAGACGAAATTTTAAAGTTGCCAGTTGTAGTTGCCATTACAGTGACCCGGTATATCAGTTAATTTTAAGCTCGGCTTGGTTGGAATGTCGAACTTAGCGCGACTTGGAATATAAACCGCACATACGAGTAGGTCGCAAGCCTACATATCACCAGCACTTCATGTATGGCCTATGATTTTGATGGAGGAACGAGTTTATTTTTTCTTTGAAAAATCAAACTGACGTCCACTTGAGTGTTATATCTAGATATGCCTTCTACTATTATAGGGAGATTGCGATCTTTGAAAATGTTATCGACGGCGACGGCAGTTTATTTCATGAACGAATGTTTTTTAGGTGAGTTGATTTTTAAGTTCTCCACTTGAATCTGCATAATAATAATATTTAGCTATTTTATGTAGGGCCTTTTTGGGAAAAATCAACTCAAGGGCGCTGTAGTACCGCATTAATTGTTTTTGTGTTTAATTCGTAGAACTCCATTTAATTTAAAAAAAATAATAATTAAAATTAAATTTGTTAATATTATTCACTTAAATTTGATAAGTTCTGCAAGTATTTTAGTATCAGCTTGATTACCAGCTTACCATTCAATGGTACATAGACTCATTAACATTCCCTTAAACAATAAAGCATACGTAAAAGAAAAGAAACTATTAAAAACCATCGCGATTAATAACCTATTAATAGGCAAATAATATTGAAAATATTATCCGGTACATAACTGTTATCTCAAAATATGAAATGTATTGCATTGCACTTCCCCTGCATACATTCTCGAATAAACTATTATTATTATTATTATAACAAAAAAAAAAATTGCATGACTCGAATTTTTTGACCCAATATCTTTTAAAATTGCAAAAGAAATTAAAATAGCTTTAAATATAACTTTTAGAACCAATAATAATATAGGAACAAGACTTAAAAACTCAAAAAGTAGAAATCCTTAACTCAATAACGGTGGCATATATAAATTAAAATGTGACCACGCCGACTGTAACGCTACTTACATCGGACAAACAGGTAGGGCATTCTCAACTAGTTTCAAAGAACTGTTACGATACGCTCTACGAGTAAATTCCCGCTTTCCCCTTGCAAGAAATGACATACCACACCCCTCGCCCACATTCCCGCAAGCCGCGCGGCGAGTGCAATTCCCTCGTTCCCCTTGCAATAAATGACATACCGCACCCCTCCCCTGCGATCCCGGCAGGATCCCGCTGCCCGCCCCGCAGAAATCAACCAGCCGTCGTTCCGACAGGCTGCGCTTATCGCGGTACACTCAGTAAATTCCCGCGGAATCGCCGATTTTAATGGCGTTCAAATTAAAGCCGATCTCAAAAGTAGTATACGTGGTCGCGGACATGGCCCGCTCCATTTGGAGATCACCGCTACCAGCCCCAAGCCCGGATTGCAGCCCCCGACTTCCTGCATTTGTCCACCAGCTGTGAGTTGAATCTCGATTTATCCCTTAATTAAATGTGTCCCCTAGCCATACACGGTTGATACGACCACACCCCAGAGGGATTTGAGAGACCCCTTCGTAGGAAATACCTAGGTAGGCCTTGTTGTTGATTTGTGACTAATAATTATGTTTGGCTAGATGTTGTATTTAGACAATGCAGATATGTTTCACCCAGTTACCTCTTTCATTTGATAGGATCACGTGGGCGGGCTTTGGCAATTACCTATGTACCTTACCCCCTAGTCACCTACGACCTTGGCGAGGAGAGATTTCCTGCCTGCCGACGACATTGAGCTGGCCGAGAGCAAAAGGTAGGTGGCTTCCCCCCCCTAGGGACCGCTACAGAACATAATATACGAGATATTATAATAATAAAAACACATCTTCAAAAGTCGCAGAACATCTCTTTAGTGAATAATTATATTCCACTTAAAAACAACGAGCCAAAACCATTACGTATAAGAAGAAAGGGTCTTAGATTAAATTTGCTTGAACAATTATTGGAAATCAAAAAACGAACGAATGATCTCAACGTAATGCTAATTAATAAAGTAAGGACAATTATTTATTCCCCACTACTTAGCATGTTCACAAAACCTAAAAAATATAACGCACTTAAATGAGTCATAGCAATAACGTCATTATAGATAAATTAAGAAAACCCTTTAGTGCGGGGAAATAGAATCTCTCAATTAGTGTCCTGCAAATTGGTTTAACCGGTCATAAATCATTTAGACACCTCCAAAAATTAACATTTAAAATCGTATAAATAGGTCGTCTCAAAGTTGATTAACCATAGTTTAAAAATGGACTTGTAAACCGAAACAGCTGTAACAAAAATACATACTAAAATACTTGCAGAACATGATAATAAAATATTTTTTTAATTAAATTTTATAAAATAAATTAAGAAAGGCTGTAGTGTGCTATGTGCGAGGAAACTAATTTTGTTAGTTATCAATTAATAACATCGACATTCCTTATCAATATAATAGAACAGACTTAGATCATTTACGCAAATTTCGGTGATATGAAAGATATCAATATCATTTGCGTACCTACATGTTAGATTTGACATGTGACTGCTAGCGCCTCGGCGCGCGGCGTCCAGAAAAGGAACTATTCTCCAGCTTATCGAGATTTGACCGGCAGATTTAGCCCGCTTAAATTTAAGCGAGTAATGTCGTACATAGCGAGGATACGGGCTGCCTGATATACCGGGCCAACATACAAATTCCATTCAAATTCTGGATCCCGAAAATAGAATCGCTTTATTCCCTTTTGCGAATGAAGCTTTGTTAAATCACAAGATATAATTATACTAAACCAAGCCTATCGCACCAGTAGTAAAGTCAGCAATGAATACGGATGTAAGCTTTCGTCCATAGCCTGATTTATGGACTTAATCACGAAGGAAACACTCCATCTCCATGTTAGGTCTCGTAAAATGTTTTACGATTGACTGTAAATTATTGCGAAGGAATACCTAATTGGGCGCCGACATGAATATTGTGTGACCAAATCAAATAAAGACACTATTATGCAGTGTTTCTATTTTTTGTTCGCATTTTAACCATCGCTCCTTCGTTCATTTTTTTAAGAAAGACTCAGACCAGTGAAAAATCACGGGATAGTCAGAGTGATGTCGTTTCCTGATTTTATTTTCATTTTGATGAAATGTATTGTATTTGAAGAGTTAATAACGACTGTAGTTTTTCGATGATATACAAAAATGACGAAGTTACGAGCTTTTAAAATGAACTTAGGTAAAACTTTTGCAATGGCGTCTCGTGACTTGTGACACGATTCAGTACAATTGATAATTCTGATGGCAGTATCGCAGTGCATTTTTATTATTTTTTATTTCTCCATAAATTTTTTTAACGTAATAATATTGGTTGACATAATATTTCATACACTCTCCTAATAAAGCAGGTGCCTATGCTTATGAGAGGACAGCTTATAAATTTTTAAGTACAACTTTTTGAAAAGTTACAGAGTGAAGTAAAATTATAATTATTAATTCCTATGTGGATTTCTAACTTAATATTTATGTACCCTGATATAGTTTGTGACATCAAATTTATGTACCCTGATGTAGTTTGTGACATCAAATTTATGTACCCTGATGTAGTTTGTGACATCAAATCGGCCGCAAATATCAACATTTTTAAGCTTTGTATCAAAAATATTTGTAAACTTTCAAAAAGTTCTATCCTCAGCATGCCTATACCTACATACATACCTGCAATATAACTCTATATGATAGGTATATTTAAAAAAATATATTCTTTGTGACTTTGATTCTTTTTAAAAATATTATATCCCAAATTTAGATACTTTATCGACTCTGGAAGCAAGCACTTCCAATTTTGAAAATGGTCACGTTGGCGCTAACAAAATACTGTCCAAAGAAGCGAAACTAGCAGTCCACAATGGAGTGCTGATGCCTACCCCTATGTATGGCAGTGAAGTATGGAACTGGCATAGGAAGGATGAAAGTAGACTGAATGCTGTAGAAATGAGAACCCTGTGTAGTAAAACCATGTAAGATCGTGTGAGAAATGTGGAGATCCGCGAAGAATGCAACACTGATGTTAGCGTAAAGATAAGTTTAAGTAAGGAACGCTCAGATGGTTTGGGCATGTAGAGCGAATGAACGAAGAAAGGAGTGTATGGAGAATATATGACGCAAATGTGAAAGGTAGAAGAAGTCGGGACGCACGAGCAAGTGAATCAGACACTTGAGTCGGGCCTTATCAAGAATGTATGTAATGTATCAAGACCGAGTTATTTGGAGGTCCATCCTTTTTCCCTACCTCTGTGGAAAAACTGCGTGATGTTTAATTAGCTAGTTAGTCACGATTAGATAAATTCAAAGCAAAGTTCAAGATTTCATTGAATCGGAGTTAGACATAACCTAATCTTAACTTTTCAATATTATGCAATTATTTTGTCAAGATATCTAAAATTACACATTTAAGTGAACAGCACTAACGAAAGCTTGCAAATAACAGCGACATTTTAATAATTCCACAAAATACCGCAGAATCCTTTTAGAAGGCATTCTAAACTTTGAATTGATTAAAATTCTTGGTATAAAAAAATACATGCTCATTTCCTTATTGTCCCCCTGCGAATTAAACTTTCCCATACTTACTAACTGTGAGGAAGTTATGAACTCTAGTACCTATCAGGAAAGTTATTCCACGCGGGAGGTGATATTAATGGAAGATGGGATATAAGATAGAAGGGGAGACGATAAAAGTAGAAAAAGATATCAAGCTAAAATAAAACACAGAAAAGTTTTTGTCCCATTAAAAAGTTCTTGTTGGAAGGAAAATGGGTAATGTTTCTCGTAGGAACTGTAACAGTAAAGAAAAAATACTTTTTTTGATATTTTATATTGCCAATGCGGGGGATTTTAATAAAAATGCACTTTCTAGATGAGAAAAGTGTCGAAAAGTTGAATAAAAAAGAAATTAAGGTGCGCTTGGCAAAATTGAGGGAGATACAGCCGTTTAAAGAATGAATAAAATGACACTTCGTGAACTTATACTACGCCATTTTGTTACTACTATGTTGGTATCTCAGACTTGCTATAGGTTGATACGATTGTAGCCGACTTCATGTGATAGATGAGACGCGTAATTATGAAATTTTTCTCCTTTTTTTGAACGATTTTTTAAACTGTTTATCACCTTCCAAATTAAAGTAACCTAACCTAAGACTACGCTAAACATGGTTTGTGTAACATGGTTTGTGTAACATGGTTTGTGTAACATGGTTTGTGTAACATGGTTTGTGCCCCTTTATAACGCCTACTCGCGTCAACGCAAGAAAAACATCCAAGTTTTCAAATAGTTTAGCGGCTACGCTAGGTTTGTGTAACATGGTTTATGTAACATGGTTTGTGCCCCTTTATAACGCCTACTCGCGTCAACGCAAGAAAAACATCCCAGTTTTTAAGTAGTTTAGCGGCTACGCCAGGTTTGTGTAACATGGTTTGTGACCATTCTGTTTTTCATAATTACGCACCTTATTATATATCACACGAAGTTGGCTACAATCGTATCAACCTTCGTTAATAGCAAGTCTGAGATACCAACATAATAGTAACAAAATGGCGTAGTATAAGTTCACGAAGTGTCATTTTATTCATTCTTTAAACGGCTGTATCTCCCTCAATTTTGCCAAGCGCACCTTAATTTCTTTTTTATTCAACTTTTCCACACTTTTCTCATCTAGAAAGTGCATTTTTATTAAAATCCCCCACATTGGCGGGATCTGCATTTCACCCGTGTTTTTTTTTTCGTTTCAAATTTTAAATTTTAGTAAGAAAAAACGAAAGGTGGGCCATTTTGAAACCTTTTTATGTTTGTATTCATAATTTTTATATTTCAAAATTTTTAAGTCTATTTCGAATTAAAAATAAAAGCCTGTTTCGACATCTTTCAAGAGCAATTTTCGAAACGACATCAGAAGCGATTATAAATGATTCAGAAACATTTATTTATTTGAATTTTATTGCAAAACGGAAATATTTTGACCTTCCGACAAAATAGACCCGAGGCCTGAAGGCTTAAAGAATAACTTGTGAAAAGCGTTTTTCCCTATACTAATAAAACTCGCGCCATGTATAAAAGACTAGATAATGAATCTTTTAAATATCACCTCAATAATGCAAAAATTTAAACATTATTTTTTGAAAGCCAGGTCTACTGTTCACAGAACTACCGGTATGGGCGAGAACCAAGAATATCATGTCATGATTTGGCCCGAGTTTCTCAAGGGTAGAAAGGGGTAGTACAAAGATATGAGGGGAGGACAGGAACGTCTTGGGACCGGGGTGAATACAGAAATAATGGGCCCATCTAGACGCAACTCCAGTCATCTGTATTCCAGATAAATCCCTATCCCAGCTCTCTGGGTTACAGGGTTAATATGATTAACCTCTTGGTGTCGCGATCTGTGAAGAAATGGAAATGTAAGAGCTGGAGCAAATAATAACACAAAGGACCGTTATTAATCGTAAAGGCCTTTTTGTTTTCGAAACGAAGGCTTCTTTTGTCCCAACGTATTAAAATTATTTATACATTATTAAGTGACAGCATGGCACTTCGTGTAGAAATTTTAACCAAGGGGTAGGCTGCGTCAATGTGGTTTAAAAATAATATATAGTATATTTATGGCACGTTTCAGAGAGGAAGATACTCTCAGCGTCGCCCTGGTGAAAGACCACCATTAAGAATATAAACATTGCTAGAAATTGTTTAGTCGAGTTCGATGACAAGATATGCATAGCCAAGTACTCTCTACTTCCTCTTTCCCATCTTCATCCCTCGCTACTACCTTCAGCTTCACAACATACGTACCCCCATTGGGGATTCCATATAGTCTCATTGGCTCAAGACGGTTGCGAGCAGTTGAAATTCTTGTGAGGTATTCACCTAAAATTTAAAAAAATATATGTATAAATGTATTTATACCTTATCATTAGTAATTGCTTAGCACCTTTCGGTGGCCTTGAAAAGGACTGATTTTATTAATATCTTTGGTTGATGGTTTGGCCAAACCGACATACCGATATAAAAAGAGTAAAAGTTGTTCATCCAAGAATGTTAATTCATTTTTGGTCGTTCTGTTTTTAAACTCACGCATTTCATAAAAATAGTTCCACTCCATTCTATAAGGTAGGTACAGCTTTTCAAACTTTATAGACTGAACGCCACTGACCAATGATCAGAACAATTAATTTAAGGTGATACTTAAAAGAATTCACAATCTTCTCTTTCATAGATGTCGCGAGTTTTAATTATTTTAGGGAAAAAGAATTTTTACAAGTAACACTCTAAAATTTTAAGATGAAAAACCTATGTAATACGAATATGAGTAAATACTTTTGTCCATATATAAACTTAACTCTTACGAAAAAGGCTAACGAATACAATATTGTATCGGTGATTCAATCCAATTTTGTGTTTGTTAGTCTCTCTTGAAAGATTTGATTTTTTTATCGACAAAACTATTTATTCAAATTCTTATTGAGTGTGTACGGGCGCAAACAATTAATTCATCATAATATTTTAAAGCATAACTTGTAAAAAGCGTTTTTCCCTAAAATAATTTTTTATTTAATTGTTATTTATTTATCTATAAAAAGTATTTTACATTGGTTTTTTTATGCCTGTCTCACGAGGATATACTTGTGAAGTGACAGGCGTACTCACGACATCTATAAAGAAACAGATTATGAATCTATGTTTCACCTTAATTTATAAAACATGTTACAGGAATTATTTTAAAATAAATGCATTTTGGTATGTAGTTAACAGTCCTCATTTTTAGGTTATAAATATAATAGGTTATAATATATTTTTTAATTCCTTTATCTTTCTCATATTTTACAATTTATGTTTACATATTTTGAAAATCGTAACAATAATGTCGGAACCCACTAAGGCGCAGCCTGTGCGTGGGTAATATAGTTAATATAAATTTTGAATATAAATTTGTTGAAGCAGTTTGAACAAAAAATAAATACAATAGTGTATGGTTAAATTCGTGTATTGTGTAATAATAGATATACATTGTAATAATAGGTGTAAAGTTTGTGAGAATAAAGTGATATAAAACTAAATAAATAGAGTTTTTACATTTGTATGGTTTAGCCATAATTTAAACTCTTTTATGTAATGCGGAAGTTTAGTTGCAACTTGAATATTTTTTGGTAATCTATTGAAGGTGCGAGGTCCAATAAAGCTGCCGTGAGTTTGCATTTGTTTTGTGTGTGTTTGGGGGTTATAGAATACATTATTATTTCTAATGTTGATTCTGTTAACATTTTTTTCGAATTCGTTTATGTTTTTAAAGATACATTTCATAGTTTGCAGTATGAATAGTTTACGGAGAATGAATAGTTTAGATTCTTTGTATAAAGCATCTGTCGAAAATGTTTTATTTCTATAATACATAGCTTTGATAATATAATTTTGATTCGTAAAGGTTTTATAAAAGCATCAAGCGCACCACCCCATCCCATTATTCCGTACATGAGTGAAGATTGCACCAGATAAAAATAAATCATTTTCAATTTGTCAATATTCATTACTTCTTTAAGTCTGTAAAATATGTACGTAAGATATCTTAATTTAGAAACGGTATTATTAATTTGTGGTTGCCAATTTAAATTTGTATCAATATATATACCCAAATATTTGATCTTACAAGTTCAGAGCAAGATGAGCATGTTACTTGATTACAGTAGGCATTATGAATTCTAATTTGAAGGTTATTGGGGTGTTTGTTTTTACTGTTTTTATAAAAAGGTAGGTAAAATGTTTTATTGTAGTTTAGGAAGGGTCTATTACTATTTAGCCATGATGAAACATGTGCAATACATTTTGATGCATTTAAATAAGTTTCAAGCCAGGATTTTCCGTTTACTATTATTACTGTATCATCAGCGTAAGATACAATATTACCAGGGATTACAACATTACATAAATCATTTATATATATATATATATTAAAAACAGGACTGGGCCGAGCACAGTACCCTGTGGTACTCCAATTTTTATCTTCGTTTAAGTATTATAAAAATTCCCTTTTTTGTTTTTTGTTTTCTGTCTTTGAGATAGTTAGTGAGAATTTTTAGTGTGTCTTTTTTGAAACCTATTTGATTAATTTTTTTTATAAGTATATTGTGATTTACCGTATCAAAAGCTTTTCTTAAGTCTAAAAATATAGCTAAGCTTTTTTCATTTTTATCAACAGATGTGTATAATTTTTTTGTCAAATCGAATATTGCATCTTCAGTGGTTAGTTTACTTCCGAAGCCATATTGATTTTGGAACAGAATTTTGTTTTGTCCTAGGTAATTCATTACTCTACTTTTGATACATTTTTCAAATATTTTTGAGAGGTTTGAAACTAAGGAGATAGGTCTGTAATTGTCTAATATGTGCGTTTCTCCCGATTTGTGAATTGCAATGATGGTGGAGATTTTAAATTGTTCTGGAAAATGTCCCTCTTTTAGTTATATATTGAAAATATGTAGCAATGGAATTAAAATATAATGTTGTATTTTTTTAAGTGTGTTACCTGATTAACCATCAATTCCTGTAGAATTTGTAAATAAATAAATTTGAATAATAAAGCCATTTCTTTGTCAAGGAACTGAAAATGGAGCCCTTCAATGGGAGCATCCACCAGCCCTCTAATTGCTGATATATTTATGAATGATTTGGAAACAACTGTTTTAATTCAAAATCCCCCCTTTTAAGCAATGTTTTACTATGGAAGAGATATGTGGATGACATCTTTGTCATTTGTACAGGATCCGAACGCCAACTCAACAACTTTCCTAACCTTTTAAATTTCTTTCATAATAAAATAAAATTTACGATAGAAATAGGCAATGAAATTTTTTTTTTTGGATTTAACTTTATCTATTTTAAATAATAAAATTGATTTTAGTATATATCGCAATCCAACATACACTGACATAGTAATTCCTAAGACCTCCAACCACCCTGTCTCACAAAAACACTCCACCTTCCATTCCATGATACACCGCTTTGTAAATATCCCAATGTCTAATAATAATTTCCTTTCTGAACTTTCTATAATAAAACAAATTGCTGTATATAACGGATATGAACCAAGTTTAATTGATAATGTCCTAAATAAAAAACTTAGCAAAATTTCAAAAACTAAATATCTATACAATTCTTATAATATTAATGATAAAGAATGGCGTAAAATTTTGTATATTAATAATATTTCAGTTTAATGTTGCAAAAATCTCCCTTCTAATATTAAACCAGCTTTTTATACAAGAAATAATATCGGTAATTTTTTGAGAAATACCAAAGATAAAGACCATAAATTGACTAATTCCGGAATATATAAACTCAAATGCAATGATTGTCCCTTATTTTATATTGGAAAAACAACTCGTAATTTTGAAATCAAAATCAAAGAACACATAAGGTGTCTTAATAATAATAATTTTTCTGAGTTCGCTAATCATATCAATGAAAATAACCATAGTTTTGAAAAAAAATACAAGGATAAATATTTTTCATATAAATCATGAAGGAAAACGTTTAGATAACTTTTGGAAATTAAAAAAATCCCTTAAAAATAATGAATCTATTATCAACAAACAAAAAATATTGTCTTATAGCCCAATCATGGATTTGTTCCCCTACCCACCCACTTTACACTAATACCTACCCACCCACTCTACATTAATAACTAGCAACGGCTCCACCCCTACCATAATAAAACATTGTTCCCATCCATATTTCGAAACTGTCAAATTAGTATACGCTTGCACTGAAGAAGGAACGTTTGTTCTGAAACCGGTACGATTTACTCATTATATAAGGTTCAAAAGTGGTTCAAACAAAGTTGAATTGATTCATTTATCTGTAATGGATAACCACAAAGTTACAGCTTCATTCAAAAATATATTGTCACCTTCTTTATTCCTCTCCTTTTCTTTAAGATATACCTGGAAAGCAGAAGAAGAAGATGACTAAAAACTACCCAACAATGCCAGTTATAAAATGTTATTGTAAATAGATGTGAAAAAGTACCCACGTGATTAATTGAAATATTGTCGTTTCGAGTTCAGATCAATTATTGAAACTCTTGCCAAATCATGTCAAAACATCGATTTCACATGCGTTTTTTAATTGATTTTTTAATCAACCTTGTGAACTGTGCCTCTTAAGTGACCTGTGGATAGAGAGCCAAAGTCAACAATCATCTGAAGATAAGGCTTCATCCGTCTTCCTAGTTCCTAGTGATAAAAAATCCAATCGAATGCACTTCATTTCTAATTGATTTACAGTCCACCTAACTACCAATCGGGCATTGGACAATAACTTTGTTTTAATTTTTTACAGATTCAAATGTGTGAAATAAATAAATAACTCCTGTCTCATTTCATTGTATGTCAAAAATGTTTTTAAAAATTTTCATTAAAATATTTTTAGATACCTACATAACATCATTTTGGAAAACCCCTTTCTTCCTTTAACCATAATATTATCATATAATATAGGTATCACTGGAAGTGAGATTCCAGATTTAAAAAAAGGAAAAGACATAACAAAACGGAAGTATGGCTATTTCGGTTAAATTCACGACATGGAATCAAGGCTCAAAGTGTATGGCAGCTCTACCTCAACCTGAGAAAGAAAATCGGAAAGCAGGCAACCTTGGCGCAAAAAAGAACGGAATAAATATTTATTTAAGATTTTAGCATGATTTACAACAAGAGATATTTTTAAGAAGTGCATGTTTTTACATTGCCTTTACTACAAAAATATTATTTAGCTCTCTCTGGGCAGAATATGAGTAGAAATATATTTGTTTGCTTATATTTTTGACCCGCTTACAATTTTGTGCACAATCTCACCACGGTATCCAAGTTTCAATGTTTCCTGGGTTTCGCAGCCTCGTATTCTGGGAGAGGTTTTATTGTCGCTCCAATGTAAGGCCTTAGAATTAATATAGCATTCCCGGGACTTTGATATAATGGGTATTATACGACTCAAATAAGCAAAGAGGTAAAAGAAGGATCAAAAGTCCCGAATATATTTACGAGTAGAGTGATTGTTTAAACGCACAGACTTTAACAAAATGAACACACAACATTAAACATATTGGTTAATAACATGATGGTTATGATAGTATTTTTTTTAAATTATGGAATGTAGGGAGTTTAGTCAGATCCCACACGTTCCATAAAGCGTAATACATATATGCTTGTGAGATAGTACTTTTACTGAAATAAATCTAAACAACAAAAATAATGTGTACAGGGTGTAACAGCATCTACCCGAAAGATTTTACCAGTGATTCCCGAGCAAATTTGGAGTAAAACATTCGCTGTCTAGTGACCAGATCTGAATAGTCGGGTACTTCCCCACTTTCCTCTTCCCCATCTCCTTCCCCTACCGACTACTTTCAGCGTCACAACATACCCTAATGTTGATGTCATAGTCACACTGACTCCAGAAGGGAGCAGCTCGGATTCACATTAAAAAAGATATTTTCTTGTGAATTTTCGCAATCACAGAGCTATAAAAATAATAATTTATTATTGATGATTATTTTTGTTTATTTCTGTGTCTTATGACAAATGAAAGTAACATCTTCTACATTTCTACAAAACTTCCCTCCACATCCCCCAGAGGTACACAACGCCCGACCAGCAGTAATTTCGGGAAAGGAATTTTTGTCTTTCTTTTCACGTTCCATTTTCCCCTTTGTCACATCAACCCCTAGCCACCCGCCCCTCCCCCCGCTCTCCACCCCAACTGGGAAGACTGTGGCGTCACTTATTTCCGTTACGGTTGTGACGTTGCTTTTGTTTGTTCCGTTGCTACGAAACAAACACATAACGACTTGAAGTAGTCATAAAGGTGGCCCTTTCCGCCGCGAAAGGAATGAGCAAATTATGTTTTGAAAACAAATCTCGTAAGCGTAAGAAATATAATTTTAGCGCTGTGCGTTTTTATGGTGTAGTCGGGTACCTACGCAATTAAAAGAAGAGGATAAGACTCATTTCAATGGGGTTGCCATTAAATTATGTCTGCTGAGTGGATGTCATAATATATTGAATGCGTTTTAATAAAATTATTTTCTGCACTTTTCGGGTTTTAAACTGTTCACTGAGTGTGCACTGTGCAGGTAAAGTAGCAAACCAGAAGAGTTCAGCATTTATAAAAACGTACCCTTCAGGCTAACTTGTTCGGTTTTCGTAATAACTCATATAGGTCTCATAGAAAGCGTTGTGTCTCCCTTAGGTACTATAATGGTTGGAAAAATGATCTAAACGGAGTTAGAAAGAGAAAACATTACGCTGTATATTGAAATCTAAAAATTAACCACAAAATAATTAAAATGTACACATTGCACACTTCTATGAATCTAAAGTTTCCCGCCTCAATTTGAACAAAAATTGTGAAACTTTGGGAATTTTTCATTAATTATTTTAATTTATTTATTTTTTCAGGTTCTCCATAAAACAGTTATACACCAAATTATTACGGAGAAGATTACAAAATTTAAGAGAAAAAGAAAGTCCTAGGGGCAGTTTCACTTTGTTAAGACGTACGTCAAAAGATAGTTACTGAACTCTCCATAGGTAACATTGAAGATGTCGATGCTCAATGTAGAAAAGTTAAGCAGTTGAATTGCTCTGTTTAAGGGGGCATTCTGAAAGGAAGAAGTTCTCGCTTTCGGAGCTTAAAAAAGTGCGTGGGATATCCCACGAGTATACGCGTTAGGGACATATAGGTTAATCTCCTTCAACATAGGTGGATTCAGTACAGTACCGGAGATCAGGTTAAAAAAAACTTTTTTTTTTCATGAAGCGACAAAAAAGTGAGGCGACGATAACATTTATAATACATTTGTTTAAAAAAATAATGTTGTGTTTATATATTTTTTTCCGGTTTTATTGGCTTGAGTTAGAAGAAACATAAGGTGAGCCATTTCAAAAAGTTTTTCATGTTTGCGTCAAAAATTTTTGTATTTCAAAAATTATATGTTTACTTCGAATTCATGTTCATCTTTCAAAAACTGTTTTTAGTTATTGAAAAGCCGAAATATTTTGACCTTCCGACAAAATAGGCTCGAGGCCTGACTTGTTAAAAAAAATGTGAAAAAGCAGTTTAATTCAAAATTTACAGTAACTCCACACTTTTTTTACAGTAACTCCACACTGGAGGCCCTGAGGAAAATGATTTCCCTCAGGGCCTATGTCATCTGGGATGCTGTGTGGAGGGTCTTTTTGAGCAGAGGAAAGAATGAACATTGGTCTTGAAGAGACCCATGTTGTAGGAAGGAGGAAACAGAGAGGCCGGCAAATCATTCCACAGCCGAGCTGTTGAACACAAGAACGAGTCGAAGAAACGACCCGTTCTCATGTGACAAATGTCAACCGTGTACAAATGTTGGGCACGCGTTTGGCGTGTTTCCCGACTATGCACTGGTGCCGAAGGGAAATTGATGCTAGTTCCTCGGAGCATCTTCCATTGTAATACCGGTAGAACAAGGATAGCATTCCCACCCGACGCCTGTGCTATAAAGATTGCAATCCCTCTGTTAAGATCGGAGAATCTATTAAACGGACCGCCCGTTTCTGCTCAGAGTCGAGGGTATTTTTCAGGTATTTTGGAGCTCCAGACCAGAGGTGGCTGCCAAATTCAACTTAATATAATTCAAATTCAACTTAATTATAATCTTGATATATTAATATAATCTTCTTCTTCAATGTACAAATATTAATCACTGGAACACCAATCAATATATCCTTACTTGCCCTTGTCTTAGAAACTCAAAATGAAATGTTATAAGTAAGAAACACTCTTATGTTTCCTGTAAATTCTTAATTCATGTATTACAAAAATAGACATTCAAAGAATGTGCTCGTATGAACAAAGTAAACGGTAAGACCGGGCGGCGTTTTCGTATTCAAAATTTCCGTCGAATACTGCCTCAAGGCCGACTAGAGTAGGGGGCCTGGGTGATTTTGAGGTGTCAAGTAATCAAACTTTTAGGGCAACGACAGTTTGCAAATGGCGGCGATAGTTGTTGTATTCGTTATTATTGCGGATTTGTAGTTTAGTAGCACCCGGGGCGGTCCGCCCCCCCCCCCCCCTCGCTACGCCACTGACTCTAGTCGGCCTTGCGATCTCTAATGATGCATAAAATCTTCGAGCGGAAAACTGTTGTATCATTAGTAATTATCGATAATAATGAGTAATTTGCGTACATTAACAAATGAAATGTTATTTAATGGCTTTTACTGGTGTTTGCCGAGTAATGAAAACTTTTTCTCATCACACACGAGGGCATTTGGCACTTTTTAAAATTCAACATGTTGAAGCGAGCGAAGTTGAGCTTAGTTGCTACTCTAAAATTATTTATTAATCTTATTTATGCTGCTATTAATCTCTTTCGTGTCCATATTTTATTTATTTTCCACTAACCAATTTATTCTTCCACGTCTTCTAACATAAGCATTATAATCAGCTTAATTAGCGTATTTACTTTACTTTGTAGCAAGCCCGTCATCCGCCATCATCTTGCAATGGGCGGCGGGCACAAATGTACTCCACTTGAAAGTAATGCGAACAGTTTTCGGCGAGTCAAGTAGCAAGTATACTCGCTACTTGATTTACTACTTGACCAATGTGAACAACGCGACGCTAAAAGTACTAAAACCATGAAATCAAAAACATGACAGTTGACTTATTTTTAGCTTGCTTCTTGCTACAGCGCGTCTACATTTTACATACATTGTAACGTCATTGTGGAATACGCCCTGCAAGTGTACATACATTTAACATATTGCACAATTAAAATAATGGCTTGGCTTAATGGCGGATGGCTATAACAATCAGTGCTAGAGAGGTGACTGTACAGAATACAGAGTAAAGAGTACAGAGCACGGAGCGGGCACGAGGCATGAAAAGCTTTCACAATACATTAAAGCCCGGCTGCGAGCCAGCGGAGCTTTCAGCAATATTTGAGGGTTTCGCTACTCTAATTTCGCCCGCGCGGTAAAAGCTCGGCCAAAGTTTCACCTTTATTGTCCCGGGACGTCGTGTTCCGCCGGAGCCTAGCCATAAGACACAAGATGTAACGTGGTGACCCCGCACCTCACACGTTATACGTTATACGACCACGGATAAAACCACCAAGTAATAAAACGGCTTGCAACTTTTTACACTTTTAAAAATGTTGCAGTTTCATTTAATATTTCACATAAGACGTAGAGCTTCATGGGTTTGGTTGGTACAAGCAAATTTATTACATTGAAAAGTACGAACAAAACTCTAGATCACAAATAATACCTTCACGATTTCAAATCTGAGAGAGCCCCAATAAGGCTAAGGTCCTGGGTTCAATTCCTAGATACGACCGTATATTTTTTTAATGATTTTACTGTTTAAAATTTTCGTTTGAAGGTCGCTAATATTGTCTTCAATGATTAAATATTACAATTTGATGTGTTATCGTGGACTTGCAGAAAAGTCAATAGATTATTAAAATAAAAATGGATATATTTATCCAAGACACTATCTAGATTGCATTTAGTTCGGGAAGAATCTTTCATCCGTAGATAAAGATAGCTGCCAATAAAAATTTAAGAAAATTAAGATAATGTTGGTATTTCTATAGGAGATAATGATACGGTTCAGTATGACCAAGGAGGATAGGATCGAATTATCTCAGTGTTTACAGCAGAGTCCCGGCACACCTAAGGGCCTGGGTTCAATTCCTAGATGCAACCGTATTTTTTATCTGATTTTGTTGTTTCAAATTTTCATTTTGATGTCTTCAATGTATACATTTTTTTTTAAAGAAAGACAAACATTCCCGGGTTACGAATAACCCAACAATGTTTGAAAATCTCCTACTACCACCACAGAAAGCCGAAAATGTTGCTTGTGTTGTGATGGAGGACTAAGCCAGCCGAGGAATCGAACATGCGACGCTTGGGTGGGACCCAAGCGCTATGCCCACTCAACCACTGACCGGTCAAATGTTTCTTATTATTCTTTCCAACTTCGTGACAATAATTGTTGTAAACTCTATGGTGATATTAATTAATCTTTTTCTAATGTTTGATAGTTTGAAATAAATGGTAATGAACTTAGTATTTTTCGAAATTACCTGTCAAACCTTAAACAAAGTGTAAAAATCAATAACTGTCTCATCAATCAATTGACAATTAGTTTTGGCGTGCTTCAAGGAAGCGTTTTGGGTCCCACTTTATTCTTAATTTATATATGAAATACAACAAAAAAATTTGCGGGGTTCTAAAAAATATTCCAAAAATACAAATATATTTTAATATTAGAGTTTGAGCTATCTAGGAGAGTGTTTCTATTGGCAACCAAATATTATGTACATGAAAATAATAAAACCGGACCACATCAAAATAGTTGTACATTATACGAGCTGCCACCTTTAAAAACTATTTGAATAGTTAATCATAATGTTGAAATTGAATTAAAATGTGACAAATTATAAATCATTGGTCTAATTATAATGCTCGTAAAGAAAAATGCATATTTTCGCATACAAGTAGGTGGGTACCAACATTATTTGTAAAGCAGTCATCACACCTGCCTAGCGGAACAGCGAATGGCGAGGAATGGCTATAAATCTCGAACCCTTTGCACTCATTCATAATGCATGAGGATCTCTGTTACATGATTCAATTACTGTTAAATTGCATTCAATTCAATTGTAGTAATAGTCACGTTACAGGACGGGAGTGTATCACAAGCGTTGCAAAGTAAAAGAGGCCCGAACGATAAAAAACATATAAGTAAATATGGGGTTGCTTGTTAACAATAAGGTGTCAGAATACAAGTTTATTCATTCAAAACATTACATTACATTACAAATTATTTCTTCTTCTGTGATAATTATTATAAAATCACTTTGTGGCATCTTAATAAATTTGAATTTGTGAGGCGGGTGTGGGTACCGCTTTTTGGAAAACCAACACCCCTGCCATAGGTAACCCCTAGTGGTTTGCTACGCTTGGTGACCTAGCAGGGGTGCCCGATTTGATGGGGTGAGATTTGAATAGATTTTGGCGCTTGCTCATCTACTGCGTGGCGAGCCGGATCAGGAGAGATTGGTTGAGTGAGACATAACTTAAACATCGACAGCCGGACTCTCTCGACCCATCGCTTTGCACCGCTGTGGGAGGGATGGATTCATACGTCCGTCACTCCAGACACATTGACCCCCAGATTATTACCCATCCCTCATATTTTTTCCTTGCCAGAACTTTCTCTCTTTCCATCCCCTAAAAAAGACCTTCCACACAGCAAAGATGAGATAGGTCCTGAGGGAATTTTTTTCCAGGCCAGACCTCCTTTATGGAGCTAATGTAAGATTTTTTCCATTAGCTCCCCACAGTCGGCCCCGAGGAAAATAATTAATAACGAGCCTCTCATCTTTGGGTATGCTGTGTATGGGTAAGGACTTTTTAGGAAAGGAAGCAGAGGAAGTTCTGGGAAGGAAAAAGGTATGAGTGGTGGGTAGGAATCTGGAGGTCAGTGTATCCAAGAGTGGCTGACTTATGAATTCATTCATTCCACTGCAGTGGAAGGCGAAGTTCCGAGAGAGTCCTGCTTGAGAGGTCAAAAGGTCTCTCTAAAATAGCTCTCCCAATCCGGTTTGCCAAGCTGTTTGTAGGGAGACGCATCCACGGCAAAACCCGGACAAACCTCACCAATGTTTTTCATACTGCACAATATAATATATACCTATAATAAGCCTATAAATTTTTCTGTTAATGTTTATGGAAACCTTAGTAGGCAACCCTCAAAGTAATCTGATAATATGTCATGCCATAACTTAATATCAATACATGTCATGTCAATGTCTGCACTCATATATTTTCGAACACACAACGATCCTGTTATGATGTAACAGATGTATACGTAAATTTGGCCTAAGAACGGGTTATCCCAGTATGGTTACATTTTTCTTTTCTTTCCAGTATGTAATCTGTTAACTGAAGTTATAATAAAGTTTCATATTATTTGGTATTCATATTATAAGTTCAGGCATAAATATTATAATGTTTTCCGATCACAACTTAATTTGTCATGTTGTTCAATAAAATAATATCGAATAAATAAAATATTCAGTATATATTCTCGGATAAATGATAGTAATAAGTTATGCAAGCAAAAACATCGTAATCTTCTCGATGGCGGTAATTTAATTACTTTAGGAAATAACCATTTTCGCAAGTTTTGTTCCAATTCCATGAATTGTTTGTTTGCAAGAAATTCTTTTGCAAAATTGTGTTAGTTATTCGTGTTCATATTGTGTAATTGCGGACGCGAACAAACAATAAATTAATCTTAACATTTTACAGCAGGACTTGTAAAAATGGTTTTTTCCAAAAAATATTAAATTTCCGCCATCTACGAACGAGCAGATGATGAACTTATTTTTAATTGCTTTGAAATTACTCTTTTATGTGTCAATCTATGGGATAAACTTTAATTAAAATGGCGCCAGCCCTATATTTCGGAACTATATGTATTGTGTCCGGCAAAATAAGCGATATACAGCTTATTCTAAGGTCAGCAGATCTAAATGTTACTAATGGTTTAATCGAACTTTCTAGGTCAAAGCGAGCCATTTACTATGATCGATCTTTTCGTGTAACTGGCCCGCTCATTTGGTATAAACTTCCCTCAGCTCTTACTAACATCCAGAACTTGGCTGAATTTAAACGGGCTGTAAAAACAAACTTATTTAAAAAAACATACCTTTCATGAATCTTAACTTCTTTTCAATATACTCTAATAAGCCATGTTCCTCAAGTTTCCGGTAATTGTTTGGTTTCGATTGCCTCGTTACCTCCGATTTTTTCTTATTTCTAAAGATAAACTGCGTCCTGTTTTGTATTATGTTTTAGTTTTAATGATTCTTGTTTAATGGCACCGTTATTGTTTATCATTATCTATTGTTCTGCGCCAAAACAGCACTGCTGTTGTTAATTTTGTTCTATTGGCATTGCTTTGTATATATTGTATATATTTTTTTAATATTATTTTTATAAGGACTCGTAAGGAAAATTATAGGATTACTTCTAAGTTTATTATAGTTAAGGGCATTTGGAGTAAAATGACGTAAAACTGCGGTATAAATACTGCGTTATTATTATTATATTAGAAAATGTTCAAATAATTACACAAAACGGTTTGTAATATTTGCATATTTTTAATTAAATACACGATGTTAGTGTGTGCCCTACATTATTATTATTATATTTCATATTTGTATAAAGTGGAGTATGAGATATGATGGTTGGCGGGGGGCGAGACAGGGCACAATACAAGTGTGTTATTTGTAATGCCATAATGACCCCATTGACACCCGAATATAATGCTACATCTGGCACCTTATACTTCATACACACTACACACCGTGCAGCAGTGCCGCGCAGTCGATATAATATATGCTCAAAAGTTGTGCCTTCTCTAAGAAAAATTGCAAACCAAAGTAGCTCATTTAGTAGAGCACACAATCAGCGTTGATAATTAAAATGGTGATTTTCAAATACGTCGTCAATGCACAATATTAATACCCGAATTTTAAGACCCCGCTTTCCGAATTCCAGCCTAAATATAACATGCATATATATATTTTCCTTGAACACTACGTTTTTAAGCTCTTAAAAAATACATACAAATAGCGGAAATTTGAAATTCTATAAAGGACAATAAATCCTAATGCGAGATAAACATGTAATTATTCTTCTTTTTTTATCCTCTTTCGATCTATACTCGTAAAGTTTCTGGAAAAATAAGGGCGTCTTTTACTACGTGCATTTTATTTTTTAAATTTACAAAAAATATTACATTTTCTGAAAAATCTATTCAATAATATTTAAAAAAAAAAATAGGTCTGCAAAAATACGAGATATGATTTTTGAAAAAAAAATTTTTTTTCGCTCTCCTCAACAATAACATTGTGTCCTTTACAGTTTCACTTGCCCTTATATGTACTTCATTAAAAAAATTCCTGATAGTGTTATAAGAAAATCTTTGCACATTTTACGAGCTGAAAAATTAATTATGCCCCTAAAATATAAAAATACCACCGGTTCTGTTATTTAACATGTTAGAGGTGTGAAAAAAGTCACAGCGTTTCTTTTAATACATTTGTAGGGAGACTTTTGCTCTATTTTAAATAAGTCGTTTTTTATTAAAGTTTTTCGCTCACGCCTTCTAATAATACTAATTTATTATAGTAGCGCACTTTCTCTAACATTCGTATTTACGTAATTATTTCCCTTTCAAAACAACTTCTTCTTCTTTTTAAACGCTTACTGCGGATAGCCTACTTTTGGTAACTGAGCAGTGTACGCCACTGCTACAGAATATAGTGTACACTATACACAGCTGAATATACAGCAGCGTAATGAATAGAATTTGATACCCATGGTTCATTTTTAACCCTTCTGTAACAATAATTTAGTGCGAATGGGACACTACCTGGTTCGTAGTAATGAGAAAGTAAGCTTTCTTTATACATTTTAATTATTTTCCTTCCTATATGGTAATCAATACTGAACAAGTAATCCCTCCAGGAAAAATCTTTGTCATTTTGAAAGAAGATTGATGTCATCAATTTATTTAAGGTCTTTCAAATTTAAGCCCCTAATAGGCCAACGAACTAGCTCACATGCTATTTACCCACGATCGTTCAAGTTCGATGGCTTTACGCTCATTCGAACATGTCTCAATGTGTATACTGTTTCGCTCTATGCAATTTTGTTAGATCGATCTAACAACGGCTCGGTGCAAAAAACATTCAAGATCCGTGATTCTTGTGGATGTTCGACGGAAAATCGATCGAGCATGTCTCAACGTGTAGACAACGCACCGATTATTTTAGACGCTCATCTTGAGTCCGATTCACTTGTTGTCATTGTCATCGGAAAACAAAAATGGTTATTTGGAGTTATCCTAGCGATTTTATTGAAAATTGGATTAATTTTTATCGTGAAGAAGAGTGATTATGGAATACGAAGTCAGCAGATATTTGATTATAAATAAACCACTCGCATTTGACCATAGATATCTGAGCCGACTGCGAGCGTGTGGACGCAACGACAAGCATAGTTCCAAGCCAACATGTTCGATCGAGCCAAACATGAGCCAAACCGTCGAACTGTCGAACATGAACGGACGTGGGTACAAGGGTGTAGCACAAGAAAGAATTTATAAATTTTAAAATATCTGATCAATTTCATCAGTTAGGTTTTAGTTAAGTTAGGGAAAATTGAGCTTTTGTACTATGCTCACAACACACTTTTAACGGTTTAGTTTTTCGGTGGTTCAGTTTACAGAAAACAAAAACCTGTTTAGAGATCTTTTTCACAATCCGAAGGTCGCGGATTCAAATCCGGACGGGACCAAGTAAATTTAATTTAATTGATTTGTATTGTTTCACAATTTAATTATTTACACAATAATAAGGGTACATTCGTAGAACGTTCCATGGTGTAAGATTATATTGCCCAAGTGCAGGGATGGCGAACCAATGGCTCGCGTGCCATTAATGGCACGCGACACAATATTTTGGGCACGTCTCTGATTTTCAGTTTAGTTCAATATGGATTCAAAAATTTGTTGAAACAAGGAGAGAGTTAGAATTAATTGAAACAGAAAGATTGAAAGGTAATATAAGTGAAGATGCTAATAACAAAATTTTGGAAACATGGAATGCGTTACCAGACATATAGAAGCTGGCTCATGCTATTTTAACAATATTTTCATCAACCTGCCTGTGAGTCATTATTTTCAGAGATGAATAACATTAAAGACTCGGTTATTTACCGTTTGTCAGATGACTCCAGTTCAGCATGCATTCTGCTAAAAGTAACATCTTACAACCCTAACATATGTTATTTGTTATTTGTCATCTAACCTGCAACAACAGAAGTCACATTAGTTTTACTTTAATGTAAATTCGGCGTATAATGCAAAATGTGCCTATTTTTTGTAGTAAATAAAGAGTTTTTAATTGATAATAAGTAGATATTTATTATTATTATTTTCCCAATAATCACAAAGTCAAAATTATTTGATGGCACGTCTATGACCTCATTAAACATTTCTTTAGAAAAATGGCACGTTGGTACGTAAAGGTTCGCCATCCCTGCCCTAGTGTAAGACCACCATTCAGAATTGAAACGTTGCTTGAAATGGCTTTAGCCGTGTTTGGTGACCAGATCTGGATAGCCAGGTACATCTCCTTTACCCTCTTCCCCGTCTCCTTCCCCTTCTCACTAAAAATACTCACTGGCTCCATACGGAAGCGGTTGGGACCCTTGTGCGGTATTCACCGCCCCGAAGGTTCGGTTTCGGTTTCGGCAAGTTTCGGCAAACAAATCTAGTTTCGGTTTCGGCAGAAAATCTGCCGAACCTTCGACCACACCGAAACTCTGCGTTCGTGAATTATCACACGTCGTCGTTCGGCTGACTTCGGGTGAGTTCGTAGCTCGTGTGTCACCCGCTATCATCAGCTGACAAATTTTGTTCCAAGAAGTAGTTAATGTGTTTGTTAATTGTTATAATTTTTGTTTGTTTTTTGGCAGTAATATAAAAAAAAAATTTTTTCGTATACATCTATTATTTTTTTTTTATTTCATTTAATACGTGTTATAAGAATGTTGTGATTGTAAACGCTATAATCCTTTATTGACAATGTTTGTTCCAAGAAGTAGTTAACATGCTTTGTTAATTTTTATAATTTTTGTTTGTTTTATAGCAGTAATACATTTTTTTTTTCACATACTTTAATAATATATTTTTTTTAAATTTAATTTAACACGTGTCACTCACACGTCGTAAAAAAGTTTCGGTTTCGGTGGAAAGTCGTGTTTCGGTCGGACACTAAAATTTTTCCTTTTTCCATGTAAAAAAATGAATCGCATCGTGCGTACAGCATACCTACTGCACAAAAGTTATTTAAGAGCAGGACAAAAGTTATAATTTATAAATGTGGTAATTATTACATGAGTTATTTAAAATTTAGCCAATAAAGGAAATAATAAAACACTTTGGTTCATTTTTTTCGTGTTCTATAGGCAGCTATAACTAACTCACTTCTAGAATTAT
This sequence comes from Limnephilus rhombicus, assembly GCA_929108145.2. Lineage (NCBI taxonomy): Eukaryota > Metazoa > Arthropoda > Insecta > Trichoptera > Limnephilidae > Limnephilus > Limnephilus rhombicus. The sequence goes on along the minus strand of OV815273.1, from coordinate 40,604,167 downwards.
TTAGCATTTAGCCGTGAATTTTTGATGGAGTATTCACAGCTATAGCTCCGTGGATTGGAGAAGCCGAACCGTTTAGCGAAACTGTCACTCGGTGTTTTACGACCGTTTTGAATAACGGTTTGCTGATGAAGTCAACAGTGTGGGAAATTACGGTAACCTATTGATGTGCAAGCCATTTCCACGCTTTTACTTTTGATTTATTTTAGGTAGGTACTATCTACTAATAATTTATGACCAATTATAAAATAGTCTAGTTGGAACCCGTCCAATAATGTTATTTATTGAAATAAAATCTAATAAATTAACAATATTGATTTGTATAATATAATATTTGCTGAATTTAAGTTTACTTTTTCAACTCTGGCGGCAGAAAACAAAACACTGTCCTAGATTTATTTATTCAGTAGAATGATGATGGGTGGCTGAAAGCAAGCAAAGCAATCCAGGAAAGATTAAAAAATATGATGTATAAAAAAAGAATTAATAGTGAATTTTAAAAGGAGTTATACCATTTTTTGTTTGGGATAATAAATTAAAATGATTAAAATCCTTTTTTATTTTAGGTAGAGACATCTATGAATTAATCAATGAACTACGTTTCGAAAAACCTTACGCCGATACGAACACAGATGGCAGACGTTAGATAATTATCTAATACATTTTATTTTGCTAATTATTTGCTGTTGTTTTATTAAATAAAATATTTTAGGTATTATAAATATGATAGTTTACGGATAATGGGTAGGTATTACGCAGAAAATTGTTTCTGGCAATAAATAGAAATTCTACTAAAATGTTGAATTAATTTGCGTCTTGTAATCTCTATACATAAAATATTACACCTCAGCCACAAGCCCGGCTAGCTCAGTCGGTAGAGCATGAGACTCTTAATCTCAGGGTCGTGGGTTCGAGCCCCACGTTGGGCGAATAGTTTTTTGCTTTTTTTTATAAAAACTTTTCTGTTTAATTGTTTTGTCTCCCTAGCTTTTAATGAATTTCAACATTTTTAATATTTTTAAATCGTGTGCATTTTCAAATTTATTATTAGATACACATAATAATATTTTTAGTGACGAGAACATTTTTTATTTATGGGAATACAACGAAGACAAATAGTGTGACATTGACGTAGAAACGTATGAATAGGTCGTGTGTGGCAAAAAGCCGTAATCTTTCGACGGAAGCTCTTTGTTTTATCTGAATTATTGTGTAAAACATGTATTACAAACCATTGGAATTGTTACCAAAATAAACGTAAGTCCTGCCAAGATTTAAACTTAGAAAAAATTGATTGGTCTAATAATTTTCTGGGCATGTAATTATTTTTTTAACCTTACATAGTCAATTACAAAACGCAAATTTTCAAATTACGTGGTGGCCGGCCGGCGTTGCACTGGTGAGTTACATAATAAAAATTATTTACCTTTACCTACCGGTGGCAAAGGTAAATAATTTCGTCCTTTGAGGCAGGGGAAGCTGTGAATCCACAAAAAATAGAGAATATAAACCAAGTACACAAGATTCTCTTTAAAATTACTTACCTTTACCTACCGGTGGCAGTTCGTTCTCTGAGGCAGGGGAAGCTGTTCCAATATATTAATTGAATGTTACCAATATAAATTGTATAAATCATCCCCAGTGAAATACGATTTGTCTTTATAATATAAAGACAATCATCCCCAGTGAAATACGAAAATATTCATGGATAATTATTTTAAACTGAAGTAACTTTAAGACTTATACAATTAATATATTGGTAACATTCAATTAATATATTGGCACAGCTTCCCCTGCCTCAAAGGACGAAATGCCACCGGTAGGTAAAGGTAAATAATTTTAAAGAGAACCTTGTGTAGTTGGTTTATATTCTCTATTTTTTTGGAGATGCACAGCTTCCCCTGCCTCAGAGGATAAACTGGCACTGGTAGGTACAGGTAAATAATTAGGTAAATAGAATCCTGTGTAGTTGGTGTACTCGGTGGATAAAAAAATAATTTAATTTGATAATAATTTGTGTTTATTAGCAAGCTAAAGAAAGAAACACAAATTACTGTGTAATTTATTGTTGAATTTAATTGGAGGTCTAAATTTAAACGGAAAAGATAAACGTCGCTACACAACAGGTTATATTTTGGCAATTGCGAGGTAAGAGGGCACTGGGGGGCAGGTGTTCCAAACTAGTTTAAATTTTTTTTTGAAATTTTCGATAAATACTATTGGTGTGCACCATTGATTAATCGAAGGTGTGCACAGATACATTCAAACATGCCCTTTGTAAGCCTCCAAGCCTCGGAAGGACATTACTGCCCATCAACAGCACATTATCATTCTAATATGCATTATAAAAGGTTTTTGAAACTAAACTTCTTTAGCACCGTTGTGATTTGAAACTCGGTGAAACGAAAAGCACACCATAAAGGGATAAACACGTTCATCTATAGGTTTAAGCCTGCGAGAGAATGAGATAGAATGAAACATTACCTACAAACAAGCTGCGCGCATTGGCCGCTTTGATTATGAGCTCACTTTTCAAGGCTCCCATTGGTTGAGTTGTGTGGGTGAAGTTTCACTTCTACCGCGAGCGGACTGCACATTTGTAATTTTTTTTGTATTTTTCTCTATGGTACGGAGGTATGTGATTTGTTCGCCGATAGAACGACATAAATTATTGATTATCCTCCTCAGTTTGTCTCCAATATTTATTTATACTTAATTCCATGAATAAAATTCAGAAAGTAGCCAAAATAACAAATTCCAAATTCGCAGGGTTATCGGGTGTGGCGAAAAGTGGCAGTTCCCACTTCGTATTAAAATCATATTTTTGGTTATAATCTCATTAAAATGTTATACAAGATTTCATGTATAACTTTTATGTAAAGGCGGTTTAAGGAGTATAAATCTTCGACCAAGATGTTATACGTCAATGGTATAAATAAATAAAATGTATTTAAAATTAACTATTATAGGTATTAGCACAATTCTACATAATATAACACTAAGTGAAAATGTTGGCTGTGATGATGGTGGACTCAGAGAGCTAAAGAATTAAACTCAATATTTTCTGTTGCGTTTGTTACACAAAATGTTATTGATTTCTGCATGTTTGATAGTGATCTGCAAATCTAACGTTCCAGGTAAATCTCACGACAATCTAAGACTCTTTAATGACACATCACACCGATTATCGCAGCCCAACAATACTAAACTAATACATTGGCGTAGGTGCGGAGAATTTTAACAAAAGAACTACCAATATACATTATTAAATGTCATCACAAAGTGAAAACCTTTCCGAAGAAGTTTTCTTCGAAAAATTAAACATTATTATTTGTACCACACTTGGGACTTAAATAATTAGAAAAGAATCAATACGTCTACTAGGAAATTTGTATTAATATATTTATATGATCATACATACAGTTTACAGACAAATGGTAAGTGTAAGTAATTCATAAAATATTCCTAATATAAGACATGGAAGTAGAGATAAATTGTGCTGCGAACATCTCACTAGGAGAATCTGTGTTGTTGTAGTTCGCCATGTTTTCGATGTATAGTATGTTAAGCGTCGACGACACACGGCGAGTTTACAAGCTACTATCTACTAAGTTTAAAAGCGGGTAAATCGGCGAGTGAGATTGTCATGATGACACACAAAACTGTCACTCGCTCAGAAGCGTAGGAAACTGAGGTTGCTGCTAGCGCCAGTAACAAGAATAACGACGCCTGCGTGAAGTAATTCTTCAGATATTTGACAGTCGAAATCAGCTGTTTATCGGAAGCCATGCTGGAAACATAAATAAACCAATCACGAGCAAGCGGAGCAAGCGTGTAGGCGAGTAAAGTTGACGACCTTTCAACTTTTTTTCGTAGATTATCAACAATCTGCTAGTCACTGCTAGTTAGCAAGTAACACGATGACACTGGGCGAGTTTACGAACAGATAGTGAATTTCCCAGATAGTAGCTTGTAAACTTGCCGTGTGTCATCGACGCTTTATTGTACATTAGGTTAGTAGAAGTTAAAATACCTACAGTATCTACGACCGGTCAGTGGTTGAGTGGGCATCGCGTTTGGATCTCAATCAGGCGTTCCGTGTTCGATTCTTCAGCTGGCTAAGTCCTCCATCACGACTCAAGCAACATTTTCGGCTTACTGTTGTGGTAGTAGGAGATTTTTAAATACTGTCGGGTTATTCGTAACCCGGGAATGTTTGTCTTTCTTTTTTAAAAAAAAAACAATAATAGTGTATAGGCATACGAGTAGTAACAATGTAGTGAGAAGAAAGAAAGAAAGTTAAATTACCTACGTAATGTGAACTCCTTAAAACTCCTTTTCTCATCAATCTCCTAGTGTCCGACCGAAACTGGTTTTTACGACCGAAACCGAAACCGAAACTTCCATATAAGGTCATGTTTTCGTTACAAAAAATAGTCAGTCTTAATAGTCAGGCTTTATTTTTAAATCATATATCAATCATTAAGTCTCTGATATTTGAACTAAAAATAAACGTAACATAATTATCACTCCTTATTTTAAATAAATTATTTATGCTTTTTGAAATAGAGAGTTGGGGTTTGTTGGCGCATCCTACGGCCATATGAGGCGATTTTTCGCAAAACAGCGCTATATAAGTTGTCCAAATTTATTATTATTACATATTTGGTCTTCTGCTGGTTTACTATGAGCAGAATTTTCAAGATTTAAGAAGGCGTCACGTAAAGCATCGGGAGTTTTCGCGATTATGTCGATATTATCAGCGTAACCCAATACTTGTAGAGTTGTCAAATATCGTTGCTCTTATCTCAATGCCTGAGTCATGAATAACTTTTTCTAAGGCTATGTTGAATGAGAGGCAGGCCAATCCATCTCCTTGTCTCAACTCCGTGGAGCGCTTCAAAGGACTCGGAGAGATCACTGCCAACCCTGGCTCTTCACTCTACTCTGCAAGTTATACATGAACATAAATAGAGTGTTCATACGAATCAAGTCCTGACACGACTATGAGCGCGGACGCAGCAAAATGACACTTCGTGGCTCGCAGTTCAGTGCACCAAACATGTCAGATCGCAGGACAAAACCTCCCGATCCAGTTTCGGTTTCGGCCATAGTTTCGGCTGGATTGCGGCCAAAACCGAAACTAAGTCGAAACTCGTTTTTTGGCCGAAACTAGGCCGAAACTGAAACCGAAAGTTCGGTCGGACACTACTATCTCCGATAATCTCCTCCATCACTAATCGGTGTAATGATACAAATAGGCTCGCATGTACCACTTCACCGTCTCCAACATATTATACAAAGCTTCGAAACAATACATATTTTTGTACTGAACTATTTGAATATTTGATAATATAATTTTTATGATTTTAGGATGATTCCCCGTTTGTTTGTTTCTTTTCGTATAAGAACTGCGTGTGAAACAATAATCGGAAGACGCCAATGCGATGTTCGTATGACAATTTTGCAACAAGTGACCAATTAAGTGTAATTTTGTAAGATTACGCTGAGGACAGCATCATTCATATTTCAGTTCAAGTCCAGAGTTACAACAATTTGATACTGCAATACTATTGAACTTCAGTTCGTCCAAAATGAAAAGAAATATTTTCAGTATTCTGGTTACTTGGATTCTTGTCATTGAAGCTGGAATTGGTAAGTAATTAAAACAATAAGCTACCGATTTTTTTTTTTTGAAAATCAGACTAATTTTGACGACGACTTTGTTATAACACACCACAAAATTTAGTGGTTTAAAAGTAGTTGTTACTTTTATTCTATGAACTATGTCAAGCAACAATCTGATTTCTATTTCGAACATAATATTATGCAATATTTTCATCTCGTATGAAAGAAACGTAAAATATAAATTGGTACGTGGTTTTTCTAGCTTTCCATATTTTCATATAATTCTAGCTTTTCTATATTTCGATATAATTTGAAGAAATGATAATTTTAAAATTAATATATCCAATTTTTTCATGTCCATTTTGTCCATGTCCTTGACATCCATGTATTTTCGCCTGCAAATTATATTCATATTTCGTTATGTCTTTTTATAGGAAATGCACTCCAGATACGGCCAAAAGTAGACTTCATTGATTCCGGGACTCAACATAAAGCCTCCATAGGAAATGTTCAAATTTACTCCCCGGGGAACAACGAAGCCCCGGATCCATTGGCTTACACCAACACCATAGTAGTGCAACAAAACTTTGGACAACCCGCAAAAAACAAAATTTCGGAAGACGATGAAGTGAACGTTATATGCAAGAACAACATATGCGTTTATGGTTTAGATAGTGTGGGAAGTGAAAATAATCCAAAAGTTAAAAAGATAATTAATGATGTTAGTGTTATTATATCATCAAATGACGATGCTCAAAAACAATTAAAAAGTAATGATGAAGTGCCAGTTGTGAAAGGATATAAAGGAGTCAGACCCGAAGACATAAATCCAGAAGTAGATGACGATGACGATTCTGCAAAATCAAAGAATGATAATGAACAGCCGTCAATTATTGTAACTAATCTCCCGAAGGTAGGGGAGACTGTTATCATAGACACTGACAAACACGGTATTCAGAAGCCTTCGTTCGTCCTACAACCACCCGTATATCAAGCACCGAATTGGAGAAACAACGTCAACTGGAAGTACAGAATTCCGAACGTCGATCAATCCAACCCACATAATTACCACAACCAAAGGCCACAGCCACCATCTAGGCATTACTATCACCACGAATTGCCAGCGGCACCAAATACCCAGTATTATGAAAATGATATTCCGGTCATTGGAAGTCGACGTGATAGTGCATATGAAACCTACAACAAAGATGTGAGGATTCCGAGTGGATTTGCGTCTAATTGGAGACCAATAGTTCCCCAGGCTCCGATAGACCACTATCACTACAATGTGAACGGAAGAGCAAACGACTTTTCGGGGTGGACTCCTCGATATGTCACAGTGTGCAGCTGTTCCAGAAAACCGGTAATCGGCGATGGATCAGTGCAGCCAAGGAGACCCAACCCCTGGTATCCAGAGACGACAACTCAAATGAATATTGACGATAAACTTGCCAAACCGTTTAGCAAAACAAATAATAAATAATCATTGACTACATTAATTTTTCAAAAGTAATAATTCTTTAATTACCTAATATAAAGGACAGTAAAAATATTATAGTAACTACCAGCATCGTTACTGTGCGCCACAAGCTGCTAGAATGTTATTAACTTCATAGTAAAAAAATTTAATCTCCGACCTACCTGGGTTAGATTATTCAAGGAATTTTCTATTACCATTAAGTTAAAATATGTTTTGAAGATTTTTTGGATTGCGATGTAAAATAAAATTGCTAGACTCATAAACATCTATGATATTTGCTATTATATTATTGTCTTGTAAATATTTCGAAATGTCTTGGAGACTTTTATTTTATGTGTTTTAGAATTCTTTAGCATCTTTGGGTGTATTCTTGGTTCGCATCTAAGAGTATGGATATTATCATGGTTCGCATAGTACTCAGAAAAATAATATTGGTGATCGGTTTTATATTTATTACGTTTGTTGGCTGTGAATTTTTATGGTTTTGTTCTTTTCAAATTATAAAAATCATTTGTATTTCTTCACTTCGTAATGTAAATATGCAGCTAATAAAAATACAATTTTACAAAAATCATGTTTATTAAAAATGTTTTTCTCTCAACAATAAATAAATGTGTAAAAATCTTGAATTGATCGATAACATTACGCATTGTTCACTGTTCAAAAATTTTAGACCCAGTCCTAATCTACATAAGGGATGAATAAATTCTCTATTATTCAGTGTTTTATTTTACTGTAGAAATATCAATATTTTACTTTTTGGTGTTTTCTGAATTCAAGCTATCAAAATTTCGTTTGAAGGTGTACCAAGGTGTGAAGATAACGGCCACCAAAAATAGATTTAACATACTCAAAGTACGGTTACCAGTCTACGAAGAATGGTCTAGCAAGATTAGTCACTGGCTACATAGGTGGTAACCTTTCCGTTATCGTTGATGGTGGTCTGGGCTTTCTTTTTGTAGACCGTCTTCCCGTTGACGTTTGAATAGCTCGATGAGGAGGAACTGGACACTTTGTAGAAGCCACCTGGATGGGGTCCATCACTCGGGAATCTGGTGTTTATATTTGGGCTTGCCTGTAAATTTATTAAAAAAACACGTTATTTGGAAGGTATAGAAGACACTGGACATTTTTTCAGGGATTCAAAACATTTGTTAAAAAAATTTCCGTATGGTGCAAATAAAGTTTTAAAATTGTCTCGCCCGTAGATTTTACCTTCAAGATTTCCTTATAAGACAAATTCATAACACAACAAAACGGTCTCTTGTTGCAATAAATCCATTAAACTTTTGTACGTACGCCTGGAAGCAAGTTAGACATTATTTATTATAATATTTATCCACTGTACGAGTAGTGGAGCGGGGAGGGGGGGGGGGGGGGGGGGGGAATTGGAGCCTACTAAAGAAAAAGTTCAATAAAAGTCAAATCAACAAGCGTCCATGGTCACATAATGCGTGTCACTGGCGAGCCTAGCGCGGCAAGGGAACACGGCCGCAGTGTGACGAAGTGGCAACTGAGTGAATACGAGCTATAGTCGCACCGCTCCCATTACCCGCTGGCTCCCGTTACCCCCTGCTCCCCTATATCTTGCGATCCACGGCAAAATTGGCGTGATACGAAAATATGGACGGGACAAATATACAAACGATCAATTCTGGGCAAGATATGTTTTCAGCAATAAATATGCAATGATAGGCAATACTTTATCATGCTGATTTACGGACACCAAAATTCGACGTCCATCGTTGGGCTTTCTGTACGAAGTGTAGGGGGTGTTTCTGAAATTTATTGAGATAATTAGGAGTACTAGGAAACTATTAGGGTACGTACAGCATTCTCAGGATAGATATTGACGGACTGGTGGCCCCCGCCGGGTCCGATGGACCCGCTTGCCGACGCCGACGCCTGGGGGGCATCCCGAGCCAATTTCTCCAGATTCAGAATACGCTCCTGGAAGGGGCTGAAAAATACACAACAAATTCTTTAGTCTTATGGTGTCCTGGTGCATTTATGGCGAAATAATCAGCTTGATGCCCTTGAACCCATGAGCAGATATTGATACCATCAAAAAACTATATAGTTAGGCTTAGGTACATTTACGATTTATCAATTATTTTACGTAGAGGGTAAATCAATGTCACATAGCTATTTACCGTTGTTCTTCATTTAAAATACGCGTTGTTATTGTGACAGTTTAATCTTAAGGGGTAATTCTAGTCTAAAAAAAATATTTTTCTTCATATTTCGATACCTAGTTTAGATATGAATATCTCATAAAAAGGATTTTTCGAAATTCAATTATTTTAAAAGTTAAACTCATTTTAGTTCGACCGGTTTAGACGGAATCTAACTAGAATCTAAATAGAGCAAAACTTTAAGCATTTTTCTCGAAACCACTTTTTTCGAAACTTTTATCACAAAATCTTAAGTTCTAATTGTCCGATTTTCTTGAAAAATGATATGATTTTTTTATATATCCCTTTATGGTAGAAGCCAACAAAAAAATACATATTTTTTTATAAATTTGTAAAATTAAAAAAAAATAACTTTTTTTGAGTAGCCGCCATTTAACGAGAAATTTTTTTTCTTTAATTTTTCTTGATTCCTATCATAGTGACATTTGTACTGATAAAGAATCTACCTTTTTTATATTTCAGATGAACAGAAGGGTCACAATCGTGAAAAGATGGACACGCTCTTTTTTTCCCCTCTACTTCAACAGCGTGTAATTTCGTAAAATATGTACATACATTTTTTTGAATTTTTTTTTGTGAATTCTTAAAATATGAATAAATAAATAATAAAGAAATTTTCATTAGGTTTTCAATTGTTTCCGCTTGAAATAGATAATATTTAATATTTCACTCATTTTGGTTTACCGTCCCTCGGGAACTGGACACTTGCCTTTGCTGATGAATTCGAACGAGGCGCTTCTGTCGGAAAATCACTAAGAAAATAAGTTTCAAATTAGCAGAAGAATCACCACGTAAATACAGATTTGTTAGAGGAAAAACCATAATTAATAATAAGAAAAAAAAAATAATAAAAAGTTTCTAGATTTTCGATTGAGTTTCGCTTATATTGTCTTCATTTAATTAAATAAAAAATTAAGTTTGCGGACTAAGGAAAACATAATTTAAATCTCAATTAATGATATTCTGTTTAATGTAGTTTCATAACATCGTCAATGTAGCAGCATCTATTTGGATTACGTTAGCTATGGATTTTTTTGTACTATTTTATGATGCAGTTTATATATTAACTAGCTGGGTTACCCGGCTTCGCTCAGGGCAACATTTAAGAGTATTCTGGAATGTTTCACATTTGTTAAGAATAGTGACATCTATGAGATAAATACTGTAGTTAATATCATTGGTTTAATTAATCTTAGTTTATTAAAAGAGTATGCATATTAGAGACCTCTGTAGGAATTTTATAGAAGCTAGTGTTACCGACTAACTAAATTAGAGCACGTGACCCAGTATTTGTTTAATGCCATTATTTATTATTCTTGTCTTTTTAACAGTCTAAAAGACTGTATTTTTACAGTTTTTAGCAGTATAAAAGGGGTGCTACTCAAATATTTCCTTCTCTCGCATTAACCGATACTTAGAGTATAGACCCCGTGTTGCCCAGGCGAGGTCCGGGTCAAAATTAGCTTCAAAAAGTGTTGATTTCATTGTTACTCAAAAGTGTTTGTAAATAAAACGACTCTTCAGTAAAAAAAGTGTTTTACAATAAAAAGTCTACCAACCTAGACGATATCGAAGTGACTTTGACAACATTGATGTTCCCGATTCCCTATTCCCGAACATTCCACAGTTTTTCACAATGTTTCGGGATGTTCTGGAATGTTGTGGAATGCTCTCAAATACTCTGACTGGGGTGTCTGGCTTCGCTCAGGGAGTTGTAGTGAGATTGATTTGACGTTCGAACCCACAACGGATCTTGCTTTATATACCCCATATGGGTAGTCCCATAAAAAAAATTAAAATGTTCCAGATCATTCTACAACATTCAGGAGTGTTCTGGAATGTTCCACAATGATCTTGGATGTTCCGGTATATTCCTGAACAGTCCATCCTATTCCCGAACATTCTACAACATTCCAGAATGTTCTGGGATGTTCTGGAATGTGGTGGAATGCTCAAGAATACTCTGGAATGTTTTGAACTGATTTATAAATTTCAAGGAGGCGAGACTTCCAGCCCCTTTATCTTTAAAAGTCCGCCCTTTATGTAAAAACGATAACTTTCTTCATGGATGGGGGATAGAGGGCTACTACACAATATAACTACCGTTATCGTACGACTCGTCTTTGAGTGTCAGCGGCATGCACATTGTACACTTTTTTAATAAGAACTATCTAGAACCTTCTAGACTCACCGACACTCCATCGCTCCTTCCAGAACTTTTTAGAGCTTTATCGAGCCTTTTAAAACTTTCCGGAACCTTCTAGACTCACCAACGTACTCCGCCCTCCTGCCAGAATTTTCTACAGCTTAATCAAACCTTGTAGAACTTTCCGGAACCTTCTAAACCCACATATGTACTCAGCCACTCCTATAACTTTTTATAGCTTTATCAAACTTATTGAACTTTCCAGAACCTTCTAGACTCACCAACGTACTCCGCCCTCCCGCAAGAATTTTTTCCGGCTTTATCGAACCTTATAGAACTTGTCGGCTAGACTCACCGACGTACTCCACCACTTCTTCCAGAACTTTCTACAGCTTTATCGAACTTTATAGAACTTCCCGGAACCTTCTAGACTCACCGACATACTCCGCCACTTCTTCCAGAACTTTTATAGCTTTATCAAACCTTATGAAACTTTCCGGAACCTTCTGTTCAAAACGGTGAATGATCGCAGTTGATGCGTCACAGGTGCAGTAATCGTCATTTCCGTTTCATCCGAAATCCAAATCATAGCGGGGCTATAGAAATTTCACTTCAAAAATAAACATAGTATTTAGTATTTGAAGAACATACGTTGTTTCCGAATCATTCTCTAAAAGGAAAATCGTCTTTCACACAAACTAACAAACTAACCTCGCAACAGTGTGAGTGGAGAAGAGTGAAACCGGGGAGTCGAAGCCGTCGTTGAAGCCGATGCGGCCCCCGAAGGGCAAGACTCCAGCGCCTCTTGCGGCGTCGTCCCCATAGTGGTTGAAGGTGGTAGGCCCATTGTCTGGGGTGCGGTAGCTACCCCCATAGTGCTGTCCGTTGATGTACCCAGAATAAGACCCTGACGATTCGCGGGCGAGTCTGCTGCGGCCTGAAAATAACCAAAAAAATTCATTCGTTTGCCGACCTCCGTGGAAGGGTGGTAAGAAAGTAGAAACCCGAGGTGGGCGAATATATTTACGAGTAAAAAGGTTAAGGCGATCCACTTGCCCTTGACCCATTCGGAATCGGGCGGAGTAAGCGACTTCTGCGAAAGCGAAAATTTATCAAAAATGGCAAAAAAAAAATTAAATGAAATAATCTTTTTTTCTTCATATTTCTGACCATTTTTTAGGTCAGGTACTTTATTCTTTTTTTTGCTCATAAAAAGACTTATCAAAAATACACTAGATAATATTTATAAGCGATCAAATGTTCAATTCCAAAACACGTGATTTTGCATACATGAAAAATAACAACAATTGATGCAAACAAATACTGCATGCTCCTGTAATAAATTTGCATAAGGTTAACTGGATTTCATCGCGATGATTGTAGATCTGTTGAAGTTACCTGAAGTTTTCTATGAACACGAGAAAAACCACTGAAACAGGATACTATATTATTTATGTTGTCTTCTTTGCGTGCCGTATCAGGTCCCCCCGACGTTGGCGATCACTCTTGAGAATGTCTCTCTGTCTTGCGCTGCCCGGAATAGCTCCTCCACACTTCTAATGCCGGTCCACTCTCGTATATTACGCAGCCAAGACATTTGTCTCCTACCAGGCCCTCGGCGACCCTCTATCTCGCCTTTCAATATCAAATGGAGCAAGTGATACTTCTCCCCTCGAAGTATATGACCCAGATATGAAATTTTCCTGATTTTTATTAATGTAAGCAGTTCTCTATCTGCTCTAGCCCGCCTGACAATTTCTGTGTTGGTGATCATGTCAGTCCATGGGACCTTGAGCATTCTCCGGTGAAGCCACATTTCAAAAGCCTCTAACCTGTTCATGGTATTTACTTTCAAGGTCCATGTTTCACATCCATAGAGCAAGACCGACCACACATAACATTTTAGCATTCTCTGCCTTAGTTTTAAGCTGATATTGTCATTGCAGAAGAGGGATTTCATTTTGATGAACGCAGTTATTTATGTTATAACATAATTTATTATACATATAATTGAATATTTATAATATACCATTAACAATGATTGCATGTCACCGTTAAAGAAATAATAAAAAACCTTTAATTAATTGTGGCATTTGATCGTAAAATAACACCAGAGACTAATAAAAGAACATCGGAGACATATAAAATAACATACAGATATAACTAATAAATATAGTAAAATTATTTTTTTAATGTTTTTCATTTACTCGCAAATAATTGCAAAATCACGGAACATTAAAATCTTAAATGGCTTATATCTTATAATTTAAAGCAAAAATAGATAAAGTACTCACATCCGTACTAGATATTTGATACACCTTTTGATTACAAAAATTATTTTTCTGTTTGGTTGAGTATTTCGATTTCAAATTCATAATTAAATGGGACGCGCAAACGGTCCACTTAAGAAATGGAAATTAATTCAAACAACTTCCAAGGTTGTCCGGTATTCCCCAAGGGTTAAATCTTGATGATCTGTTTTCCTCATTAAGAAATGGAAATTAATTCAAACAACTTCCAAGGTTCTCCGGTATTCCCCAGGGGTTAAATCTTGATGATCTGTTTTCCTCATTAAGAAATGGAAATTAATTCAAACAACTTCCAAGGTTGTCCGGTATTCCCCAGGGGTTAAATCTTGATGATCTGTTTTCCTCATTAAGAAATGTAAATTAATTCAAACAACTTCCAAGGTTATCCGGTATTCCCCAGGGGTTAAATCTTGATGATCTGTTTTCCTCATTAAGAAATGGAAATTAATTCAAACAACTTCCAAGGTTGTCCGGTATTCCCCAGGGGTTAAATCTTGATGATCTGTTTTCCTCATCAAGAAATGGAAAATAATTCAAACAACTTCCAAGGTTGTCCGGTATTCCCCAGGGGTTAAATCTTGATGATCTGTTTTCCTCATTAAGAAATGGAAATTAATTCAAACAACTTCCAAGGTTGTCTGGTATTCCCCAGGGGTTAAATCTTGATGATCTGTTTTCCTCATTAAGAAATGGAAATTAATTCAAACAACTTCCAAGGTTGTCTGGTATTCCCCAGGGGTTAAATCTTGATGATCTGTTTTCCTCATTAAGAAATGGAAATTAATTCAAACAACTTCCAATGTTGTCCGGTATTCCCCAGGGGTTAAGTCTTGATGATCCGTTTTCCTCATTAAGAAATAGAAATTAATTCAAACAACTTCTAAGGTTGTCCGGTATTCCCCAGGGGTTAAATCTTGATGATCTGTTTTCCTCATACTTATAGACGACACCTGTTTCTGTGTAAAACATGGCAGGTGTCTTTTATTTGAGGAAAAGCTCAAAATGAGATCCTTGAGGCGGATGTATGGTAAAACCATGTATGATCGTGTGAGAAATGTGGATATCTGCAAAGAATGTAAGGCTGATGTAAGCATAATGAGTTAGATCAAGAAAGGGACCCTCAGATGGTTTGGGAATGTAGAGCGAATGAAAGAATAAAATAGAAGAAATATGACGCATATCTGAATGAGAAGAAATATGACGTAGATGTGAATGGAAGAAGAAGTCGAGGACGCCTGAGGAAGACATGACACGATCAAGTGAATCAGACCCTTGAGTCGGGCCATGTCAAAAGTCAGAATAATAGAAGGGTATGTATGAGACGATGTATGAATGCGAGGGAGGCAAAGAGTGTGTACCAAGACCGAGTTGTTTGGCGGTCCGTCCTCTCCGCCTATCCCTGCGGGAAAACGGCGTGATGGTTAATAATATTTGGCTGATTTAAAAAGCGCCGTTTTCATGAAAAATCATCTCAAGGGCGTTAGTTAGTTAGTTAACTCTCAAAATTTTCATGAAGATAATCTCTTACCAAAAATGCTTACGAACGCACTCTAACCTTTATGCTATAACAGAATGGTTGGAGAAAAACGAATGTAACAAATAATGTGTAATCATATATGTATATTTAAAAAAAAAACGTGCTTCCAGAAGCCCATATTTTACATTATGCTGAGTCAAAAGCATTAAAGATCTTGGTACCGTCTTTGATCTCAATCTAACCTTCTAGTACCACATATCACCGCTCACTCCAGCATGTTACAAACACAAATTTTCAAAAAATGTCAAATACATGTCACAAACGGTTTGATCGAACTATAAATCTATAATTAATAATTAAAAAAATCAAGTCACTCCAAGAACAATGTGTATTTTCAGATGAAGAAGTGTTTTAAAATTATTAGTTTAGCTTAGTTAAGTTTATCTAATACAAAAATAAAAACCTTTAAAAACTATATCCATTCATGTGCAAGGGTCTGTCAAAAACTAATGCCTCCTGTTTGTTCTCTCCTTTAATTGACAAGAAATAAAAATGCAATTACATGTTCGTAATGCTTTTGGCCGTGAAAATCTAAAAACGTATCTGCAATTACATAGGTCGAAAACTGCATTATTGACGATTAATTTGTCACTTTTCAATTTGATCTCCGTTCATTTCCAAAATTTTGGTCCATCTTTTAACAAGGGCATCTATCCCAGAGTGGTAAAAAGATCCCTCTTCCTAAACCATTTACCCAGTTTTCACAGAAGTTTTCACGGCCTATCTTCAAAGTGAATCCCACGATGAGCTTCTTTTAGCAGCCCGAACAGATGGAAATTTTATGGCGATAGTAAGACTGGAGGATGGGGCAAGACTATCCATCGAATTTTCACAATTCACCTCTTCGGTGATATGACGACTGGAGTGTGGTCTTGCATTGAAAAACATCCGCCAATGTTTTTGTTGAACAAAAGGCGTGCTTTAAGCTATTTAAGGGTTGTGACGTCTTGGACAGAATTTATTGTGCATCCCTGCTCCAAAATATCAACCATAATCAAACCCTCTGCATCTCAGAACACTGTCGCCATAACTTTTCCTGCCGATCGCACAGTTTTTAATTTTTTCGTCCTCGGTGAGTTTGTGTGATGCCATTCCATTGATCTTTCCATTCCTCTTTTTTTTACATGAGCTCCACACAGGAGGCCCTGAGGAAAATAATTTCCCTCAGGGCCTATGTCATCTTTGGGGATGGTGTGGAGGGTTTTTTTAAGGAAAGGAAGGAGAGGAGAGTTCTGGGAAGGAAAAGGGTTTAAGGGGTGGGTAGGAATCTGGGGTTCAGTGTGTCTTGGTCATCCGCCTCTAAGAGCTAGACAAACCTCACCCCATGAACCCGGGCACCCCTGCTAAATCACCAAACGTAGTGATCCACTTGGGGTGACCTATGGCAGAGGTTGATTCAGGTTCAAAAAAATGAACCCATGTCACAATTTCATTCTTCTGCATTCAAGAATTCACTCACAGAACGCTGTCAATTTGAACATTTATGTCGGCCATTTCGCAAGCGACTGCAGTGCTGCAACCCGTTGATGCAGAAAGTTGCTATTGCAGTAGATTGTAGATGAAGGTTTTAGGTATAACGCCATTTTTTTTTTTCATTTAACTAACTTTATTTAATTAGAAAAAAATAGGAGGCATTACTTTTTGACTGACCCTAGTATTTAAAAAATGCATTAATTTAAAATAGTTGTATTCCGTTCAGTTAATTCTAAACACAATAATAAGGAATTCAAACCCAAGCAATTATTTAATAATACTCCACAATTATATATTATCTGAGTATCCATAAGTTGTTAATTTATTATTTACTGACGAATGGATTTACCCGCAGTAAGTACTTAACCTCCGACAGTAACCTTTAAAGACTTCCGTGGTCGAGGGGCAAGTCTGCGATCCGGAGGTTGCGGATTGAAACACCGACGTGCGGAGATAAATTTTACATGATTGATTTGTATTTTCACAATTTAATCATTTATAAAGTATATTTGCGTCACTTTTCAGAGTGGGAGAAACTCTCAGTGTCGCCCTGGTGTAAGACCACCATTCAGAATTGTAACGTTGCTTGAAATGGCTTTAACCGTGTTGGGTGACTAGATTTGAATAGCCAGGTACTGCCCCACCTTACACTCCCTTATCTTCGTCCCCTCACCACACTTAAGTCTCCCCTTCAGTCTCACAACATACCCCAATTGGAATGCCATAGTCTCACTGGCGCCAGCAGTCGGCACTCTTGTATGGTATTCACATATTAAAAAACATATAAGCCATTTATTGGACAACCAACGCCTCTGCCACAGGTCACCCCAAGTGGTTCGCAACGTTTGGTGACTTAGCAGAGGTGCCCGGGTTCATGGGGATGAGGTTTTCGAGGACTTGGTGACAGATGCGTTTGACTGGTTGAGGGAGATCTTTTGATCTCTCCAGCCGGACTCTATCGAACCATTGCCTTACCGCGCAATGAGAGGGATGGATTCACGCATCGCCTCTCCTGGATACACTAACCGCCAGATTCCTACTTAAAAAAAATTGTTAGTTATTCTGATTATGATACGAGTAGAGAAGGAGGGCAAATGAAACGAACAATATAACACTGTAAAAGTTGTGGAAACAAACTTGCACCTCATGTTTCCATGAAATGTTTCGAATAATATCATTCCCTAAAAAACTATAAGTGATGGTGACTCAGTAAAAATAAGTAAGAAATTTATAATAACATTGGACCGAATCGTTAGTTTTTGTAATGAGATAAATGTGCTCAAAATGTGACAGTGTTATATTATTTATAATATGTACAATACTCTAACTTGTAAACACCGTGTAGAATATTTGCCTATCAACTTATTATCTATTTTATGGGTTGTGGGCTGGTCTATCTTTTGTTTCCTGAAAGAGGGTCTAAACCTAAAATAACGTAACCAATGCAAAATAAGAAACCATCCACTACCCATAAAACCTAAGTCAATCAGGTCTAGGTAGTCACCGGTTAGCCGCTGTGCGGTACAGGACAATTAGAAAGGAACTTCTCCAAGGATTTACGTTGGATTGTCTGTTAATTTTACCCGTATTATACAAATTATTGCTATGCAATAAAATATAGTACGCAAATAAAACATATTGAAATCGAATGTATTATCTTTTAGTTACTTAATGTGTGATTTAACAAGTATTTTATGCAAAATGTACCAAACAACTAATGGTCACACGAATTATCCGATAGGGTGCCGCAAAAATTATGAACGGAAATTTTCATTTTAAACACAAAATATAACATACATTTTTGGTCAGAGTAGCTAAACGGTTTTGAGAAAAAATGGTGAGAGCGTGAGTTATCCTTAAATCCAAACATTTTTTGTTTGCGTTCCAACTGACCACTTATCGTATGACCCTTCTTGGACCACACTAATTTCTGACACTTCCCCCAAAAAATATTTTTTATAAATTAACAGTGTCAATCATTTTTCTTTCCAAATGAAGTCACCAAAGACCCGGAACAAGGAGGTTCTCCGATTCTCCGGGTTTTGAATGAGTTCGACAAAGCCAGCGGACGGAATACCTCCAGCCTCCAGTGCCCTCCAAATTATTCAAACTCTCACTCAAAAGTGGAAAGTGAGAGATATTTGGAAAAAGGCAATCGTCCACCCAATCCCTAAGAAGGGAGACCGCCTTCCATCTACCGCCCCTTAGCCATCACGTCCACACTCTCGAAGGTATTGAAAAGGGTAGTTAATAATAATAATAATGCATAGATGCAATGTAGGCGATGTGATTCTGTTATACGGGTATATCAAGGGAGCCTACTCGAAGGAACTAGCAGCATTGAATCCCAACGTGATACGTATGTGAAACTCGACGGTCACGAGCGCAACGCCCGTTCACAGTTGTTAACTTGGCTTCATGAGAACGGGTCGTTTCTTTTACCAGTTTTCATGAAGTCGGCACGCATGTGGAACGAGCTAACAACATCTGTTTTTCTTCTTCATACAATCCGAATCTCTTCAAGAACCGCATATGAACAAATTCTTTCTAGAGCCTATCTTAACGATGTCCAACCGATATAGTTCCCCTGTCTTTACACTGTGAAACTAAAAAGTTTTATTATTTTTTTACTACCTGCAGAGATGTTTCCAGCCGCCGCTAGGAGCAAAAGTGTCACTGTCACAGACTTCATTATTTACAAATGTTTTTTTAATTATTTTATTTTACTATTTAGCACTATACACTGATGGATAGGACGGTTCCGTGTTGGTATGTGGCCAGGTGTAAGCGTCTCTCAGGCGGTTTTGCGAGGAACTGCGAACTGCGCCGGTTTATATATTATGACTCCGAGAAGTAGTCATTTGCTTATGAATAAGTAATATTATTCAACAGAGTTGACCTAACTCGGAGTTGATCTGTGGGACTAAAGATACGCAGGTCTCTATTAATAATGGTGGTATTAATTAGTAAATCACATACCTGGAATATAGCTCAAGCTAGCTAAAATAAAATAAAAAGTGAAGATCGTTACTGATTAGGTTTGCCCATAGAAATTGGCAATACAGCATCCCCATTTGGGGAATATGGTAAGGCTGAGGATGGAAGGGAAAGAGGGGACAGGAAGGTAGGGAACTACTTGGTCTGATTCAGATCTAACAACTAAAAATATAGGTAGCTTAAGGTTTTATTATTTATGCATTAAACCGCTTACTTGTTAATACGGAATATTTTAAATACAAACACTTAGATTTAGCTTTATTATTACTAAAAGTGAGTATTTATGTCGGGGGAGACCAAAAAACATGCAAAAAATTTGCATTTAACATTTTAATTTTGTTCATATTAATTCACTCCTTATTCATCGTTTTTATTTTAACATTTCATAGACATACAATCAATGCTGGCAATCATAGAAAAAATATTTTTGCGTAAAACAAAGTTAATGCACTATTGACAAGTTTGTACCTGTATTTATAACAGTAGAACAGGGGAAGAAATGTATTAGAATAATTACACAAACCCGCTAGACAAACCCTGCTTTGCCAAACACACCATTAAAAACCTGGGATGTTTTTTAAAATTATGATGAAATGCGAGTTTATTTTAGAGAATTTATTTTATAAGATTAGTACTTCCGACTTTTGATGGTCTATTAGTTAAAAAAAGAACATTCCGTATTATCCGTGCATCAAACTTCGACAACACGAACGTTCCGTATTATCCGTGAGGTGGACTAACTGCATATTTACCAACTGAGCATAGTGAATTCCTGTTTAAACTCGATTATTTGACATTTCAACTGTCTGTAAAGTCGTTTGTTGCTTTCCGGTTGCGATTCATGGCATTTTTGGAATCTATCTTTTTATCCCACTAAGAGTTCCTACCAATTAAATTATCAATATTATGGTACTCAACGGTCTGAAGAAGGTTGGAAAAAGTTGTCATTGGACAAACTATATAATTCCCTATTTGAAATTTTAAGAAATAATGTAAAATATTTATAATCAAGTTTGTAGGTATTTAAGAACTTACTTAAAAATCTTATGATTTCAGAGGAAATTTGGTATTAATTTATTAAATAATATAAAATTAGAAACATATTTTTTGGACTCGAAACCTACTGTTCACAGAACTACCTAATAGTTTATCATCATTTAAGTAAATATAGATAATTTTCGTTATTTGTTTTTGGGGTGTTATGCCGTGTTGCGCTACCTCCTTCTTTAGCCAACGTTTCGGATCACCGGATCACATCTACCGGATCTGCCGGATCTGCCCTGATGATGGACACTGCAACGATGTCCGAAACGTTGGCTAAAGAAGGAGGTAGCGCAACACGGCATAACACCCCAAAAACAAATAACGAAAATGCTTTTGGCCGTGAAAATCTTAAAACTTAACCAAATATAGATAAATTTTAGTTTTTAAAGAAAGGCAAATATTTCCGGGTTACGACTGTTTGAATCTACTACTACCACAATAACTGAAAATGTTGCTTGTACAGTGATGGAGGGCTCAGTCAGACGAGGAAATGAACTCATGAAACAGATGCGATGCCAACTCAGCCAATTTTTTTAAATGTGATTATTTTGCCATACCATTGACAGAAACTATACAATTGTTTTTCTGGATGTATCTTTCACATCTTTTCCACTCAATCAAAACACACGTTTATATTATTATTATTGATTCTGGACGCGAATGCGGAACAAAAAGCATCTGAACGTAGATAAATATTTACTAAATGATGGTAAATATAACATTATCTGTTATTGAGGTCATGAATGTACATATATAAGTTCAAGTTCAATTTAAATCATACAAGCGAAGTTGTAATAAGTAAGTATAAGTTGTAATAGTAATAATAAATTTGTGGACCGGTATATCAGTTGATTTTGAGCTCGGCTTGATTGGAATATCGAGCTTAGTGTGACTATTGGTAGTAAGCATCGTTATCACACATATTATATATATATTTTTTTTATTTGAACGCCCAAAGGGCTTTTTCATATAACGCAGTACATTTTTTTTATTACAAACAAAATAAAGAGTTGACAAAATACAGATTTCATAAAATATAGAAAATAAAATAAAGGTTACATAAAATACAAGATGCAAAGTATTCCAGAACTATCTCGAATGTTGTCCCGAGCGAAGCCGGGTAACCCAGCTAGTATTAGATAATTTTCTAATATCCTCCATATCAACAGTAATATTAATAAAAGTGCATAAAATTGGTGTTCACAATAGTTAATGAAACAAGTTGAAATAGTTGGCACATAACGGCGTTTAAAGTTTGCCAAGTTATAAATTGTTATCAAAACATCCAAATTGTATAAGTATTTGTTACCAAGACTATGTAAAGGTTGTATTGTTGTATGTAATATGTATTCTTCTTAAATAAATTGGGTAATGACTTGCTTATATTTGGTGAATGGTGTGTTGAATATGTCAACAACATCTTTATAGTCATTTCCCAAATTTTGTATGCGGCGAGCGGGGTATACAACTGTGATTCTGTGTTGGAGTTATCACAATAGAACAGTAGATATTGCCTCGATGTTGGTTTGCGAGGTATATGAAAAGAAATCAAGTATAATAGTTCATGGCTGTCAATTATTGAATTTATGATTTTATATAAACATGTTAGGTCATTAACTATTCTACGTTCAGATAATTTTAATAAATTGAGTTGGCATAGTAGATAATCATAGTTGACACAATCCCTTGTAATACCCATTTTAAAATTAATAAATCTTAAGAATTTATTTTGAATTCTTTCTATCGTGAGCGAATGACTAGCGTAGCTAGGTGCCCATACTGTAGAGTTGTACTCAATTTGATTTCCTAACCAAAGACATGTTCAAATTTTTATAGGTTTGAATATTTTTAAATTGACTGCAAATTCTTATTATAAAGCCCAACATTTTCAAAGCTTTGTTTGATGTAATTTCAATATGGTTTATAAAATTCAGTTTTTGATCAAAGTTTACACCCAAATCATTCACCTCGGTTACAGCTGTTAGCATTACATCATTGATGGAGTATTCGTAAATTATTGGATTTTTTATTCTATGAAATCTCATAATTAGACATTTACTTATATTTAGTTGTAGATAATTCTCTTGGCACCAAACAAAAAGTTTAAGCAAGTTATTTGACAATGTTTGACAGTCATTGATATTTCTTATGGCTTTGAATATTTTCATATCGTCCGCAAACATTAAAACTTGGACATCATTGAAAATAGAAAGAACATCGTTCACAAATATTAAAAATAAAATTGGTCCCAAATGTGATCCTTGGGGAACACCGCTGGTAGCAATAAATTTATATGAAATAAAACCATCAATTTTAACGGCCAATTGCCTGTTACTTAAATAACTGTTAAACCACATGTATAAATACCCTGCTATTCCTAATTTGTGTAGCTTTTTTAACAGCAGGTCATGGTTAACTCTGTCGAATGCTTTGCTGAAATCAGTATAGACTGAATCAACTTGTAACTTCTTAGACATGGATTCGGAAATAAAGTTTTGGTAAATTAAAAGATTGGATAAAGTAGATTTTCCAGAAGTGAAACCATGTTGGATAGGTGAAATTACTGGCTTGATACAGTGAATGATTTTATTTAAAATAAGTTTCTCAAACAATTTTGGAATAGTTGATAAAAGGCAGATCGGTCTGTAATTGCTGACCTTATTTTTGTCTCCTTTTTTAAATATCGGGGTGAGGAAACCATTTCCATTTGAAGGATTTCCATTTTTCAGGAAAGTTTCCTGTTTGTAATGACTGATTGAAAAGAAAATGTAGTGGATATGCAAGAGTGGTAGCGCAATTCTTTGAGAAAACAGGTGGGATATTATCAGGACCACTGCTCTTACTTTGATCCAGTTGTTTTAGCTAACATCTTTATATTCAATTATTACATTGACTAAATTTAAGTTATGATCTGAGGAAAAACTAGGCGAGTAATCGTTGACTATTATTGAGTCACGGACATATACACTTTTAAAGAAGTCGGCAAATAGGTTAGCTACGTTTTGAGAGTCGTTGGCTATTTTTTTTTCATAGCACATATTGGAGGGTATGCTAATATCATCATTTTTCAAAGACTTTGTGTAATTCCAAAATTGTTTTGTATCTCCTTTAATTGACATTTCTACCTTATTTATGTAATTGTTGTAACAAATTTTTGACATATTTTTGCAATCTTTTCTAAGTATTGCAAAATTATAAGTATTGTCTAAGATTTTACTAAAGGAAAGTGTTTTTTTCATTGCAAAAACCAACTACTGTGCTTTCACAATGTCAACGACCGCGGATTTTACGTGGGTTTAATTTACGACATAATTCTTTTAATCAAACAGTTTGATAAGTCTTGAGAAGATGAAACAGCTGTCACGCGTAATAATAATTACACCACAGAACTTGTTTATAAATAAACTGTATTTATAAATTGAATAATTATTTTATTTTGAACATATAAAAGAAAAAATCCGCCACAATAATGATTTCTATGATATTTACCAAATTCCCAGACTCTCCACCCATTTAAGACTTCAAAGACTAAGATGGGCCGGATACAAGATGAATGAAGTGCACCGAATGCCAAGCACACGAGTACCGAAGAAGATAAGCGAAAGGCGGGCAGACCTAGGCTGAGATGGGAGGATGATGTCAGGAAGGATGCAAGCGAACTACCCCATGTTGCAAATTGGAAGACGACGGCCGTGGACGGAGGGCGGTGGAGGCTTATTTTGAAGGAGGCCAAGGCTCGAAATGGGCTGTAGCGCCATTGAAGAAGAAGATAAAAGAATAAAAAAGAATTAAAGCTGAGTTTTACAAACTAAACTTGAAAACAAATAAATAAAAATTGATATATTTGAGTTGAGTTCCCCACTTCAATCAGTTCTATCATTTATAGGATTAAGGATACATATAGATACTAAAAGACAAATTATTCAAACTTTGGGAATGAAATAACTTGTTAAAAGTGAGACACGAATAACTGATAAATCCAGTACGTTAATTGACCTTGTCATATCAAATAGATTGGATTTGAATGTAAAAGTTCTTGATGAACCAAAAATAACCGATCATAACCTTATCCACATTACAGATAACATAAAAAGAAATGAGACGAAAACCAACAAAATAATAAAATACAGAAACTATAAAAAATAAAGCAGTGAAAGATTAATTGAACTTCTGGGTGATATGGATGAACTTCATCAAATGGAATACAATGAAAAGTCTAAATCATTAATAAATAATCTACAAGAAGTAATTGATAAGTTAACACCAATCCAAACTACTAAAATAAGAGGAACAAATAAATGGTATAATATAGAACTACAAACAATACAAAATGAAATAGATAGATTGTACAAAATTGAACTGAAGACTGGAAAGCATTTAAAAATATGAGAAATAAATACACATAACAATTGAAAATTTGTAAGAACGATTACTTCAAAAACAAAATTATATCTGAAAAAGGAGACACTAAAAAAATGTGGAAAACCATAAAAGGATTACTACAAACCGAAGGTAAAGAGATGAAATACGACATTGAATTCCCACATCAGATACAGGGTACCATACAGAACTGCTTCAACGAATATTCCGTAAATAGCATAATAGAATTGCATCAGAGTAAACCAATACTGAAAAAAGACATCTACGTGAGAAATGTTCCGCTAAATCGAGAAAAACTTGTGTTTAAAGAGATTAATGAAACATATCTTTTACAGATTCTTAACAGCACCAAATCAAAAGCGAGTCCAGATGGAATAAATTTTACAGTTTTGAGAGATGCAATGCCAGTGATAGGACCTCATCTACTGGATATAATAAATGAATCATTAAGAAGTGGAAAATTTCCAAACACATGGAAAACATCTACTGTGATCCTGATTCCGAAAGTTGTTAATACCATAAAATGTGAAGAATTTAGACCAACAAATATGTTACCAAAATACGAACAGGTACTAGAAATTTTAATAAAAAACAACTCGTTGAGTATTTGGAAAAACATAACATATTATGTGAGGAGCAATCAGGATTCCAGAACAAAAACTCTTGCGAAGCGGCGATAAACATAGTGATTGATACATGGAAGAAAGAAACAGACAAAAAAAATCACCATCGCAGCATTCTTAGATTTCAAAAGAGCATTTGAAACGATAGAAAGGAAAATACTATTAGAAAAACTAGAAGACATAGGTCTTTCTGACGTAGCTCTGAATCTATTCAAAGAATATCTCCTGAAAAGAAAACATGTAACGAAAGTTGAAAGCTTAGAATCAGAACCGATAGAAAACAACCTTGGTGTTCCACAAGGGTCGGTATTAGGTCCAATTGTATTTATAATTTACATAAATGATATTATGAAAACTATTAAACATTGCAAAATTAGACTATTTGCAGACGATACCTTAATCTATATTTCGTGTGAAGATTACATAGAAGCTATTAACAAAATAAACGAAGACCTATAAAATATAACAAAATGGCTAAAATTAAACAAGTTGAAACTGAATGTAAACAAAACAAAATATATGGAAATAGGCAATAAAACACGTAACGCAGGTATTTCTACTATCGTGGTACGAGAACACAACAGAATGGAGTTGGCAGGAAAAAACTTCCTTTTCTTCTTCTTCATCACAATTTATTTAATGCAATAAATACAATTATCACAAGAGGGTCTATTTACCCTTACTCGGGTGGTCCACGACCACACCACACTGACAAATATCGAAGTCTCTACTTCGATCTCTCTATTGTCAGTTTTTCCAATACTGAACCGTAGGTACTCGTACCTCCCAGCTTCAGTATAATTACACAAGTAAAGGCACACAGCGTGTACATTCTAGCTTCACTTTACTAGCGAGACTAACGCAAAGGCCTATCTTCCCTCTACACTGAAGTGGAAGATACACCTTGTGTATCTTCCAGTTCAACAGCAATAACAAGACTGACTCTCTGTTCCAAAAATCACAATATTTAAAGAAAAACATACAAAGGTGAGACAGCATATTTGTGCTGCTCCACATCTGGATTTTGAAATCCCTCAATAAAACAATCGCCCTAAAGTCGGCCCAAAAGGGCCACCAATAAAACTAAGTACATCATAAAACACTAAAATGGAGAAATGGTGGGGACTAAGATTAAAATATTCCCATATCTCGAATTCTTAAATTTAACCCACAATAAAACAATAAAATTACTTTTAAAAGTTTGCCAAAAAGGGCACACCGATAAAGGTACAAACTAACTTAATGTTAAGGTACTTAAACCTAAGGGATTAACAAATATTGGAATTTTATGATTATTGGGCGGTTCTTATTATTAGGTAAAAATGCCGCCAGCAAACCCTTTCCATTTTGGTGGCTGCAATAAATATTTATGGGTTCTATTTGAACTGTACAGATATAAACACCTACTTAAAAATAAACAATTTAAGAAATTAACTTTGTTCCTTATCGGTAAAGGAATGTCCCCATATAATATCAGGCAGAATACATTTATTTCTAAAGCTTACTTGAAAAACCCAAGGGAGAATTTTATTTGCAAAATACACAGGACAAAATACGTGTAACTAAAATAACTAAATTAACACGAATGATAAATCACATTCTGGAACTGTTGCGGCGGGTAGCAAATGATCCCTCTCAAGATCGAGGGATCAAATGCTGCGTGGATGTTGTGGACTGTATACTGTATGCGGTTCTTATTTATCTATTTTATTAAACTTTAATCGCACTTACCCAGACTGCTTCCCTCTTCGTTCAGTGTTCACTGGGAAGGTAGGTATGTTAGTTTGGGAGAGATTTTGGAAGGGAATGGCGATTGAGAATAAAAGTTTGATCGCGAAATAATAAGCGAGAATGGATGACGCGTGGCGATGGTACTTGCGAATAGCTGCGGTTTAAGACTTCTGTTTGCGGTTTGATTCCTAAAAACTGTAAAAGCGGTGCGGTTTTTAGGACTTGTGTCCTGTGCGGCGAGGTGAATTCAACTGAACTGATTATGGCAGAGGGCACACAATACGTATTTTAGAAAGAACCACATGTAACAATAAAGGCGCGAACAGGAACGAACAGCAGGGTTAAATTTGGCAATAGATGGTGAAATTTTTTTAAAAGTAAATGAAATCAAATACCTGGGTGTAATACTCGACTCAAAACTGACTTTCACACTTTGGATATGTGCTAAAAAAGGTATCAAAAAGGTTAATTTTCTTAGAAGACTAAGACGTAAATTAAATAGAAACACTACGGAGCTCATTTATAAAATTATCGTTGCTCCACATTTGGACTACTGCTCTACGAGGTTATATTTGGCCAATCAAGGAAATTTGAACAAACTAGAAGTTATACAAAACAAAGCTATGAGATGTATACTGGGGAAAGGCAAATACGCAAGGATTAATCAAATGAGAGTGAAGCTAAATTGGATTCCAATAAAAAGAGACTAATATTTAATGTGTTAATTTTTGTGCATAAAATAATGAAAAACCAAATGCCAAAATACTTTAAGGATGAAATTGTTTTTTTTTACAGAGACATTCATAATTACGAAACAAGAAATATAAACAGAGTTCGATTGCCACAGATGAAGAAATCAAAATTACAGAATTGCCTAATGTACAGAGGACTAAAGATGTATTATGAAATGCCTGAAAGTATGAAGAATGAAGGAAGAATGAATGTATTTAAAAAGAAATTTTATGCTTACTGTAAAAATATTTAAATTTAATGAAATGTTACATTGTGCTTATTAGTTTATATCCATGTAGTATAAACTAACTCAATAATAAAAATATAAAAAAAGTATGGTGCTTCCTGGAGTATTTGTTTTGCTGGATTCGGCACACTGAAATGAGGCATGTTCATGAAATTATAATGAACTAACCGATGAAACAAAATGTTTTACATTAAAACTTTTAAAATCCTTCTTAAAATACCTTTCCAGACTATTTAAGAACGATTATCAATTAACAATGGAGTAGAATATCAAACGTGAAGAAACAGAGGAGATCACGCACAAATAAATTTGATATTGAAAGCCTAAAAGTACCAGAAACAGCAGAAAAGTTCATTACAACCATAAATCATAAGCTGGATGACATCAGCGACCATGTGGAACAACATGATATTAACTCATACTGGGATGGTGTTAAGTCTGTGATTACCAATGCAGCTGACGAAGTTCTGGGAAGCAGGCAAACACAACCAAGAGAATTATGGTTCGATTCAGAATGCCAACAAGCAACCAATGTGAAGAATAACGCATACCTAAGAATGCAACAGCGACATCGTACACGGCAAGCAGAGATGGAATACAGAGAACTAAGAAAGCATGAGAAAAAACTGCACAGAAGGAAGAAACGAGTATTTCTCGAGAACCAAATCAAGGAAGTGGAACTAGCCAAGGCCCAAAACAGAAGTCGACTTTTCTATCAGAAGGTAAACCATCAAAGAAAAGAATACAAGCCCAGAATTACAATGTGCTACGACAGCGAGGGAAATATTTTGAATGAAAAGTCAAGAATTCTGAATAGATGGGTGGAATATTTTGATGCTCTGCTAAACGGAAGTGTAGATGAGAGTGTGGGTGAAAATTTGACAAGGGATGGAAACATCACTGATGGTGGTACTAATGATGATGACAATGTCGAGCCGCCACCAACATTAGAAGAAGTAGTGGGTGCCATTAAAAGTCTACATAACAATAAATCACCTGGAACTGAC
Organism: Limnephilus rhombicus; assembly: GCA_929108145.2. NCBI lineage: Eukaryota > Metazoa > Arthropoda > Insecta > Trichoptera > Limnephilidae > Limnephilus > Limnephilus rhombicus. Next base: position 40,574,641 of record OV815273.1, on the reverse strand, counting down.
AACATCTCTGCAGAGTTATTCAAATATGGCGGAGAGAACCTTCAAGTCCATATATATAATATCATTAAATCCATCTGGTGCTCTGAGACTCTGCCAAGTGAATGGAACTGTGGAATAATTTGCCCCCTTCACAAGAAAGGAGACCCTATGAACTGCTCTAACTATAGGGGCATAACGCTGCTGAATATCTCATACAAGATCCTATCAAATGTACTGTGTGGTAGGCTTATGAAATATTCGGATGGCATAGTTGGCCAATATCAAACTGGGTTCCGTAAGGGGAAATCTACAACTGATCAAATCTTTTCACTGAGACAAATACTGGAAAAAACAATAGAATTTAATGTTGATACATACCATCTCTTCATAGATTTTAAGGCTGCCTATGACACGGTAAATAGAGAAAGAGTGTACAGAGCCTTAGATGAATTTAATATCCCAAGAAAACTGGTAAACTTAGTAAGGCTCACAATGTCTAATGTGGAGTGTCGAGTCAGAATACAACAGGATCTGTCAGACACCCTAAAGACCTTCAATGGACTAAGACAAGGAGATGCACTTGCCTGCATTTTATTCAATTTAGCGCTGGAAAAGGCCATCCGAAATGCAGGTATACAAACCACAGGCCATATTTTTAACAAGTCTGTTCAGCTCCTTGCTTATGCTGACGATATAGATATCATCGCACGCTCAGAATATGAACTAAAATCGGCGTTTAAAAGCCTAGCTACGTCGGCAAGGAACATGGGATTGGTCATCAACGAGGGGAAGACAAAATATATGCCCGTACATGGACGCCAGAAACCACCAAGTATACAGATAGATAATTATACATTTGAAACTGTCAACGAGTTTGTATATCTCGGTACTATGGTGACAAATGACAACAATATATCCAGCGAAATCAAAAGAAGAATAGTAGCTGCAAATCGATACTACTTTGGGCTACAGAAGCATATGAAATCTCGCCGCTTTACCAGAAGAACTAAAGTCCTGCTTTACAAGACCCTTATACGACCTGTTCTTATGTATGGTTCGGAATGCTGGACAATCAGTAAGGGTGATGAAGGAGCCCTAGAAAGTTTTGAAAGGAAGGTGCTGCGAAGGATTTACGGCCCAGTCTGTGATAATGGAGAATGGCGTATCAGATACAACCAGGAGCTATACGATCTTTACGAGGACCCTAATATCTCCAAGGAAATTAAAACTGGAAGACTCAGGTGGGCTGGACATATCCAGAGAATGAGCGAAGGAGATATTCCAAAGCGAATTATGGATGGTGCACCTGGGGGTCGGAGAAGAGTTGGAAGACCAAAGCTTCGATGGCTGGATGGAGTGGTGAAGGATGCAAGCACCATCGGCATCCGAAACTGGCGCAACGCAGCACAACACCGACAGTCATGGAGGCAGGCTCTGCTGGAGGCCAAGACCCGACCTGGGTTGTAGAGCCACAGATGATGATGATGATCAATTAACATCATCGATTTTCCTTTTCTCTCGATGAGTACAATCGTCCATACAAATAAAATTAGGTAATTTTCGTAAATTTCGGTGACATAAAGGTAAATGTCAAATTTGACATAATGTGTTGGTAATGCTAAATTTAAAATGCTGCAATAAATTTCTAGAATATATATTTTTTAAATATAATTTATTTATGCAATTTAAGTTTTATCGTGATTTATTTATTTATTTATTTGTTTATTAAGACATACACAGTACATTATAATACAGATTATAAAGTATGTTAAGGCGATCCACTAGTTCAGAAAAAAATCGAAATCGGAATTCACGCCCTTTATGGGAGGAGTTTAAAAATACTTGAGAAAAAGCTTTTGGAAAGGTTGAAAAAGGTATTTGAGAGTTTTGTTTTACAGGTTGATTTCGTAAAGGCCTGTATAAAATATTAATTCCTGTTTTACGCATTGTTTATTGTAATAAAACGGAAAATTAAAATTGATTTCACGAAATCAAGCGACGCGGAGTTACGCGTCCATCTCCCGCTCAGTTCGGGGCGTGACTGAAGTTTGGCGACTGTGGCGTGAACAGTAGTTCTTCGGTGGACGCCATAGGGTTCACTTTGAAAAACCGAATTCGTCGACTAGCGGCCGTATTGTAAAATAACAACGCAAAAATGCATATTTTATTTTATTTTGGAAAGATTGGATGTAAATATCAACTTTTTTTGCGATCATTATAAAATAAACTGAATTTGCCACATTATATAATAAAACCATAACCGAAAAAGGGTTTATAAATAGGAGAGTTTGGACTTGAAAGTGTGTTTTTTAGACCTTATACTTTATTTTTTTATAGGCTTATTAAAAGACTTATAACAAAAAATGACCGATATTTTTAAGGGCCAAGGTATGTTCTACACGCAGTATTTAATTGAAACATCTACAATACTTCTAAGCGATCAAATTTTCAAAACAAAAACATATGATTTTGTATGATTTTGCATTATTTACTATGGCTTCATCTTAAATTAAATTATTACATGGTTATGTACCTATTACGTAAGTCCATAGAATGTCATTTGATAATTACGCCTGAGATATGAACCGGTCTTAAAACTTAATTATTGAATGAATGAAGTAATAATAATAAAAAGGAAGAAAAGAGGGGGGGGGGGGGGGGGGAGATAAGGAGACATTTTGAAATCAAGAATTATATGATCACTAATTGTAATTGACTGATTAAAGTTTAATGAAAAGTTAAGTGTAAGTAATTTTAAAACAATTATATCACGCCAAGAAATTTAATAAATTAGTTTTGTATGGGTTATGAAAATATTTGCGTTGGACGCCAAAATGTTATGAAGATATTTAACTTTCACATTGGAAGCTAAAATGTTAGGAATATAATACATGGAGAGCATGAGACAAGTGTGATTATTACTAGAATTTCTCAGGCGTGGACCTTAAGCAGGCGGCTGTGTAATACTTTGTATGAGGATAGGTTATTTAAATGAAATAATATAGTGCTTTGACACAGTTAAATTAATTTATTAATTAAGTACAAATAATAATCAGGGCTAGACTAAATTCTGAATGGGCATATTATGGAGCGTTAGTACCGTTTAATCTTGAGGAGTTGATGAATGGGTGAATGCCATATGTAGGCGATCCATGCTGCTGCTTGCTGCCTTCGGAGATGGGCGGTTAGCTCCCTCCGCTGCTGACATGTGCTGAACGGCAGGCTGGAGCGACGAACAGGCCTCCAGTCCCGCGGTTTCCCAGCGACGTCCCGTCCAAGGGCGGCTGCCAGCCAGCCGACTATGTTGGTACTCCGCTGCTGATCCAGGATTTTAATGATTGTCCCGATGGTCTTCAATAATGGATGCCGCTGGTGAGCGCAGATTTATCAATCTTCACATGTTGTTAAAATAATGGCGAACTACGACTATTTGTTTACGTCGACCCGCCACAGGGACGGTGGCCAAGGTCACCTGTGGCTGCTCAAAGAATGAAGAGCTCAAGGCCAGTCCTGCCTAGTGAACCCCTCTGTGCAGATCCTCAGTATCACCAACTGAGCAAAGGTAAACATTTCAATGCTACCAATATAAAGACGTTGAATGTTAACAAACTTCACACCAAAAGTACCCATACACAGATAGTTCACTTGTTACATTATTTTTTATGTAACATATGTTTGCAAGGAATCATGAAAAATGTCTAAGTGTAGTAATTTTTCATAGTGGTTATAAGTTATGATTGCGCGAGTAATTGGTGAGTTACTTGCTGCATTAGTGTTATTGGATTCTATATGAAAAAGAGAAGTGTGCCTGGTACGCCTCATTGGGACATTTAAACCAATAGTGGATAGCAATTCAGGACTATCTATTTTATTATTTAGCAGGTTATACAGAAACAGCAGATCTGATAATGTGCGTCTTTTTTGTAAACTTAACATGTTATTTGTAGTTTTGTTGTATTTCTTGAATAAATATTTAGAGAATTTATTCTGTATACTTTCTACTATATCTATATATACCTTATATTGAGGATTCCATACCGGGGACGCATACTCCAGTGGACTTCTGACCAATGAACAAAACAACATTTCAAGAGTCTTAGCACTTTTGAAAACTTTACATATTCTTAATAGGAAACCTAGCATCTTGTAGGATTTTGATATTATGTGTTCGATATGCTTATCAAAAATTAATTTGTTGTCTAAATAAACACCTAGATCTTTACATGTAGACGTAGATTGTAAAGGTTTATTATTCAAGTTGTAAGAATAGATGATTTTATTTTTATTTCTAGTAAATGTAATTGAGTGACACTTAGAAATGTTTAAGGAGAGTAAATTTGATTCACAATACGCGCACAAATGCTCAAGATCGCTTTGTAATTCTATACAATCAGATAAAGACTGTACAGGTTTAAAAATTTTCATATCATCCGCATATGACACAAAGTAACTATTTTGAAAGCAAACACAGATGTCATTTATGTAAATATTAAATAAGAGTGGTCCGAGATGCGACCCCTGGGGCACACCCGAGACGATTTTCGTTAAACAGGATGCGAAACCGTTGACAACCGCGATTTGGTGCCGATTACTGACATATGATGCGATCCATCTATAGAGATCACCGTGAATTCCTAGACTAAATAACTTCTGTAAAATAATATAGTGATTAACACGGTCGAATGCTTTGGAATAATCAGTATAGATGGCATCTACCTGGCATCGCATATCCATTTGAGCATGAAGAAAATTTATAAAAGACACAAGATTCGAGGTTGTGGAGCGATTTCTCATAAAGCCATATTGATTATTTTTTAGAAATTTAATTAAAATTAAATTTGATCATGTTATTACCGAGTTCTGCAAGTTTTTTGGTTAGTGTTTTAGTTACAGCTGTTTCGACGTGTAAGGTCATTTTCAAACTGTGGTGAAGCCACGTACGGACGACTTATTTATAAGATTTTAAATGTCAATTTTTGAAGGTGTCTAAGTTGATTTATTACCGGTTAAACCAATTTGTAGAGACACTAATTGAGATTGAGAGAGTGCTAATGTGGGATTCGGAGTATTTCCCTTTGGTTTGCCTTGCACTAAGTGTGAGGGTTTTTTTAATTGATTTAGAATGACGTTATTGCTATGACTCATTTAAGTGCATTATATTTTTTTTAGGTTTGGTAAACATACTAAGTAGTGGGGAGTAAATAATTTTCCTTACTTTATTAATTAGCGTTATGTTGGGGTCATTCGTTCGTTTATTGATTTCTAATTGTTCAAGCAAATTTAATCTAAGACCCTTTCGTTCTATATGTAATGGTTTTGGCTGGTTATTTTTAAGTGGAACGTGATTATTCACTAAAAGATGTTCGGCGAATTTTGAAGAGGTGTTTTTATTTTTATAACATCTTATATGTTCTTTGAATCTAGTTGAGAATGCCCTACCTGTTTGTCCGATGTACGTAGCGTTACAGTCGGCGTGGTCACATTTTAATTCATATATGCCACCGTTATTGAGTTTAGGATTTCTACTTTTTGAGTTTTTAAGGCTTGTTCCCATATTATTATTGGTTCTAAAAGCTATATTTAAACCACATTTTTTAATTTCTTTTGCAATTTTTAAAGATATTGGGCCGAGGAATTCGAGACATGCAAATTGTTCTATTTTTTTGTTATGTACCGGATATATTAAATTAATTTTATTTTTGTATTTCTTGTTTTTTATTATTTTTTCAATGTTTTCAATCATCAATAATAAAAAACAAGAAATACAAAAATAAAATTAATTTAATATATCCGGTACATAACAAAAAAATAGAACAATTTGCATGTCTCGAATTCCTCGGCCCAATATCTTTAAAAATTGCAAAAGAAATTAAAAAATGTGGTTTAAATATAGCTTTTAGAACCAATAATAATATGGGAACAAGCCTTAAAAACTCAAAAAGTAGAAATCCTAAACTCAATAACGGTGGCATATATGAATTAAAATGTGACCACGCCGACTGTAACGCTACGTACATCGGACAAACAGGTAGGGCATTCTCAACTAGATTCAAAGAACATATAAGATGTTATAAAAATAAAAACACCTCTTCAAAATTCGCCGAACATCTTTTAGTGAATAATCACGTTCCACTTAAAAATAACCAGCCAAAACCATTACATATAGAACGAAAGGGTCTTAGATTAAATTTGCTTGAACAATTAGAAATCAATAAACGAACGAATGACCCCAACATAACGCTAATTAATAAAGTAAGGAAAATTATTTACTCCCCACTACTTAGTATGTTTACCAAACCTAAAAATATAATGCACTTAAATGAGTCATAGCAATAACGTCATTCTAAATCAATTAAAAAAACCCTCACACTTAGTGCAAGGCAAACCAAAGGGAAATACTCCGAATCCCACATTAGCACTCTCTCAATCTCAATTAGTGTCTCTACAAATTGGTTTAACCGGTAATAAATCAACTTAGACACCTTCAAAAATTGACATTTAAAATCTTATAAATAAGTCGTCCGTACGTGGCTTCACCACAGTTTGAAAATGACCTTACACGTCGAAACAGCTGTAACTAAAACACTAACCAAAAAACTTGCAGAACTCGGTAATAACATTATCTAATTTAATTTTAATTAAATTTCTAAAAATTAAAATGGAGTTCTACGAATTAAACACAAAAACAATTAACCATATTGATTAGTTAAGAGTGAAGGTGAGATGGTAGAATATAATTCGTAAACAATTTTTTCCAAAACTTTACTTAGAATGGGTAATTTGGATATAGGTCGATAGTTGGAGACATCATTTTTACTACCATTTTTAAAGATTGGGGTAATCAAGGCTGTTTTCCACTTGTCAGGAAATGTTCCTTCAGATAGCGATAGTTTGAAAATGGCAAAAATGGGGGGTGTCAGTTGTTTACTACAATAATTTATAAAGATTCCTGGAAGTTGGTCGTTCCCCGGTCCCTTTTTGATATCGATGGACTTAAGATATTTGAAAGTTATGTCTTCATTGATCTCGATTGAGCTAATAACGCTATTTGAATTAAAACAGTCACTGGCATTGCTTGTATGAGCAGGTTGAACATTCGAAAATACAGAACCGAAATACTCGGAAAATAAATTGGCTACTCCTTTACTGTCATTAGCAGTTTTTTCACCATAAATCATATGATCGGGGATGGTAGGAGATTTTCTTTGAGAATTGACGTAGGACCATATTTTTCTAACATTATGCTGTATGACGGATTCTATCGTAGAAATGTAGGTTTTGTAAGCCGCTGAATCCAAGTGGCTTCGAACTAGGGAATTATACATTAATTTAAGAGTAGTAGGATAAGAACCCCACCATACTCTGGAAAGAGATCGCATCATATTAAGGCCCTTTTCACACTTCGCAGAAATATTCCGAGGAAAGCTTGTGGTCCAAAAGTAGACCAAAAAATTTTATTTGCTTAACGATTTGGAGAGAGACATTATCAAAGGAGACAGAAAAGGGGGGCAATTTTCTTTTGCGAGTGAAAGCCACTACCTTAGTTTTAGAAGTAGCTAAATTCATTTCATTTGATAACAACCACAATTTAATGTTATGCAAAACCAAATTTAATTCCCTGGGATAAATTTTTGTGCGATAAATATATACGAAAATCGTCCGCAAAATAGAGTCGCTTGATAATTGATGCGATTACAACGTCTAAATCAATTATATAAATACTAAATAATAATAGAATGATAACAGACCCCTGAGGTAATCCTTTCCAAAATTTGCGTTTCAACATGTTTGAGGGCGAGTGGATAATAATGGATCTGTCTGTTAGCAAATTGATAATAAATTGAACTAATTTTAAGGGGATTTTTATTAATTTTTCTGTCAAAATACTAATTAAGTCATTATCGTAAGCTGACGAAAGATCAAGAAATGTGGCCAATGTGCAAGAATTAAGGGATTGATAAATATGGATGTCTGTAGTAAAGATACTTAAATTGTCCATAGTAGATTTCTTTTTCCGGAAGCCATACTGTGATTTTCAACAAACCATTCTAACCTATTCTTTATCAAATGCTCCGCCACTTTCATTAAACACAACAAAAGAGCAATAGGACGATAGGATGAGACTTCAGATGGATTTTTTCCTGGTTTTAAAACAGGGAGGTTTTTTTTTAATTTTTCGGAATAAAACCTGTTTCAAACATGTTATTAATTAAGGAGAAGAAATATTCCAATGACATGTCAGAAAATGCTTTAATAAAGCAATATAATATTCCATCAGGACTGTAAAAAATTGAAGGTCTTCACTCAGGAGAATTTCTTTGGGTAGACTGGTTTTTTATAAATGAAGCACCTTTTGGTTTTCACTTTAAGTTCTTGATTTTTTATGTTATGATTTGAATATTTACAAACTGACGACAATAACTTTCCCCACCCAACGGACAAGGGTTCAGTAGTATTTTAAATTCTTAGTGCAAGTTTTCGTAAAGAAGTAAGTTAATTTTACTGATGCAAGCCTTTTTATAACGGTTTCGTACATCTATATTCACCCTTGTTTGTTGTGTGAGAAAAGGACAAAGACAAAAAATGATTCTATCGACATCTAGCGAACAAATCAGACAACTCTTGGATCGCAATCCAACCTTTGATGGTAACTCAACTTCATAATTGGTTTGAGTCCTGGGTTTAAATCTAAACATATTCCGCCCCAAAATGGGCAGATATTTATTTTGAAATATCGAATCCATTTTTCTGCAAACTAAACAAATAACATTATGCAAACCAATTATGAGCCTAAATTAAATATTGACTTTGCTCAAAATCAAATTCAAATTCATTAAATTAATTTTAAAATTATTCAATAACATAACACACTAAGACAATTCCGAAAAACAAACTACATTTTTTCAAAAACAAACAGAAACCACAGAAACAATAATTACATATAAACATATAATATAGACAGCACAAACATGTCGCGGCAGGTTTCCTGGTCATCCTTCCTTCCTCGGGAAAAAATCAAATAAAGATAAATCATCCTTCCTTCCATAGTTCATTGTCACATTTGAATTATTACAATGTCTCTCCAGATATATCTATGCAGTTTGCAATTATAGCCAGCAGGCTATCCTGATTTATAAGCGTTCATTTTTAAGTGTTTTCACCCTTTTTTAAAAATATAATGAATCTACAATCCTTTTTTGTTTTTATTATTTTTTATATCACTCCCTACCACACTCAAGTTTTAATTGCTATCCACCTTTTAACACTGGTTTTTACTTTTAATTTATTATTATTTCTTATTTTTGTCCTTTTTGGTTACTTTTATGCACAAGTTTTACTGTTATTCACCTTTCACGCACAAGAAATTTTTGATACTGTTCAAGGTAAAATTGTTATTGCACTTTTTACTTTCAACGTACAAATTTTTATATTGTTTTTTCTTTTTTTTTATAAAGCACAAGCTTTTCTTTCTTCTTTTTTCTTTCATTTTGCGCTCACACAGCGTCCGGTCCGTTGGGTGGGGATGTTGACATCTTCAGCTCCTCGTTATCGTCTATTGGCAATAGACACAGCTTTGAAATCGCCCTCTGAGTAGTTCCATGCGATGTTTTGAGAGTTGCCACACGCACTCTCCCGTCAGCTCCTGGATGGACTGCAATTACACGTCCGAGTTTCCACACACATGGTGGTAGGTTGTCTTCCTTCAAGACCACCATATCGCCTGGTTTTAGCTGCGCATTAGGTCCGCTGGTCCACTTCGTTCTGCCTTGGAGCTGAGCCAGGTATTCCAATCGCCACCTCGACCAAAAACATTGTATTAGTAAGGATAACTTTTGATAGTTATTCAGCCTGTTGACTGAAATATTTTGTAGATCTTGTTCTGGAATCGCCGCCAAGCTTTCACCAACAAGAAAGTGACCGGGACTGAGGGAGTTTAGGTCATTTGGATCATTTGACAATGGGGTAAGAGGTCTAGAATTTAAACAAGATTCAATCTGACACAAAACGGTATTAAATTCCTCATATGTTAATAAGGAGTTACTTGCTACTCGTTTCAAATGATATTTCACAGATTTTATCCCGGCTTCCCAAAGGTCTCCAAAGTGCGGCGCCCTTGGCGGAATGTACCCCCATTGAATTGATAGCTTTGATAATGATCTCTCGATTTCATCGCTAGAGCTTGACAAAAAATCATAAATATCCCGTAGCTGATTGTTCGCGTCTTTAAAATTAGTAGCATTATCCGAAAATAATTTACTCGGCCTTCCACGGCGTGCGATAAAACGTTTCAAGGCATTTAAAAAACTTCCTGTATTCAAAGACAGTACAAGTTCTAAGTGTATGGCTTTTGACACCATACATACAAATAAACATATATAAGCTTTTACGTTACTAGTTTTTCTGTGAGTACCCGACTTAATCAAAAAAGGTCCACAATAATCGATCCCGCTTATCGTAAAAGGTTTAGATTCCGTTATCCTTTCGGCTGGAAGGTCTGCCATTATTTGCTGCATCGTCTTTGGATTTGATCTATAACATATTATACATTTCCTTATAATCTTTTTCACTAAATTTTTTCCCATTATTGGCCAGAACTTCAATCTGATTATTGCCAATAAGGCTTGAGTACCTGCATGCAAATGTAAATGATGGTAGTTTTTTACAATTAATTCGGTTAAACTATGATGTGGTGGCAGCAAAATTGGATGTTGTTGATTTATTGACAGCAATTTTCCTTTGGAAAGCCTGCCGCCTACGCGAAGTAAATCATTATGCAAATAAGGATTTAGTGAGTGCAAATTACTACTTTTTAGGACATCCTTGCCCGACTGCAAGGCACGTATCTCCTCCTTGAAGGAATAAGCTTGCGCTCTGGATATTAAAACATTCAAAGAGTCATTTAATTCACTTACTTTTAATTGGCCATAACGCCTGAGCGATGGGTTCCTACAATTAAATAAAAACCTAAGTAAATAACCTGTTACTCTTTGCAATTTGGTTAGAGATGAGTATTTCCTAAAAATGTCCCAATCTTGCGTTACTGATGCCAACACTACAGTTTTTGTTTTCACCTCAGATGGATCTATGTACGTAGATTCTCCGCATGGCCAATCGGATTCTGTAAGGGTTAGCCAATCGGGTCCGTGCCACCATATGGTGGATGTCAATAATTGAGAAGTCCTACTACCTCTGGATAGTACATCTGCTGCATTGTCCTCTGATTTTACATGCTTCCATTGTGCTGGTCGACTTGATTCTTGAATTTCGCTCACTCTGTTAGCAACAAAGGTGTTCCACCTAGCTGGTTGGTCCCTTATCCAACACAAGACTATCTGAGAATCACACCAGTAAGTAGTAGATACATCTGGCATACCAATAGCTCCCTTCACATAATTAATCAATCTTACTAACAATATAGCTCCACACAATTCTAGTTTAGGTAGAGATGTGCTTTTTAAGGGTGCCACCCTTGATTTAGAAATTATTAGATTGGAGTGGATTCCACCCGAGTCATCGGTGGAGACCATATACACGCAGGCCCCGTAGGCTTTCTGTGATGCGTCACAAAATCCATGCAAATGCAAATTCACATGATTTTGACAAATGATTTTCCTAGGTACCTTTAAATTATTTATCTGCGGCAATTCTTCTATATAAGTTCTCCAAACTTTCAAAATTTCAGGGGGTATATCATCATCCCACTGAGTTTTGCTCTGCCACAAACGTTGCATTAATAGCTTCGCTACTACCGTTACAGGTCCTATCAGACCCAGGGGATCAAAAATGGATGTTATGCAGGATAACATCTGACGCTTGCTTCTAATTGGTTTTGTTATGGGCTCTACAGTATATTTCCAATAATCCTGCTGATTATTCCAAGAAAGACCTAATATCTTTCCTTCCTTTGAGTTATCCTTTATAATCATATCGCTAACCTCCTCCTGATTTGAGCATAGCGACGACAAATTTGACCGCCACTTTCTTAGGTTCATGCCAGCGGATGCTAGAATAGCAGATAGTTGCTTCTTGATTAATAAGCAATCTTCTTCACCAATGTCGCCAGCTATTAAGTCATCCATGTAAAAATTTTCTTTAAGAATTTGACTGACCTTGGGATTTGTGTTTTGATTTTCATTTCCTAGCTGCTCCAAACATCTGGTGGCTAAGAATGATGATGGTCCCAAACCGTAGGTGACTGTATTCAGCTGATAATGTTGAATCTCCTCGCTGGGTGAGTCTCTCCAAAGGATACGTTGTAAGTCTCTATCCTCCGGCTGCACTAATATCTGCCGGTACATTTTTTCTATGTCGGCCGTTAACGCGTACTGATGTTTTCTGAAATTCAATAGATGTGCACATAAATCCTTTTGCAATATCGGCCCAATCATGAGGGCATCATTTAGGGTAATTCCAGTTGAGGATTTAGCCGATCCATCGAATACGACTCTGGTCTTAGTAGTTGTACTAGATTCCTTGATCACCGCATGGTGAGGCAGATAGTAGTGTATTTGATTTGGTGACGGTGGTTCACATTGCGTCATATGACCTAAGTCCTTGTACTACTGCATAAAATTCTTGTAATCTTTCATTAATTCTGGGTTTGAGGCTAATTTTTTCTCCAAATTATACAATCTCTTCTCCGCCATAGGGAGAGTTTCGCCTAGCTGTTTCGCACAGGGGCGTTGTGGTAAACTTACTATAAAACGGCCTCTGCCATCTCTTTCATGAGTAGCTGTGAAGCTTTCTTCACATGCTCGCTCCTCGTGATTCCTATGTTTAATAGGACTTAGCTCCTCTAATTTCCAAAAATTTTCAATTTGCTTATGTATTAAGTTGAGTGAAAGATTACAAATTTTTACTGGCCTCTTTTCTGAAGTGAAGATGTGTCCCGAAACCAGCCATCCAAATTCGGTTCGTTGCAATATTGGTCCGGAATCTTGAATCTTCATCCGGTCAGAGTGCAGAGTCTCCCAGAAGGTGTCAGCCCCGATCAACATGTCTATCGGGCCGGTTTCATTAAAGTTTGGATCTGCCAATTGCAATCCTTGGGGAATGCCGGTGCCTTTTTTCTGAAATGAGATTTGCGGCAGATTACTGGTCACCTCCGACAATACTAGGCATTCAATCCTCTTTGAATATGGTGAATAATTGGAAGATATTTCCAAATCCACAATGTTTTTAATATGCTGTATTTTATTATGAATTCCGGTAATAGGGATATCAGTTTTTCTAATTTTTAATTGCAATTTAGAAGCGAATTCCTGGCTAATGAAATTAGACTGTGCTCCGGAGTCCAACAAAATTCTAGCTTTAATTGGATTTCCTTTATTATTTCTCACGTTAATCACTACCGTTGATAATAAAATGAAATTGTTGGATGTTTTCGATGCATGATTGTTAACAATAGGTTCTTTTGAAGAAGTATCGCTTCCCTGATGACTTTGCATTTTATCTTCATTTTGTAAATGTAACAAAGTATTGTGTGAGTTCGCACCACACTTGCGACAATTATATTTACTTTTACAATCTTGAAATTTATGTCCTACCGCCAAACATTTCAGACAAGCCTTCAAACGACGTATTTTTGTCATTCTATCCTTTATTCCTAGATTTAAAAACTTTTGACAATTATAAATTCTATGATTTTGATTACAATTAATACATTTTAAATGTTGCGATGATAACGAAACATAAGTTTCTTTTTTAAAATTAGAAGGAAATCCCTTGGCATGATTCTGTCGCTTGTCGTTTGGTGCTGAGAATTCTAAAACTTGTACTCGTTCGTATAGACATCTCATAAACTCTTCATAAGTGGGGATTTTATTTTTTATTGGATATTGTTCCCAGCGCATTCTGGTTTCGCTATCCAATTTATTTGACAAAATATGAATTAATAATATATCCCAACTTTCAGTGGGTAGATTTAAATTATTTAATGCCTTTAAGTGCAATTGGGCTTCATCTAATAATTTTCGTAATGCCACATGATTTTCTGATTTTATTTCTTGCAATTTAAACAATGCATTAACATGTTTATTTATTATTACCCTGTCATTCTGAAACCTATCCGTGATCATTTCCCAAGCAATGAAATAATTATCTCGAGTTGTAGGTAAGGACGCAATCAGTCTTGCCGCATCATCATACAAACAAGATTTCAAATAATAGAATTTCTGAATAACATCTAATTCGTCGTTGTTGTCAATTAATGAAATGAATGCATCCCTGAAATGTAACCAATCTTCATAATTTCCGCTGAACTTTGGTAGTTCTAAAATTGGGAGCTTGACGCTTTTGGAACGGACGATTTTACCGGTTTCGTTTAATCTATCCTTGGCTTTTGCCAATACACTATAATATGAGTTTTCAAACATTTCTCGTTCGTTCCCTTTTTCTAATTCATCCTGCGATAATGTTTCAATTTTTTCTTGCAACGCTTCGAAGATGTCTAGTAATGGTTCGAATTTTTGAATGCGTATTTCGACTTCAGAAAGTAATAACTCCCTGTTCTCTAAGTAATCTTTGAATCTGGTTAATTTGGCTTTACATATGCCGCGCTGGGCAATTAACACTTAAATCCATGATTTTCGTAAATAACAATCAATTTAACAATACTCACTGATCGTTCTGGTGTGGCCCAATCCTAACCACGGTTAAACACTAAAAACTTGCACTGTCTTTTACTCGAGATAGTTCCTTTTGTTTTAACAAAACACTAGATTGCTATGTATTCAACAACAAAGAAAAAATTTATTGTTATTATTTTGTTATGAACGTTCGCGACGCGATCTGACTTTAAAGAAGCTGCTTTACCGACTGGAAAAAACACTTCGGAAGCCAAACTAACGCCCAACGATCGCGTTCAGATTGTTTGAATAATCAATTAATACATTTCATGCATTATAATAATTATCCTTCTGTTTTTTGCGGTAGCATAATCATATGACTAGCCACAAAAAACATTGTTAGTTTCAGTTGCAAATAAATAACGACAGTACTTCGTACTCGTCGCCTGCTCTACCGACAGTATCGAAACATCAACATCAAAAACAAATCAATGAAAACACAAAAACTCCGATCTTTATGTTTTTTGCGACACTATAATCATAGCCAGCCACAAAAAATCTCGCTAATATCAATTGTAACAATTAGCCCGCTGCGATTTTTTATATCAACAACAATAAAATACCGAAGTGGTCTAACCGAATTTGTTTTTTCTATGGGATCAAATGGATAATTAGGATGGTCACTTGCCCGTGTTGTGGATCCGCTTCATCAGAATTCTCCTGGTTTATTGCTGGTTCATGTCTGACTTTCATTGATTTTTTGATCTGGTTCCCAGGATCGCATTCAGCCGAAAAAATCGTATCCGCTCGTGGGATCATACGGCTCGAAGGATCAAATGTAAAAAATTGAAGGTCTTCACTCAGGAGAATTTCTTTGGGTAGACTGGTTTTTTATAAATGAAGCACCTTTTGGTTTTCACTTTAAGTTCTTGATTTTTTATTGTTATGATTTGAATATTTACAAACTGACGACAATAACTTTCCCCACCCAACGGACAAGGGTTCAGTAGTATTTTAAATTCTTAGTGCAAGTTTTCGTAAAGAAGTAAGTTAATTTTACTGATGCAAGCCTTTTTATAACGGTTTCGTACATCTATATTCACCCTTGTTTGTTGTGTGAGAAAAGGACAAAGACAAAAAATGATTCTATCGACATCTAGCGAACAAATCAGACAACTCTTGGATCGCAATCCAACCTTTGATGGTAACTCAACTTCATAATTGGTTTGAGTCCTGGGTTTAAATCTAAACAAGGACCTTGTGGTGGTTAATCTTTTTTCCCCTCTTAAATATATAGAGCTCATTTATATAGCTCTCCTGGTCCACGGCAACACAATTGTGATGTTACCTCTTTTCTCCCACGGCCATCCTATTCTTATTTTCTTTTAATTTTTCTCTTGCCTCTGATCGATATTTAAATTTTCCTAAGGCTTTGCATATGTGTAGTATGGATGAAAAATTCCTCCCCTTCGTCACAAAAGCCTCCATGAAAATTGGACCCTTTTTTTTTGTTGATAACTACAGAAAGCTACTTAAAGATCTCTCGTACTACATATCTTTATAGACATATGTACTTAACTAAATAATACGTTATTTACGACATTGAACGTAAATTTTTCGTATGTATATTGTAATTAAATTCCACCAAACGTTGTGTGTTTTCTTTATTTATGGTATAGAACCTTAATTACTTTCATTTTTGTGGTAACCTCTTGATTCTGAACAGAGCGTTGAGCTTTAAATTGAGTTGGTCTCTCTCTTGCTAATCTAAGTTTTAATAGTTTCTCTAAATGAGCTAAACTTTCCCTTGTCACTATTTTGATTCCCTACCTCCTAATGAATTCGTAAATAAACTGTAGTAAAGGACATCATACATTTTTATTTGAACAGGTAATTAAATAAAACTCAGATTAATTGTTAGTAGATTTGATTATGTTTGGTTCTTGTGTCTACTTGGCACCACTCCATTATGATTCTGCTGCTATAAAGTATATATAACAGGTTGAGAGGTTTAATTACTTTCTATTAATTTATAAATAAAACACTTGTGTTGCAAAGTTTTTTTAACAAAGAAACGACATTTATGCTTATTTATATCACTTTCCTTTGAATGGTTTCTTCTAACAAAATCTCATATTTTACAATCAAATAATAGAATAGCAAAACAAATGACAATTGATGATTGCATTCTAACTGAGGAAAAAGTTCGGTTTATGGGCGAAATTCCTAAAAAATAAAACTAGTTATTTTTATACTAATTTGGGGTCGGGGAATCCGAATCTGAAAGAATTAGGCGGCGGCAAGCAATATTAACTGAACTACACGACTTTAAAAAATTTTATACACATACAGGAAAATAGCCATTTTGGAAGTATTTTGACACACGTAGTACAAAGATCATAGAAAAACAAGGAATATACAAAAACATGTGCCGGCAGTGTTACCAGCTCTCAAAAATATTTATCCCTATATCAATAATTTCCGACACGATAATTCCTCACATAACACATTAACCTGATGAATTACGACCATCTCAACGGCCGTATTCTTAAACCAAAAGTATGAAAATTCGTAGTCTTAAAAATCCGTAACCTAACCTAACCTAACGCTAGGTTTGTGTAAAATGGTTTGTGCCCCTTTATACCGCCTGCTCGCGTCACGGCAAAAAAACATCCCTGTTTTCAAGTAGTTTAGCGGCTACGCTAGGTTTGTGTAACATGGTTTGTGCCCCTTTGTACCGCCTGCTCGCGTCACGGCAAAAAAACATCCCTGTTTTCGAGTAGTTTAGCGGCTACGCTAGGTTTGTGTAACATGGTCTGTGCCCCTTTATACCGCCTGCTCGCGTCACGGCAAAAAAACATCCCTGTTTTCGAGTAGTTTAACGGCTACGCTAGGTTTGTGTAACATGGTTTGTGCCCCTTTATACCGCCTGCTCGCGTCACGGCAAAAAAACATCCCTGTTTTCAAGTAGTTTAGCAGCTACGCCGGGTTTATGTAACATGGTTTGTGATACAAAAGTGAGTAAAATTTATAATTTATAAAAAATAAGTACTTAAAATATAAACATGTTATTTTACCTTATTAATATTACTGCTTAATGGCAACACTTAATTTTGTGTGGTAAAAACATCTATGTTATCTTGTTTTTCTATGATCTTTGTACTACGTGTGTCAAAATACTTCCGAAATGATTATTTTCATGTGTGTGTGTATAGAAAATTTTAAAGTCGTGTAATTCAGTTAATATTGCTTGCCGCCGCCTAATTCTTTCAGATTCGGATTCCCCGGCCCATAGTTAGTATAAAAATAACTAGTTTGATTTTCTAGGAATCAAAATGCTTCCAAAATGGCTATTTACCTGTATGTGTATAAAAATTTTTAAAGTCGTGTAGTTCAGTTAATATTGCTTGCCGCCGCCTAATTCTTTCAGATTCGGATTCCCCGACCCCAAATTAGTATAAAAATAACTAGTTTTATTTTTTAGGAATTTCGCCCATAAACCGAACTTTACCCCTAACTGACACTATAGGATTCAAATTTAAAGGGAATATATTTCTTTTACATCTCCCCCCCCCCCCGGGAAAGAAAATTATTGCAAAATTTTCATTCATCTTCGATATCCTCTTTATGGTTCATCAATGCAGGTGCTGGAATTAACTTCGAGATGTGGAAAAAATTTGATTCTTATTTTTTTTCGACCAGTATTTATCTTGTAAATTGAGTTTGATAATTTTTCTATGATTTTGTAGGGTCCGATTCTCAATTCGTCGAGCTTCTTCCTGTTAAGTTTGTTCCATTCTCCACAAAAACAGTATCACCAATCTTGAAGTTAATATGTCTCCTGGTTTTATCGTAAATTATCTTGTTGTAATTATGTGACTTTATAGTATTTTCCAGAGCTTTTTTTCTGTCTTGAATCTAATCGTTGTCAGTCTTCTTAAGTTTTAACTCATTTGGCAAAATCAACATCTGTGCCGTTAAGTAGGTACTGAGGCGCATATCCAGTGACGGAGTGCTCCGTTTCATTATAGTTTTTACACAATTACGCGCTATAGTTGTCCAAGTCACTTTTGAGACATTTTCGTTGATTTTGCATCTAATTTTATTGACTAGCGTTTGATTTAATCTTTTATTTAATCCATTTGAGAAAGGTGAGTTCACTGCAGTAAAAATTATTGGAATATTTTTTTCATCCCAATTTTTTTGATTTCTCTAGAATTAAGACCCGGGTATTGGTCTGAGAGTATCATGCCAATGTCATTAGTTTCTGTGGAGTTTAGAGTTTGATGAAATCGTTGGTATTTTGAGTTTTTGACGTCAAATATATGCAAACCTCACGGAATCTTCAGTAAAGAAGTGAAATTATAACAATAAATTTAGTTATAGATTTAGTTATCTCCAGCCTGGGAAAAATAAACAAAAGGACAGTGAAAACAATTAAAAAAGAAGTACTACAAATGCTAAAGTTACCAGACTCTAATCCGACTACCAGGAATGATTCGGTAGTTGAACCAAGTAGTGATGATGATAGTGTATTATCACAAGATGACGAAGACGATCTATTCTCTATATAACTGTAAATAAATAGTTTGTTAAATGAAGTGAGCTTTATTACTGATTTAATTTATCTTATATTTTTCAATTTAATATTTTTGTACTAAATATGGGTCACTTTTCCAAAAAAATTTTTCGCTTATTTTTATTAACATATCTATACGGAACTAAACATCGAAAAAGGTTTGATGTAATTACAACCCCTGATTTGATGCCAACTTTCGGGATCATCCACCCTATTGTGCGCCGTTTAATTTTTTCGAAAAGTAAGCAACAGGTTTTTCTTTTCCATCAGATTGTGTCTGTTTTAAAATATTGGAGCTATTTTAAAACAGAGAAGCATCTGTACACCCTCCAGAGAAGCATCGGTATATATAATAATTGGTAAATCTTGATCAAAAATTTCCAAGATCGGTTGTGAGCATATTAGGTTTTTCATCGTTTCAAAATCATTTTGGCATTTATCAGTTCAAATAAACTTTTGATTTTTCCTTAATAAATTATGCAAAGGATCTAGTATTATTGCACTCTTCGAAATGTACTCATGATAAAAGTTGATTTTTCCTAGAAATTGTCTCACATTCTTTTGTGTTTTTGGAAAAGGAAAATTCTTTATTGAAATCAAGTTATCCTTTACTGGCTTGACTGAATTATTCTGAATTATATGACCCAGATATTTTACCATGTCTGATGCAAGTGTGCATTTTATAAATTTGAATCTAAAACCTTCTGTTTTGATTGCATTCAGCAGCATTGTTAGATGATCAATGTGTTTTTGAAAAATAAGAATGTCATCTATGTAATTGACAGCAAATTCATTTAGTTTATATTTGCTCAATATATTGCTTAATATCCTCTGAAAAATTGCCGAAGAAGTCTTCAATCCAAAAGGCAGGCAGGTCCATTGATAATGTCCCTCCTGTGTTACAAATCCTGTTTTTTTTGTCTTCAATCCGCAACGGACCAAAAGGTTTCTTCTTTTTTAAATTCTAGAGTAACCGATGCAGCATATGGACTGTACAACTCTTCTATCAGTTTATTGTCTAATAATTTTGCTATTTGCTCTTCTATTTCCTTTTTATCGTCTACACTGTATCTGTAAGGCCTCTTACTACAATATATATCCAGTAATATGTCTACATATCTTCGCTTCATATCCATTAACAGTGCCAACATCATATTTACTCTTCGCAAACACTGATGTGTATTTGTCTATTAGTTAATTTATTTCTGTTTTTTTTTATCATTATTTAAATGATTTATTGTTATTTTAAAATCTTCTTCTTTAACATGTTCGTTAAAATTAATTCTGTGTTTTTCTTTTTTATTTGTATTATTCGGGCAGAGTTTCTGTGATATTTGTAAGTCTTCACTTTGGATAAGTTTGAAGTCTTTTATCGTGTCTAATCCAATCAAAAAATCATACTTGAAATTGTGTTCATCAATAATGTACACATTAACATTTTTCTCCAATTCAAATTTTTTTATCTTTAACGTTGTCAAACCCTTCGTCTTATTAATTGTTACTAAATTTGCTTCATTCAAATTGTTTCCTTTTCCTTTTAGTTTCAATAACTTAGAATTAATTAGAGAAACATTTGAACCCGAATCATAAAATCCATTATTTTTAATTTATCATTTAGTAATAGTTTGACTTTTATTAATGGTGTTACTATTAGTTATTTTGATCATTTTCATTTAACTCAGTCTCTTTCACTGAATTGTTTACATGTTTAAAGGTATTTCTCTTAAATGTTTCATCCTCTTTTGTTTTGAACCAGCATGTGGCTTCAGGGTGGTAACGAGTGCCCTTATTCAATTTTTCACAAATTTTACATGTATTTTTACCCCCATTTTTATTATGTTCTGCATTTACAAATGTTCTCTTATTCATAAATCTTTTTTTGTTGACCATTTGTTCATACTTGTTTACTTCATTAAACAAATCTACAGTATCTTATAATCCTTCTCTATCGATCTTGTTAAGTATGAATTCTGGTAGTCCGGAAGCAACAAGATCTATCAACCGGTACCGGTGTCGATTGATCTTCTCATATCCAATAGAAGTTTTTATTTTCTCACAGCATAATCCAACAGACAACCATCTTTGTATCTAAATGATAGTGCGTATGTGACAGGGTTCCATCCTTTGTTTGCAAATGATTCACAGAATTTGTTTTTCCATGTTGACCACTCTGAGTTCATTGTTAGTTTTATAATCATGGAACTGTATCAGTCTATACAAAATTTATCCATGAACAATCTGAGTATTTCTATTTTTTTTCATCCATGGTCACATCAAACCGTAAACATTCTTTTTAAACACTTCTATCCACTGGCTTGCATTTCTGGTATTATAAACACTTTTTCATGACTAGTGACTATTTTTGTAATGCTAATAATATTTAACCTGCCATCGCCTCCGGGTAATAGTGTAAATGCAAATTGAAGTTTCTCCATTTTTGGTTTAAAACGAAAAATGTCGTTTTATAAATAAGTTGAGAGGTTTAATTCCTTTCTATTATTTTATAAATAAAACACTTGCGTTGCAAAGTTTTTTAACAAAGAAACGACATTTATGTTTATTTATATCACTTCCTTTGAATGGTTTCTTCTAACAAAATCTCATATTTTAAATGAAATAATAGAAAAACAAAACAAGTGACAATTGATAATTGCATTCTAACTGACACTACAGGATTCAAATTTAAATGGAATATATTTCCTTTACATACGAATAAAATAACTAGATAGAGAGTTGTGTTATATTGCAGGAGGCTTTCCGAGTTCTGAAGTGGCTCCTGGGATCCAAAGGATCGTACGCTCAGGATGAGTATGAAAGTGTATGTTGTTGCTACGCTACGGTGGCTTAGCGGGTAATAAATTCCAATTGTATGCATTTTTTGTATAAAAAAATAAAAATAAAAGAAGTTCAAATGTCCTCAGCACGTTTTTTATAATTATAATAATACTTGGATGATTTATACAGCGCCGTTTGTGTGAAAAATCACCTCAAGGGCGCTGTACAAACTTATAATACATTTCTAAAATCTAGAAAAACTATAAGCTAGACAAACAATTAAAAATAACCTATGGCTAAAAATTGCATACACCGGTTCATTGATCACCGATACGAAAATATGTGTACAATGTTTTGACCAATGAACGCGATGCTGCCTAAGAATGAATGAAAACAGGACCATACTTACCTAGAAGGTCGCTTGAAATTAACACTGTATATTGTATATTGTCCGTTTAAAGAAATTTAGATAGAGTATATACGTATATAGAGATATTAGCTGAGAGAGGAATGTGCAGTATGTGCAAACTACCAATAATGTCATTTTGATTTTTACCGTTTATCGTAATGAAAATTTGTTCGCCATCACTACTTTTGGTATTAAGTACTTTGTGGAGTGCTATATGGACCATTTCTCCTCTGGATCTGGAAATGATATTGATATTTTTAATAAGCCGGTAGACCTAAAGAGAGCTCCATTGATAACGTACAAAATTTATCTATAATTTTCAATTTAAAAAATTATTTCTCTTCTAGGTACTACTCGGAATATCAGCTATATTTCTGGCTACTGGTATGGCAGTTCTAGGAACCTTCCAGTATCTTCAAACTCGGGGACTGAACATATCAGAACCTGGATCTCTACTGGGCACAATACCTGCAGTGGCTTTATCAGTCGGAGTATTTTTCTATTACATTGGCCTCCGATCTGTCATCTATGTCACCGTTATGGAGTTGTTCGCTGACGAGGTAATCATTTTTTTTACTAAACATTATAATTTGTTACAATCATATTACAATGGCTTAATGAAATCTTTTTTAATGCGCCAATTAAGAGAATAAATTCTCGAGTTTAGTGTAGGAGTGTGAATATTATATAATACTAGAGTGGCGGCAACGTCACGGTCAACCCACCGTGTCTTCAGCTCAAGAGTACAGCTATATCCCGCGACTTACAAGGTACGCCACCTTCAGCCCAGGGATCAGTTCATCATTTCGTGGCTATCGAAGTCCATCGTGCTTCGCTGTCATTGAAACACGCTCCGCCTTGCAAGGACTACCGGCTGGTGGTTCAACTCACCGAGCCACCGACCGTTCACCTCCGCAACCCACCGCGTTGAGCAACGGCCTGGATGATCAGGTCATTCTTCACCACCACGGTGCAGAGCTAGATGCTGGCGGTAAAAACCACGTAGACCTTGCTCCCATGTTTTCGTTAGAAACGAAGTAAAGAAAGCTCTCACTTCACCATACAAAGGTCCGTATGAGGTTTTCGAACAAAAGGAAAAGTTTTCAGTACTCGATTACAGTTCGACCCGGAGTGACGTGCATCTGCACGGCAACTCAAGTTTAATAAAAAATCGATAAACTAACATTAATAGAAAACATTAAAAATGAACTAAAAAACATATCGACCGAAAGGACACAAAAATTAGAAATAACCTTGAAAAAACGATTCAACTACTAGAAGAAGCATGGAAACAGGAAAAAAACCATTTCCAAGAACAAATTATTGAACTTAAAAAAAAAACAATCATCAAGCTCGAAAAAAATAATGAACAAAAATCCCATGCAATGGTTCTAAAAGAAAAGAGATTCCAATCGAAGAACCCAAATTTGCTGTCTTAATCACCGCTGAAAGCAAAGAAACATCTGAAGACATAAAGAGTATTATCACAAAAACAATAAAAGCGCCTAACCTAGGAATTGGAATTAGTGGAATAAAAAAAGCAACAAATAATAAAATAATTATGACCTGCTCAAATAAAGAAGATGCTGAAAAATAGAAGGCAGAAATAAATAAAAATAAAAATTGAATATCAGCAACGGAATTAAAAAAGAAGAGACCGTTCTTGATTATTAAAGGTATCGGAGGGGAGTAAAATGAAGATAATTTCCTAAACGATCTTATTCTACAAAACAGTGAACATAACGATATAACATATGAATCCATTAAAGTAACGAAAATATTGAAAAATAGAAAAGTTATCAACTCCGTAATATAATAATAGACACAACAGGCCCAATCCGTAAAATGCTACTACATAAACAAAGAATCGATATAGGCTTTGTCCGGGTGCACTAGAGGATTGCGACCCTTTAATGCAGTGCTACATCCCTTAAATACCTAAATAAAATGAATAAGCCCAGATGCATACATTGTTAAAAAAATGATAAATTCGTAATAGTGTCAAATGCTACAACTGCGACAATAACAACAAATTATTCGGAACAAAAAACAATACTCAACATAGTGCAAATAGTGCAATATGTACTTACCGGAAAAGAATGTCTATCATAGCGCAGCAAACAATCGATTATGAATAAGTAATGGATGATTTTCTAACCGAGGAAATTGATAAATTAACAGATGTTTCACAACACACTTGCGAAAACTCAAAACATGTAACGAATGATTAAAAAAAGTCCCAAGTGCATTCATTGTTCTGCACCAAAACATCAAAAGTTTGCAAAATTTTTTTGACGGATTTGTATTAACATTAAATGTCCTTGAAACTTTACTGGACCTCATTGTTTAACAGAAGCACACTTAAATATAAATAATGCTGCCACACTATATGACATCCCTGGCTATACATATTATTCGTCCACAACGCATATTAATAAGAACTGTGGTATTGTTGTTTTCATCTTACATAAACACAATAACGTCACAATCACTGAAATCAAAATGAAGCTGGTAACCTATCTAAAACTGAACAAAAAAGTGAATGAAGTTATATACAATATCATAGCTATCTACCGCACACACGGATCGAATACAAACAGTTTCATTATAGAATTGGAACAATTATTGCTACAACTAAAAGGTACTTGTAACATTGTCTCAGGCGATTTTAACCTGAACATTAAGAAAGAGGTAAGAGGCAAAACTAAAGAAGATTATATAAATGTAATGACATCGCTCAACTATAAATAATGCAACATGGAATGTCAGCGGACAAATCCCTTCCTGCATCGATCACATATGGTGCAACTCAAATAAAAATGAAGAAAACATGTCAATATTATGCAAAACCAGAACAACCGATCACTACACCTGTATATTTGTTACCAACATTGATAAAAGAAGTACCAACTCTAACACAACTGACAAAAAATGTATGAAAAAAAACATTTAAATATGGAAATTTTAGGAACAAATCTTAAAACGGAAACCTGGGCATTAATATTTGAATAGAAAAATGCAAATACCTGTGCTGAGAATTTCGAAACAGTTTTCCAAAACCACATAAACCTATTTGCACAAATAATTGTTTCTAAACCAAAATCTAAGCACAGATTAATAAAGCCATGGATAACCCATGGACTAGCGATTTCAATCAGAAATAAAGAATAATACTACCACCAGTCTAAAATATTCCCTAATAATGAAAAAATCAACATCTTCTACGAGAAATACCGTAACAAACTTGCGCTTTTTGACTGACAAAAGAAAAGTATTTTCGTAATAAAATAAAAAATTCTGATTAAGACAGTAAAGAGTTTTGGAAAATCATCAATACAAAATACAATAACCAACAAAAGCACAAAAAAAAATTACCAACAATTACTCATCAGGGAATCAACACTGACACCGAAAAAATCCAAAACTGCGTGGTAATATTTATAATGTTTATTTTGCTAATGTCGGCCCTAATCTTGCTCGTAATATTATCCCAGATAACAAACAAACACACCAACCAGAGCACAACTCAACTATTGAAGAAGGTTTCCACACATTTCCTTCAGTAACTGATAAAGAAGTTGAAAACGCTGTAATAAGTTTACGGGGATCAGCAAGCCCTGGCTTTGACAATATAACCGTAAAAACATTGAAAGCAGTTCATGAGATAATTAGCAAACCGATTGCTCATATAATAAATGTAAGTCTAAAGAAGGGCGTATTCCCGAACAACTATAAGAATACTATTGTCACCCCTGTTTTTAAATCTGGAGATGAAAAAAATATTTCCAACTATCGTCCACAATTACATAAAAGAAAAAAAAGATAATAATGAGCCCAAACCAATTTGGGTTTTGGGACAATCTCAGCACTCAAGATGCGATTGCTAAATTAAGTTCAACAATAATGCAAAAGTTAGATAAAGGAGAAAAGTGTCTTGGTATATTCATCGACCTACGCAAGGTATTTATAGCATATCACAGTCCAAACTCAATGAGAAACTCATGCAAATTGGATTGGACGGAACAGTACTGTCATGGTTTCAAAGTTATCTAGAAGAGAGATTTCAATGTCAAAATAAATAATACCCTAAGTCTAAGTGAACTCAAAACCTCATCATTTGGTATACCACAAGGAACTGTCATCGGTCTAATCCTTTTTATTATATATGTAAATCAAATGTTCACTCTTCCCATAGTTGGATATATCAAATCTTATGCAGACGACTCTGTAGTTATCACTAAAGGGAAATCATGAGAGGAAATAATGAGTAAAGCAAATATCAATATAAACATACTCAAAACATGGTTTGACCTAAATTGTCTCTCACTAAATACAGAGAAAACTTAATTTATTCCATTCTCTTTCAAAGAAAAAAATGTCGAGAACAATATAACTATTAAAATTCATTCATCACAGTGTGAAAATAGAAAGGAATGCAACGATGACAATTGCCTACCAATATCATGCAAAAATAGTGTAAAGTATCTGGGTGTCATTGTAGACAGACACTTAAAATGGAACGAACAAGTCGAAAATACGGTAACCAGAGCAGACGCGGCTGGTGCCTTAAATTTTTGGTGGTTCACCGATTTCATCAAAAACGTAGTGTATGTAATTTATATAAATGCACTATCTTACTTATTTATAGAGAAGATCAATTCTTCGATCCTTTTGCCGAGCGAAGACTTCAATCACCCAATTTTATTTGCAAACAGAGACAGATATACTCACCTGACAAATTCGTTATCCGATAAACACATTTATATTAGTTTATGCTTGGAAGATACGACTTTGCAAGCGGGGACAGTGCATTAAAAAATTTCAGAAATCATAAATTATTTGCTATTTTACACTATGGTTCATTTATTTTTATATTATATCTATTAGTATAAGAGGATTAGTGGCAAAGAAGAGAAGGTATTTATTTTGAAAGACTTTCGGATATTAATTAATATCACAATAATTAACACAAGCACAAGCAATTTTAATTTGCAGCGTAGGATGCAAACGATGGCGGGTGTTTACTGACCCAATGAGCGTCGATATGAAGTTTGCAATAAGTAAAAAAAAACGCACACAAATAAAAGGTTACTTTCTGCAAAAAAAAAGCAAATAATAAAGTCAATGCCAATTATGTAAATCCGCAGCACTCTATCACAAGCTGACCCGTGACCCGTTGACCCGAGGTTGCATTTTACAAGAGAAATATTATGCTTTTACTTAATACTTCTTCAAAACCTACATCGCTCGAGCCGTACGTTCGGAATTCTTGGATTCTTCTTTCGGATATCTCCGCTGTCCGTGTGGCGCACTGCCGGGGGTATTTTTCTTGATACGTTTTGTCAAAACCACGGTCCGGAGATGTTTCGTATGGGCTGCATATAAAATAATATTTAGCCAAACGGGGCGCTTATGTCTAACGCGCAGATTGGTATGTACCTCGGTTTCTCGTTCCTAGCCAGTGTTAACCGCGAGGGTGGAATGTTTTTGCCGTATTTATCTACAATATTCTTACATTTAGTATGTTATTAATTGCGATTTTAAAGATTTTTTTTTAATACTTTGTTTAATTTTATAATTAAAAATATTAAGTAAGATTACGATGAGCTGTAAATTGTTTTTCAACTTTATTGGCGGTTCGTTGCACGAGTGCACTAAGGCACCGGCCGCGCCTTAACCAGAGGAAGAAAACTTATTTACATGTTCATTAGATTGAGAAACATCCTATCATCGAGTATGATTAAAACTATTTATTTCTCTCTTGCCCAATCTATTCTACAATATGGTATATTCGGGTGGGGGGGGGGGAACTTTCAAAACTAACCTCCAACCTGTAGAAAGGGTACAGACGTTGATTCTAAAAGTCGTCACACGAAAACCATCTTTATTTCCAACAATATAACTATTTAACTCTTTTAGTGTTCTCAGTTTAAATCAAAATTTTAAAAAGAACTCACTATTACAAATTCAGAAAGATCATTTTAATACTACAATAAAAATCACAAAAATAAGTAACCGATTAAGATCACGTGGTAACTTAGAAATCCCTAGATTAAAAACGAGTGCTTTTCAACAACATTATACTTTTTAAGGCATAACATTTTATAATACCCCCCCATATAAAATCAAATCCGAAGAAAATTATAAAGCCTTTAAATCACAAATAAAACAACTGCTAGATCAACCCAACACTAATGGTGGGTTTCTTCATTTACGGAGAATGCTAAATGCAATGCTAATAGGCTACTTGCATCACATTTAAAAAAAAATCTGGTTCAGGCAAATATTCCAAGACATTCTGTATTTTTTTTAATCGTATTTTTGAAACCCTGGGGGTTTTTTGAAAATTTCAATCCGAAAAATCAGACCATTTTTTATAAACTGGAAAGACGGGACTAGGTGTGAAAAAATGATAATTACATAGCCGAAAATCATTAAACAAAACGTTTTCCACACGAATTGCACATGAGAATAACGAGACACACCAAAAATATTACATCTCATAAATATTTTTTTTCCTTGATCCATCTTATTGATCATAAATCATTCTAATGTACAGCGTCTACATTACTAAATTCAATGTAATATACTTGTACTTGTAAATTATAATAATAATAAGAATATTATAAAATTTTATTTTGTTAAAATCAGCACCATAATCATTATACCTCTAAAACACGTACCAACGTCATCTTCACGTTCTGAAGAGAACCCCGCACATCATTAAATGTACGGGGTTCTCTTCAGAACATCTGTCAAAAAGTCGAACCAAATGATAAGTTCGCAGAGAAAAAACAATAAATCTAGTGAACGAATTCAAAAATCCGTCTGAAATCAAAGTGATGCCATATAAAAAAATAAATCAGTGTGGAATTTTATAAAATTAATAGGAACATTTTCGGAGACGGGACATTTTCATGTAGTGACGTCACATGCTCAAATAATGGATTTATTTATTAAAAAAAAAAAAAAAACTGTCCATTTCTAAACAATTTTACTAACATTTTCTTAATCTTAGTAAAAAGATCTATCCACATGATTTTTTCCAAGTCGTTATGAAATCCTTGCAAGTGGCCTATTGTAAAAGTAAACCGTCAAATGCATAGAAATTTCGTTTGAATTTTAAATTTCGATCGTTTATTTTTACAATTAGCATTGCATTTAGCATTCTCGTGGGGGGTTTCTTCATTTACCGAGGATGCTAAATGCAATGCTAATTGTAAAAGTAAACGGTCAAATGCATAGAAATTTTTAAATTTCGATCGTTTACTTTTACAATTACCATTGCATTTAGCATTCTCGGTAAATGAAGAAACCCACCCGGTAAACGAAAAAAACCACCCTAATTATAAGTTTTAATTTCATGGAACGAATTTCTACTTATATTTTTGATTACATTGTACCGATTAGAAAAAATTGATCAAGTCTTAATTATAATATTGTCTACTTTAGTTCAAAATTAATCATTTAATTCCATCATTAATTAACAAAAAAATAAATTATAAATTAATGTACTCTTATTGATTTTACACATCCCCATAAATTATTCAGGACAACTACTGAGTCAGCTGTAGACAAGGCGACTAAACGGCCAACCCAAGTGCACAGTGAACCTGATGTTTGATATGATGACATGAGCCCACGACACCGTCAGCAAAATACACTACACGTGCCGGACAAACTATCAAAAGACCAGTACGTTTCCCCTGAAATTGCTGTCAACTGCAGATATTGTAAAAAAGTGTACAATCATAATTTTTCGTGTTTTTTTTGTTATGATTTTCTGAATATTTTTTTTGTATGCGTAATCATTCTTGTGTTTTACAATGATACTTTATTTATAGCTTTTGGTTTATCGCAATGAACTATTTTCAACAATTTTTAATGCACTTTGACAAATGTTTTTGTACAATGTACCTTTTACAATGATTAAATGTTTTATATTTTATTTATTTCAATTAACAACAAGTATCGAATTTTTGTTTGTTTTACAATTTTCTTTGACAATATTGTTTAACGTATGTATGTACTTTTTTTCGTGAAATTACAGACCATTTCACTAGGAGGGGTGGTATGTGGAGGCTACGTCATGGCCAACCCCCACTTAAACATTGTTTCCTATATTGTACTGCTTGTACTATCAAACGCGGAGTCAATAAACGCACTAGCTCTGAAGAACACGTGTCATTCTTATTACTCCCATTGTGTTTCCTCACACACATACAACTTTATCCTATGTACCTACTTTTACAATACTGTCAGCCCATCCATTTCAAATATGTTTCTAAACCAATGCTATGTACCTACTACCTACTTACAATCTACCTATAGAGTAAATACAATAATATTATTTTTATTTTTGATATATCTACGCCTGTATTAATAATAATAACGTAGTATTTATATAGCGCAGTTTTGTGATATTTCACTTCAAGTGCGCTTAATTATCTTATATTGTATCCTATTCCAATTAAACTCTTATTTACTTCAAGTTCATTATGTCGACTTGTCTTCATGTATACATATATATATATATATATATATATATATTTTTTTTTTAAATATATGTACTTGTAATAATATACTCTCTGTACCTATTCGCATTTTACAATGGCACTCTCCAAAATTCAAGCACGAGAAATGTTTTCTCTTTTGAATTGGCTAGTTTCGTTATAAAGAAATTTATATATTGTAATTAGTTTTAAGAACCATATGTTTTTCCATTAATCTGTATATATGTATGTATTTTTTTAAATAAAAAAAAATTAAAAAAAATAACATGTACCTAGCGTACATACTCCAAACTAGCTTTTGCCCCCGGCTTCGCTCGCATAGTATTAGGGGGGTTTCCACTCCGCCTCCTCCACCTTCCCTATCCCCCCTCCACTCCCCCCTTCTCCACCCCTCTCCCCCCACCAACCTCCCTCCTCCCCTCTTCCCTCCTCCTCCCCCCCCCCTCCCCCCACCTCACCACCCCCTCCATACCTGTTACATTCATTTTTCAAATAGCCCGCATGCCACCATTAACCCGTCTGCTTGTTTAAGAATAAATAATCCCAAAACACGTAATCGCGTTATACTTTCATGAGACCAAAAACGTCCGAGCGACCTTACATTTTAAAAGATATATATATATCTCTCTTCCTCTCATGCAAACATATGTATTTTTCTTTTAACCAGAAAGAGAACGAAATATTGCTTCTTATTGTCTTTGAAATATGAAAGCTATCTTCCGGATTGTGAGGTGCGAATATATTGAACCAAGCAGACGGGTTAAAGCGTAAAAATCGAACATACGCAGTTTCGCATTTATAATATTAGTACAGATTAGTATAATTTTAACTATCAAAGGGATCTCCATAGTAACCAAAACAAATAACAAAATGACAGCCCACGTCAAATAAATACTTATAGTTACCAAGTAACGCTTTGCTTTTCATCTGGACTAATCGTATAATAAATAACTTCATAACGCCAGAGCTTACCAATATATAAGCCTATATTACTCACAAATAATGTAGCTTTCTATTAGTGAAAGAATTTTTAAAGTCCATTCAGTATTTTTTGCGTGAAAGAGTATCAAACATAGATCCATACATCCACACATCACAAACTTTCGCCTTTATAATATTAATAGGATATACGAGTATTATTATTATTAAGTACAAGGATGTGGTAAAATAAAAAAAAATAATATAAATACGGATTGAATTAATGAAGTTAAGATTTTCGGTGATATTCGGTGTTCAGTTTTTTTTTTAAATTTTATTAAAGATTTTTTTTTTTGTAATACCAAATTTGTTATTTTTTTAACTTCTTCGGGATGACTATTAAAATATTTTACACCCTGTATTTCATTTACAGGGTGTATTGCTGTGCGTAGAAAATTAAGAAGTTTAGTGTTATATTTATGTTGTAATGATGAATTAATCAATTTTTTTAATAAATGTTAATTTTTTTATTGTGTTATCTGAGAATATTTGTACTTCAAATTAGTTTACTGTATTTTATGCAAATAACAAACTCCAAAATTACATTGTAAATAATAAAGTTAGAGATTCAAAAATGAAAAAATCTGGAATCTATAAATTGAAGTGTAATGATTGTGGTTTCTTTTATATAGGTAAAACTTCGAGAAACTTCGAAATAAGAATTAAAGAACATATGAAATCTTTAAACAATCAGTTTATCGGAGTTTGCCAACTATTTGGTGGAAACCAGTCACACCTTTGACTTCAATAGTGTAATAGAATTAATGCATTGTAATGTCAATGGCATTCAGTTGGATAAACTAGAAATTTTAGAAATCCAAAAGTGTTAATGCGAATTTGAATATTATTAATAATCAAAAATTGTTCTGAAATGACCCAATATTAAACCTGTTCCTTTTGTAAATTGTCCCCCATTGCCCCTTTCTCCTCTATCCACTCTCATATTTCCGTTGATACCATTGTCTATGTCCATTCTTTTTCAATTGACACCATTGTCTATGTCTATTGTTTATAATTAGTATCAATAAAAACCCTGAAGAAGTGAGCGTTGCTCACGAAACATCTTGGTTTTTGTAAACAATAAAAGTGGTAAAAACTAAAATTTTAATTAAAATGGTGCCACAAAATAAGTTTGCTGTGTTAGAAGAAATATTTGTACTATTGAGTTTTTTTTTTGGAAATAGAAATATTTTTAACAATGTTGCTGATAGGTACATATGTAGTTGTTTTTTTTTTCAAAACTATTTTCATAATTCATCTTTATATCACATACATTATTTTTCGTATAGATCCCCTGATCTTATAATAACCTTTTGAATTAATGGATGGACTAACGTGTAATAATTTTTTTTTATGTGTCTGTTCCATTTCATATATTAGTCTACAATAAATTACTCCGAGGCACCTATTTTATTTCATTTGCGTGGTTTAGAATGTTAAATATTTCATTACAATAGAGAACACCAGTCCAATTTTTTTTAATGAATAATGACCTTCTAACTTAAATAACTGCATTTTAATTTTTATTTTTAGAGTAAGTTTTAATAGTTAAAATAATTGTCAAAGTTTTAATTTTTTAAGATCCCCCGAAAACCACCGTATGTATGGTGAATCGTGTGACGTCATCACTCCTAAAAAAATACTATAGGACCGGCAATCAGCTGATCGACTGCCGCCATTTTGAACTCCGTTGTTCGAAGTATTCTCCCTCTAGGTTTAATATTATTAAATAAAACTTATATGTTCAGAATCTGTGTTTCTTGGTGTATATGAACATATTTTTTTTAAACCATAATATTTTTCACTGGAGTTCCTTATTACCGTGTCTAAATATTTCTATATTGGGGTAACTTTGATTCGTGATGATGCACGGGGGTCAGAATAACCTTGCGGCCACTCCTTGCTAAATAAAACGCTTATGGACTTCGATACGAATTATGCCCGATCACCAAACAAGATCCGGTATACACAATTAAGTAATACTCACTACTGTTGTGTCTCGTGGCTTGATCTCCATTCGGCAATAGTCACAGGTGTATCCAAAAGCGTACGATACAGATTGTTCTGGTCGGTTATTAAAACCACGATAAAGTTGAGTCATGAGACGAATAAGCGGTTCACATAAAGCATTCGATGAACGACGGCGATATAGTGCTTCATATTACACACTTCCGATTGATAAATAACATTTCAAGGTAGAGCGAAATGTCACGTTACGATTATTACGATGGTTGTTGACAGACTGGCGATATTGCGGGACTTGACTCAAATCCACCGTGGAGGTAGGAACACTTAATGTGCGGAAGTCCAAAATCTGGATTCCACCGATCTGCTAGGCCGATTGGAACACAAATACGAATGAAACCTATCAGCGTTATGAAACATTCTTCTTAGCTTATTTTTTGGGAAGTGAATATAATAGGTATTTTGCATTTATTGAAAGTTGGTAATCAATTATATCAACACACAATTTTAGGATTTGCATATCATTATTTGCGTTCACCTTTACAATATTCTAGTCCCAACCCTTTACTATGATTATAGTGTCGTTAACATATATAACGCATCCACTAAGTTTTTGCTTTAAAATCTAGTTAACTAACAGACGTGATAAAAAATAATAGACTCAATGCAGTTCCTTGTGGTATTCCAAAATCAATTGTAAGAAGACAATAGGTTTTTTACGGGACGGGCACTGTAGTTGCCAGCCGCACAGACGATGAAGTGGGAAATTGCCGGCTGGTTGAAGTTGAAGGCCGTTTCGACGCCTAGAGACAAAGAGAAAAAAAGTAAGAAAGGAAAAGTCGGAAGAAAGCGAGGGAAAATGGGGTAAAATATAGGGAGAAAGGTCGATGGCAAGGGGAAGAAGGGAGGTAGGAGAGTAGAGGGGAAACCTGCGCCCTGATAAAAGCGATCGAAAATAGTAATGGTCTTCAGGGGTGAACAAGTCGGCCAGGGCATGAAGAAAGTCCGATTTCCAGTTGTTCGATCGGAGAAGGCAGAAGAAAAGGCGGAGGTGCTGGTGTGGTGATGTAATTTTGATCTCTGATTTTTCTATATAAGGTTTGGGTCGCTATTTAAAGGATCCACTGGTCGGCTATGGCCGTTGCCAGTCTTTCGTTCCATCTCAATTCTACGCTAGAACAAACATGAAACGCCACACCGTACCATCTTTGCCTTACTCACTACGCTTCTCCGATACTTCGTTTATTATTAATATTGTGAGTTTGCACAATTATTATAGAACATATTTGAGTCAATTTGTGCAAAAATAAACAGTTTTCCAAATTAGGTACACAGCAAAATGGGTTTGCATAGATTAGTGCAAAACCGTTTTATAAATGACATAAATATTGTACATGGTTGCACAGATTTGATTTTTATGCAAATGTAAAATTACAGAGGTAGGCTTTGCGCAAATTGAATCTGTGCGCAGGTTTGTAAAGGAACGGCTTCACACGGATCCGCAATTTTTCAAGGGGTAAAGTGCATTAACTTCGAGAGGTAATTCTACATGATAGTACAAGTAAAAAAGATAAATAACTTTTTTCGAAATTCCAACTTTTAGTTTTTAGTTTTGAGGTAAAAAGATAAACTTAGTCCGGCGTGTGCGGCCAGATTTATTATTTTCCGCTGTTACGATATGGGCCAATCACAATCGAGTCGGGCGCCCGGCAGGCTCTCAGCAAGTAAGATCGAACCTCACACTAAGGATTTTTAGTAGGTACGTCTTTTTTATGGGAAAAAAAAGTTGGAATTTCGGAAAAAGTTGTTAATCTTTTTTACTCCTACCATCATGTAGAATCACCTCCCGAAGTTAATGCACTTTACCCACGAACACCGTGTATAATATATCTCTTTTTATAACCTATAAAAGTTATAAAAAGAGATATATTAAATTGATGGAAATAACCTTCAAAAGTCTTAAAAAGAGATATATTCCATTGATGGAAATAACCTTCAAAAGTTATAAAAAGAGATAATATTACATTGATGGAAATAACCCTCAAAAGTTATAAAAAGAGAGTTTTCTTATAAAAAATATATTTCAACTTATATTTTTTGTCAAAATGTGTTCTCCAATTAAATATCAACAAACCATCAAAAAAATATACGTAGAAGTTAAAAAAAAAATTCATTCATATTTATATTGGTGACAAGTTTGCACCAAAATTAATTAATAACCAACACCCCTGCCAAAGGCCACCCGAAGTGGGTCGCTACGTTTGGTGACTTAGCCCCGGTTCATGGGGAGAGGTTTGTTTAGATCTTGGCGGCGGATGCTTTTTCCAACCTAGGAGTGGCTGGTTGAGGGAGATCTTTGGACTTTTCTCTCACCGCAGTGGGAGGGATCGATTCATGTGTCTGTCACTCCTGGACACATTGACCCCCAGATTCCTACTCACCCCTAATACAATTTTCCTTCCCATAATTTCCTCTCCTTCCTTTCACTAAAAAGACATTACACACAGCATCCAAATGATGATGTAGGCCCTGCGGGGAATTATTTTCA
This sequence comes from Limnephilus rhombicus, assembly GCA_929108145.2. NCBI lineage: Eukaryota > Metazoa > Arthropoda > Insecta > Trichoptera > Limnephilidae > Limnephilus > Limnephilus rhombicus. Next base: position 40,538,328 of record OV815273.1, on the reverse strand, counting down.
TCAGGGCCTCCTGTGTGGAGCAAAAATAAAAATAAATCTCTAGACACATCACCTTGCACTGAAGTAGGATGGATGGATTCCTACATCACTTCTGGACACATTGACCCCCAGATCCATATCAGCTCCTCATACCTTTTCCTTCCCAGATCTTCCTCCCTTCCTTTTTCTAAAAAGACCCTCCACATAGAATCCCTAAAGATGACAGAGGCCTTGAGGTTTTTTTTTCCAGATGTGGAGATGAAAAAAAAAATAAAAACCATCCCGCCGCTTCCCCGCATGGGTAGGCGAAGAGACACACTTCTCGCTTCATTCACATTCACCCATTGTCTCATACACACCAGTCTGTTATTCTGACTCAATATGGCCCAACAAGCATTAGGTTAACAAAAGAAACAGAGTGGACAAAAATCTTCTTCAGAATGAAGGAAGAGCGACATTTTGACATTCGAAACACACGCCTGAATATGACATTCGTTGATTATAAATTAAAATTAGGACAGTGTATATATTTTAAGTATTCAATTTTAATTGGTACTGAAACCGACGTGTTTACACCCTCGAAATCTTTTTCATCGAAGTTCATCACTGGCTCGGTCCTCTGCAGTTTTGAGGTCATTCTTGGAAATTAGTCCGAAAATTCCTGGCCTCAAAATGCATGAGTACCGTGCTGTCAGCTACTCTTTGATGAGAAATATTTTTTGGTTTATTTTTCTAGTTAGAAAAATATTATTTCTTGTTTATTTCTACTTAAATGAATAAAATGATTAATCTTAAGGTTTTATTAACAACGTACATTTCCCCTATGCGACAAATAAACGTGACTTTGACAGGTCGCCACTGGGGAGATTGTAAGCTTATTCGTTTTATGTTTAAATTTGTATGTTATATTCCTATTTTATTACTTATAATTTTAAAGCCTGCGAGCCTTGCAGGACAATGAAATAAACAGTTTTCATTTTAAGCCCTGCAAGGCCTCCAGTAAAAGCGAGTCTTTGTCTCTTTGTCTTTGTCCAGAGTGGAAGATACTCTCAGTATCGCCCTGGTGTAAGACCACCATTCAGAATTGAAACTTTGCCTGAAATGGCTTTAGCCGTGTTTGGTGAACAGATCTGAATAGCCAGGAACTTCCCCGCCTTCCTCTTCCCTATCTCCTTCCCTCCCCTCTACTTTCAGCCTCACAACATACCCCAATTGGGAATGCCATAGTCTCGCTGGCTCCAGAGCAGTTGGGAGTCTTGTGCGGTATTCATGTAAAAAAAAGGAAGAATTTCATCAAAAATAGGGTCATGCCTTTTTATACCAAAACACGAAAGATAATGAAATTTCGTAGATGGAATTTTCACATTTTTGCCATTTTAAAATTCTAGGGACCTCGTAGGATGATGAAACAAACAGATTTCGGTAAATCATCTCACGGGAAACGTAGGAAAAATAATTTATTTGTGTTTAACTACTAAACAAATTAACTAAAATCGAATAACTTCAAATTCAAATCAAAAAAATAAAATCGCATCAAATTCACAAAACAAAAAAATCTAGTTATACACCTTGCTTCTAATTACCTGTTTTAAATTAAAAATATGTTTTTCAATCAGTATTTAGCGCTACAAAATTCGTTAAAGTTTTAAATTTAAGCTGAGGCCGATCCAGGGTTACCACTCGCCAAGTACTGGGGTCCAGGGCTACCACCCCCAACCAGAGAAACCGATCCAGGGCTACCCCCGCCAAGTACTGGGATCCAGGGCTACCACCTGCAACCAGGGAGGCCGATCCAGGGTAACCGCCCGCCAAGTACCGATCCAGGGCTACCACAAAAAACCAGGGAGGCCAGCCTACTCAAGCAGCATCGGCGTGCAAAAAAGGAAGACGTGCACGAGACGACTGGTTTTTTTTTTAATGTTTGTTACCTCAGAACTTTTGACTGGGTGAACCGATATTGATGATTCTTTTTTTTATTTGAAAGCTGGTGCTTTCCGTGTGGTTTCATTTTAATTTGGTTCAGATCCGACAATGGCATCTATGAGAAAACCATATAAGTCTTAAATTTGCATTAAGTATGTGCGTGACAAATGGACGAATAACTCAATATCACACCAACCAATTTCGATGATTCTTTTTTTATTGGAAAGGATGTACTTCAAGAGTAATTTGATGAGAGTTTGGTTAGGTTCTGATTATCGTATCCATGACAAATTAACGAAACTCGGCCGAATCTCTTAACAGAGCACGAGGGATTTTGCAATATTTAGGGTTTTTATGCATTTTTGAGGTCGCCTGTGTCCATAACACAATCCCAAAATAAATTTTTGATACAAAAAAAAAAATTAGATAAATGCTTTTTCTGTGCCCGTCAGTTAAAATAAAATATTAAAAATAGGTTTATCATACTTTATAACTGTTTGTTCAAGAACCGTTTTCTATAAATCGTCAATCGATCTCCATTTTTTTTCTTCTGTGATCATACACAATACGAAAAAAAAAAATAATAATATTATCGTAGAAAAAATATCAACCTATATCTCCTCATATTCACATTTTTGTAATAAAGTTAATTTATAGTGTATTAATAATTTTTAAAACTACATAAATCAATCAACTTTGAAATTATTTTTACACATTAAAATAGTTGGTAATTATTAAACAAAAAATATAATGCATAACTAAAATATTTTAACTATGACAATTTAAAAAAAAAAGTTGAAAATTTTGTCATCTTATTGGTAATATATGATTTTTTATAGCACCAAATACACATAAAAACGAACGCAAAAATAATTCTGATTCATTACGCGGAGACAAGCCGCATCGGACGGTCCTCCGTGGCGTTTTGTTCTGTAAAGTAGTATTTCAAAATTAGGACTGTAGTAGTGCAAATTGAATATATTTACACTATAACTTGAATGACCACAATCCATTAAAGGTCGTTCGCTAATTTGTAGTATATAAGTCGAAAGGAATCAGAAAACGGGCATGGTTTAACGACGCGGTCATTGCTATGATAAAACCTTCCGATAGTCCAACAAATTCGTAGGCGCATAAAATACAGTAATCACTCGATGATCGGTTTGCGAAACCTTTTTTCTAATTCTTTCCCTTATATATTTCTTAAATATATTGTTTACCTAATAATAATCGTTACATTTTAATTTCAGAATATTATTAACATTTTTGTTTGATGCCAAATTCTGCTTTATGAAGATTTCCTAGATGTACGTATAAATTTATTTGCATAACGTTAAGCGTATTGATTTGGAAATGACTTCGGTAGGCGAAAGAGCTATAAATAACCAATAATAAATATGAATAAAAATAAAATAAATTGTTTTTTCGATTTAAAAAATATAAGAATACTTGCAGAAAAGTCAATAGATGTCGCGTATTAAAATAAAATGGATAAAAATTTATCCAGACACTATCTAGATTGCATTTAGTACTAGTTGAATCTTGCAATCATATATAAAGATAGCAGCCAATAATATGTGCGTGTTAAGAAAATGAAGATAATGTTGGTAGTTCTTAGTCAAAGTATGATACAGTTAAAAATGATTTCATATGAGTTCCGTAGCTCAATCGGTAGAGCTCTTGCCATGTAAGCAAAGGGTCCTGGGTTCGAGTCCCAGCGATGCCAATATCTTTTCTGATTTTTCTGTCTCAGATTTTCGATCGAGTTTCGCTAATATTGTCTTCATTTAATTAAATAAAAAATATGGATTTAATAATTTTTTTTTACAATTAAAAAATTAATAACTTAGCAGCATGATGAATAACTAAGTAGCAACGAACTATTTTGGCCTGCACATTTCGTTTATATAACGCTTCATCAAATGCTGCAGACGGTCCGGGGAAATTTATATCTGATTACAGTGATTACTAATATTTTTTGTATTAAATACCCACATATAAGCCCAATATCCGTGTTGTCCTAGTTTTTCGAAGCAAGCATGTATTTCAAGGGGTCCATTTATTATTTTATTAAAAAAGTGAGTGTCATATTTCACATTTCGAACGGTTTCACAAGGGCTGTGCAAATACATAAAAGGTTAAATATTATTATTCATAATTTAACTCACCTATGCGTCCTTGGTTTTAAACAAATTTAAATAAGATCGATTTTAGATTTTCATGGCCAAAAATTATTTTGTTATTAGTTTTTGGGGTATTATGCCGTGTTGCGCTACCTCCTTCTTTAGCCAGAGTTTCGGACAGCGTTGCAGTGTCCATCATCAGGTCAGATGTGGGATGTGTATTGGTACGATCGATTCCTCCTTACATCTCTTGAGGAAAGCCAGACTGCCCAATAAATGGTTCCTTCGCTTCCTCAGATTCTCCAATCGTCGTACCATTGTGTGAACTTCCTCCCCATAGAGGTTCGTCAGATACGATTTTAGATTTTCACGGCCAAAAAACACATCTGCCCTGATGATGGACACTGCAACGCTGTCCCAAACGCTGGCTAAAGAAGAAGGTAGCGCAACACGGCATAATACCCCAAAAACTAATAACAAAAAATTTATATAAGTTTATTATCTTTTTTCAGTATATGCGTAAAACTACTACCTGGCTGAGTACCCGGAGTGGCTCGGGGTTTTAAATGGTTTGGTGTAAAGTTGTGATGTTGAAAATTATTCTAGTTTACCTGAAAACTGGGTGTAGTTTTAAGGTGGAAATAATAATATTTTTTTTACATGAGCTCCACAAGGAGGCCCTGAGGAAAATAATTTACTTTACTTTGGGCATGCTGTGTAGTGGGTTTTTTTAAGGAAAAGAAGGAGAGGGGAGTTCTGGGAAGGAAAAGGGGTTTAAGGGGTAGGTAGGAATCTGGGGTTCAGTGTGTCCTGGTCGTCCACCTCCAAGACCTAGACGAACAGCACCCCATGAACCCGGGCACTCCTGCTAAATCACCAAACGTAGCGAACCACTTGGGGTGACCATTGGCAGAGGTGTTGGTTATCCAATAAAGATTCCCGGGGCGGCGGTACCTATTCCCGCCTCCCAAATTGAAAATTAATGCTAAGAATTGAAAAAGCTTTTTTAAACATTGGTTTTTAGGAATAATTTTTACGAATAATTTTAGTTTTACAACTAATTTTTTGATTCATCTCTTCCTCGGGCATCTCCGACTTCTTCAGCCATTGTCTTCGTGTTATCAAATTCTTACTATTAAAAGACAGTTACATGCAGCACCAGTACCAGATTGTTACTATGCTGTCTCGATGAGACTATAGATTGGAATTTGAAATTTTTATTTATTTATACGCCTAAAAGACGTTTTACATAAAAGTGATAAAATAAATCATTATATATAGCGCATTGCAGAATATCTTTATTTCATAATAAATAATAATAATGCAGAACAATAATATAAAATTATTTGGCGGGCACATAAAAAATAATATTATGATATTATAATGTTATTTTATTAATCAATTCAGTACTAAACAGCGATTCATAATAACAATATTATTAATCGCTGTTTAGTACTGAAGTGATTAATAAAATAATATTATAATATGAAGTGATTAATAAAATAATATTATAATATTATTTTATTAATCACTTTAGTACTAAACAGCGATTAAAAATAACAATTATAATCGCTGTTTAGTACTGAAGTGAGTTTTATGTTTTTTTTTCTTCATGTTATAAAACCTGTTTTCTGAAGTGAAAATTCTATAGCTCCGCTGTCATTTGGATTTCGGATGAAACAGAAATGACGATTACCGCATCTGCAACGCATCCACTGCGCTCATTGGCCGCTTTGATTATGATGTCATTTTTAAAGACTCCTATTGGTTGAGATATGAAACGGAAATTACGTTAGGTCTGCGCTCATTGGTCGCTTTGATTGTGAACTCACTTTTCAAGTATTGGTTGAGATTGTTTTGGTAAAGTTTCGCTTCTACCGCATGTAAATTGCACTCGAATATTTTCTATGGCTACCTACTGTAAAAACCTAAACTTTCAAATAAATAAATTTATTTTTCCACTGTGTTTATATTTCCATGGTGTGACAGCCCTAACAATCCAGCGAGACATTTTTTCTCGCTTGGCGGGCTGCACGTGTCTTTCTGGGTTGGAAACCTTTAAAAATATCCCAGAATTTATGGAATATTGCGTACATATTGTAAAATGTGGGAATATTTGTATAAATGTAAAATAAATCAATACACCTCAAATATTAATGTCATGTTGAGAAGATGTAGATTATTAAAGAACTTGATTAACTTTTTGTCATTTATATTTTTTAAATTAAAAATAAACAGATTTTAGTATTAAAACCCCATAAACAAATGGCAATTTACTTTTAAAACCATACTATTTGAATCGTGAATATCCGTCAGTTTTTAAAAAGCAATTAATTTTATTTTTGTAATTATTTATCATAACAATAGGGAATCTCAAGGGAAATTTCCCCATGTTATAGGGAAAAATCGATATCTTGCGAGTAACGAATTCGGTAAAGACATATTTGTTCTTTTTTAATTTGTGTTCGGGAATGATCGTTTAACTTCAGATTTTTACGAGCAGATACTAAGGTCAAATCCATGTCAAGTAACAAAGTTTAATAACATTTTGCGGAATCGACTTAAATTGCGACGAGGGCGACATAAGCGACAATTTTTTAAACTATTTTGTCAAATTTCGACAAAATCCATTTCCCTGCTTGGCTCTTAATTTGACGTTATGGTCAAATTATGTCTGTCTCATATCAGCAGCACGTTTAGTAGGTTTACCCATATTCAGACCAATTATTTAGGGTACTTCAGATTCACTAAAAATCAAAAAATTTTAACAAAACAAAAAAACGACTTAAAAAAATGCACTAAAAAGTAAAAAAATAATTTCGTATTCTGCTACAACTTCATAATCAACTTACTTTTTCTAATCATCAATATGTAGGTACGATTGTTATTTTTGGAGTCGGTGTCAGCAAGTCGCTTGTGCGACGCAAGCACATCTCACCTATAACTATGCATGTAGTTACAAACCTACCTTGACTGACACCGACTCCAAAAGTAACAATCGTACCTACATATTGATGATTAGAAAAAGTAAGTTGATTATGAAGTTGTAGCAGAATACGAAATTATTTTTTTACTTTTTAGTGCATTTTTTGAAGTAGTTTTTTTGTTTTGTTAAAAATTTTGTAAAGATGTTTAAAAAATTTTTAAATTGTAAAGACGCTGACACGTCAGTTTAAAAATTTTTTAAACATCTTTACAAAATTTTTAACAAAACAAAAAAACTACTTCAAAAAATGCACTAAAAAGTAAAAAAATGTCCGCATCTTTACAGTCTTGTAAAGACGCTGACACGTCAGTTACAGGTACCAATATAATATTAGCGCGCTCCGTACAGCCCGTGTAAGTCATTTAGTTGACACGAGGAGAAGAGAGAAAACACGAGGTCCATTGAATTGCTGGCATTATCATAATAAATAGTGATATAATATAAACGTACCTACAATACACAAGTTAGTGTTCTAATGCAAACAAAGGAAAATCATCATAAAATCAGTCAACACTACTTAAGATAAAATAAAACAAAAATTAGCCAAAGATAATAGCTACAAAACAGAGACTTTTTAATGAAACAGTGATCGACTTGAGTTTCAAATTAAGAAACACATTTTAATAAGTATTAATGAGATAAAGATTGAATTAAAAGTGAATATTTAATTATGTCTGAAGGTTCTAAAGCTAAAGTGTTAGTTAGTGGAAATCAGGAGAGGGTTTTTACTCAATATTTGGCAGCCTTTACATGTAAGTAAGCATTTTTTTTAACTCACGGCTCTTGACAACATAATACCATGTAATTAAAACATTCCCGCGACATTCAATTTCAAATAGACTCGCTGTTTTCGAACTTATCTAACTTAACCTTCACGCCGTTTAAGTTAGATAAGTCCTCTCTGCCTCCCCACACATGGGAAGGCAGAGAGGACGGACCGCTAAACAACTCGGTCTTGGCACACACTCTTTGCCTCACTCACATTCATACATCGTCTCATACATACTCTTCTATTATTGTGACTTTTGACATGATCGTGCCATGTATTCCTCGGGCGTCCCCGAATTCTTCTACCATCCACATTTGCATTATACACTACTTTCTTCGCTTATTCGCTCTACATGCCCAAACCATCTAAGGGTCCCTTTCTTAATCTTTCTCATCATGATTACAACAGCCTTACATTCTTTACTGACATCCACATTTCTCACACGATCATACATGGTTTTACCCCACATACGCCTCAGGGATCTTATTTAAACAGCATTCAGTTAACTTTCATCCTTCCTCTGCCAGTTCCATGCCTCACTGCCATACATCAGGGTAGGTACAAGGACTCCATTGTGGACTTCCAGCTTCGCTTCTTTTGACAGATTTTTATTAGCGTGAATGGCATTTTTTTATTTTTACAGTGAATAAATACCGCACAAGAATCTCAACTGCTCCCGTCTGTGACACTATGGCATCCCCAATTTGGGTATGTTGTGAGGCTGAAGGTAGTGGGGAGGGGAAGGAGGTGGGGTAGAGGAAGGTTGGGAATTACCTGGCTATTCAGATCTGGTCACAAAACACGGCTAAAGCCATTTTCAAGCAACGTTTCAATTCTGAATGGTGGTCTTACACCAGGGCGATACTGATAGTATCTTCCACTCTGGAACATGCCGCAAATATACTATATATTATTTTAAACGAATTAATTGTGAAATAACACAAATTAATCAAAGGTACAGTCTTCCATTAATGGAGTTACGGCATTTTTTGAACTTATCCCAAAAGTAAATACTGTCTTTGAAAGCAGATAACAAGATTTGCTTTATTTACAAGTAGATTCAAGAATTAAGAAAGGGACCCTCAGATGGTTTGGGCATGTAGAGCGAATGAACGAAGGAAGTAGTGTAAGAAGAATATACGACGCGAATGTGAATGGTAGAAGAAGTCGGGGACGCCCGAGGAAGACATGGCACGATCAAGTGAATCAGATACTTGAGTCGGGTCATGTCAAAAGTCAGAATAATAGAAGAGAATGTATGAGACGATGTATGAATGTGAGTGAGGCAAAGAGTGTGTGCCAAGACCGAGTTGTTTGGCGGTCCGTCCTCTCTGCCTACCCCTGCGGGGAAACGGCGTGATGGTTAGTTAGTTAGTTAGTTAGTAGATTCAAGAATTTAAAAGCATTAAAATTTTGAACGCAAACTTAGCAAAAGTAACTTAAACGTCCAAAGTCAGTCATAAAATGTACAGGTAAAGCAACACGAGAAGGTTCACGACTTAAAATTATTTAAACGACTTCGAAAAGGAGGATGTTCTCAATTCGGCTGTATTTTTATTTTTCATATTATAAGTATAAGTCTTATCGTAATGTAAAAAGAGATAGAACGAGTTTTATGAGGTGGTGTCATTTGGCAACAATAGCAACAGATGTAGCACTATATGACCCGAGTGGGCATGATTAAACTTATGGTTTTGATTCTAAAAAGATAGTGTGGTATGGAAAGAGATGGGGAGAGGAAGGTGGGAAAGTTTCAGGTTGTTCATGTTTGATCACCAAACATGACTTACGCCATTTTAAATAACATTTCAAGGGCGATACTGAGAGTTTCTTCCGGTCGCTATCGTGCCGCAAACACGCAATATTTTATTTTTTATGAATTAATTGTGGGAACAGCATAAAATGTTAGAAAGAATCGTAAATACACAGCCGAAAATCATTTTTAAAAAACTAACGTATTCCACACGAATGGCACAGGAGAATAACGAGGCATACCAAAAATATTACATCTCATTTTTTTCCTTGCTCCATCTCATTATAATGTTCAACGTCGATATGCAATAATGGCCGCCCGACCGTCGCGTCGGCCGACTGGGCATGGTTTGAATAGGAAAATTATTTATTTAGTTCATTTTTTAAGGTGTGCAGTGGTAGGTATTTGTTAACAATATAGTTTGAATACGGGAAGAATTCGTTCATTTAGTTGATTTTTTTTAAGTGTGCAGTAGTATTGGTTAACAATGTCGGCGACGCCAGGAAGCACAGTCCCACCGAGTAAAAACTGCGGATAACACATTTCTTAAATTTCAATATCTTTGGCATTACCCAATGGCCTCAGAGGCCATCAACTAAATCCCTGCTGAAGAATAGACATATAATCACTATTATAAATTCTGTAAAACCTAGCTCTAATTCAATTTTTTTAAGTGACATCTCACAAGAGCGCCCCTGTCTATGTGTCTATAGAGTGTAAAGTCAGGGAAATCAACCAAACGCCACTCGGTTGTACAGCAGTGTGAGGCGGCCTAATATACGGGCTGTAGAAAAGGTTTAATTAACGCAGGTCTTGAAGATGCCAGGATTTTTATTCACATACGACTCACACACAAGCCGACTTAGACAAAAAAAGTTCACAACAATCAACCTGTTCTCTTGAAGCCAACATCAACAACTGTAAAAGGGTGCCCCGCTCGTGCTCTAATGTGCCAACTCTTTAGTTCCATAGAAGGCTCCTGTGGAACATTCACTCAAGACGCCTACTTGAGTATGTGCATTAGAGATAGCAATCGGTCTGTCAACAGTGGATTTTCAGTCAGACAAACTGACCTCCTTTGCACAGAATCAAGTATTTTATCAAGTAGGAGTATTTTAGGGTTTTAACCAATCCAATAGGCCACTTGCATCACATTTAAAAAAAATCCGGTTTAGGCAAATATTCTAAGACATTCCGAATTTTTTTTAATCGTATTTTTGAAACCCTGGCGATTTTTTAACTTTCAATCCGAAAAATCGGACCATTTTTTATAAATCGGGACACAATTTTATGGGTGCCAAAAACCGTAAATACACAGCCGAAAATCATTTTTAAAAAACTAACGTATTCCACACGAATGGCACGGGGGAATAACGAGGCATACCAAAAATATTACATCTCATTTTTTTCCTTGATCCATCTCATTATAATGTTCAACGTCTATATACGACTAAATCCAATGCAATAAACTTGTACTTGTAAATTATGTATTATAAAATCAGCACCATTACCAATACGACCCTAAGGCAACCGCTGCGGAAAGCATCTGTACGAGGTTCACTTTATAACAAACGCAGCTAATTAACAGTTTGTTAAACTATAAAGGTAGTGAGATAACAAACAATAAAGCTAGTGAATTTTAAGTGTCAAATTCAAAAATTCGACGGAAATCAAATTGTTGCCATAATAAAAAATCACAGTCAATTTTGCAAAATTAATGGAATATTATCGGGACATTTTCATTTAGTGACGCCACGAGCCCAAAAAACGGATTTAACTATTTAAAAAAATATGTTTTAACTTCTAAAATAAATTGTTACATTGTCGCAATCTTAGTGGAAAAAAATCTATCCACACGATTTTGTCCAAGTCATTACGAAATCCATGCAAGTGGCCTATTGTTGGAAGAATTTGAGATTTGTGCAGGGTTAGCAACTGGTCACTATTGAAGAATCAGCTAGCCCTATACGATAACCCAATTTTGATCCTCTTTTCATGTTTGCAGGTAGTTATCTAGCTTTCATAAACGGCCAAAGCATTGGCTGGAGCTCATCGGCAGTTCCTCAATTTGAACAAGGCATCCTGCAGGAAGGTCCTGTCACCCAGCCGCTTTTAGGTATGTATTCTTATTACCTAAGGAAGAATTCAGGAAGATCTTTTTGTCCCATTAGCATCATTTTTTTGTGCATGTTTTAAAATGCTTTGTTTTTTGCAGGATGGGTGGGCGGTGCGCCGTGCTTGGGCGCTTTGCTTACTTCGCCTCTTTCTGGGATCATCGCTGACAAAAAAGGACGCAAATTTGCCGCATACCTCGTTGGTCTTGCTTTCCTTGTAAGTAAAGATGAACTAGTCTTCAAAGTCTAAAAATGAAAATAGTGTCTCTCCTCTAAAATATCTTACGTTGGCACCGAAGACCATAGAACGCACTCTCCCGTTCAAAATTCAGGTTTAATTACCATTTAGATACCTATTGTAACGTATTTGTGGTTTTCAGGTGAACTGGGTAATTTTGCTGCCTGCACAGAGTTTCTGGATAATTCTACTGGCCAGATTTATCGCTGGCATAGGCTCAGCTGGTTCCATCACTGTAGTTTCCATATATAACAACGAAGTAGCGTCACCACTCAAAAAGGCGTCATTGGGTAATTAGATTAAGTCTCAACAAAATATTTTTATTTAATATGAAATTCTCGATTAAGACTTTTATTGAATTGGAGTTCCCCAGGGTTCTGTCTTGGGCCCCATTCTATTCATTCATTCGTATGTATGAATCATGTTGATCACCTCTAGTAGTAGTAAAAGTTGCTTAATTAATAGAGATTAAGTTGTAAGTTTCTAAAGTTAAGTTAAATCTGATAAAAAGGGTGTGTACGATATAAAGGGTGCTGAATAATGTTATTAAAAAACATATATTTACTTGATTTAGAAACGTTTGTCAACTTTTCACGTTCCTTAAGCAACAACTCATTCGTCTTTTCGTACTGTCAATCCAGGAGGTCTGATGGTTATGGGATATACATCAGGCGTATTCTGCGCTTATATTATTGGCTCCTGGTTATCCTACACCGCCGTGATCATCTTTTACCTGGTCACCTGTGCACTATTCTTCCCCGTCTGGTGGTTCATGCCTGAGTCGCCAGCCTATCTAGTATTAAATAAAAATGACAAGGTAAGGTTTATGACCTACTTACCCACATACATCTTCCTTTACATATAAAAAATTATAAATTTATAAAAAATGTAACATATCTTAATTACGGCATTAAATTGAATTGTTCCATGCGCAAAGGGGGATTCATCTGAAACAATCAATTGGAAGTAAATTGTAAAGTACTCTAATATATAACACACCACACATGAAACTGAGTATGTTTTAAAAATATATACCAAAAAATGACAGCTGGTAGAAACTATCAAGCTGGTCCAAAATTAGATATCGTGGCTAGAGTATTTAGCATGGTCAATTGATAAAACCCCATGTCAATACGACATGGACTAAATCCGTCATCTGTGGTCAGTTGGCGATTCTCGCAAGCACGGTCAAAAAATGATAAGAAATGTTCTGACTGTCGATAGGCAACTTTTAGCGCGAACTCTAAAAAGTTTGAAAAACTATGGCTAACTGTCAATTTACACATCTTGTTTTTGTAATGTCGTTTTGCAAAATTACTCTCTTATTATTAAACAGAGGTTTTTTTTTTTTACATTAACTCCACACAGGAGGCCCTGAGGAAAATAATTTCCCTCAGGGCCTATGTCATCTGGGATGCTGTGTGGAGGGTCTTTTTGAGGAGAGGAAGGAATGAACATTGGTCTTGAAGAGACCCATGTTGTAGGAAGGAGGAAACACAGAGGCCGGCAAATCATTCCACAGCCGAGCTGTTGAACACAAGAACGAGTCGAAGAAACGACCCGTTCTCATGTGACAAATGTCAACTGTGTACAAATGTTGGGCACGCGTTTGGCGTGTTTCCCGACTATGCACCGGTGCCGAAGGAATCAATGATGCTAGTTCCTCGGAGCATCTTCCATTGTAATACCGGTAGAACAAGGATAGCATTCCCACCCGACGCCTGTGCTCTAAAGATTGCAATCCGTCTGTTAAGATGGGAGAATCTATCAAACGGACCGCCTGTTTCTGCACAGATTCGAGGGTATTTTTCAGGTATTTTGGAGCTCCAGACCAGAGGTGGCTGCCAAATTCAACCGTGGGGCGCACTTGCGATTTGTACAGGGTTAGCAGTTGTGTACTATTAAAGTATCTGCGGGCCCTGTACAGTACGCCCAGTTTTTGGGAGGCTAACTTTACTCTGGCTTCGATGGAGCCCCCATACCTGAGCTGGTCACTTAGGGTTACACCAAGCATATCAATGGAGGGCCTGTTCGGAAGATTGCTTCCGTTGAAAGAGACTAGATTTTCATTGCGATCCCTTTTAGACGTAATCAGACAAGATTGGGTCTTTGAAACATTAAATTCAACGAGATTATTTTTACCCCAAGAGAAAACACTCTCGAGGTAACCGTCCATTCTTTGATTCAAAGCCTTACGAGCTGTTGGAGTTTGTGAGCCCTTTGGGGGCTTGTCAAACAAAAAGCTATCATGAACTGTACTGTCATCCGCGTAACAGTGAATTGGTGCACATGACAAAAGGTCGTTGATGTGCAACAAAAACAGAGTTGGAGACAGAACCGATCCCTGCGGGACGCCAGCATTTATCGAGTGAGAGGAAGAGGTGAAACCATCGACAACCGTCTGAATCGACCTCTCCCTCAAGAAGTCGGCAATCCACGTACACAAGGATGCGGGAAGTCCGTAAGAATGCAGTTTGTTGACAAGTCCTCGGTGCCAAACCCGGTCAAAGGCCTTGGATATGTCCAGTGCAACCGTTTGGGTCTCACCGAAACGTTCCAGGCATCGCCCCCAAACATGCGTCACATACGCGAGAAGATCACCGCACGAGCGGTTCCGCCGGAATCCGTATTGACGGTCGTTAATAATTTTGTTCTTCTCGAGGTATGTGAGCAGTTTGTCGTTGTGAACTAACAAAGTTATTAGAAGTGAAAGAAGTCGTATAAGCGATCAACTGAATTCTTTTGGACTTGAAGAAATGGAAGTTGTTCAAATATAACAAGTTGTGGCTAAAGACCTCATTAACTAATTAACTCCCTTTTTAGTGTCTTAAAGTATATGTAGACAGCCAATGCATATTGGAGTTTGCATTTCATTTCGACATTGTCAATTTATTTGTATGTTTACGTAGCGGTTTATCTTGTGTTGTTTAGATAGTCAATCCATGATGTCAACCCATCGTAAAACGATTTATTTTTTAATTTGTGTCAATATTGATTTTGCTATTGACAGCGCAACCGTGCTCGGGATATTGATATAAAATCGTTCGAAGTAAAACTATCGACCCGATATTGTTAAAGTATCAAAAAAGACTTTTGATAAAATGTGACTTTCGTAATATTTTTCTTTATGGGTTTTCTTTGATGACAATTCCAGTTCTTTTTTGTAAATTGCAGGAAGCTTTGGGAGTTTTGAAGTGGCTGCTTGGTTCACATGGAACACACGCTCAAGATGCTTTGGAGAGACTGAAGAGGGAGCAAGCTGGAGCCGTGAAGTCCGCAACCTTGAAACAGTTTTGTAAGATAAAAGTATTTATAAAATATTTACCTCAGGATTATTGCCCACTATCAAAAATATAACTTCTTCAATCTGTAAAATCTAAAAAATATTAGTTACCTTTCGATTGTGAGGCCGAATGTAATGGGGAAGAGAAAGGTGGGGAAGTACCTGGCTATTCAGATCTGGTCACCAAACACGGCTAAAATGGTGGTAGACCGGATCGGGAGAGACTGCTTGAGGGAGACCGATCATAGACCTCTCCGGCCTGACTCTTTCGACCCATCGTCTTGCACCATAGAGGGAGGGATAGAATCATATTGACGCTCAGATTCGAACCCACCCCTCATACCTTTTCTTTCCTATCGTTAGCTGCACACAAGGCGTCCTGTGATTTTTTATTTTTATTTAAGCGACTATATAAAATAATTTTATAAGTATACAAAATATAATGGTAAATAAAAAATATATGGTAAAGATATTGTATTTCTTAGTCCTCCTCACTAGGGGTTCCATGTGCCGAGGCGGACTAAAATTGTTTAATTATAGTTTATTTGTCTTCTATGTCGTTTTTAGTGTATTCATTAGAGTATTTTCGTTGACCTCTTTTAGTCATGTTTTTATTCTTGATTTGTACTCATTAAATGTTTTTATTAGTTTTATGTCTCGGGGAAGAATATTATAGAGTTTAGTTGAAAATATGTGTAATTTTTTGGCCGAATGTGGTTTTATAACTTGGAATGTTTATTATGTCATTTTTATTCGATCTAGTTTGATAGATACGCGGTCTAGTAGAGGATTCAGTATTTTTGAATATCTTCAATAATATATTTTTGGCATATATTCGTTGTACATTTGGTACGTCAACACTATTGAAAATTTCAATCGAAGGCGTTCTAATAGCTACTTTTAGTATGGTCTTTATGATTCCTTTTGAATTGTATTCAGGTTGTGTATTTATTTATGTGTAGTAGATTCCCATCCTATAATTCCATATTCAATTACATGTATTGTATGTACTGATGCCTTGCCTCCATCGACATTAGTATACTTGATAATGTTGATACTGGTTTCCAAAACAAGTATTCCCTTTTTAAATCTCTCAACCCCAATTTTGAGAGATTTTCCTTTCCGTAATCCTTCATGGTTTTTTTTAGAACATGATTAAGAGTGCTACGATGTATTTTTTTACATTAGCTCCACACAGGAGACCCTGAGTAAAAAAAACGATTTTACATAAATCTTCTGATGATTTTAAGTCTCGTTTCAGTCAACAACCGAGCAGCAGTGAAAGGTCTCATCCTCGGTATGATGTTAATGACTATCCAGATCTTCAGTGGGGTGTCTGCCGTTCAGTCGTACGCCAGTAGCATCATCAGCAGGTCCGGGGGAAGTCTGTCCCCGGAGGCTGGCTCTCTTCTGTACGGATCGCTGATGGTAGTTGGAAGCACTTTGCCCCCGATCATTGCTGATAGACTGCCCAGAAGGGTGAGTTTTCTTTTCCTGTATAAATTAGCTAACAATAATGTTAAATGCTAGGAGTTGATAAATCAGATTCAATTGAATGTAACTACGCGCTCCATACGCTCTTCCATACTATTCAAAGTGGATCATTGCAAAACAAACTGTAAAAAAATTCTTGTTTGAACAGACTACGTAACAACTATGTCAACATTTTTTTTTATTTATTCATTTATTGACGCCCTATTGGGCATTTACATATTAAATACAAATTACATTTATAACAACAGTATAACACAAATTAGAAGATTACAAAATTTATAAATAAAGCATAAACTCAATATAATAAATAAGAATATATCAAATGCTAAATCCAGATTGATGACTTTAGATTTAGAGAACTCCTAGGTGTAATGCATATACCTACGAGCAACAAAAAATTTAAAAAAAAATCAAAACACATTAATTTTTACTTAATGACTAGTTGTATGCATTTAGAATATGAACAATAAAAAAAGAACAAACAAAATAAAATAAAATGGTAACTCATTCATTATTTACATCCAAAAAATGGTGGACTAACTTGGCTTTAATGCCAGCGATATCAGTTAGTTGATTGCCCAATCTATGTATTCTTTCTAAAACAGAATTCATTGCGAAGTTGTTGTTGCAAAATAAAATATTCCGCCTAGTGTATTTTGGAGGTATATGTGTAAGGATAACAAGTTTATAGCGTCAGGGCAGTCCAACTTTGAATGAACAATTTTATATAGGTAAATAAGAGATCAAATATTTTTCGCCTTTCAGATAATAATGATATCAAAAGTGGACTTTTTCAATTGGTAGTATTTTCTGACATTTCCTGAGTAACTTTCCTGTCGTTCTTTGTAAAAGTATGTAATTCTGTTATGAATTTAATTTCCTTTATACACATCCTGTCTTCTTATAATCTGTACACAGTATAAAGTAAAGTCGCTCCCGCTGTCTGTACGCTTAGATCTTTTAAACTGCGCAACGGATTTTCATGCGGTTTTCACCAATAGATAGAATGATTTATGAGGAAGGTTTAGGTATATAATTTGTCAAGGTTTTATGTAAATTGGTTGAAATATATTATATGTAAAGAGCGGGCTGGTGGATTTGATATTTATGCAAATTAACAGATGGCGTTGGTTATAAAGACTGGGTAATGGCGTTGTCAGTAGTTGGCGTTGTGTTGCATTATAATATAATATTTTTAGTTTTATATTATACTGTTCTGATGATTCTGTTCATTTCTGAACAGAAGGAGGAAATCTAAATAATTATAATATTTTATTCCAGGATGTGGGAAGGACAGTACAATCCCACACGTCCCATATAGTTATACATATTTACATAGTAAATTTGAAGTAAAGAAACAAGTAGAATGGAAAATAATAAGTGAAAAAAAAAAAAAAAAAATATATATATTTATATATATATATATATATATATATATATATATATATATATATATGATAATAATCAATTATGTAGGGAGTGGTCTTGTGTAGTGGCTAAAATTTATTGTATAATATTAAAAAAAAATTAAAAATTCAATTTTGGTTTTCCCAAAGATTAATAAATAAATAACTGAGAGAAATTTCGCTAAAATGTATATTTTTTAATTTCAGGTAATTCTTGGAATATCCTGCACAATGCTGTCGACTGGGATGGCAACACTCGGAACCTTTCAGTACCTCAGAACCCAAGGACTGGACATGTCAGAACCTGGAAGTGTGCTCGGCTTTATGCCAACCGTGGTACTTGCTGTCACCGTGTTCTTCCATTTCATTGGTCTGGGTTCTGTGGCATACCTCATCATTACAGAACTCTTCTCTGATGAGGTAAAGTAAATTCCCTTACATCTTTGCAAACATGCTTTATCTGCAGCAGGGCCGGATCTACGAAATCTGGCGCCCTGTGCAGTAGGTACCGATGGCGCCCCCCCCCCCCCCCCCTACATTTTTATTTTGATTTAAAAGTCGTTCACCCAATTTTTTTTTTAAATTATTTTATTTTTTTACACTAATTTATCAAATAAAATCAAGACATATAAAGGGTATAACTTTTCCTTGTGACCTGGCGGTAGCTCTCACACTAGTTTTTTTAAAAAAGAGAGAATCGCCAGGAGCCCTGTACTCTCTGAATCTATGGGGTAAACCTAAAATTATGGTGCTATTTTAATTATTTTAATCCACAGTACTTTTATAACCTCTAACAACCAATAGAAATTTAGCTATAAATTAAAAAATCTAATAAGAATATAACTTCAAATTTGTACCTTGCATTTCCCCTGTGTTGAGCGAACAAACACCAAATTGAGCAAACAAATACCATACACACACTAAACACTGACGTACGGTATCAACGGCTTACGTAAGACGCTTACACTGACACCGTAAAATAACAAATCCAACAAATCTAATAGATATTAATTATATATTTAACGAACTTCAAATAATATGTCAAATCAATGATGAAACTGTCAACACGTTGCAACCTGCAAACCGTGCGATGCTTTTGTTAATGGAATTTACTGAAGATTTCATAAGAAAATGGTCTTTAACTACCTTCTTCCAAAGACTTAAATCGTACAAAATAAAACAATAACGAGCGTACGGACGACACACTAACTAAAATTGTCAGCATTTTGAAAGGCGCAAGTCGGTTTGTTTGATTTACTAGAACAAAAATACCGCGCTGTGATTGGTTATTGAATTTGGATCGCACCCATTCGTCGTAAAAGATATATGGAAAAATAGATCTTACGTTTAAACTAAATATATGGAATTTGTCAAAAAATTCTGTAACTGACTATAAATTCGTAATCCGTTGATACCAACCTGATGCGTGCGCATTCTGTTTCTTTGAAAAGTGTTGCTAGAGCGTAATAATTATTTCGTACTATGGGTAATTTTTAAACGATTCAGGGAATATTATAACTAAATTTTAATACAATATTTATTTTCTCACGGCACCCCTTCGGAGTTGGCGCCAGGTTTTTGCACGTTTTTGAACGTATGGCAGATCCGGCGCTGATCTGAATTTTTCATTTCTATCGATACAAACAAAAGTTTTTCTTCATCGTACGGTAAAGAAAAGTTGTGGAAAGTCATGAATCTGAGGTTATTCAGCCAGTCATCAGCTTCGTGAGTCACCAGTTTCAGCACAGATGTTGTACACGACGAGCCGTCGTACGCACATATACTGTTATAAGGGTTTGGTTAAACACTACCTTGAAAATTACAAATATTGAAATGTCTCGCTCTGAGAAGAGCGGTTGGTGACACAAACTTTTGTATACGAGTAGATATATTGTTGGGGCCGTTCATAGACATCCAAATGGATATATTCATATGTCCGTGGGGCCGCTGCACGCTGTAATTCCCTGCCGCGCAAGTTTGCTTCAGAAATGAAAAGTCATAGAAGTCGGTAGAAAAGGGCAGCTAACAGGCGGCAGGAGTAGACCCGGGCAGGTCCGTCGCCTAAAGCGTCGATGACACAGGGCGAGTTTACAAGCTACTATCTACTAAGTTTAATAGCGGATAAATCGGCGAGTGAGATTGTCATGATGACACAAATCTATCTACTCGCTCAGTAGCGTAGGAAACTGAGGTCGCTGCTAGCGCCAGTAACAAGAATAACGCGTGAACTAATTCTGCGATGTTTGACAGTCAAAATCAGCTGTTTATCGGCAGCCATGTTGGAAACATAAATAAACCAATCACGGGCGATCACGGGTAAGCGTCTAGCGAGTAAAGTTGACGACCTTTCAACTTTTTTCGTAGATTGTCAACAATCTGCTAGTTAGCAAGTAACACGGTGACACTGAGCAAGTTTACTAACAGATAGTGAATTTTCCAGATAGTAGCTTGTAAACTCGCCCTGTGTCATCGACGCTTAAGAGATCCGATAAATGAGAGAGTTAGGCGGTGAAAACTCGCCCCTTTTGTACAATTTTGTCAAGTCGAATATAATTCTTCTATTTGGTCCCCTCACTACAAAATCCACTCCGATTCCATTGAAAATATTCAGCATAAATTCTTAAGATTCATTAACTATAAACTTGGTCTACCAATAGAATCAATAAATTACAATCACTTGATGAAAGAATTTAACTTACTCAAACTTTCAGATAGAAGACTTATTTCCGACTTGACTTTTATTTTTAAAATTGTTAATTACCATTAACAATTTTATTTATAGACAGCCCTGATTTATTAAACCTAATTACCTTCCACATACCTACCTAATTATTTTTAATTGCAACAAAAATATCAGGACTGAGTCATTTAGATACTCGCTTATACCTAGATTGCATGCAGTTGGCAATGCTTTCTCAGAAGTAGTAGATGTGTTCAACTGCACCGAATATAGTTATAAGAAGGCTATAATATCATACCTCAATCATAATAATTAATTTTAGGTAAATTGTGTTCATCATACTCTAATATAGATTCCAAACTACTTACTTCATTTATATTAACTATCAAACAGACTAGTTTAGTGATAGCTAATAGATGCATAATTTTTTTTCAAAATTATTATTTTTATTACTGATTCTCTAACTGACAGCCCTGAAAAGCAGAACTAATTAGCAGTACCTGTAGTCATTTCAAACTGCAGTAATTTCAACTGAAGGTAACAATAATATTATCATTACTAAGTTACTCCATTTTAGCCAATTCCTAGAATCCAACAATATGTACAAATAAAAGTAAAGTAGTTATATTATACTCGATGTTGAGAATTTTTCTAAGTAGTCACCTTTATTTACTTATTTTTACTCTGCATAAAAATGTGTATTTTGTACGAGCTCATATTCTTTTTTTTGTATATCATTGTAATTACCCTCCTGTGTACCACTGTGTATCGTGCATAATGTATCACCGTATTGTAATAGCCATTTTATGGCGTTGAAATAAATAAATAAATAAATTTAGTGCCCGTTTTGATTACAATTAGACAACTTCAAAATCTTGAAAATATGAAAAGTGTTAATAGTCAATTAAATATTATTAATAAACAAGTATATTTTTAAGAACCGCCTCGTTTTAAATTCATTTTAAAATTAATATTGGTAATAATTTAATTTTGGTTATTTAGACATCTTCTGATTATTTTGTGTCAATTTATAAAAGTTTTTAATATTTGCATAAACGCAATAATTATAATAATTATTTATTTATAATTTAACAATTATTATAAGCAATAATTATCAGCCTGAAACACTCATCAACATTGAAAAATCTTCCGAGAAAAGATACCTGCCAACGGCGGCAAGTATCTTTTCTCGGAAGATTTTTCAATGTTGATGAGTGTTTCTGGCTGATAATTATTGCTTATAATAATTGTTACCCTTTGTGCTATGCATAAAAATCTTGTCTAAACGTTAGTTTATAAATTAAAAAAATAATTATTAATATTTATAATTTAATTACATTTTTAAGATTAATATAATAACATTGCAATCATTTTAATTATTTTTATTTTTTATAATAACTAATTAATCAGCACTTATTGTATTTTGTTTATAGTTTCTTATTTGTCTACACTTGTTTGTCTATTCTTTTATTTGTTAATTTTCATTACACGTTTATCCTGACAAGAAACAGTTGGTTTTAAAATTGTCGGAAAAACGTTGATTATTTTTATTAAAGAGTGGTTTTAAAAAAAAAAGTTTTTTTTAAATTTATTTTCATCAGATATTATGTTTTAATTTGATTACAGACACGAGGACTCGCTGGATCTTTGATAGCCGTGGTTATATGGGTCACGACATTTATTTTATTGCAGTTCTTTGGAATAGCAATAGAGGTAATAATAATAAAAAAAATGTTTATAAGAAAAGTCATTTGAAAAAAAAATCTTTATTATGTTATGTATTTTATTTATTTTTTATAAGAATATCGTATGTTTAGTTTTTTGTGTTATTTCATCCGCCATGCTAGGGATATCCCTGTGTTATGGGGGGTGAAGTTTACAGATTTGAAATTATACATTTGTAATGGTTGATAAATAAAATTGTAAGTTGTAAAAATTAAATTAAATTGCAAAATTTCATAATAACATAATTAATTAATTATTATAATAGTTAGGAGTTCCACAGAGCCGAACCCTCTGATGTGAAAATATCTGGATTCGGTGAATTATTTTCCCATTTGGTCTCTGCTAGGTTGAAATGTTGTTCTTGTATTGTTTTTATTTATTTATTTATTTATTTATTTAATACATGAATTATCAACAGTACATATAGTTTTTTGTGATATTTCACCCTCCATGCTAGGGATGACCCTGTGTTATGGCGGGTGAAGTTTACAGTTAGTGGATATACATTCGTTAGTATAGATTGAAATTTTTAGTAAATTAAGGAATTATTGATATATATATATAGTTCACAGTAATCAGTCTTATACATATAATGCTGCTTAGATAGTAAATAAAGATATTTTATGTTTTGCCTGCTCTATAGTAAGAAAATGATATACTTATAGTTAGATTGGGTTACAAGAAGAAGATGGAGAAGTTAGAGAATTATTATAAAATGAGAAATTTGAGGAGTTGTTAGATATAGATCATACTAAATAATCTTGTACATACATGCCGCTAATTTAGAAAATAGAGATATATTATGTTTTGTCTGAAAAGTGATTAAATCGATAGAGTGTAGAGTGAATGGGTGTTAAAATTGTAATGTATCCCATGTGTAAGGATCCATTTCGTAATTTGTTTTTTAAAGGAATGGGGTTGACTCAACGTTTTTAAGTTTTCAGGGATAAGGTTAAAGATTTTAGGAGCTAGGAAGAAAAATTGTCTTTGAGCTGACGTGGTGTGTAGTGTAGGTACATTGTAGTGTCTGTTGGTTATTGTTCTGGTGGTGTAGTTGTGTTGTAAGAGAGTTTTGTTTTTGTATTTGAACAGGAAATGTATTAGCATAAATTTTAAATGGAGTTGCCGTATGTTTAAGACGTTATACTCGATGAGGAGTCGTTTGGAGGGGTATCTTGTCGGTCGCTTGTTAATGACACGTATTACCATTTTTTGGGCTTTTAGTAGAGGTTCGATGATAGATTGTGCACAGCCACCCCAAGTTATGATGCCGTATGCTAATAGAGATTGGCAGAGAGCGTAGTAAACAGTTTTAAGAGTTGAGGTAGTAAGGATATTTCTTAGGGTTCGGAAGACATAAGAAAGTTTGCGGATGCGTGTGGTTAGACTGGCCAAGTGCTGATCCCAACGAAGGTGTTGATCAATGATGACCCCCAGATATTTTATGTGGGTGGCGTGTTCCAAGTTTGGGCAATTACAGGAAGTGCAAGTTCTTAGACAGGAGTGAATTATTATATTCTGATTGTTGGTAGGTTGGGTTGCAGCAGAAAGACTGAAGGTTAAGAATTTTGTTTTTCCAGCATTAAGGGTTAGGAGATTATCATCTAACCATTTCTTTATCTGGCGTATGTCGTTTTGAGCTATGTCGAATGCTCCTTTCCAGGTTTTGTGTCTAGTTATCAGTACAGTGTCATCTGCAAAAGATATTAGTTTCCCAGTTATGGGAAGGTTACAGAGATTGTTGATGTAGATGAGGAACAGAATAGGGCCTAGAACACTTCCTTGTGGGACTCCGAAGTGGATTGGTAAGGGGTTACTTGTTATGTTGTTAATTTTCACAGCTTGCGATCTGTCGGTTAGGTATGATGAGAACCAGTTAAGAGTTCTACCTCGGATGCCTATTTGAGATAGTCTTTCTAGAAGTATGGGGTGGGAAACCGTATCAAATGCTTTGGCTAAGTCTAGGAATATGGCTAGGCAGGAATCACCTTCGTCCAGGCTGTTAGTGATCTTATTCGTCAAGTCTAAGATTGCAGATTCTGTATTTAAATTATTTTGAAAGCCAAACTGATTAGGCGAGAGAAACTTCTGGGTTTCAAGATGGGAGACAAGTCTACTTTTAACAATTTTTTCAATGATTTTTGACAGGACACTTAGCAAAGAAATGGGTCTATAGTTTTCAATATTTGTTTTATCGCCACCTTTATAGATTGGGATAACTGTTGCGTGTTTTAGTCGGTGTGGGAAAGAACCGCTTTTAAAGCTTAGGTTAACGATATGTTTTAACGGCATTGTAATAAAGTGAACTATGTGTTTAATTATATAAGGAGAAATATTGTCATTACCAGCAGCACTGTTTGTTTTAATGGTGAGTATTGTGTCAACTATTTCTTTATTGGAGGTAGGGGCTAGGATTAGTTCCGGGTGCAAAGAGCTCTGTTGTCTTACCCGTGAGGTTAAGAGATTTTGTGTTTTGTTTGTTGCTTTTAGAATTTTGTTGGCTAAGTTCGTGCCGATGTTACTGAAAAAATGGTTGGCATGATCAGCTAAGGTTTTTGGGTCATCATGGACTTGGATATTTTTCCCATTTATGGCGAGTGATTGCATTTTGAATGAGGTCTTATTGTTTTCTGAGATGTCATTGACTACGTTCCAGATTATTTTACTGTCATATCCCGATTCTTCAATTTTTTTTTTGTAATAGTTTTGTTTGGTTATTGTTATGAGATTATTGCAAATGTTACGATATTTTTTATAGAAGCGCAAGAGTTGAGGGTCTGGGTTGTTTACGGATTGTTTATGGAGTCTGTCTCTTTTACGTATACAGAAGATAAGGCCATTTGTAATCCATGGTTTTAGTTTCTTTTTTTTGTTCGATGCCATTATAATGGGGAAAGTAGCGTGGTTAATGTGGGCAGTTAGTGATGCAGAGAAATTTTCAAGAGCGTCGTTGACATTTTCAGAAAGCAGGGTAGATTCCCATTTTTCTTCTTCAACATACTTTATCAAATGAACCATATTAACAGTTTTATGGGAAGGATTACTGGACTTAGGGGGAGTAGATTTTGAGTTGTGTAGTTCGAGAATGGTTGAGTAATGGTCAGTTACAGTGGATTCGAATACAGCTGATTTAGCGGTTCGCTTTGATCTAACCATAATATGATCTATGCATGTCTTAGTAGTGAGGGTGACTCGTGTAGGTGTGTTGATGTGTGGTATAAGGCCATGTAGTGCCATTAGGTTTAGGTAATTTGTAGCGTGGGGGCTGGATTCATTTAGGATGTCTATATTTATGTCACCGATTATGATGAGATCCTTAGTTTTTTCATCGATATTTTTTTCGAGAGAGTAGAGAAAAGGGGTGACATTGTTGGACTTTGGGGAGCGGTATATTGCGAGTATATTTAAGTTATCGATTGAGATATTAAGACAATTTGCATGGTCGACTGAAATTTCGGATACTGCATGTTTTAGGTTAGACTTGACATAAACTATGACCCCATCGGATTGGGACCTGTGCTGAGACGTGTTGTACACAGAGTAGTTGTTTAATAATTTCGGGATGTAATTAACGTTAATCCAGCACTCTGACAGAACAATGATGTCAAATTCATTTCCTATGTCAGTAAGTTGAACAAGTAGGTTATCAAAGTTTTTGTTGAGGCTACGGATATTCATGGCAAATACTCTTAGAGCTTCTGGTTTGGAGATAAATTTTTTTAATGCATTTGTGTTGTTTGTCGTATGTGCCGTGATATTAAGAAAGTTATCAATTGGGTTAATTGGGTCCATTATGGGCATCTGTGTATGGTGGGTGTTTGAGTTCATCAACGACTGGGTAAGATAGGTTAATGTATAAGTATATTGTAAGACCAAGACATTTATTATTCGTTATGTGTCTTTGCAGGTGCATAGTGTCTTCTGTGTTTGAAAGAATAACAATAATTAGGCAAGTAAAAATACATAGGAGATCTACAATCATAAAGTATATTAAGTGCATTGAAAGTATGAAATTTGTATGTATGATTATAACTTTATATATGAAGCAAGAATAGGAATCATAGCAGGTTATTAATATAATTATAAGAATGGAATGGATTACATGTATAAGTGGAATTAGACAAGTAAGGATACAATCCTTCAGCGTTGGTGTTGAAGGTATGTGGAATGCATGTAATTTGTTGTGGTTATAAACAATGAGATGCAAAAGGTTAGTTTCACTTGTGGTTATAATTATACTAATTTTGTATTTATGAATGAGGATGTTAAGATGATAGAAATTATTTGAGTAAGTGGTACCACAGGTTTTTAAAAGCGGTAGTTGTAATGAGAATTTTTTCCAATATATGTTCATAGTTATGATACAGTTCCAGAGTTCAATGACATTTATATTGATATAAGTGATAATTTTCTGATACTGAGAGTTAATAGCAATAGTAAGTAGTTTATACTTTGTTATTTCAAGATTATAAGTGAAGTTTAGGTAAGGATTGTTGTAATGGAAAAATCTTTTCAATATGTAATATTTTGAGAATATGTAAGTATTGTGGCTTCTATATGCTGTTTTTGTGAATTTGTATATAATGAAAAAGGTATAAATAAAGAAGTTTACAGTGTTGGCAAAGCTAGGAAAAAATAATTCGGGGTACGTTGGATTTAAAAAGTTACAAATACGTGTCATACTTATTATAGTAATGGATTTTATGATAGGCAAGATAGGAATAATATTATTAATTAAGATTTGATTTGGGTGGATAATAAGATATAGTATATCAATACTTGGGAGTGAGTACGGCTGCATAGTGGGGAAACATAATACAAGCATATTTATTAGGTGTGGATTCTCATATGTAGAGGAAAAATTTGATATCTCTTTAGAACATATCATAATAATTAAACCTGCAGAATTATAAGTGGTACAAATAATATCAATTTTACTATAATGTGCATTAAAGAAGTAGAGTGGGTGATGAGAAAATATGATAATGAGATTTTTATTTTTCATTATACTATAATGGAGTAGCTGGTGATTAGAGTTAGAGTTAGGCATACTTTGTGTCCTTAGTCATATTATTTGGCGTTTTACTCGTGCGATATCTATGTCATTGCGGATTGTTATTATATTCGAGTCATCGGTCTGCCTGAGTAAAATACGACCTGATTTCACCCATGTATATTTGAAGTGATGATCTCTAGCAAATTTTTTTGTCTGGGCCAGTAGAAATTTGCATTTTGGAGTTAAGTGTTCCGAAATGTAGATTCGATTTCTTTCCTGCGAGTATCCTAGATCTGCTGTGTTAAGCTTGTTCGAGTTGCTGTTAGTGGATTTCATATATGTTTTGATTTTGTCTAACCAGACGTCTCGTGCTTGAGTGTTTATGAATGTAGCTATAATGGATCTCGTGGTTTTATCGGATGTTTTTTGTCCCAGCCTGAAGATTTTTGTGATTTCGGTTTGCAGAGGAGTGGAAGTATTATTGTAGTTGATAATATTTGATATTTTCTTCATTATTTCCAAGTTGTTTTCAGCGGTTGTTTCGGGAACTCCTCTAATTTCGATGTTGCAGAGAAGGCTTTGGTACTCCAGTCGATCAATTTTTTCATCTTGTTTAGAGATTATATTTTGTAAGACAGCATACTGATTTTTTAGTTCGATTACTTCAGAGTTGTATTTATAATACTTATATAATGCAATTGCATAGCGTGGATTGATTAGTTGATAATTTGAGGAAGTGTGTGAAAGGGTTTAGTTTTTGCTGTGGGGAAAGTTTAACCCGGACATTTAAATCTGGTGCGTAAATTTGACAAAATAATTTGCAAGGCAGATAGAAACATTACACCTTTAAATTTGTATGACCAGAATGCCAACACTCTTATAAATCTCACCAGGAATTATTAGATTCCTGGCCAAATAAAATTATTCACTCAAAAAGCTTCAATTATCTCAACCAAACGTATGTTGACAAACTTTCGTCAAACAAATAGTTGAGTTATTGGAGAGTTGAGCGATAGAAGGATTTATGCTTGCCATTCAAGATAGAGTCATTTATAATAAAGATTATAGGAAGCATATAAACAAAGATATAAATCAAAGATTATTTATGTAGAAAATGATTGGCTTTTCCGGAAACTATAGAACATACATAGTATATCGGGATGTTCTGTTTTAGCGCCGTCCGAGTATACATTTAGGCACAATCAGGTTTTAAAAATAATTCACCGAAGTTTGGTAATTAAACATAACTTGATTGACTGCCGTAATACCATATTATGAATACGAACCAAATTAATTTAAAAAAATGAATTTTATAAAATATATTATGATGAACTATACTAACAAACAGAACAATTAGTCATAATAGACCTGATATAGTTTTACATGACAAAAATTAAAAAAATTACTTATATCATTAACGTCGCTATTCCAAATTCCTTTAATATTCAGAAAACATAAGAACATATTGTTTCTGAAACAATAAAAAATATACAGATTTAGGAAATGAGATTAAAAGAATTTGGCATTCTCAAACTATAAAAATATTATTTATTAAAAGAAAATAACTTAGTTTACATCACTTTATTTATTTATTTATTTATTTATG
Source organism: Limnephilus rhombicus (assembly GCA_929108145.2). Lineage (NCBI taxonomy): Eukaryota > Metazoa > Arthropoda > Insecta > Trichoptera > Limnephilidae > Limnephilus > Limnephilus rhombicus. Next base: position 40,509,253 of record OV815273.1, on the reverse strand, counting down.
TTTTTTTAATTTTTTTTTTAATTTTTTAATTTTTTTTTTAAATAAAGTGATGTAAACTAAGTTATTTTCTTTTAATAAATAAATAATGACATCACAAAGTAACAACCTTTTAGAAGAAGTTTTCTTCGAAAAATTAAAAATATTACCTTTTGTTATTTCGGCTACTGGCATTATACCTAGCTCTCTCATTCAAAATTAAGGCATATTAGATTTGTCAAAGAGTTTACATATAAAAATCTAGAAAGCAGTCAGATTTTTTAAATATTTACATTGAGGGATCAGTATGATTTGAAGGTCCAATTAGGAGTTCCACCGAGCCGAACCCTCTGATATGAAAATATCTGGAGTCGGTGAATTATGTTCCCATTTGGTCTCTGGTATGTTGACATGTCGTTCTTGTATTATTTTGTATTTATTATACTTATATAGTGCAATTGCATAGCGTGATTTGACTAGATGATCATTTGTGGAAAAGTGTGTGAAAGGGTTTAGTCTTTCCTGTGGGGAAGATTTAACCCGGGCATAAAATCCAGTGCGTATTAAGAAATAAGTTTATATTAATTGTAATAAAATTCATCATCATCACTATTGGCTCTACAACCCCTGGTGGGTCTTGGCCTCCTCAAGAGTCTTCCTCCACTCATCTCGGTTTTGTGCCAGCTCTCTTCAGTTTGGAAGCTCCAAGATAGATATGTCTTTGAGGACATTGTCGCTCCATCTTAGTCTTGGTCTTCCCAGGCTTCTTCGCCCTATTGGTCTTGAGTTTAGCAGGGACTTTGGTGCTTGATGCTCGGTCATTCTCTCCACATGACCAAGCCACTGAAGTCTTCTCAATTTTATAAATTTTGCGACGTTTAGCTCCTTAAACAAAGTATAGAGCTCATTGTTATAACGTCTGCGGCAAAATCCATTTTCTAGAACCGGTCTCAGCTGCGTACGTAATAAAATTATTATAATAATAAGTTGATAAAAATAGTTATTAAAATATAACGTGTAAGTAATAGTAATCAAATTATTTGTTAAATTAAGGAATTAAGGAACATCGTTTTCAATCATCGTTTTTAGTTGTAAGGATCCATTGTGATAAATGTTTTTTAAAGGTGTGCGGTTGGGTTTCGGTTTTTAGGTTCTCAGGGAGAAGGTTAAATATTTTAGGAGCTAGCTATATGAAATGTCTTCGAGCTGACGTGGTGTGTAGTGTAGGTACATTGTTGTCTCGGTAGGTTTTTGTTCTGGTGGTGCAATTATGATGTAAGAGGGTTTTTTCTTATATTTGAACATGAAATGCGTTACGGTACATTTTAGATGGAGTTGCCGTATGTTCGTAATTCAGGAAAGGGTCGAGTGGAGAGGTATCTTGTCGATCGCTTGTTGATAACACGTATTATCGTTTTATACGTTTTTTGTAGGGGATCAATAAATTTATGAGCACAGCCGCCCCAAATTATGATGCCATATACTAATTGGGAATTGGCAGAGATCATATTAAACTGTTTTTAGTATTGTAGGAGAAAGAATATTTCGAGTTCGAAAAACATAAGAGAGCTTGCGAATTCTGGGAGTAACCCAGAAATGTTTGTCTTTCTATTAAAAAAAAAAATTAGGACCCCCAGGTATTTTATATGGGATACTTTTTCCAAACTTGGGCAAGTACAGGAAGAGTAACGTCTTGGACAAGAGTGGATTATTATCTGGTTGTTAGTAGGTTGGGTTGCAGCAGACAGACTAAAGGTTAAGAATTTTTTTTTACCAGCATTGAGGGTGAGTAGATTATCATCTAACCAATTCTTTACAAGGCCTATACCATTTTGAGCTATGTTGAAAGCTCCTTTCCAATTTTTCTGTCTGCAAAGGATATTAGATTTCCGGTTATGGGTAGGTAACAGACTTTATTGATGTACATGAGGAATAAAATTGGCCGTTGAAAACTCCTCCAAATTGTATTGGTAAAGGGTTACTTAAGGCTACGTTATTAATTTTCACGGTTTGTGGTCTACCAGTTAGGTAAAAGTTAAAAGTTGAATCCCGGATGCCTATTTGAGATAGTCTTTCTAGAAGTATGGGGTGGGAAACTGTGTCGAATGCTTTGGCTAAGTCTAAGAACATGGCTAGGCAGGAATCGCCTTCGTGCAGGCTGTTTGTGATGTTCTCAGTCACATCTAAGATTGCAAATTCTGTACTATTTTTTTTTGGAAGCCAAACTGATTGGGCGAGAGAATCTTCTGGGTTTCCAAATGGGAGATAAGTCTAGTTTTAACAATTTTTTCAATGATTTTTTATACGACACTTAGCAATGAAATGGGTCTGTAGTTTTCGATATTTGTTTTATCGCCACTCTTGTAGATTGGGAAAACCGTTGCATGTTTTGGTTGGATAGGGAAGGAGTCGCTATTGAAGCTTATATTTACAATGTGTTTTAACGGTGTGATAATAAAGTGAGCTATGTGTTTTAGTATGTAAGGTGAAATTTTGTCAATACCTGCAGCGCTATTTGTTTTTATGGAAAGTATTGTGTCAAAAATTTCTTTAGTGGATGTGGGGGCTAGGAGAAGTGTGGGATGGAGAGAGTTCTGTAGTCTTACCCGTGAAGTTAGAATAATTAAAGTATTATTTGTAGTTTTAAGAATTTTGTTGGCTAAGTTCGTGCCGTTGTTACTAAAATAATGGTTGGCATGATCGGCTAAAGTTTTTGGGTCTTCGTGGACTTAGATATTTTCCCCATTAATAACTAGTGAATTGAATATTGAGTGAGTTTTTAATTTTTATTTTCTGAGATGTCATTGACTACGTTCCATATATAACATTTTTACTGTCATATACTGAATCTTAAAATTTTTTTTATAGTATTTTTGTTTGGTTATTATTATCAGGTTACTGCAAATGTTACGATTCTTCTTATAGAAACGGAAGAATTGGGGGTCTGGGTTATTTAGTGCTTGTTTATGGAGTCTGTCTCTTGTACGTATGCAGAAGATAAGGCCATTCATAATCCAAGGTTTTAGCTTCTTTTTTTTTGTTGGAGGCTGTTTCCATAGTTCTTTCAAGCAGAACATATATAATATGCCTGTCAATATTTAATCACACCCCAAAAAGTTAACGGCTCTTCACACTAGCAATTACTGTTGTGCAGTAAAGTTTTGCACGATGAGCGATTTGATTATTTGGAGACATAAAAAGACCTTTGTTTTTTTTAATTTCAAATGGAAAAAGAATTTATGTGTTTGTTGCAGGTTCTCGGTGATCACACAGTCTTCTTCTTCTTTTCCTCCATTTGCGCTTTTGGTCTCTTCTTCACTTGCGTCATCCTTCCAGAAACTCGCGGGAAAAGCCCTGAAGAAATGGCGGCCATCTTGTCGAAACGACGAAATAATTTTATGGTCTGACTAAGAAATATATCTATCTATTTATCTATCTTCTATATAAATAAAAATGAATTGCCAAAATGTATGTACGCGCATAACTTCCGAACGACTGCACCAAATTGGATAATTCTTTTTTTTTGTGTTCGTTATTGTAAGGACAAGTTTTGTATAAAACTACCGGTGAGCTCTGGCATTATGAAATTTTTATAAAAAAATTGCAATAGGTGGCACGCGAGCTGTTTTAAAACTGAATGTACTGAGACTGAATGTATGGAATGCGGAAGGGGTGAGGGAAACTCGGGTAGGGGGTTCACGGGAGGGGGGGGAGGGGAACCCGGAAAAGGAACCCGGGAGGGGAAACCGGGAGGAGAAGGAGGGGAACCCTAGAGGGGGGAGGGGAACTCGGGAGGGGAGTGAGTAGTGGAAAGGCGGAGTGGGAACGCGAGACGGGAAGGGCACGCGGGAGAGGAAGGCGAGGCGGATGGGAAACGGGACGAATGGGAAAGGACACGCAGGGTGAAATAATTTTTTGCATAGAAATGCATGCCGGAAACCAGCTAGTAAAATATAAATGTCGTAGTTGCTCTAAATGACAATACTAAGATTGTTGAAAGGCGGTAAATTATCGGGGGTTTAGAGGGGCCTAACTACAAAAAATGGTGTTTTGAGGTAAGCTTGGTTTCGAAAATGTTATAATCATATAAACTCTAAGTAAATGTTATAATCATATAAGTTATAATCATGTACTTATATGTGTCTGTCCTTCCCGTAATAAGTTTGTTTCTTAACTCATTGGAAATAATGTGTTACCATGTTTTTTTTTTGTAATACATTATAATTAATTAAATAAATAAAAATATCTATTAGTGACATGAAGCTCTTTCTCGAACATAGAGCCGTTTAAGAGATAATGATGAGCAAATTTTTAATTAGGGATTAATAATTGGAAGCCAACACAGGAACAAACTATATAAAATTTACAATAATCATGAGAACTACTGTATGGTTATGGGTATCCCACCTAATGGAAATTTGAGACAACAATACATTATCTACAGAAATTTGTTTAATATTCTTATGTAGAAATGTAAACAAGATTACTATACAAAACAACTTCAAAAATCTGATAATGATTCTAAAAAAACGTGGCAAGTAATAAATGAAATAACAAATAGAACACATAAAGTAAAAACATTCCATGAAAAAATTGTAACAGACGATAAAATAATAATAACGGACATAGGAAAAATTGCGAATAAATTCAACGATTTTTTTACAAATGTTGCCTCAGATTTAATAAATGACAATCCCTCATTTCAAAACAATATACATGAACTCACACAAACTCACATAAACTCTGAAAATACTCCTAACTTATCTCATTTTAAACGGGTAACTGAATCTGAAATTATAAAACACATCGACAAACTTAACTCAAATACAGCCAATGGTCCAGATGAATTAAGTTGTTTCACAATCAAGTCTATTAAACAACACATTTCCATGCCCCTGCAACACATTTTTAATTCCTGCTTTGAAAACAAACATTTTTCCAAATGCATTTAAATTCTCAAATATTGTACCAATACATTAATCTGGATCGGTCTCTAAACTTGACAATTACAGACCAATATCGTTGATATCCCAACTTGCAAAGATATTAGAAAAAAATATAAAGACACAAGTATTAGAGTTTCTAGAATCTAACGCACTTTTGTCCCCAAACCAATATGGTTTTAGATCATGACTTAGTACAGATGATGCTTTATTTAACATAACAAAAAATATATACACCAATCTTGACTCAAATATGAGACATATAACAATCTTTTTGGACTTAAAAAAGGCTTTTGATACCGTTAATCATAATAAAGTGATTAGAAAGCTTAATAACATAGGAATTAAAAATAATTGTTTGCCACTCTTAACAAATTATTTACTTGATCGTAGACAATCCACCAAAATTGGTGTAAATATTAGTAAACCAGCATCTGTGCTACATGGGGTTCCACAAGGAACAGTTATTGGTCCGTTATTGTTACTAATCTATATTAATGACCTGTGTAATATTAGTATTCCGGGAAAACTATTCTCATATGCGGACGATACTGCAATTACAGTTCATGGTAAATCCTGGGATGAGGTCTCTGAAAATGCAAATAAGTGCACATCCATTGTCAAAGAATGGCTCAATCAAAACCTTCTAACTCTGAACTGTGAAAAAACTTTTTATATTCCATTTTATAATACCAAAAAGGCAGCACCCTTAACTCCCTTAAATATAAGATTTCACAAAAATACTTGCAATCTTGTCTCATGCTCTAACTGTACAAAAATGAATACGGGAAATACAGTTAAATACTTAGGAATTATAATAAATAGATGGTCAACTCAAATGGACAGATCTCATCGAAAAGCTTGTAAATAAACTGAGGTATTTAACTTATATTTTTAAACGTTTAAATTACATTATCGACATTAAAATAATGAAATTGGTGTATCATGCTTTAGTGCAATCGTCAGTATCATATGGAATAATTGGATGGGGGGTGTGTATAATACGCCACTAGAAATAACCCAAAAATTAATACTAAAAATAATGTTGCATAAAAATATGAACTACCCCTCCTTGCAATTATTCCAAGAAGCTGGACTGTTAGAGATAAGAAAAATTTACTGTATTCAATGTTTAAAATACATATTTTCTCGAAATATTATTTTTCCAAAAAACGAAAACCGATTTAGTAATAGGTTAAATAATGTATTTGAAGTTCCACTGTGTAAAACTAGGCTAGCGCAAAGACATGCATATTTTATTTCACAAAATATGTATAATTCTCTCTATAAGACTACAGAAATTGATTGTAAAAACATATCCTCCTTCAGCAAATACAAACATGTTATAAGGTCTTGGATAAATACCGTTGATGCAAACACTTACTTGCTGTAATGTCACATCAACCTGATGTTACTTAAAATGTCGTTTGAATTGTAATTCAGTAAGCACTAATTTTATTTTGTTGTCAATTTGATTTTATTTTTTAATCTCTTCAAAGATATAATGTACTTAATGAGTAAATTTTAACTGGTAAGTTTTAAGATTTTCACGGCCAAAAGCATTTTCGTTATTTGTTTTTGGGGTGTTATGCCGTGTTGCGCTACCTCCTTCTTTAGCCAACGTTTCGGACATCGTTGCAGTGTCCATCATCAGGGCAGATCCGGCAGATCCGGTAGATGTGACACATCTACCGGATCTAAATTTCCATTGGCTAACGAAGGAGGTAGCGCAACACGGCATAACACCCCAAAAACAAATAACGAAAATTTTTTTAACTGTTTTAAAAACACACAAGTATACCCACGAACTGGCGATGCCTATGTGGGATTTTTTTGGTTAATCTGCTATTTTGTATTTTTCTCTACTTTTAAAAAAAAAGTCTGTATGTATTGTAAAATTACCAATGTATGTACCAAAAAAATAATTAATAAAAAATAAAAAATTTAAGAAAATCTAGAAATGTAGACATAAAATTAGAAGCACAAGGGCATATCGCCTGTTATGCCTTTGTGAAATTAAACAAATATCTTATTACTAGCGTCACACTGACCTAACACTTGTTATTCAGGGAAGAACAAAACGTTAATTGGTTGATTATCAAATAGTTTCAATAGGTTCCGAAAAAATAATCCACACATGATCGATTTTTCATATAATTTTGATGAAGTATTATTTAGAACCCTTCTATGAATTTGAAGAACTTTACTTTTTTTCTTTCTTTTTTAAAAAGAAAGACAAATATTTCTGGTTTACGAATAAACTGCCAATATTTTGAAGACTCCCGCTACCATCACAGTAATGGGAAAGTATTGCCTGTGTCGTGATGGAGGACTTCGCCGAGGAATTGAACTTACTACTCATGGATGGGATCCAGAAATCCAGACGTAATGCCAACTCAGCCACTGACCGGTCAATGTAATGCTCCAATACCATTTACAGTGGAAAATATTAAAGATTTGAAGGATTTTTGAACAGTGGATATTATTCTTCCAATGGAAGCTATCTTCCCAATAAGCTTTCCATTGATATGCTTGGTGTTACTCTAAATGACCAGCTCAGGAACGACGGCTATATCGAAGCCAGAGTCAAGTTAGCCTCTCAGAAACAGGGCGTACTGTACAGGGCCACCAAATACTGCGAATAATACACAAATTCTAACTATGTACAAATAACCCCATGGTTGAATTTGGCAGCCTACTTTGGTCTGGAGCCATAAAATACTTGAAAAAAATTCTTGACTGTGCAGAAAAGGGCGGTGCATTTGATAGAATCCCCTATCTTTACAAACGGATTGCAATCGTTCAAACTTGAACTGCTGGCGATCTACCTCAATATTATTCGACTCCGATGTATCGACTCGACTATGACAGGCTGCAAGTATGTGTACATCTAGGTTGGCATTTTGGTAATTCAACCACAGATTTTCAAGCGCCGGGGGGGGGGGGGGGGGTAGAAATTGCGGCCTTATTTTATATCCCATGTGACGAGAATTCTTCCAATATAAATCATGTTTATAAATCTACTTAAAAGCTACTAAAAATTTGTAACTGCTTTCGGAGATCGAGAATGGTATCCATGTAAAAAGATTTAGCATGTTATTTGATTTATCGTTATATTGTGAACACAAAACTGGTCTCAATTAAATCTGTATGTGGTGAATTAAAACTACACTCAGAACATGAAAATGGTTTCTCTTTGATTCTGGCAGCACGTAAACGGTGTATTTAAAAAAAAAATGGTGAATATAAGGAACTTTCTTAGAAGGTGGGAAAAAAGGAAGCGTAAAGCGATGTAGCAGACTGGATGATGAAGTCCACATAAGATTCACATTTCACATAAAAATGTTTCAACTATGCACAGATTGTAATAGGTATTAAACCAACAGTATAATTTTGATGATTTTAGTAAACTTCTTTCGCACTTGCATTCGAGAACACGACGTAGAAACTTAGTCATGGAAAACAATGTTCGCGTGTTAACGGTTATCGGTTTCGCCATAGAATAAGTAATGAAAAACTCCATGCTCATTTCAATCGGTCCAAAATGTAAATGCGACAATAATATGAATTGAAACAGATAATATTAAAAGTGCCGCCCGGGGTAATTCTTCCCCCCAATCGTTATTAAAATGATACGTTTTACTTCTGCCGCACCGCATTTTGTATTATTTATTAATAAACTTCATATCGCCTTATAGTTACAACTCGGACTAGCTGACTCATAAATAAACCAAACCCCACACTAGAAACGAGACCGATAACTTCGTTCTTCAAAGGGGGGAAATTTTCGACAACATTTCACCATGAAGCTGCAATAATTGGACGATTTTTTTTCTGTGGTGACTTGTGACGTCACACACCTTAGATGAGGATAGAGTGAACAATAAAAAAAGGCGCGACCGTTGACAACATAAGATCCAAATAAATTATAAACAAAAAGTCATGAAAAATGTGCGGTTTTATTGAGGCCTAATTGAGTATCATCTGAAACAAAAACTGTGAAAAGATCTATTTACATCGGCAAATTTTCTCGAGATCGACTCTAAAAGCACTCGCGATCGATCGGTCGATCGCGATCGACGGTTTGGGTACCCCTGCTTTAGAGCAAAGGTGTCGTGTGGGAATTCTTTCCTTGCTATAACGATATTTTAATGGAAGATGCTCCAAGGAACTATCGTCATCGTTCACGTCGGCACCGGTGCACAGTTAGTTGGGAAACACGCCAAAACATGTGTACACAGTTGACCTTTAACATTTGAGAGAGGGTCGTTTCTACGACTCTTGAGTTCTTGAGTTCCCGACTGTGGAATGATTTGCCGACTTCTGTGTTTTATCCCCAAAGATGACATAGGTCCTGGGGGAAAATATTTGCCTCAGGGCCTCGTGTGTGAAGATAAAGTAAGAGGATAATAACATAGCTCCGCCCTAGAAAATACTGGTAGTTCATAGATTTTGTTAAAATTATGATATTTATATTATTTCTCTATTTATAATAGGAATCAAGAGGATTTTACATGTTTGTAAATAATAATAATGGCTAAATATATAGGTAGAGACACACAGGCATATCTCAATAAATTTATTCAATTGTACCGGGCCCATGATAATTGTTTTAAAAAGTGTTTTTATGCGGTGTGCTTGTTAAAGTATTGCTGAATATTAAGGAACACAAAGGCAATCCGTCAATTTTTATAATTTTATATTTTTTTGTGAAAAATATGTAATTTATGAAATGTGACGATATGTTTATTGATAAAAAAAGTATTACACTTAAATGGGTTTTAATTTCTGAGTTTCAAAGTATCAAAACTGTAGATATGCCCCTGTGATCCTCAACTCTCTTGTCAAGTATTGCTGTATAGTTAGGAACACAAAGGCATATCTCATTCATTTTTCACAAATATATTTTTTTAATCATCACGAGTCTTTAATAATTACTTAAAAATATGTTTTTCAAAAAGTGTGATAATGTATTTTGTGTTTACTAAAATGCCTTTTGTTTTCAGAGTTTCAAAGCATTCAAAAGTTTAATTGTTTATCTCAAAACTATGTTTTTGTAGAGAGGCCCCTGTGACCCTAAACCCCCGTTATTAAAACTTAAGTTGACGGTGACCGGTTACCTCAACTTTCAAAAGTTACCAAAAGTGATGACAAATTAGGTTAAATAGTTTATTTTTTTGTAAGAAAAACTCTTTGTTTATAACTTGAAGATTATTACCATCTTTCTCATTATCTTCTTCTTCAATGATATATTATGTAATATATCATTGAAGAAGAATATAACAATAATAATCTAAACGAAAATATGAAAGAGAACAAGACACAGAAAAACGGAAAAAAACAATGCTCGCAACTGGGACTCGAACCCAGACCACTCTTTTAACCGGGACATGCGCGTTAACCAATTTCGCCATTGCCACCTTCTGTCAAACCGTCATATTTTTCAATCTTATATTTCAAATTTTAGAATAAACGATATTATCTTCTACTAATTCTTTTTAATTCTAATATGGAATGGTACTTTCGTAGGACATTCTGAAAAGAAGTGAATTTATTTTTCGTATATTTCAATGTTCGTTATCAAAAAAAGTCATATTTTGAATATTTTATCAAAATAAAAAATATGTGATCTCTTAGCGAGAGATAGCCATCAAAAAAAGAAAGAAAGATTTAGAAAATACCACTTTATGTATTTGTATGCTAAGATAATTAATAAATGCTATAAAAATGCAAAAAAACGTGTATTATTATATTTGATTTTCGATATTACATTCTATGTCAACTGATGACTTAGATAAGACAGTATACAGGGTGTAACAGAACGTACCCGAGGGATTTTAACCATTGATTCCTGACATTATATGGAGCAAAAAATGTAAATGAAATTTTGGTCTCCGGTGATATTTTTGATGTTTTTTATTTTTTCTACAAAAACATAAAAAAAATGGTAGGTGTTGGACAGTTGGAGGCGGGTTGAGGGGTTGGTCGGTTATTCGGCTGAGTGACCAATGACAACAAGTGGAAGAATTTTTTTTTGTTTGAATTTGAAGAAAAAATAATATGTCACAAAAAAGTCACCGGAGACCAAAATTTCATTTACATTTTTTACTCCAAATATGCTCAGGAATCGCTAGTTAAAATCTCTCGGGTAAGTCCTGTTACACCCTGTATATCACAGAGGAGTACATCTGTGCGAGTAAATTGTGCACTGAGTATTTGAAAATAGCTTTTTTTTTTAATACTAGCTGGTTCCCGGCATGCGTTGCTAAGCCATTTAATAAAGAAATTGTTTCTCCTTGCGTGTCCTTTCCCATTCTTCCCGTTCCCTTTCGGCTTCCCCTTCCTCTCCGGCGTACCCTTCCCTTCTCGCGTTCATGCTCCACCTTCCCAACCTTCCCTCTCTCCACTTCAATCCCCCCTTTCCTGAATTGTATTTTTTTAATGAAATGTGATTTATACTTTTCACGCTTGTATGCATACTATGTTTTTTTTCTTCATAAATTCATATTTATAAGCGTTTTTAACCTCCTGTTTATAAAATAACGGAGTTACGTATTTTTCGCATGTATACAAATGGAAATAGTAATATCAAGGTACATAGACCTATGGAGTTACAAACAAACTTACTAAGGCAGTCCTTAATAAGTTTGTCAAAGCTCACCAATTACTTTTAAAAAATATTTTGCATATCAAGCTGCTTAATATTCTTGTTGTAAGTAAGCCTTTACGTAGTACCTAATATTGAAAAATAAATAGTAGAGTTTTAATTTTTTTTTGTTTACAGCCACCATGAACCGCAAAAAAAATATTGTGCAAAGTAGCTGAGCCACACCATACCAAAATCAATACAAGAGTATCAAGAGCCCCTATTCGACTACCACGTTCAATTAAAATTTTAGAGAAATTAAACGTGAGCACAAAATTTCAGTTGCCACAGTTAAAAAAATTTAGACCTGATTTTAGTCATGCAAGTACATTTATTGTTCAGAATGATGGGTCTTTGATGACGGTACCTGATGAAAGCCAAGAGAATATTGACCCGAATATGGTCGTCGAAGGAACACCCAGCACTGTCATGATAACTAAAGATGGTAGCCTTACTAATGTACATTTATGTAACCCATGTTTGCCATCGGATTTAGAAAATTTTCATGCCAGTGATGAAATGGTTCCAAGCACTGCGACTGTAGCCCCCGATTGTGTTCTGCTGACTGCTAAAGATATAGGTGATTCTAACTTGTTAAAAATCTTCCACGACCTAACAAATACCACAAACCTTGCCGTTGAAAATACCGCCATCTTTACTTGCAGTGAAGAAGACCTTCACCAGGAGGAAACAGTTATTGACCAACTCTCGGCTAATATTGCAAAAGTGCCTAACAAAGACACGCCTTCAATTGTTCCTTACGCTGAAGAAGATGGAGTCAACATCTGCAGTTTTTGTCCCCACCATTCTTCTCCATGACTATAACTCGGTTAATACATCAATAATATCGTCGAAAGAGGCCTCTCTTATACCTTCCACTGATGGGATGAACCTGCAGCCTATAGTTATTGTACCAAACGATTGTGATTCAGTAGTTGGTTCAAATTTACCTGGTGATGACGCTTCTATTGAAAATGAAGGCAATGAACCAAAACGAAACCGAAGATCGAAAAAATATGAAACCAAAGAAAGTAATTGGTCTGTGAGAATTAATAAAAAAAAAACGAGAAAATGAAGAACTTTACTTGGGGAGGAAAAAAGTTGGCGAAAGGTGGAAGTATGACCTGCTAAAAGGCGAGAAGAAATTACATCCTAAATACTATTGCAAATTATCAAAGAAGGACTCATCTAAATTACAATGTCTAAAACTGACGGAGCAAAATAGGCAGGACATATTTGACTCATTTTGGAAATTAACATGGGCAGAGAAAAAAGGTATGATTACCTAAAACTTTGGTAATTGTAAAGCCAATTCAAAGAAAACGCGGGTTGGCGGAAATTTCCCGAAGAAATACATCAACCGGAACTTTTTTTGAAATGCAAAAGTGACAGACTAAGAGTTGGCAAACAAATGTTTTTAAATACATTATGCATGGGAGAATGGATCATAAAAAAGTGGGCAAAGTGCGATCCTGCTCCCTGCTTTGTTAAAGAATCCACTAACAATGGAAAAAGTGATCAAATAACCGCTTTGCATCGTTTTTTCGATTCTTTGCCAAAAGCAGAATCTCACTACTGTAGATGGCAATTATCTAGATTATACCTAGAACCTCTATGGGAATCTAAAAACAAGCTTTACAGATGCTATGCAAATAATTATTGCCAAGAAAATAACGAACAACCACTTTCTATTGCCACTTCTCTTAAGACATTTGATTAAAAAAATATGTCCTTCTTTCACCCAAAAAAAGATTTATGTGACACCTGTGAATCATTTAAAGATTTATGTGACACCTGTGAATCATTTAAAGATTTATGTGACCCCTGTGAATCATTTAAAACAGGAAACATTTCTGAAATCGTTTACAAAGAGCACATAACATTGAAAGAAGAAGCAAGAGAATAAAAGATCAATGATAAACAATCTAATAATGAAGGTTTTACCATGGATTTGCAATCAGTTCTCTTGAGCCGCAAATCCAACGTTTCTTCCATGTATTACAAGACTAAACTGATAGTTCACAATTTTACAATGTACGACCTAAAACACAAAGATGGGTACTGTTATATTTGGAATGAGTCAGAGGGCGGATTAACGGCAAACGAATTTTCGTCCATTATAGTACAAATGCTGGAAGAATTTACTGAAAAGCATCCTCTTCAGCTTCGCAACGCTACACTTTCTAATGCACTCTTGAATTTTTCAATTCTAAAGAACATAACAATTGTGCAAAAATATTTACAAAAGGGCCATATACAAATGGAGGCCGACAGTATGCATTCTGCCATAGAGCGAAAGATACGAAATATAAACGTACCTGCAAGATTACCTGTATAAAAAGATAAATGTACCTGCAGATTACGTGTTTATATATATATATATATACATATTTATTTTAAAACATGTCTCGTAACCTGACGAACCGAGTATCATTGAAACTCACGATCATCCGAGAACTATTGTTCATCAGAGGAAACAACAAAACGCCACACATACGAGTAGAAAACTTTTTTATTCTTCGAACTATCTGGGTTTGGCAAATCTTTAAATTCCTCAATACCGTTTTGTTAAAATTATTATTTTTAAATGCACTGCGATTTTTTAAATAAAATCTTTAGACTAACAGGGCCTCTCACATTTATTTATTTAATTTTATTTATTAATTTCCAACGCCCTGGTGGGCTTTTACATGACAAGTTTATAATACAGGTTTTTAAATAAAAAAGATAAACTATAAAAATATAACTAGTAAACATCATATGAAAGGCAGGTATACAGATAAATTTAAGGAAAGATAGTGCATTACAATGAAAGAGAAAGTTTCTAAGTTGTAAATGGCATAGAAATAAACTAGTAGGTATGTTAGTAATTATGATATTAATTATTAGCTCATTTTGTTTTACAAATTTAGAAATGTCTTGGGAAATTATTATTTGGCTTACCTATTCTTGATCTGCATGGTAATCAGCTTAGTAATATTGGTGACCAGTTTTATATTTATTTCGTATGTTGTCTGCGAATTTGGCTGCCTTTCTTCTTTGAAATTATATTATTCAGGTAATTTGTATTTCTTTATATTCTTGATATTATTCAGGTAATTTGTATTTGAGGCACTGCTGAAAACCAGCTGCTTTCCAGGAGAAATCCTGAATTGTAGCTGAGCAGTGACCGTTTCATCAATAGAATCAATGATAAAAGAAAAAATGTGTATTGCAAAAAAAAATCTATCGACAAAAAAACGTTTTACACACCAGATTTAAATATCCGAGTTAAATTTTCCCCACAGGAAAAACTAAACCCTTTCACACACTTCCCCAAATGATCATCTAGTCAATCCACGCTATGCAATTGCACTATATAAGTATTATAAATACAAAACAATACAAGAACAACATGTCAACCTACCAGAGACCAAAGGGGAAAATAATTCACTGACTCCAGATATTTTCATATCAGAGGGTTCGGCTCTGATGAACTCCTAATTGGACCTATAAATCCTACTGATCCCTCAATATAAATATTTAAAAAATCTTTTGTAATCCTACATGTATTTAAAATGACTGATTTTTGCATGTTTAAATATAAATTCTTTGACAAATGCCTAAATCTAATATGCCTAAATTTTGAATGAGAGTGCTAGGTATAATGCCAGTAGCCGAAATAACAAATGGTAATATTTTTATAGTCTGAGAATGCCAAATTCTTTTAATCTCATTTCCTAAATCTGTATAGTTTCTTATTTTTTAAGAAACAGATTTTTAAATATTACAGGAATTTGGAATGATATAAGTTACTTTTTTAAATTTTGTCATGTAAAACTATATCAGGTCTATTATGACTAATTGTTCTGTCTGTTAGTATAGTTTTATCATAATATATTTTATAAAATTGATATTCTAAAAATGAATTTGGTTCATATTCATAATATGGTACTATATTACGGCAGTCAATCAAGTTATGTTTAATTAGCAAACTTTGGTGGATTATTTTTAAAACCTGATTGTGCCTAAATGTATACTCGGACGGCGCTAAAACAGAACATCCCGATATACTATGTATGTTCTATAGTTTCCGGAAAAGCCAAACATTTTCTACATAAATCTTCAATTTGATTTATTTCTTTGATTATATGCTTCCTATAATTTTTAGTGTTAATGACTTTATCTTGAATGGCAGGCATAAATCCTTCTATTTCTGCGCTCAACTCTCCAATACTCAACCATTTGTTTGACGAAAGTTTGTAAACATACATTTGGTTAAGATAATTGAAGTGTTTTACGTGAATAATTTTATTTGACCAGGAATCTAATAATTCCTGGTTAGTATTTATAAGAATGTTGGCATTCTCGTCATATAAATTTAAAGGTGTAAATTATTTTGTGCATTTCTGATCTATTAGCTTTCCTATGGAAAAAAATTCTAAGCATTTCTACCTGATTGTGTTTCAAAGACGCTATTTTAACTACACCTCTACCTCCTAAATTTATAGGTAAATTAATTCGCACTGTAGCTGAATTTGGATGATGGCAATTAAACTTTGTTAACGTAGTTCTAATTAATCGTTCTAAACTATCTAAATCTGTATTTGGACCATTTAATTATGCCAAATGAGTACGTTAATAGAGGTATTGCCCAAGTATTTATTGCTTTTACTAAATTTTTAGCAGATAGATTGCATTTTTCTGATCCTAGTTTGAAATTTAATCCTAATATCATTTTTAATACTAGTGTAATCTAATATTCGATTGCGGGTATCCTAAATATTTATAAACCTCACCTCCTTTCTTTCATACTTTTAATTTTGAAATTTCTAAATATACCCTCGTCTCCATCTACAATTTTGACTTTCTCTATATGGATCATTCTACATTTATCTAAACCAAAAGTCATTTTAATATCATCTGAAAATTTTTTAACTACCTTAATCATTTTCTTTAAATTGAATTCATAATTTGAAAATAATTTTATATCATCCATATATAATAGATGTGAAACTATACTACTCTCTCTTGTATTACCCTTAATTTTTATTCCAAACTTGCTTTAATTAACATTTTAGATAGAGGATTCAATGCTAAGCAAAACCAAAGAGGACTCAATGAGTCTCCTTGAAAAATCCCTCTTTTTATTGAAATGCCCGGTACTACTATTTTCTTACCTTTTAAATTAACTAGTAAATCTGTATTCCAAAAGGACATAATATTTATTATTATTACTATTACCTTCTTAATACCATTAATAATCAAATATGTATCCAGCAAATAAAATGAAGATTATATAAAGAATATGTTTATTAAAAATGTTTTACTCTCAACAATAAATAAATATATAAAAATCTTTAAATGATTCGATAATATCACACAATTTTGTTCACTGTTCTTAAATTTTAGACACAGTCCTAATCTAAATAAATTTTTGATTTATTGGAGAATAAATTCTCTATCATCCAGTGCTTTATAGTATTGTACAAATAAAATTTGTGAATTAGGCACTTGATTGTGTATTTCTGAATTCAAGTTGACAAAATTTAATTTGAAGGTGTACGGAAGGGTATGGAGATAACGGCCACCAAAAAATACTCCGTCATAAAATACTGTTTCCATTCTACAAAGTATGGTCTAGATTAGTTCCTGACCACGTAGGTCGTGACCTTTCCATTATCGTTGATGGTTGTCTGGGCTTCCTTGTGGGAGGTCTTCTTCCCACCGATGTCTGAAGAGCTCGCGAAGGAAGAAGTGGATACTCCATAGGAGCCACCTGGCTTGGGTCCATCACTCTGGAATCTGGTGTTTATATTTGGGCTTGCCTGAAAATTTATAAATAAACATTATAACTTGGGTGACGTAGTGGACTCTGGACTTTCTTTCAAAGACCCCAAAAATGGTGCAAATAAAGTTTCGACAATGACAGTATGTTAATTCAGCCAGTTTCACAGAACTTGATCAATTCATCAAAGTTCACGTTAAAGCTTTGGAAAAGTTCTGTTAATTTTGATTTATTGTGGTTTATAGGTTAGTCATGTACTCGTAGATTCAACATCCTTAAGTAGATTTCAATAGTACAGTTATAGTCGAACAGATACCAAATGCACTCCCAAAATTTCACACGGAGATTAACGTACAGCAAAAACTTCGAAAAACCCAAACTCGAAAGGCACTCTACCATTATATTATTAATATTTATATTTTTAATTTCTTATTATTTATTCAACCCTCAAAAATTCCGTTTTTCTGAAATATAATTAACTGGATTATAGAAACAATATTTCAGACGATACCTAATAATTATACGCTGCGAAACAAAATTTAGAAATTCCAATGGCGGTTATTCCCGTTAATTAGGCGACTAAATCCTTTGGAAATTCTATTGTTTTTTACTATCATGCTACTATAAAAGCAAATAGTTAATGATTCTACATTTAAGAGTAATGATAATAAGAGTGATCTAAGACTGCACAGCCTGACCCTGTCTCCCCATCCAAACTGTGCGTGTGGTGACACAAACCAAAGAGCCGAGCACATTCGATGAGATGAAATGTTGGAAGGTCTGAAAGTAACTACGAGACCAGCATGGAATGCAGATCTCGTGTCGAACAGGGAGAATCTCGAATGCCTGAGGAAATTTACAAGGATCTGGGTTGAGAGATGGCCTGAACTTAGAGTCGATGATTAAATTTAACTTCATTGTGTGTTTAGTATCCAGGTGTAATTGCTCCTGCAATCCATGGTCACCCTTTTATTTTACTTCTACTACTACTATTGCCCGGATTTTTATTATTTCGCACTGAAACTGTTTATTCATGTATTTATGTATCATGCTTTCTTAGGTACCACCTTCAACAGCCTCTTTAACATCTAAAATTTGTCTCTATTTCTTGCTTTTTAATCATTGTTTTCTCTCTCTTAACTTGATATTATTAATAACCTTACCAGTATATACTACACTTGCAACTTTCATTTTATTCTTTTTTTTTCTAAATCTAAGATATATTTCAATCAAGTTTTGCGTGTCTGGACTTGCATAAGTAAGGAGCCGGATCGTAAGGAGCCGGAACGGAACTACCATTTAATCATTTTGTATTGTCTTACACTCCATCAAGGGGGTGGACTAGACCTATGACCGTGCATCAACTGAGGAGATGACTCCCAAGGCAGCGGTTGCATAACCCGCCCGCGCCTCCACCGTCGCCATGAGCGGGCCTGAAGACCAACCGTTGCGGACCGGTGCCCTTCCGCCCTGCCTCCGGTGACCCGATGCTCACTTTTATCCCTAGGGTCTTCAGGTCTTTCCCTCTTTAATTCCAACACTTTCTTCGAGGGCGTACCGGGAAGCCGGCTTAGGGGCGCGGACACCGAGTCCCGCTTGCGACTGGACTGATGGCTCCGCTTATCCTCGGCGGAACTGCCGGACGACTGCAACTCAGTTGCTTTGGTTAGGTCGTACAATCTCATCATAATAATGTTTTTTTTTCTAGTAACTTTCCCTCTTTTCTATTAATAAACTTTGTTTTCAGCTATATCCAGTGGCGGAGATGAGACGTGATACTGTGAAATAAATAACTAACACCATGTACGCACTCGCATACTGCCTGCTAACAATGTATGCCCGGACATTGGAGGTCTAGAGTCATTTTAATAAAAAATAGCTTCTTTATAAATAAAAAAATTAGAGTCCTGACGTGTACGGTGAAGGAGAAAACCATCTGTTTCCTTAGAACGCCGTGGGAAAGTGGTGGGCAACCTCCAGTGATTCTACATTTAGTAGTAAGTAGTGTATTGACTTCATAAGATCAAAAACCTATCCAATACTTTATTTTCGATTTAGTCTTCTTTATTAATGTCATTTTGTTTCCGTTTGTTTATCGACGTGATTGTAATTTTACATATTGTGTGATCTAATATCAGTGCTTCAAGTAGATAATACATATTTAAAATGGTGGATGTAAATCAACGATACGAATTGCAGGCAGGTAAAAAAACGATGGTTTATAATGTTATCAAGTTTTTCCAAAACATCCGTGGCAATCCAGATTACATCAAAACATTGAAATTCAAGCAAGTACATTTATTGGCAGCAGTGGCTTGCGGCGTCAACCTATCGAACATTCGAAGAATGTTGTCGGAAGCTTCTCATTTTCCGTACGCAGAAGAAGTAAAAAACCTAAAACGGTAACGGGATTGGAGGATTTTAAAAAGGATGTTATGCGTCGCAGTGTGATGTATTTTTATGATAATGGCCAATATCCAACTCTTTAAAATTTTAACAAGGTTCTGGTGGATAAAACATTTTTTTCGGGATCTCTTGAGTCATCGCGATGTATTTTTCATGATATTGGTTTCCAATTCAAAATACGCAATGATGGAAGAAAATATTTAATGGGAAGATTAGACATTGCTACAACTCGGGTAGACTTTTTGAGAAAAATGAATGAAATAAGATCACCCAGCGACGGACGGCAAATAGTCTATTTGGACGAGACTTGGGTGAATCAAAATCATTCGATTACACAGCAAAATAGTGAGGGCAATGGGGGTTTAAAAGTGCCAATTGGAAAAGGAAGCCGGCTGATCATTTTACATTGTGGTTCAGCGAAAACTGGTTTTATAACGGGGAGTAAATTAATATTCCGTACGAAAAAGGTTATGTCGAATAGAGATTACCATTCTGAAATGAATTCTAAAGTCTTCATAAATTGATTTGAAAATCAGTTTGTAACATTTCTCGAAGAACCCTCTGTAATTGTAATGTTATTTTGTTTTTTTATTTGTTTTTCAGTTTTTTAGAGAAAAATGAATATTTTAATTACAAATAAAAAAATTACCGATGTGTATTTTATTGTAAAAAGTATGTTATTTTATGTTGATGTGCACATTTAGATATTTTTGTCTTTGAAAAAAATATATTTTTTTAAATCCCAGCCGGGGGTAAAAATCAAATATTGTTTAAATTTAAATGTTTCATAAATTGGTTACCGCTTTATTAATTAGCATCAGATAAAACCTGTCTAAGAATTTTCTTGATTCTGAAATAAAGGTATGTTTAAACACCTACGCATTTTTATACAATCCTTAAATTCAGACTTTAAAACAGTCCCGAAGATAATAAAAACATTTTGTTAAATAAAATTAAATTTAAGTCGTGAACCTTCGCGTGTTGCTTTACCTGTACATTTTATTACTGACTTTGAACTTTGACCGTTCATTTAGTTTCTGTTTGACAAAGTTAGTGTACGTAGTTCTGTGGTATCTCAACAGATGTCAGTTAAGTAGTTTCAGAAAAGAGTATGAACTATCGTCGTTCGCGTCTAATATACTAACGGTTACGTAAATAGAGGACGACATATGGTAGATGGTTAGACTCCATCATTGTCCACTTAACTTAGAATAACTAAGAGCCTCCTGAAGACAGGACGTTTGGTCAAGTTAAATATTCATTGTAAACATTAAGATAAACGTAAATAAAGTTATGTGTTCTTGACAAACCTCGATCTTATTCTGAATTACTGGAATTAATAAACAATACAGTTATTTTTAAAGTTCAGTGAAACAACTGGCCATCAGTGTGGAAGGCCTGCAATCTTGATTAATCGAGTTATATTTAATGGCGTCGTACCACTGGGTCGGTATCGGTAAGCAATCGACATAAACCGAAGACCATGTGTAGAAAATTCTGGTCCACAATGTCTGGGCTGCAACACGTAGCGAACTTTACATTTTTGTGCAGTGTCTTCGGTTTATGTCGATTACTTACCAATAACGACCCAGTGGGACGACGGGCTTACTCTTATAACTTATATCGGCCTAAAGGAGACTTTTAATTACCCATTCAGATTAAATTCGAAATCTGTGCTCACCGTAAACTTATTTATTACAAATCATTCTTTAAAAATCATAAGTCCACTCCATTTGTGTTCTAAATTTAATTTTAATTTGTCAATGTTATGGTGGATCACACGTACTGTATAAACAAATATCATTGTTTATAATATTGCCAAAGAACTTTTCTATTTCGATTTTTAATTTAATAAATGATGTTTTAAACCACAGTGGAATTTATCTCTTTTACAAAAAGTATAAAATTGAATTTCTACAGCGCAATTTTGTTATGTTTCGCCTCAAATGAAGAGTGTCAAAATCTTCCATTGAATCATTTAATAATGTGATCAGAACAAATTACTTAAAATAAAATCAAGGCTGAACAATTCTAATCATCCTTGAGAAATACGTAGTAAAATTATGTTTCAATGATTTAACGAATATTGTTAATTTAGTGGTAAGAATTTAAGATAAGTAGGTTAGTAAACACCTGGACTCCAGGCAAGGTCTCATTCTCAGTTGATCTTTCAGTTCTAGTGAAGTGAAAAACTTTCACCACTCTTGAACAATGCTATTTTAATTTAGGTTGTTTTATTACATTTCTCAAGCATCACAGCTCTGCCATGGATCATGGTGAATTGTTTCCAAGAAGTCCGGATCGTTGATCAATAAATGTAGCTAATAATTCCAAAGTCCTCGACATTGTCAATCGTTAAGTTCTTGTGGAGGAAGTTTGTGGACTTTATTGATAGGTTAAGCCATTCGTACATGGAAATACTTATGAGCAACTCAAATTTCGTGCGCGTGGCATACGCGCTGCTCGTGGGTACCCGCCATACAATTTTACTAGTGCTCGTACACGACACTGCGCGTCGATTACGGGTTTGACGCCAGTTGCATGCTAAAGACAGTGTTGGTTGCGCGCTACGCGAGTTGCATTCACATCTATAACTCGCTACTACTAGTCGAAAATGGCGTCCGAAAATGATTGGAATGTTATATTCGTTCTGGAGGTGGGAAAATTAACTGAGAAGGCGTGAATTGAGGTGAGAAAAAAAGTCAATTTGACATCATTCTCGTGAAGTTCCTTGGCGGCACAATTATTATTTATTTTGTGGTATATGTGAACCCAAAAACTTATTTTAACATGTAAAGATGAAGAAGAACAATATATTGTGTCCGCTGCTAGAGTCGCTTGACATCGTATTAATTCCACGATGGCTTTATTAAAAAATGATCCAAGGTCAGTATATATCGGAGAGCGCCGTGTACGAAAACCAGCATTAAAGAGTAGAATATAGGTAGGCTACTTGTGGTTGCGTCATAGTCACGTAGCTTGTGAGTATCTCCTTGTATGAAGGGCCTTTGAGATAATTATGAGTACCAAGGAACTATTAGAGAACCTACAGCACTCCCATTCTCAAAGATGACATAGGGCCTGAGGAGAATTATTTTCCTCAGGGCCTGGTCCTTCAGATCTAGTGTGGTGAGAGACTTTCACCATTCTATGGTGAATTGTTTCCAAGAAGTCCGGGTCGTTGATGAATAAATGTAGCTAATAAATCCAATGACTTCGTCGTTGTCAATCGTTGGGCTCACTGTGTGGAGGGTGTTTGTGAACTTTATTGATAGATTAGAGATTATAGTAGTAATACGGAACTATTACAAAAGGAACTTACAGCACTCTCAGGATAGATGTTTGCAGACTGGTGGCCCCCACCGGGTCCGAAGGACGCGCTGGCCGACGCTCCGGGGGCGTTGTCATTGAAGTTATAGCTGTACTCGGGCGAACCTCCGAACCGGTTGCTGGAGGCAGTCTGGAAAGCCTTCTGAGCCGCTTCCCAAGCCGCTCTCTGGTCTTCAATATTCTTCTGGAAGACGCTGAAAAACATACACAACCAACGTCTTTAGTCATCCTTGAATGGCACATTTGCGCATTTATTAATCTAGTACATTTGCGGTGAAATAATTTGACTGGCCTTGAACTGATGAACAGAGATTGAGAGCAACAACAACAAAAAACACGTTCTTAGATAAGTACACAGGTATTTGGTTGATTTATATAGAGGGTGATCAAAATCGAATAGCTGTTTATTTTTCTGCTTTGGGTAAAGCAGTGGTTTAAATATTGATCTGGGTGCATCGACCAAGCCTGGCTGACCTTCTGGGCCCTTTCGTAAATCAACTTTCTGGTGTAGAATACGCTTTTGGAAAGGGATGAAAAATACACAACCAACATCTTTAGTCATCCTTAAAGTATTATAGTGTCTTGGTACATTTGCGGTGAAATAATCTGATTGGCCTCGAACTGATACTGATGACCGAAGATTGAGAGTAACAACAACCATTTCTGATGAAAAAATTTACAATAATATATTTTAGAGTTCTTGCCTAAAATGACTATTGCCTAAATGTCGAGAGACCCAGAGATATCATTTATCACACTGTCAATGATCTTTATGTATCACAATTTTATTATGTTTTTTCTGCTTTTACATATTGCATTTTACTTCTAAAATAAGTTATTTAAAATAACTTATGAGCACGCGGTACAGCACAAAAAGGTTGTTTTTCGATTAAATATGTATTCAACACGGAGGAGTCCGTGATTATAAACCACGTCACTGGTGTGTTGTACATAGAGGATAAATGAATGTCGACTAGCTCATCGAATGTTGGTTTTTAGGTAGGTACAATATCAAAAAAAGGAATGTGAATCTCGTTGTTACATCATAACTCTTGTCATAATTTAAATAAGTAAAGATAATATTGGATAAGTTTAAGATAAGTTTTAAGATTTTCACGGCCAAAAGCATTTTCGTTATTTGTTTTTGGGGTGTTATGCCGTGTTGCGCTACCTCCTTCTTTAGCCAACGTTTCGGTAATCCGGTAGATATAGATCACATCTACCGGATCTGCCGGATCTGCCCTGATGATGGACACTGCAACGATGTCCGAAACGTTGGCTAAAGAAGGAGGTAGCGCAACACGGCATAACACCCCAAAAACAAATAACGAAAATGATAATATTCATTTGTCAAAATTTCCGTTTCATATTTTATAACATGTGTTTCAAAATTTTCCAAGCCTTTCCTCATCGATTTCCTCTAATATATTCGTAGATACTCTTTCATGATGAAAATGATGGTAGCATCTCGATATTTTGAATCTCTGATTGGAAGTCTGAGGGGGATCTAAAGTGGATAAAATAAAATTTCGCCTTTGCTTTCCAAAATACGCTCAAAGGCCCCGCAACCGCGCACAAAAAGAAGAAGATTGAGAGATATGAAATTACGAATGTTAGAGGTGCTCGCTAGTATTTGAAGCGACAAAATCGATGCGAAAATTGTGAAAATGTTTAATAAAACACGGCTCGTTTAAAATAGAGCAAAAATCTCGCAGGGGTTGTGTTAAACAGCGATTACAGAAAAACTGTCAAATTTTTCATACATATAACTTGTAAAATAAATTAAACAAATATTTATAATAATTTTTGGAGAATACTTTGCGATTTTTTTCTATCGAGGGATTTTATA
Organism: Limnephilus rhombicus; assembly: GCA_929108145.2. NCBI lineage: Eukaryota > Metazoa > Arthropoda > Insecta > Trichoptera > Limnephilidae > Limnephilus > Limnephilus rhombicus. The sequence continues at coordinate 40,484,336 of OV815273.1, read as the reverse complement.
TAATTTGCGTTTCGGCGCGACGAATGTCTAGATATTATCTTCAAAAATAACATATATATTTTGAGCTTAAAAACTTCAAATGTTTAAGGGAGGTTTGCAAGAAATCGGTAGAAATACGGGTAGCGGCGTCTTAAATATTTTATCATTATGATATTAGGAGTAAATAATAACATGTGTTCCAAATTATGTCATTTGCGTGTGAACCGTATCCAAATTTCTCTAAATAAACAATAAGCAGTGTTAATCTCAAGTGACTTCCCAAGTGATTCCTGTATATTTTCTGCCTGTACAAAGTATAAATAAAATAATATACTTATGTACATTTTTACGTTCATTTGTCAAATGCATTGAGTTTAGAATCAGCGTTCGATGAACCATTGGATGCAATTTTAGCCATAAGTTGTTCCAATGGTCTAGTTTATAGTTAGAAGTAAGATTGTAGAGACATATTATAATTTTGTATATCGCCTTTAGGTGATTTTTCAAAAACAGCGCTAAACAAATCATCCATTTAAAAAAAACAGGCAACAAGAAGAACCATTACCATAAAACACAAAATAAATAAAATGAAAGTAATAAGCAATCAACTCAATCACGGTATTTCGGATTCTTATGAATAGTAGATAGGTAACATACAAGATAGTAATATTATATAGATAAGTGTTCTGCATACCTTTCCATCTCTGAAACAGCGCGAATGCTCTTCGCAAGCGACTCGACTAGACTAGAATCTGGCGTCGGCGGAATCACGCTAGGTGGGCATAATAGAGAGAATGAAATACAGATAAGAATTGGAAGAACCATCACCATAAAATACAGAAATAAATTAGTAATGAAATATTAGTAAGCATTAATAGAACACATCAAGAATTGGATTAGTCATGCCTGCGATAAAGGGGGTTTCGAAAACATCCATTATAAATGACGTTATTCGACTTGTAATATAATGTCACATTTAGTTAGTAGTTAGCGATATAAGTACCTACATTGATTAGATATAGAAAGTAAAAGAATATTGTTCCATAACCAGGAAAAATGCTTTGGAGGAGAGAATCCTATGGTGTACTGTGGTGTATGAAAATGAAATGAATATAAAAAAGCGCATGTGGTCTCTTGTGGAATTACCATGGTAAATTCATCCATAATTATCCTTTTCTCATAGAATAGAACTACATGTGCTATCCGTGCAAATTTGAATGGAAACTAGTGTTCCATTTAACCCACTTAACACGCCTTAAAACAAAAAATAAATAAAAATTCGTACATAAAATTTCAGTTATCTTAAAGTGTTTCATTTAAAGATCGTCTTTTTGACGGGCGAACCTGTCTGCTGGAAATATAACTGAACTAATTTCTTCATTGAATAATGAGATGCTTCAGTTTTCGCCGCCAGGGTGATGCGTTAATTCTGTATCAGTTTTTTTGTATGAAATCTCGTAAAGGACCGTTTTTTCTTGTGAGATCCCTGTCTAGCGAAAACGATCTCTACGGTCGGTTAAACGGGAGGGGCAGAGTGGTCGATTTTCGTCTGCAGTACCCTGCTTAAAAAAACGACTTTGAAACAATACTTGTGACCTAGTGAAACATAGTCTTGTATTAGAAACATAAGGCCAAATTGGGATCATGAAATACGTCAACAACCCCTTGTATGAAAATGAAAAAGATGGAAAATAGAAATTAAAGAACGTAAGTTGTTTCCGAATTATACTCTAAAGGGAAAAACGTACATCACCGGTGTATCAATGTCACCCATACTAACCTTGCAAGATTGTTGCTCAACGTTTTGAAGTAACCCTGGAAGAAATTGTTGAATTCTGCCGGATTGGAGAAGGGTGGAACTCCGGGGCCGAAGCCGAAGTTCGGGGCGTAGTTCCCGGAGTTCCCGGAGTTCCCGGGGTTGTTGCTCCCGTGGCCGTAGGCACCGTCGTTGCTTGCGGAGCCCTGGTTGTCATCTCCAAAGCGGTTGAAGATGGTGGGCCCGTTGTCCGGGGTGTGGTAGGTGCCCCCGTAGTGTTGCCCGTTGACGTACCCGGAGTACGCCCCTGCCGATGCGCGGGCGCGTCTGCTGCCACCTGAAAATAATAAAAAATAAGTTATGTATTAAATCGTTTAGAAACCCGTGGTGAGCAGATATATTATTTAATCATTGAAGAAGATAAAAGACAACACAAAAAGACAATGAAAATAAAAAGGTAACGCTTGAAACTGGGAATCGAACTCAGGATCTCTATCTTACCACTCGGCCACTGTTGCATCATTTTTAGTCATTTTTGTCGATCTCATATTTCAATCTTAGAATTAAATATTACCCTTAACTAATTTTTCCCGTGTTATATTTTAAAAATCCGGTTTCAATTTGTTGTGAGTACCGCCGCACCGGGAACCAAATAAAATTGTGGGTACCGCCACCTCGGGAACTGGATTCATGGGGTGAGGTTTATCCGGATTTCGGTGACGGACGCGTCAGCCCACCAACTGTGTGGCAGGCCGGATAAAAAAAGACTGGTTAAACACTTTAAGTTTAAAAGCTCTTAAAAATATACATGTTAATCTTGAAGATAATATCTAGATAGAAAAAATTTGCAAAGTATGCTCCGAAAATTATTATAAACACCTTTGTTTCTTTTATTTTACAAGTTAGTATGTATGAAAACATTCATCGTGTTTCTTTGAATTCTTTTTAAGACAACCCCCGCAAAGTTTGCTCCATTTTAAACGAGACTTGTTTTATTAAACATTTTCACAATTTTCATCGCTTTTAATATTAGCGCGCTCCTCTAACATTAGTAATTAAATATCTCTCCATCTTATTCTTTCTGAGCGCGGTTACGTCGCCTTAAGGGAGACCTTTTGACATCTCCAGCAGGACTCTCAGAACATCGCTTTGCACCGCAGTGGGAGGGATGGATTCATACCCCAATCAATATGGATTCAGGGAAAATATGAGTACCTCACATGCGATAGCCTCAGTAACAGACTTCCTCAAAACAAATATAGATCAGGGCAAAAAATGCTTTGGAATATTCCTAAATCTGGCTAAAGCGTTTGACACAATTCATCATCAAAACCTATTCGATAAAGTTAAAAACCTCGGAATCACGGGAATAGAACTCAAATTAATTAAAATATGTATGGGAAATCACACACAGTATACCTCTATAGAAAACACATGTAGTGACAAGGAACAAGTATCCTACGGAGTACCCCAAGGCAGCGTACTTGGTCCAATCCTATTCCTTATATATATATTAATGACCTGTGTCACCTCCAAATAGACGGGGAAATTATAAGTTTTGCTGATAACACTGTGTTACTCTTTAAGGCCAAAGACTGGAAAACACTAACCACAAAAGCAGAACTTGGCTTAAATATTACTAAAAAATGGCTCGACTCTAACTTATTAACTTTAAATATAGATAAAAAAAATTCATAACTTTCAGCATAAATTCGAGAGGCCAGCCCTCCAATAACATCCACCTTAAAATACATTCCTGTCAATCAACCATTGATATATCAACACAAACCCCATGCGACTGTCCCCCAATTACACAAACGGAAAATATTAAATATCTTGGTATATACGTCGACCATTATATAAAATCGGATAAACATTTTCGGTAATAGGAAAACTTATTAAAAATATTTTAAACATATGTGATATAAAAAATATATACCTCGCACTTGCACAATCCATAATGGGTACGGCATTATTGCCTGGGGCTATGCCAGTAAAAAATACCTTAATACACTGTTTAAAGCTCAGAAAACCCTAATAAAAGTAATACTTAAGTTACCAATAATAACATCCACTTCAATCATATTCGAAAAATTCCCAGTGCTGTGAATTCAAAAATTATATTCAAAACAAATACTAACTTTCCTTTACAAGAACTTATCCACATTTTACACTTCACAAAATTCTCGCAATACTAGAACAAGACATGCTCACCAACTGCAAATACCAAAAACAAACACATCCTTTGGACAAAAACACTGCAGATACCAGGCTATAAAACTATACAATTCTCTTCCTACACAATATAAAACAACTAATATTATTGAATACAAAAAAACATAAGAAACTGGCTACAATCTTTTTAACTTTTAATTTATAATTTTTGTCGAATTGAAGTCGATTTTATATTTTGATTTTTATTGTTTCTCTTTTTTTATATTAACTATGAACACTCTTTTGTTTTACTATTCACAATTTATAATTTACAACTGAAAAATGTCCTCTACAACACAGGTGAACTCCTAGTGTGGAGGACAATATATTATACATTTGTAATGTATATGTACTAAGAATAAATAAATAAAAAATAAAATAAAATACGTCCGTCACTCCTGGAATCAATTTTCCATTCTTAAAAATATCCTCCAGACAGCATCCCCAAAGATGCAATAGCCAGGTAGGTAATTTCCAACTTTTATTAGCCATCTCCTATCACTCCGCGTTTTCAGTCCAAAACATTCTCGGCCAGATTCTTGTACGATAATCACATTATATACCTGAAGGTTTTACTTCGAATCTACGAACTTCTGCCTTCTTTTTCTAGTGAAGATATAGCGATTCAAGTCTCTGATCTCGAAAGTAGGCCAAATTATAAACTTTTATCTTGATATATTTGGTTTATTAATTGAACTTTAATATAAACGTATAGGTAGGTGCATAAATGCCAGGTGCATAGCCAGAGTTAAATTAACCTCCCAAAATCTTGGCGTGCTTTACAGCGCCCGCAGATACTTTAATAATACACAACTGCTAACCCTGTACAAATCGCAAATGCACCCCAGGGTTGAAGTCGGCAACCACCTATGGTCTTGAGATCCAAAATACCTGAAAAACCCTCGACTCTGCGCAGAAACGGACGGTCCATTTGATAAATTCTTCCACCTTAACAAATGGATTGTAATCTTTAGAGCACAAGCGTGCGTCGGGTGGGAATTCTAACCTTGTTCCACTGATATTTCAATGGAAGGTGCTCAGAGTTTGATTAATTGATCCCCTCAGCATCGGTGCATAGTCGGGAAATACGGCAAATGCGCGGCCAATATGTATACTCCAAACAGCATCTTCGATGACATAGGCCCTGAGGGAAAATATTTTCCTCAGGGTCTCCTGTATGGAGTTAATTAAAAAAAAAACAACAACAACAACTTTTATCATCTTTTATCAATCTTCATAAAATTAGAGAAAACTCGAAAAAAATGCACAAACACATTCGGATTGAGGCCACTTAAAATGCTTACAAAATGAAATGAGTGAAACAGGTTGTGAACAAAAAAAAAAACAAAACTTAATTACTATTTGCCATGTTCCAGGAATGAATTTGCATATAACTAACCGGATTTCATAGCGATGATTGACGATCCGTCGAAGTTATCGGATGTTTTCTACGAACACGAGAAGAACCACTCTTTATGTTCTTTAAAACGGCACAGTTTCTTTTTCTTATGGCGTCACGTGAAGATACTGCAAACTAGAATGCTCACCAGTCTCACTAATAGTTTTAAACGAAATAAACACAACACTCTGAATTGTTTCTTTAATCATTTTAGGCTGAACAAAATAAGGCAATGGGTTTGAAAGGAGGCAAACAACGCAATGTAGAACGAATAGCGTTCAACCGTTCAACCCATTCAAAGTATGCAGCCAAAATGACTTTAGATTGCAGAAATGACTCAATGCAAACAGCTAACGCCAGATTTATGCAGGATTCAATCAATAAAACGTCTCAATCGACAAAAAATATATTTTTAAGGTGTGACTCAATTTTAGGATGTCAACAAAACAGTTTTCCATTGAAGCTTCTAGACTAGTGACTGCGTTGTTTTAATTAAATTTAGCATGTAAATTATAATGAATAAAAGTGACAGGTGGTTCTTTAGTCATGCAGATTATGATTTCATCTATAAATTAAACGTATGGATTAACCAGCAATAAGAATCCATCTTTTGAGCGTGAGAATATAACCAAGCCGTGAGTTTGATTCTTAAATCCAAATAGTGTTTTGTTTACGTCCAACTGACCACAAATCGCATGACTCTTCTAAGAACATACTAATGATAGTTTGTTATGGAGTAGACAAAAAATCTGTAATGTATGTAGGGAAATCCCACCGGCAAAGTGTAGGCATGGAATCGTGTTCAATAAATAAACGATACATAACGAACGATACGTAAAATAAAGTTCTCACGAGAATTATTCTTATACCATTATCTTGTTAAACTTTTCAATCAACGGAACAAAGATGATTATCATTTCGGTTTTTTCATAATAGTACAATGGGGTATTTTCATTACTGTTTTATTTTCGACAACAATGATCATAATAACGACATTTTATGCTCACGAATAAATTTTCGATAACGTTTTAAAATATAATGACATTTTTGGTTTTTCGTGTGAACGTAAGGCATTTGTGATGTCACACCGGCCAACATTTTTTGTAGGCAATATGCAGGTAATAGGTTTGTTTTTGCAGTCCCAGACGCTGCTGTCAGCTACCTTAGAAGCCAGTAGCGTTACCTACGTCATAGACAAAATCAAACCGTTTAGGAATTAGCTCGTCTTAGATCATTTTATAATTATTTTATTAGTAACATATTATTCTATGATGAAGGTGAATCGAATAGTTTCAACATCGTTCAATAGATGTCGTTAGTATAATTAGAAGGCAGTTAAGTATTATTTAAGAACAGTCGTTTATCGTCGTTCGTATCTAATGAACGAACGGTTCCGATGATTACCGAAGGCATCTGGTAGTCGGGCGATAAGTCTGGCGACCCGCAGCGAGAGTATAACTAGGAGCCTACTAGAGAAAGGGGGTCTAGTTTGGTTAAATATTCATTGTAAACTTTAATATAACGTAAATAAAGCAATTTGTAATCTCAACGAACCTCGATCTTATTTGGAAATGAGATCTAATGAACTTCATATTCAAATTTAACTTTTTAGTGCGACAATCGGATTCAGAAGAATGCAGTAATTTTTTGGTAAACAAAAATTCGTTGACCATATTATTTTTGATGTACGAGTATATACTATGACTACTAATGTAGGTAGGTACTAATTTGTACAAAAGTATTTCCGTCATTGTCTGCGTCTTTAGTTTCATAATATTAGTTGTCATATACTATAAAAACATTTTTCTATTGTTGGGCGGAAAAATGACGTGTTTAAATATCTATCTATATCAGTGGTTCCCAACCTTTTTCTGACTCGGGACCACTTGTACGTTTATTCTTTCGACAGGGACCACAAACAGCGGCACCCGGGGCGGATAGCGCACCGGGAGGGGCGTAATGGGATAGGGTGGGACGGGTTCTAGCAGAATATTTACCACAACGGAGGGGGCGGAATGGGATATGGGGGTGGAACGGGGTAAGATGGGGTGGGGCGAAACGGAATACAATAATGGCCACTGACCACAAGGTACAATTATAATAAACTGAATATTGTCGCGATTTTTTTTATTCAGACTCCTCGACCAGCGACCGCCCGCGCGCTGGCTCGCTTATTGACCGGCGGACCATCGCGGACCATCTTCTAGCCTCTTGCGGATCATTATTAGTGGACCACTGGTTGGGAAACCCTGATCTACATGGATTTTGAAATCATGTGTTTGTGTTCAAATGAGAAAATGATAGATACATTTTATTATATTCGGAGATTTGTAGACATTTGCAGTGTTTTCAATGTGAACCATTAGCTGCGTCCAGACACGTTCGCATTTGCGGCACGTTCCAGAGTGGAAGATACTCTCAGAATCGCCCTGGTATGAGACCACCATTCAGAGTTGAAACGTTGCTTGAAATGGCTTTAGCCGTATTTGGTGACCAGATCCAGAGAGCCAGACAACTTCTCTACCTTCCTCTTCCCCATCTACTAACTCCATCCCCAACGCCTTCAGCCTCACAACATACCCCGACGGAGGATGCCACTCTCAATGGCTGCAGGCGGTCGGGAGCAGAAAAAAAAATGTAATCGAAAAAGTCACCCGAGATTATTTATTTATTTGTCTTTTTTTTATTGAATTAAAATTAAAATTAATAATATCGCCATTAAGTTCTGCAAGTATTTTAGCTTTTAGTTTTATTTATTTTTGTCACATCTGTTTCGGCTTACAAGGTATTTGCTTTGTTGTTAACAGTTTGAAAATGGCCTTGTAAGCCGAAACAGTTGTCGGTTAAATGATATTTAAAGTAAATTTTTAAAATCAAATGGAGTTCTACGCATTAAACACAAAAACATTTTTTTTTGTTTTACATTAGGGCATTTTTTACACGAGGTATCTACCGAGGAAAAAAATTTCGCTAGGGGCCTATGTCATCTTTGAGGATGCTGTGTGGAGGGTTTTTTAAGGGAAAGGAAGGAGAAGAAGATATGAGTATGAGGTATGGGTAGGAATCTGGGGGTCAGTGTGACCAGGAGTGACGGACGTATGAATCTATTCCTCACACTGCATTGCAAGGCGAAGGGTCGCCAAACGGTGGTGGGGCAAACGTATCCGCCACCAAGACCTAGACAAACCTCATCCCATGAACCCGGGCACCCCTGCTAAATCACCAAACGTAGCGAACCACTTGGGGTGACCTGTGGCAGGGGTGTTGGTTGTCCAATAAATGGTTCCCAGGGTGGCGGTACCCATACCCGCCTCCCAAATTGAAATAATACTCATAATTAACATTTTTTAATCCAAATAATGTCAGGAATTACTGGTTAAATAAAGTAAGTCTAGTACGTCCCTTAACACCCTGTATATATAATACAATATTACATTAGGATACAGAATCCTGTCTGAGAGTGACATAATAAAGTTTAATTAGCGAAAAGATGAGATGAATGAGATATAAACACGATTCCCAGTGCATCAGTTTCCCAGGACGCAACGTGACCCCTAGCGCCTTCAAGGTTAATAATGGTGCGGTGTTTGTAAAACAATCGTCATGATAATACCATTCTTCTTGTTTTAATCTGATCTAATCACACATCTATTTTAAGATCGTGAACTTCTGACTGACTTCATCCTAGAAAGAGGGCCGGCATCGGGATATGAGACCAACACAATACATTAATTACGTGAGCAGTTTTTTTCCAATCTAGACTCCCCCCCCCCCCCTCCCCCCACCTTGGTGAGATTAAGCGAGATTTGGTGCGACCCTCCCTCCCCCTCACGTGAGATTCCGCGACCGTGTAAAAATGCATAGGTTTTCCCATCCCGCCCCATTCTATCCCCATTCTATCTCACTAGTCAGAAGTACACTGGAATTTGCATCGCCTGTCTGGAATCCCAAATACACCCAATACGTCAACAACATAGAGCGCATACAAAATAAATTTATTAAGTATCTCGGTTATAAATACAACAATAATTACATCTGCACTCTCCAATCCCTGAAATCCAGGCGAACGGTAGCTGACATGACATTTCTCCATAAAATTATACATAACGAAATAGACTGCCCAGAACTTCTATCAGAAATAAATTTTAACATCCCATCTAAAAGAACTCGCCACACCAACCTTTTTTAAACAACCAGTAATAATACGAGCGCTGCAGCCAACTCCCCTATTTCCCGCATCCTTCAAAGTTTCAACTCAATTCAAAAAACCACAAATACCGATATATTTTTTGATTCCCTCCCTCTATTTAAGAAAAACATTTTTAGCACACTGAATTCGCACACATAAAACACACATCCACACACACACACGCGCATTTACACACATACAAACACTCTCACACACCCCTCTCCTTTAATAAGTTACTAACTTAATTTAGGTATATTGTATTATTTATCTCACAAAAATATAAGTAGATAACAGCGACATGTCATTGGTACCAATTATTGTATTAATTCTATAACTTTGTAACTATTTTCCATTATGTAATAATGTACTGTTTGTTTCTGCAAAATAAAATAAAATAAATAAAATAAAAATTACGTTCCCCCCGTTGAGGTAAATATAAACGTGACAGTAGCCGTTGACATGAAACATCAAATCTTATAATTTGGGAGGCGGGAATGGATACCGCCGCCCCGGGAACCTTTATTGGATAACCAACACCTCTGGTCACCCCAAGTGGTTCGCTACGTTTGGTGATTTAGCAGGGGTGCCCGGGTTCATGGGGTGAGGTTTGTCAAGGTCTTGGAGGCGGATGACCAAGACACACTGAACCCCAGATTCCTACTCACCCCTTAAACCCTTTTCCTTCCCATAACTCTTCTCTCCTTCCTTTTCTTTTAAGATGACATAGGCCCTGAGGAAAATTATTTTCCTCAGTGCCTCCCGTGTGGAGCTCATGTAAAAAAAAAAAAATGTCGCGGTTGTATTTACTTCAATGGGGGGGGTAGAGGGGGGGGGGGAGTAATGGGATACGATGGGATATTATCTCTTTAATAGAGTATATTGTTTTAAAGTTGACCCTCAACAAATCTCAATGTTTATTGACCCCCTCCCCGGTTTAAATGACATTTGGTGAGATTTTACTGGACCCCTCCCCCCCATTGCGAGCTCACGTAATTAATGTGTGCCCCCTTATTTCTAATATTCTCCTGACGAAGGAAGGGTTCTTCCGAAACCGGTAGTGTGGATAAAATACATTAAAGTGGTCTGTAACAAATTTATGTGTTTATTGTAAATAGCTGAACTGTTTATACCTACATGTTGAGGCGTGGTTTGTATCGATCAGTTTATTGTAAATCTCTCACGTTTGTTTGGAACTATTTTCTTAATTATTTTTTAATTATTATTATTTTACTTATTATTTTTGCACAATATTTGGGAAGGTGTGAGGAGATTTATAATAAAACATTGAGAAAAAATTATTTCACTTGGAAAAATACAGGAATCGTTTTAATTCAAACAAATTGTCTGGTTTGTTAAAAGTCATTAGATATAGATTAATGATTCATAATATCGTTTTTATCCGATTATTCGTCAACTCCAAAGTAGATAAATATCGGACAAATAAGCAGCATACCATGGATATGAAAGCCTAATTGAGGAACCTACACGTGTATTTAATGATAGCAAAACTTGCATTGATCATATCTTTAGTAAAACTAATAAAAAAACTCAAGCCCTTATTTATACTACCACACTGACAGACCATTACACAATAATTCTATCTATAACAAAAAATAACTCTTATGTATACCTAAATACGAAATCACTCCTAACGAAGTCTGAAACAAATTGGGAAAATGTCAAAAGGGAGTTAACAACGAATGACTGGACCGCCCTTCTGGAAAAAGATGATACTGATACTGCTTGGAGTTATTTTGTAGAAATTATACAGCACAGTATTCTATCTAACACCAAAACCACAGATAAAAAGGTATCTCATAAAAATATTCACATTAAACCATGGATCAGTCAGAATATTATAAACTCGATCAGAAAAAGAAATGAACTGCACAGAAAAGTAAAAATCAACCCTTATGATGTCCATACACTTCGATTCTACAATAGATATCGTAATACATGTAAAAATGTAATTCGTTATGCTAAAGAAACATACTATAAAAACAAAATTGATGAATGCAATAATGATTCCCGTAAACTCTGGCAGATCATAAATGAAATTACAAATACTAAAGCCTCGCATAAAGACAAAAACATTAAAGAATTAAACATTGATGAGATTCCCACATCTTTTACGAAACACCCAGACAAACTTCTTGACTTTATAAACAACTACTTTTTCAATATAGGCTCTAACCTTGCAAATAAAATTAAACAAAATTCTACTTCTGTCGAAAAAACAATGAGGAATGATGATGTAAATCATGAAAACAGCCTCAATATAGTCAAGATAACAAGTGATGAAATAAGAAATATTATAACCTCCTTAAACACAAATACCTCATCGGGAAATGAACTGATATCAAGCAAATCAATTAAATACCTACAAAATGAGTTAATTCAACCACTGACATACCTTGTAAATCTATCATTATCTAAAGGTGTTTTTCTCGTTTGTCTTAAAATTGCTACGATCATACCATTATATAAAAATGGTCCCAAAGACGATATTTCAAATTATCGACCAATTAGTATTTTAACTCCTCTGTCGAAAATATTGGAAAAAGTAATAAAAAAACAAGTTCTTACATTTTTGGATACCAATAAAATATTATCACCTACGCAGTATGGTTTTAGAAAAAACCTGGGTACTGGTGACGCTATAGCTAATGTAACTAATACAATTATTAGAAAACTGGATGAAGGCAAAAAATGCTTAGCTGTTTTCATTGATCTTCAAAAAGCTTTCGATACAATTGATCATGAAATACTTTACTTTTTTTTTTTTTTTTACAGTGAATACCGCACAAGAATCTCAACTGCTCCCGTCTGGAGACAGTGAGACTATGGCATCCCCAATTGGGGTATGTTGTGAGGCTGAAGGTAGTGGGGAGGGGAAGGAGGTGGGGAAGAGGAAGGTTGGGAAGTACCTGGCTATTCAGATCTGGTCACTAAACTAATCTGGTGGCTAAAGCCATTTTCAAGCAACGTTTCAATTCTGAATGGTGGTCTTACACCAGGGCGATACTGATAGTATCTTCCACTCTGGAACATGCCGCAAATATACTATATATTATTTTAAATGAATTAATTGTGAAATAACACAAATTAATCAAATAAAATTTATTTGCGCATGCCGGGTTCGAACCCGCGACCTCCGGATTGTGAGTCAAGAGTCTTACCCACTGAGCTACGGAGGTTGTCAAAACTTAAAACTAAAAAAAAAAGGAATAACCGAAACAACTCTAAACCTACTTAGAAGTTATTTAACTGGAAGAGAACAAATTGTACAAATTGGTAAAAGAAAGAGCAAATCTCTTCCAATTAAATTCGGGGTCCCCCAGGGAAGCGTATTAGGACCTATACTATTTCTGATATATATAAATGACCTTATGAATCTTCCCATTAATGGAAACATAATGAGCTTTGCAGATGACACTGTTATTATATCCCACGAACAAGATTGGACAAGAACCTACAAGGAGGCGGAACATGGCCTGGCTGTACTTCAAAACTGGCTAAAAGTAAACTCCCTTACATTAAATGTTAGTAAAACTAAATATCTAACTTTCTCCAAAAACAAAAGAGGACAACCAATGAATGTGCATACCCTCAAATTACATGAATGTCAAAATACTTTTCCACAATGTTCCTGCCCGTCTATAACCCAAACCAAAAGTATTAAATATCTTGGGATTGAAATTGATGAAAATCTACAGTGGAATTCACACATTGATCTTACCTCAAAAAAGCTAACAAAACTCAACTACTTCTTCAAAAAATTAAGAAACATCTTGTCGATGAGGGATCTAAAGAGAGTATATTATGCTTTATGCCACTCTCGATTGGAATATGGAGTAATAGGATGGGGCTCAGCAGCATCTAATCACTTGAAACAACTTAAGATAACTCAGAATTGCATTATAAAGACCATTCTAAAGGTCCCCATAAGGATGTCAACAGTAGAAATTTTTAAACAGTTTGATGTTCCAAGCATACAGAAAATCTATGCCAAAAACATTCTTGTTCATCACCACAAAAATGAATCCAGAGGCAGACACCTCACACGCTCATAAAACCAGAGCCAAACAAACAGACATACTTAATATACCAAAGTGTAACTCTTCATTTGGTCAAAGAAGTTCTGCATTTTTAGCAGTAAAGTTATATAACAAACTCCCACTTAGTATCAAACAAATAAAAATAAAAAATAGCTTTATTAAGGACATTAAATGTTGGCTGAAGAATCTATCGGAAGATGAACTTACTAGTATACATAAAACATCATAGAAGTTTCTGGAAAACCTTATCCAATCAATAAAGTTAAACCATAGAAGTCGCTGAAAAACTTATCCAAAGCATAGTCCCCCTCAGCACAGTATCTCCTAGTGAGGAGGACTACGAATATATTTTATATATATATATATATATATCTAACTAACATGTTTCATATAAAAATGTAAAAAATATTATATAGTTACTAAATAAAAATAAAAAAATCTAATTTGCTTACAAATCCTGTTTTTCCAACTTAATTTATATCATCTCTTCTCACCAAACGCTTGATAACGATGGGTCCGCATGCCTTAAATCATAAACCTGGGCGCATTATTTTTTAAGTAAAAATTCTTTACGCACGCTTGACTTGGGGAGTAAGGTGGCGAATGCGTGGCGAGAGCGTTACGAAAAGCGAGGCGAACGGTAGTTGAGAGGGAGTACGCTTCGTATATGACTGTAGGGGCAAGAGAGAGAGGTGCGAGCACACATTTTCTTTCTCTTTTTATCTCATAGCCAGTTACGTTACACAGTGCAGGCCTATTGTCTGTATCACACTGTAGGAGCAAGAGAGAGCAGTGCGCGCGCACATTTTCTTTCTCTCTTCCTATTATATAGATGGAGCAGAAGTTTTACTTTAATGATTGTAACTTTGTTAAAAAAAACGTTAAAAATAACCAGCGAACGATTATGCTTTATAAACGCATATTACTTCTATTTTGAAACAAAATTTGATAATTATAGATTGAACAATTCACCAAATTTTTTAGGTTAATTTTCACATTCTGTGTAAGTTCCATTCAAGTTCTGTTATTAAATCATTATAGGCCAGTTGCGACATAAAACTGAAATAATCACAGAACTTGAATAGAACTTTCACAAATTGTGAGACTTAAGACCTATGCCGGTCATTTAAAAATATCGCCAATAGGTATTGTAACGAATGTCTTCTGTTCCACTCCGCGCTCCCCTCAGGGGAACTGAGCGAAAGGGACAACTGCATATCGGGCCGAAAATACCTAAATAAAATCGTCAAAATCGATTTTGTTGTTTTGTATTCCCCATTTTTCTTCTCCAAAACTGGACCGATTTTAATTTTTTTTTTTTCACGAACTGTATTAGAAGAAAATATTATATGTCGGTACGTTTTGCTTGTTTTAAAAATACATTGTTTAGTTTGTATACTGAACGTCTTTTGACGGCGTTTAAACCATGCAATTTTATTCATTTTTGGAAGGTCCTAACTTCTATAAGAAGTAAATGATCAAAAAAAGCAAAACGTACCGACAGGCTAGTGGTTAATACCTATATTATGTAAAAAAGAATTTGCTCTAGAGTCAAAATCCAGAGAGATAAACGGGGAATACGTTTGTATGGAAAAACGCCGCTAGTATTTCCTCTTAACAATCCATCCCAAGTGTTTCGAAAAATTAAAGCTATTCTGAAAACTATTGTTAAAATCACGAATTAAAAAACTTGACCGTTTCCACTCTGCTTCCTCAATCTTCTTTCTGAACGCAAATACGCCAAAAACTGAATTTTATTCGTTTTATTTTATTTCAGCAAATAAAAAAATAGGCCCAAAAATTACACGGTTGTTTAAATACATAGTCATAACAAGGATGTAACAAAAATACATAATTAGGTAATAATGCAAAAGTAAACTACGAGTACAAACAAGAATGTGTAAAAGATAGAATACAAAAAGTTAGGTAAATTAACAATTTATTATTGGCACCTGTGCCGCTGAGACACCGATTTGGTAGGTAAAATATTGCTTGTCTTTAAAAAAGGGGTTTCATCACAATTGTTGTGATTAATGGTAAAACTTTTTTTAAGTGAAACTTCCTTAGCCCCGTTAGTGTGATTTGAAATTCGGATGAAACGGAAATTACGCACTATGGCACCTGCGAAGCATCAAACTGCGCTTAAGGCTCCTATTGGTTGAGATATAAAACGGAAACGACAATAGGTATGCGCTCATTGGCCGCTTTGTTTTTTTACGGGTCGTCGGAATATAATGCGTAAATTCGCGCCTCGCCGAGCGCGTCCCATAGCACAGCGGTTTAATGCGTCGCAACGTCGGAGGTTGGAATCCTACGAAATCAAAAAAAAAAACAATTTTCGCTTTTGTAAGTCAATATCCAACCTTAAAAACACTTTAAAATAAACAGGCAAAAGAAAGCGACAACTGCGCTATATAAATACTACGTTATTATTATTATCCAGCGTCTTTCTAGTTTCACTTCAATCACGTGTGAATTACACCCTCTAATTTTTTTTGTTTAAATAGGTCATTAAAAATGTCTATCTCATAATTAGAGCAGTGAATAGTGTTATATTGAATTAATATTCGCGTTACAGGGGAGAAATATCCTATATTTTTGTGGTAGGCTTTAATAAACAAATAATATTTATAAAAAATGATGCAGTAGAACTACGCATCCCTAATTTCAGGAATATTAGGCTCTTGTGATGGAGGAAACGAGGAGACTAAGAAAATGGGGAAGAGGAAAGTTGGACGTAACTATTTCTGGTTCACCTAATTTATTGATGATAGACGTCGTCCTCAGTGGCGGTCCTTCCCTCAGGACAATTGGTCAAAAACCTCCCAAAATTATAAGATGACAGTAAAACAATATTATTATGAAATATTAAGCAAATCAAAACAACTGGTATTATTCTAATGTATTTGAAATGTACCGCGAGAGAAAGCCGGCAGCGGCAAGCAGTGACATCTAACATCTTAAATGGAAGCTTCCTTTCCCACGCACTGCGATTGGCTGGGTCAAATTATGAAATGCCCTGGTATCATATCTTCTGTCTCTTTACGCACTACACAATAAATGAGATGGCACTATGACCCTTTTTTTAAAGTTTTCGGATTCTGAAGACGGTTTGGGTCAGAGCCGTGAGGGAGAGAGAGCATGCTGAATATCATTCGTTTGAAAGAGATGGTTTGATAAACGTAGGTTGATTTCGCATATTTTACGCTTGTCGCATGAAATAATTTACTATATTAAACGTAATTTGACGTATGTGGGTGAATTTGATTCTCAAACTCGTGAGGTTCCTACAAATGAATATTGTTATATTTAATATGACATTGTATCATAGGTAATATCATTTTTTTAAATGACCTTCCACTTCTGGACCCCTAGAGCCGCCTCTGGTCGTCCGGCTGAGTGGTTATAATTGAAGATGCCAATATCTCAGCGGTTCCAGACAGTTGTAAATAGTTTGGACTCTTGCACGGTACTCAAACGATAAAATCACTAAAAACTCTAAATTAAAACAGTGACCATTATTTTTATGCAAAACTTGCAGTTGTAACAATATTTTCGACTGTTTTTACTATTCTTAGAGCCAATCTTAATACTCGTGTGCGAGTCCGCTGGTACCTATTTAGTATTTAAAACATTACTTATGTGTAATGAATCGATAGTACCTACCTAGGTACGTGGGATTTGTATTTCCCCAACTGTTTATTAGATCGCAATACAAATGAGGCAAGATAGATGACTTGATTGTCTAGAAATTAGTAGACAAAACACATTGACTTGTTTTAAAGTAAGTCTAATGTCAGGGTGATTGATTAAAATCTCGTGCTAGGACTTGATTAACATTTTAAGTTGCTGAGTTTTGTCTTATCAACCTGTTGTTTTGTTCTAGGGGTTTTATTGTGAATTTGGGGTAAGCAAATCATACATTATTATGCAAACTGCATACCTTGTACATGTTCAATCGGCCACACATCGGGGAAATTTTAGTTACTCATAAAATACATTTTTGGGTGATGACTACAAATGATTGCCAATCTTTATTGTTTTCAGAGCAACAAAGGTATGCTTAGTTGAAAGGAGATTAACAATGATTATTATTTTGTTTGGTTCTAACCACAGCTATAAAGACCCATTAAATTTAACAATCAGGATTGGCATTGTCATTATGTGAAATGAAACATCCTGGTTAGAATATTTTAACGCGTCCTGAATCAAATCCGCAACCCCTGTACAGCAGTATTGAAAGGATTTTTTAGGTAATTCGATGGCAGCAAAAAGTTATATTATTAGGTTCATATTATTTTAATAATTAGCTCCACAGTGGAGGCCCTGAGGAAAATAATTTCCCTCAGTCATGTCATACCCTATGCCATCTGAAATGCTGTGTGGAGGGTCTTTTTGAGTAGAGGAAGGAATGAACATTGGTCTTGAAGAGACCCATGTTGTAGGAGCGAGGAAACACAGGCCGGCAAATAGTTCCACTGCCGAGCTGTTGAACTAAATAACGAGTCGAAGAAGGGACCCATTCTCATGTGACAAAAGTTAACCGTGTACATACACTGTCATTATAACATCATCGTGTGAATTAATTCTTTGACATCGTGCCGTTACCTTTAATTATTTTAGTAATACTTTAACCAAGGGCGGATCCAGGGGGGGGGGGGTCACGGGGGTCATGACCCCCCCCCCCCCCCTGGGCTGGGTCCAGGACCTAGATGGACCACTAATTAAAATTGATAAACATAATGTTTTTGTATCTATTATTATCAAAACTACCTATACCTACTTTTTACTTGTATCTATTATTGTCTATGACTTGTTATTATCTTGTGACTTGACCACGACTATGTAACCCCCCCCCCCCCGGCACTATGTGACCACCCCCTGGCGCCAAAGCTGGATCCGCCCTTGAGTTTAACTGCCCGAGTTTGTCAGGTTAGGTTAGTTTGTTTATGTGTTGATCTTTGAATTCTTAAATGATAGGTACATAGTTTTACTTTTTGAACAAATTTGAAAGATATGGAACAAGTCATAAAATGACAACCAGTGATAAAAAAATAAAAAATATTTACGTGCTATAACATCTTAACCTCAAAATCTTAATATTTTTATTATTTTTGGAATTATAATTCGAAAAATACGGATTTTATTTATTTATTTTTGCTTTCTTCAAATATAACGCAAAAATAAATAAATTTTTACTGCCTCATAAAAAACAGAAGTATACCCCCGAGCAGGCGAGGCCCATGTTGGATTCTTTTGGTATCATAAATATGCATTCTATTATATTTTGTTATTTATTTGTTTGTTTAATTACTATGTTTATATTCTATCCTATTTTCTGTATTTTATCTACTTAATTTTATTGTTATTTCCTTTTTTACCGTTTATAAAAAAAATTGGAATAATAACTTTTACAATGAGTAGAAAAACAACAAAATTAAGAAAACAAAAAATAAAGCTTTTATGTTTTGCGCTGAATATAATATTTGCGTTAAACTTGAAATAAAAGTTTGAAAAGCTGTGTAAATTTCAAGACGTCAGAGCTAACCATTCGAGAGTTTTTTCTTCAAAATCAGCTATCTGCTTTCTAGCGTGTTAAACCAATCAAAACAAAAATAACAAAGAATCATTCATGTATTTATTCTACGAGTAGGTATAAAACACAAATTTACATTCTGAAAAATGTACACGAATTTACCGACCATGTTAGATGTAAACAATGATTGCATCTATTTGCTCACTTGTATATAATATCATTGTCATTACCTGCTTGGTTATATTTTTAGTTTTTAGACAATGATTCTTATCATTGCCAATCGGAACATAAAAGCATTCGTCCATTGTTGGACAGAATACTAATGAGTTATACTGATGTTAACAGTTCCTGCGTTCAAATTGGGAAATGTTACGATATCTCATACCTAAATTAATACACAAAACACAAACAAACAAAGAGTAATGCTAAATCACTATTTTCGATCAATCTTTATTATTATTATGAATTGTTCTACATAACAAATATAAAAAAATGTTTTTGAAAAAATTGAAGAATTTCCTACCGTTTCCGTTGAGTAGAATTAAAAAAAATTGGTTAAAATTGCTTTACTAAAAACTAGCTGGCCCTACGAATTTCGTACCGCCTCAAAATCAATAACTGTTGTGTTAACTTATTAAAACTGAATTAAATTCAGTTTTTTTTATTGACTTAAAAATTACACAATGAAGCAATTGTCGATGCGCAACTGTCCGTTTTGTCAGTATCAGAGATTGCTTTGTTTACGGATTTATATTTTTGTGATTTTCTTACTTCTCCACTTACGTGTAAGGGAGATTTATTATAATTATTGAATTTGTCCTTTGCATAGGTGCAGACGTGTTTGTCTCATTTTCGACTATTGACATTTAGTGTGTAAGAAAGAGAGGCAGCATTATTTGTTAAATAACAAAAGCAAAACAATCAGCGCATTGACATTTGACGTTTTTGAATTTTTGGAATTCACTCACTATTCAATATTATATTTATCCAATATTGCCGCGGCTCTTTCAAAGGATGGGAATTCGTTCAATACAAAATGTACGAGGAAAAGATTTTTCGTGATACAATTCGTGAATTTTTCCGATTAATACCTATTCTGCTATTTGGGACGGAGACAAATCCAACAAATAAAATATCATAAAAATCGGTCCGGCCGTTCTTGTGTTATAAATGGTTGTGACTAACCAGACTTTATTTTATATTTTTTTTATTATTTAGTCAAAAAGTAAATGTTTACAATAATAATATTCTCGGTTCTAATTGGGGAGCTAGTCTAAGTACTTAAGATACAAGCGTTAGCATAGTTGAAAAACATTTAAAACATATGTTTTTATAGCTAAAATTATCTGTGACAGTTTCCCTTGTTTTTTTCTCTCTTATAAAATTATTCACAATAATTAATAATCACCACTTTTCCGCTTGAAATCGTGACCTCTAGACTCCGCTTGCCAAGCGATTGTTATAATTATTACCTATATTGCGCCCTTGAGGTGATTTTTCACAAAAACGGCGCTCTACAAATTATCCAATTATTATTATTATATTCGTGGCGACATAAGGCACATTAAGAATACATAATTTTTTTGCTTGTGGCTTCTTCGTAACTAATACAAATACCAAATAATATCACTGCTGAACTTCTATAAATTCCTATAAATAGCTTTAAAAATTTACTAAAAATCTTATAAAATGTTTTATGCTTATAAACAATTTAAATATTTTACAATTCTTTTGATATTATAACGTTTAATTTATTGGTACACACGTAAAACTTCAATATATACATAAAGGTGTTTTAATCTTTATAACTTGAATAATTTACAGATGAGATGACACATTAAACGTTGCTAGTATTTCATAATTATCATTTTATATTGCTATTCTTGTCAGCTTGTACTTGTTTAATTTTATAATAATTTTATCACTAAAATGTGTTTTATCTCTAAATTAAAACATAGATTTTTTAAACTAAGAATGAACATTATTTTATTTGTTAGATATTCAAAACGAGGTCAATAGGTGAAAAGACGGTACTACTGCGATATATTTTCTGAAAAAAAAAACTCAGAAGATAGGGGAGAAGTGGCACGGACAAGCCGGGTTTTGAAAAGTCCGGTAGCTCCCGAATGTATTGGGTAGTATTGACGACGGATTTGTATTTTGTTTTAGTAGCAATACTGTAGGTAGATATATATCATCCGCTGTCGTTTGACAGTTGGCAGACAAAACGTAAAAAAATGTGCAGACATTCGAAGTGTTTGCCGCTAAAAAGGAATTTTTTGATTATAACTTTGTGGACTTATATACAGAGTTGAAGATATTGCTGCATTCATTATTACAATTAGAATAATGTTTTTTTAACAAAATTAAAATAACATAATTTTTTTACTATCGTGTGCATGAAATTAGGATAAGTTAATATTATTAATTATTAGCGTAGTTATGAAAGAGTCAACTGAGCCGGCTCTTTGCAAAGAAAACTGTGAACGAAGTTCAGTGGACTCATTCAAATGTAAAATATGTAAATGATGAGCCCATGAATTCAGTGTCGTTGAGGGTCTTTACAACTTTTTTTGTGTAAATTACTACTAGGAAAATAATCTTTTTTAAAATTTTTGTTATCCTACGCAACTAAGAAAACTATTATATTCGATTGTTTGTTAGGTACTTATAAATACTATAATTCATTGATTTAATGTGTTTGATGGGCATTATTTATATTTACTCTCTACCCGGCTCTTCTAACACGTTCCGTGACTTTTTCATCACATTGGACTCCGGTTATGAAAGAGCCAAATTTGGTGGTTTTTAAACCAAAAAATATAAGCATTTCGAAAAGATCTGAAGAGAACTTTGAAAGTAAATTTTAGCTTAATAAGTGGAAATATTTCGTGTTGGCAGCATATTTTTCTTTAAATATCATTAAAAAATCAGAGTGTGCAGTTCACACGCGGTAGAAGTGAAACCTTCAGAAAATTAAAGTAGACAAGAGTGGGGAAGCTACGAAGCACCGCACAAAGATGAAACCGATTATACTATCTCATTCTCTCGTAGGCTAAATCCTATAGATGTATGTGCTCATCTCTTTTTAGCGTCTCTATTTTTCGTTTCATTGAGTTTCAAATCACAATGGTGCGAAAAAAGTTTTCACTTTAAAAATATATGATATGTTAAAAAAGCGGCCCCTTCATGCCACCTCTCCCCTATTAACGTGATAAAAATATAAACACACTAACACGCCTAGTATACACAATTAAAACATTATTTACGATAAGTGGTCATAATATTGTGATTGCTTTAAAAATAACTGATGTTCATGTGGTATACATATAAATCAATAGAGGTGTACGAACCGGTAATTCCTGAGAGGCTAATTGACCCTGGAGCTAACTCCAATAGCCTAACCAATACAACTAAATCATTATTATAATATCAATAAGTCTGATGAGCACGTCACAACTGTTCGGCCATGTATGCAATCCAATAAATTGATCAAGTGAGCCAATCGAAATTTTTTAGAGTCACCATTATGTCGATATTCAAGATCACAGGTAAGCCAAGTGCTTTGGATCAGCGTTGAGTTAATTCATTTTGTCACGTTAGATCATGTAAATAACACGTCATTTTAACACACGTCAGAGCAATGGAACAAGTATGAATAAAAAGTTTTATTATTTTTTATTACCTGCAGAGATGCTGCCAGCCGCCGCTAGGAGCAGAAGTGTCGCTGTAACACACTTCATTATTAATTAGTAATTTAAAAGTATTTAATATCACTATTTATCACTGTTCACTGGTAGATAGAACGGGTCCGTTGTGATTTCTTGCCTGGTGCGGGCGTCTCTCAGAGTCTCAGACGGTTATGCGAGAAACTGCGAGCCGCGCAGGTTTATATGTGACTCCGGGAAGCGGTTATTTGCGAATGAAAAAGTATTTATTCAAATTCGACTAACTCGGAGTTGACCTGTGGGACAATGGGAAAATTGTGATGTTAATTAATAAGATAATAAACATAGCTCAGTTGATAAAATATAAAAAAAGGTTAAGATCGTTACTGATTAGGTTTGCCCATAGGCATTAGTATAGGTCTCGCAAGTTAAGTTGACTTCATCACAGTACTCACACAGATGCAAAACTTTCATACAGCGTGTTTCGTTTTAGGCTTTTAACAAAAAAGCAATTAATAATTATTTCACAATTGAGAATTCGAATCCAAAGCGTGTTTAAATCGGTAACATAAAACTAATGTTGTTTTACAACATTTTTATAGAAATACTGAAGGTTTAGGAAGAAAAAATAAGTTTATTAACTAAATGTGATAATCTTCAGGATTGAATTCAAATGGGTATTCATAACTAACAACAAGGTAAAAAAAATATTGTGTTATTTAAAAAGATTAATTTATTATAATATTCATTTTTGCTTTTGAGGCCCTACTCGCCGATTTTATATTTTGGTAGAAAGCAGTCACTTTGTGGTTTGACATATTAATTAAAGGAAAACAATCACTTTGTTTGTGTCAAACCACAAAGTGACTGCTTTCTACCAAAATATATAATATTCATACTTATACAGATAATATTTTCTAAAGTAAATAATCTACCAGCCTCCACATGCCGCTACACGTTTAATAGGTATAGATTTTGAAAAGTAAACGACTGTTAAACTTAATTACCAAAAGAAACATCAGTGTCGGTCGGGATAGATGGAAAAAAGAAATTAAAATTCGGTTTTAAAAGTTAAAAATTTCCCATATAAAACATCTCCATTGCCGCCATTTTTTTGTAAGGATTTGACATTTGTAAAGTTTCGTTTAAAACTCAATACGCATGAATTACTTGGTTTACCTAAACCAAGAACCTAATGTTGAAAAGAAGTGTGATTTCTAAAATCTGTGCTTAAAAATTTGGCTGCTTATGGATTATTTATTTTTTATAGTTATGTGTTAGCAACAGTAATTATTTAATTATGTATCAGTCATCATCAACAACTATCTCTACGTATATTATCTAAAATATAACAGATTACTAACACAAAGGTACAAAAAATTAACTGTTGAATAGGTACTTGTCTGTGATACTCCAGTTGCCTTAGACGTCAAATCATACAAGTCATTTATGCTTAAAAGTTGACTATGAATAAGTAAAATAATTAAAAACACGGAATAAAATTTCATGAGTTGGTCCATTCATTGATTAGCCACGTTCCATTTCGTAACAGGACTCCATGATGTCATAATAAATATTAAACTTGCACACTTTAAAACACTCTGTAAATCTACTAATAAAGATTCGAATTAAAAATTATGAAAACTATTTATTATTTCAAATTTTAAAATTTGTCATTATTTGTCATTTGCGAAATGTAGGTGCACGTGTGTTTAAATCAAATTACGAACCGAATTAATAGGACACCCTGTAAGTACAGCCTCAAAAGGGTGTCGTAAAACTTGTCTCTCTTCTAACCAGTTACAATAAGTGGGCATAAGCAAGACAGAGAGCCTTATCGCGTTTGTGGGCGTCGCTTGACGTTCACACAGATAGACCAATACATCAATACTAAGCATTTTTATTGCTTCCAACTTAAGATGTTTTATGTTCATTTGTGGGGCTAGGGATGAGAAGGAGCAGAGTAAGAGGTAGGTTGGGGATCTAGCAACTAAATATATTTTAAACTTTTTAATTCTCGTTTCAAAACTGAGTGGTTGTCTCTCATCGGGAATTTTTATTATATTTTTTGAAACTCCTTTTTTTAGTAGTTTCATGCAATTAAGAACAGGTTTCTTTAGGATGTGACCATCAGACTTGCCAAACTAATGGCGGTCGATCTTTGTAAATAGTTAAATTTAATATTAAATACAGATGTATACAAACAAACCAATGCCATTGGAAACAATTAAAGAGATTACATTATCGCCACACAGGAGGCTTCGCGAAAAAAATCTCTTGGTGTCTATGTCATCTTTGGGGATGTGGTGTGGAGGGTTTTTTGGGGGAAAGGAGGGAGAAGAAGTTCTGAGTGGTGGGAAGGAATGTTGAATAAATTTATTTGTAAGAGACGAACAGCTTATACATAGAATATAGAGATACATACAAGGTTAAATTAAGTAAAGCCAAAAAATGTGTTCAGTTCAAGTTCAAGGACAGAATCAATACCATCCACTGCGGTGCAAGGCGTGGGTCGAGATAGTCCGGCTGGAAAGATCAAAGATTTCCCTTAACCAGTCTCTTCGGATCCGGCCTGCCAAGTAGTAGGTGGTCAAAAGCCGCCGCCAATACTTAGACAAACCTCACCCTATGAACCTGGGCACCTCTGCTAGGTCAACAAACGTAGCGAACCACTTGGGGTGATCCTCAAGTTACCCATTGTTAGTTTTTATTTGTAAATTATTGATTAGTTATCATTTTGGGTTACATTATTAAGTATGGTATAATAGAAGTTCTTTATAGCCCTCCTCACTAGCGGTTCCTGTTCTGAGGCAGAAAGCAGATTGTTGTGTTGGTATATGCTGACTTTACAATTTTTATAATTCTCATCTTCATGTTTACTTAGCTATATGTTATTGTTGATTTTTAAGTTGTTTTTAAAACTAAGAATACACACAGATTTAAAAATAAAACTATTAATAATTTTTTAATTTATTTTTTCCTTATCACAATTTATTTAACCGACAAGGCCTGCCAAACTCGAATATGATGAAGAAAATCAAGATACAAACGTAATTAAATAATATCAAACACAGCGCCCTCGAGTTGATTTTTTTGCGCTCTGCAAATTATCTAATTATTATTATTATTAACTGGAGAATTTACCTGCATACTATTTCTCACAGATTAAAATAAGCTGTAGATAAATAATCTTTTTAACCAAAACTACTTCAAACAAATAATATTTTTACCCGAATTCAAAGCGAAAAACTATATAAGAAGAGAAAAGGTTCACAATAGGGCAATTCCGCTATAGACGATTCTCGACACTAATTTTTAAATCGCAGTATTTGTTACTTTTTTTGATATCAGTGCAAAGAAGAAGGTCAATATTTAATAAATTTTTTTTTTTTTTGATTTTACTTCATATTGAAATTTTTGGCGCGCTTGGAAACATTATCATAAATTAAATAAATAAATAAATCATTCGAAGAATCGGTATATACTCTGCAAAATCACACCGTGCAACACTGGCGCAAAACCGTTACCGATAGTTTGAAGTTGTATTTTACTTATTATTATTTTAAAGTACGCACGAGATTTAAATGTCCGGGTTTAATTTTGCCCACAGAAAAAACTAAACCCTTTCACACACTTCCCAAATGATCATCTGGTCAATCCACGTTATGCAATTGCACTATATAAGTATTATTAATTACAAAACAGTACAAGAACAACATGTCAACCTACCAGAGACCAGATGGGAAAATAATTCACCGACTCCAGATATTTTCATATCAGAGGGTTCGGCTCTGTGGAATTCCTAATTGAACCTATAAATCCTACTGATCCCTCAATATAAATATTTAAAAAATCTTTTGTAATCCTACATGTATTTAAAATTACCGATTTTTGCATTTTTATATATAAATTCTTTGACAAATCTAATACGCCTAAATTTTGAATCAGAGACCTAGGTATAATGCCAGTAGCCGAAATAACAAATGGTAATATTTTTATAGTCCGAGAATGCCAAATTCTTTTAATCTCATTTCCTAAATCTGTGTATTTTCTAATTTTTTCAGAAACAGTTTTTTGAATATTACAGGAATTTGGAATAGCTACATCAATGATATAAGTTATTTTTTTTAATTTTGTCATGTAAAACTGTATCAGGTCTATTATGACTAATTGTTCTGTCTGTTAGTATAGTTTTATCATAATATATTTTATAAAATTCATTTTCTTAAAATTAATTTGGTTCATATTCATAATATGGTACTATATATTTTTTTTTTTTTTTTTTTTTTTTTTTTTTTTGTGTATTACAGACTGTGTCCATTTACAATACACATGTAACATTAACTACATATATATGATACAAATAATACAAGTTATAGATTAATAGCATTAACATGCCTCTTGAATTCTTCAAGACTACTATTAAAAATATCGATAGTCTTGGAGGCGTTGTTTAACAGCGCCATACCTCGTGTCATGCTATGCCGAGCCAGTACGTCCGTTCTGCCACGTGGGATACAAAGCAGATCATGGTGACGTCCCTGGCTGTAGTTATTCGGTACGAACAACTTATAGCATTCCAGAAGGTATGGGCTATCTATTAAATTATTAATAATTTTGTACGCCGTTACTGCAAGAGCCCCACTCCTCCTCGAGTGGAGACTTTGGTAGCGCGTTTCGGCAAGCAAATCTTCGTGATGCATGAATCGCGGATACTCTCCGTGCATTCTCAAATACATGTATCTCAAAAACTTTTTTTGAATCTGTTCTAGTTTTTCAATATATTTTTGTTGGTATGGGGCCCATACAGCAGAGGCGTATTCGATTTTAGACCTTATAATGCAGCTGTACAAAGTCATCATTGCCTCGGGATTGGAAAATTGTTTGCAGAGTCTTATGACAAATCCGAGAAGCTTGTAGCATGATGTCGTCAACTGCAATATATGGTCCGAAAACGTAAGTTTGGGATCAAAGACTACCCCAAGGTCCTTGATGGATTTTACTTTTGACAATATATCATTTTTGATGCAATAATCGAATTTGATAGGGTTTCTCGAACGTGTATACGACATAGCGACACATTTTTTTGTATTAAAAAATAATTTATTTTCATCAGCCCATGATGAAATTGAATCTAAATCAGTTTGCAATTTGACACAATCTTGACCATCACAAATTTTCTTAAGTAATTTTAGATCGTCAGCAAAAAGCAGGCAAGTGGAATGTTTGATGCATTCTTGAATGTCATCAGCATATATTACAGCAGTCAATCAAGTTATGTTTAATTACCAAACTTTGGTGCATTATTTTTAAAACCTGATTGTGCCTAAATGTATACTCGGACGGCGCTAATATAGAACATCCCGATATAATATGTTCTATAGTTTCCGGAAAAGCCAAACATTTTCTACGTAAATCATCAATTTGATTTATATCTTTGATTATATGCTTCCTATAATTTTTAGTATTAATGACTCTATCTTGAATGGCAAGCATAAATCCTTCTATTTCTGCGCTCAACTCTCCAATACTCAACCATTTGTTTGACGAAATTTTGTCAACATACGTTTGGTTGAGATAATTGAAGTGTTTTGCATGAATAATTTTATTTGACCAGGAATCTAATAATTCCTGGTTAGTATTTATAAGAATGTTGGCATTCTCGTCATATAAATTTAAAGGTGTAATGTTTCTATCTGCCTTGCAAATTATTTTGTACATTTCTGAGCTATTAGCTTTCCTATGGAAAAAATTTCTAAGCATTTCTACCTGATTGTGTTTCAAAGATGTTATTTTGACTATACCTCTACCTTCTAAATTTCTAGGTAAATTAATTCGTTCTATAGCTGAATTTGGATGATGGCAATTAAACTTTGTTAACGTAGTTCTAATTAATCGTTCTAAACTATCTAAATCTGTATTGGACCATTTAATTATGCCAAATGAGTACGTTAATAAAGGTTTTGCCCAAGTATTTATTGCTTTTACTAAATTTTTAGCAGATAGATTGCATTTTAAAATTTTTCTGATCCTAGTTTGAAATTTAATCCTAATATCATTTTTAATACTAGTGTGATCTAATCTATTCGATTGCGGGTATCCTAAATATTTATAAACCTCATCCCCTTTCATACTTTCAATTTTGAAATTTCTAAATATACCATCGTCTCCATCTACAATTTTGCCTTTCTCTATATGGATCGTTTTAAATTTATCTAAACCAAAAGTCATTTTAATATCATCTGAAAAAAATTTAACTACCTTAATCATTTTCTCTAAATTTGATTCAGAATTTGAAAATAATTTTATATCATCCATATATAATAGATGTGAAACTATACTAGTCTCTCTTGTATTACCCTTAATTTTTATTCCAAACTTGCTTTTAATTAACATTTTAGACATAGGATTCAATGCTAAGCAAAACCAAAGAGGACTCAATGAGTCTCCTTGAAAAATCCCTCTTTTTATTGAAATGCCCGGTACTACTATTTTGATGTAACCGAAAAGAAATAATTATCATAAATGACCAAGAAGTGTACTGATTAGTAATAAGAATGGTTGGATTTCTTATTTCGTTCCTCTATCAGGGTTTATTGATGTTCATGTACACTTAAACTAGACGAGTTGCACCCGCGATTATTTGATGTTGCACCCGCGATTGTTTGAAAAGCTAATAATTCATTGCTTGATTTTGTTTTCTATATAATTGTTTATTTTTTTAGTTGATTAGTTTAACGCCTTACGAAATATCAAAGGACAATATAATAAAAGTATCACAATTAACAGAATTTTGTGTTTTTGTCTTATGATCTGGAAAGGGTGGGCCAAATTGGTTGCACCCGCGATCGCACTTTGAACCTCCCTCCTGACTATTTAAATATTTCAATACAATTCTTATAAACCAATAAAAATTAAACATGTTAAAATGTAGGTCTTTCAATAATAATTTCATTAAAAATGTTTTTTGTTTTATTATTAAGAAGCTTTATATGCGTCTAAATGTTGCACCCGGAATAATTTCGATAATCCGCGAATCACCCAATATCTATAAATAAATACTCACAAATAATTTATAGAAAGGTTTCAAGGAAAAAACGATTACCATTAATTATTTACAGATGAAAAAAATTGAATGTTTCGAGTATTTCATGATTATCATATAATGTTGCTGATCTTGTCAACTTATAATACATTACAGTTATATAATTTTATCATTAACGTTAGATAACAAACATATAGATTTTCAAACCAAGAATCATAGTTATTTTATTTCTTAGATTTTCAAAACGATGAATTAAATCAATTTATTCAGAGAAATGAGAAAGTACACAATTTATATAATAAATAAGAAAAAAGCTTTCAATTTTCTACTAAAAGTTCAGCCAATGTATAAAAGAATGTGTCGGAATCTTTCAGCTTTTGATTTTTTTTTATCAAACTGTTCGCACGTAGAGTTACCATCCGTCAGGATTAGTCTGGACAAGTCCGGACTTCTAGTATTTTGTTTTTGATTTAGATGGAATATGTTTCCATGTTAAAATTCAAAGGCATATTTTTTTTGAATGTTTCAAAAAAAATTTAAAATGATCTTCTAGGAAATCTCAAGCAATCGAGGCAAAATTGATTTATTTCGCGTGGTCGCTCCAGTGGTTGTTTCTGCACATAACACAAAAAACTCTATATAGGTATTTGAAGAACGTTTAAAAAAATATTAATTTATTCTTTCGTAAACTAAAGCAAGTGTTTTAACGTTTTTATTGTTCTCCGGATGGTACGCCATTGAAAGTAACTTTAGTTAGTTGAGCATGGCAAATAAACAAGTTTGATTGAAAGCGATTAAATTTCGGATCAGTAATCATTCTTGACCATCTCCAGACGTCCTGATTGCTATAAACTGACCTCTGGATCCTGGACTCTGGGGAAATCCGAACGGTCAAACCACAAAACGTGCATTTTTTATAATTAACTCTAATGCGAATCATAAAAAAGAAGTTTTACATAAGCCAGACCAGAGTTTCTCAACCGGGGTGTACGTGCACCCCTTAAGAGACCAGCGAAAGTTCTAGTGGACCGCATTTAGAATAAAATTCAATTAAAGAAAGCGAAATTACAACCAGGGTAACATACAACACCAAAAACGTATGAAAGGAATGCACCTGGCCCTCTAGCACGGTCGATCGATGAACATTATAACTTTTGGTAAATTCTCATCGTTCCCTAGGACAACTGCAGATCGCTAATGTACAAATACAGTTTACATTTTTTACTTTATTTTTTCCCATTATATCTTGATTTAGAATTTGGGAGGCGGATATGGGTACCACCGCCCCGGGAACCATTTATTGGACAACCAACACCCCTGCCACAGGTCACCCCAAGTGGTTCGCTACGTTTGGTGTCTTAGCGGGGGTGCCCGGGTTCATGGGATGAGGTTTGTCTAGGTCTTGGTGGCGCATACGTTTGCCCAACCACTGCGTGGCGGGCAGGATCGGAGGAGACTGATTGAGGGAGGCCTTTTGACCTTTCCAGCCGGATTCTCCCGACCCTTCGCCTTGCACCGCAGTGTGAGGTATAGATTTGCACAGTCGAAGTTTTTTTTTTACATAAACTCCACACAGGAAAACAAAAAGGAAATTATTTTCCTCAGTGCCATCTGAGATGCTGCGTGGAGGGTCTTTTTGAGGAGAGGAAGGAATGAACATTGGTCTTGAAGAGACCCATGTTGTAGGAAGAAGGAAACACAGAGGCCGGCAAATCGTTCCACAGCCGAGCTGTTGAACACAAGAACGAGTCGAAGAAGCGGCCCGTTCTCATGTGACAAATGTCAACCATGTACATATGTTGGGCACGCGTTTGGAGTTTTTCCCGACTATGCACCGGTGCTTCTTTGCGTCCATTCTTTGCTTCATTTGATAATGTTGTTAATTCCAAATTGACAAAAATGACTTCAAAATAATAACTCTCTGTGGCCGAGTTGGTTAAGGCGCTTTTCCCGGTAGATGAGAGATCCTGAGTTCGAGTCCTAGTGCAACCGTTAGCTTTTTATTTTTCTTGTTCTTTTTCAGATTTTCGTATTGATTTATTAGTATTATCTTTATCTTCAATTATATATTACATTGATGGGAATAACCTTCAAAAGTTATTTCAAAAGTAAGTTATTCTGATAAAAATTTAATAACATTTATTATTTTTCTACAATAATTACGAATCAGGTACGTTGTACCTAGAGGTTTTAGTTCATTGTGAATCGATTTCATAATTAACAGTAATCTGTGCGGACAGGGGTAAGTACAGAAAAAATATTAAACTGAAAGGAGAGCAGCACATCATAATCAAAAAAGTTGAGGGTCCTTGGGCAGGACGGCCACTCTAAATATTAAATTAATAAGTAGTATACAGCGAGATTTTTGTATTAAAATGCACAAAAACCCACAATTAGACAGAATTCACACGACGTGCAACAGATTTATGTTATCGATTTGAGTCCACGTAATAGTAACCCTGAAAAATTCATTGTTATAGTATTCGTGCTTGTACCTGATATGTATACAAAATGTGGACTTTCAAAGCTCTTAAAATGTAGTGTTTCAACTAAGAAAACAAATGCCTACTTGATTAACAATAGTGTCGACCACACATTAATCTGATGAAGGTACCTACGCCTAGTAGGTGGTGCATCATAGTTGAAGACTGTACAAAGATCAAGGCTATTTCTGGAAACCGAAGCACAGTGGGGACAAACACCTCATTTCGATACAATAAATAAATAAATAAATTTAATCTTCCAAAGTCATTTTATTGTTGGAAAATACGCCTTTAGTTGTAGCATAATTACATAGCAGGTAGACGCAATTGATCCAACCCTTTTACCTGTAATCGCTCTCAGTCCAGGCCTATCGGTCGTGAAGATAAGACCCCTCGTTAAGTGGGCCAGCGTAACCCTTAATTTTACACAAATATTTCGGAAGAATCCTCAAAAATATACTAATAGATATAAATATACTTTAGTATCATCGTAAAAGTCCCTGTGAATAAAGGGCATTTTCTAGAATTCTTGCCCCAACTGTGCAATGTGAAACACAAAAGTGTGATTATATTCATTTCACCTCTTAAAAAAAAAAAAAAATCGATGGCGGTTTACATAGTTCAGGTAAGCACTCGGCTTAGGGGCTGCTTAAAATTCCCACGGAAACAACGGCACAGCGACGGCAAAGGTATGCGGCGTCTCATTGCTTTAATACGGGAGAGAGAGATGTATGATAATGATTGCTTTTCTCCTTTGGCGGAAGCAGATATACGTACAACGTTTGTCTCACTATTATTAATGTCTAAGAAAGGGATGCAGCATTTTTGTGATAAATACCGTAGCTTTTATGTTTTTTTATGCCGCTGCCGTAGGAATATTCTCATTTTAACAAATTACTTTGACAGTACCCAGATTTAAGTACACCAAAGTTTTCATTGGATATGTGGCTGCCTCCTGGTTCCACGATGTCTCCCAGGCAACAACAAGACTCAAATAGTCTTGTTGTTCCCACCA
This sequence comes from Limnephilus rhombicus, assembly GCA_929108145.2. Lineage (NCBI taxonomy): Eukaryota > Metazoa > Arthropoda > Insecta > Trichoptera > Limnephilidae > Limnephilus > Limnephilus rhombicus. The sequence continues at coordinate 40,450,994 of OV815273.1, read as the reverse complement.
GTGCGGAACATTGACACCAAAGATGAATTGGTTTACCTTCATTCTTTTCACATTTCCTGTATCTATTGGTGTTTTCTACTCCTGAGATGACAGTGTCCCGTTAATAGTCCAACTAGTTCCCTCAGTAAGTTTCTGTCCACATTAAGTAGTTTCCTAGTTCGAAAATTTATGATTACTTTGGATTGGTCTTATTCTGGGTGACCATTCTCTTTCCTTTCTGCCACAGATAAGAGAAACAAGGGCTTCCTGCCCTTCAATTGCTGGGATTTGACCAACCTTTCAATGTGTTGTTCGGTATGGCAAGCTACTACTCCTACGTTTGGGTTATATCCCGCAAGCCACCACTTTCCTTGCTTGTCCGTTACATTTATTTTATCTCGTTACATTTAAATATTTTACTCCCAATAATTGTCAATATTTCTCCTACTCTTCCGAAAATATAACAATCAGATTTTTATGAAATTTTTATTGTTATTATGTCGGTAACCGTCGAAAACTATACCACAATCATTTCATGTGGCAGAGTACATCTATCGCAACACAGGTGGATTATGTGCATGTGCAAGAATCCCAACTGTACCAACCGCCTAGAGCCAGTGAGACAATGGCATCCCCAATTGGGGTATGTTGTGAGGCTGAAAGTAATTGGGAGGGGAAGGAAATTAGGAGGTGGAAAGTGGGGAAGTACCTGGCTTTTCAGAGCTAGTCACCAAACACGGCTAAAGCCATTTTAAGTAACGTTTCAATTCTGAATGGAACCAGAGCTATACTGAGAGTATATTCCACTTGGAACGTGACGCAAATACACCTTATATTATTTTTAAATGATTAAATTGTGAAATAACACAAACCAAACACATCAAATTTACTAGCGCACGCCGGGATTTGAACCTTTGGATCTGGGATCTGGGATGGGACCTAGGATGGATAAGGGTTACTGACAGTAATTAAATTATTTTGTCAATCGTCCAATATCATTCCCCTATCTAGTATTAAAGACAATGGACGTAGTTAGTTTAAAAAATAAATATTTATAAAAATCTATTGCTCTTCGTTTGTCTCGCTAAAACTCGAGAACAGCTGGGCCGATTTAGCTGATTTTGGTTTTCAAATGTTTGTCGTAGTCCAGGGAAGGTTTAAACGGCGAGAAAATATGGAAAAATTGCGGAGAAGATAGTAAAAAACAACAATTTCATTTTCCCATACAAACTGTTCTACCTACTTTCTTCGTCCCTTCGGTACGGTAGACTCGGGTCCACTTGAATTGAAGCAAGTATTAAAGTAAGGGTTTTGAATCGACAACATATATATATCCACATTACTCGGATTATCGCGTTTTGAAATTTTAATATTTTGATGGTTGTCATTATTGGTTTGTTCAGAATAACAAAATTGCAAACGTCAGAAGAAAAGCAAACAAATTGTTAGCTTGGAAACGATGTATTTTTTTTTTTGAATTAGGCAATATAATCAATTGTAATCTACCAATTTTTTAGGATGGAGGGAAGGGAAGGGGAGTGGAGTTTGAGAGGGAATGTGGAGGAGGCGGAGCGGGAATCACCCTAATGCGGAAGTTGAAAGGCGTTGTGCTCATAATCCAACAGTGAAACGAACCATTGTCCAAGAATTGCAAACGTTTCTTCATCAGAACAATTATTTGTAAAAATGTTCAAAATGGCATTGGCCATCGGACAGCCATAATATTAAACGAAACACGGATCTATGTGTGTTTGTTACTCTTTCACGCAAAAACTACTGAATGGATTTTAATGAAACTTTACAATAATGTAGCTCATACATCAGAATAACATATACGAGCTCTGGCATCAAGAAATTTGTATAAAAAAATTCAATAGGTGGCACGCGAGCTGTTTGAAAACTGAATGTATCGGGAATTAATGAATGGAATGGAGGATGGGGAGGGGATTCCGGAGGGTGGGGAACTCGGGAGGGGGGAAGCGAATACGGGAGGGGGAGGGGAACTCGGGAGGGGGGTTCATGGGAGGGGGGTATGCGGGGGAAGGGGGGGGGGGAGTAGAGTGAGAAGAGGGAAGGTGGAGGAGAAGTGGGAACGCGAGAGGGAAAGGGGACGCGTGGGAGGAGGAACGGGAAAGGACGCGCAGGGAGAAACAATTTCTTTATTAAATGGCATTGCAACGCTTGCCGGGTACCAGCTAGTCTCATATAAAATCATGAAATTCTATCATTAGTTTTCCCAATAAATTTTGGATCTTCACGTTTTTGAGCTCATAAATAACAAGTTGTGTATTATTTCTAGTTTAAACAGAATAACTGTCAATTCTAAGATGCTTGCCATAATATTGACAAACACAATGAAATCATTGAGTTCACATGGGTTTTTTTCAGAAGAAGTGAAGAGTGTTATTGATATTTGCATAATGTACCTACTCACATAATATTATATACAGAACCTCAAAAGCTTTCGCATAAACAAATTAAAACATCACGACTGGAGATCAGAAGACAATAAAGAAATAGACAGGACCGGATTTATACAAGAAAGGGAACTAATTTGACCAAAAAGTATTGGTCTAGGACAGGTCGGCAGATTTTTAAGTGCACAAGTTTCATTAAGAGGTTAATAAAAAAAAAAACAAAAATTGCCTTCAAAACAAGAGGAAGATCATTGTTTAAATGAGATTTCGAAAACTTTGCGTAAAGGCCGGGCTGTTCCGGAGACTTCATCTAGTTCTGAGATAAAAAAGATTTCAATTGAAATAATTGATCTTCGGAGAAATAACTTTCACGTATCATCATTCTACTGTATAAAACAAAGAGGTAGTATATCTGAAAAAGGAGCTAAGAAGCTAAACCATTTTTTTGGAACTGGTGACCTAGATTTAGAGATACGGCTAGCTCTAAAAGAGCTAAGGTAGAAACACTGATGTTGTATGTTCATTGGGTGGATCCATTGGAAGAGTCGTAAACGCCTTGTAAAGAGCCGCATACGACCCATGGTTGAACTACCCTTTATTACCTGCCTATCTAATAGTTAATAAAAAGCATTCACCAATCCAGCAACATACTTATAATTAATTTGAACATTTTAGTCCACAGTGATATAAATAATTTAAGGGAATTTAACCATTGGCCAAGGTGTTTTTTGCACAATATGAATAGTGAAATTTTGGCAATAGAGAACTCCAGTCCATTTTTTTATGAATAATGACCTTCTAACTTAAATAACTGCATTTTTTTTTTAGAGTTAGTTTTAATAGTTAAAATAATTGTCAAAGTTTTAATTTTTCAAGATCCATCGAAAACCACCGTATGTATGGTGAATCGTGTGACGTCATTACTCCTGAAAAGTTACTATAGGATCGGGCAATCAGCTGTTCAACTGCCGACTTGTTTGAAGTATTCTCCCTAGAAGTTTATTTATTTATTTTATTTGTTATAAAATACATTCACTATAAGGAAGCTTTGACTGTTCTAGGACGGTCAAATTGACATATTCATATTAAGATGGTAGGTAAATCATCATTCTCATTCATAAAGCATTACTATTTTTTTGTGCAGTAGTTTTTGAATATTTTCAATAATAGAGATAAATTAATAAGAGATACCTTTGAAACATTATTTAGGCTTAAATAATGTTTCAATAAACGCAACATCTAAATCTCTATAAACAGTATGTAAATAAACGAATAAATTAATACAATGGCTTGTGTCATACCTACATTCCCATACAATGACTTTACGGTGACGTCACGACACGACGAATAGTGAAGTCACCACTAAACATTTCAATAATGCCAACTTGACGGCGTGTTTTTCGACCCGACTAAAAATTGACTTTTTAGTATTTTTTTAAAACTCTGCGTTTAATATTATTAAATAAAACTTATATATTCAGAATCAGCGCTGTTTGGTCTATATGAACATATTTTTTAAAGCCATAATATTTTTCACTGGAGTTCCTTATTAATATACTGACATAAAATTGATAAGAATTTTTTTCAAAGCAATTGGAAAGGTAATTAGGTACCAACTTCCGAGTACCGACTCAGATCTTCCAGGGTCTCTGAACCTTAAAGTGTCGATGTCACAGAGCGAGTTTACGAGCTACTATCTGGGAAATTCACTATCTCTTAGTAAACTCGCGCAGTGTCATCGTGTTACTTGCTAACTAGAAGATTGTTGACAAACTACGAAAAAAGTTGAAAGGTCGTCAACTTTACTCGCTACATGCTTGCTCGTGATTGGTTTATTTATGTTTTACAAGATGGCTGCCAATTAACAGCTGATTTCGACTGTCAAACATCACAGAATTAGTTCACGCAGGCGTCGTTATTCTTGTTACTGGCGCTAGCAGCGACCTCAGTCTCCTACGCTACTGAGCGAGTGGAAAATTTTGTGTGTCATCATGACAATCTCACTCGCCGATTTATCCGCTTTTAAACTTAGTAGATAGTAAGTAGCTTGTAAACTCGCCTGTGTCATCGAGGCTTAACGAATTTACGCATAGGATTAGAGCCATTTAATCCTATGGTAAATCCAATCCTGACATTGATGCAAACATTAAATAGTCAATAAGCAACTCAAGAACCGGATGAATCTCGTGCATGTTTTAGCATTATACCTATTCTATTGAAATGCTCTACGTACAGGGAATGATGTATCGTAGCAAAATGACCACGATATGTATCATTCTTAATTAAATCTTGCCTATTGTTAATGCATGTATCTGTGTAAACGTTGCACTTGTAACGTTGATTGATCGCTTGATGCTCATGTTGTCTCGTGCAACCAAAAAAACGAGAATAGTTTGATTGCTATTACGGAAATTAACATATTAGATGCACGATTATATGGGTAAATAAGTGTTCATTTCCTCTCATTAGTTTTGTTTTAATAATGTTTTGCACAAAGCATGGAGCTATGTACCTACGAAGCCTTATTCGCAGCTCGTGGTTAAAAATAATTAACTTAACACACGTTACTAATTTACTGAAGGCAGGTACGAGGTGTATTTATATTGTTTTCTCATGAAGTTTTCATTATTCAACCATTGATGATTTTTCAAAATATATTGTGATTATGGACTAGCGGAGACAAGTGAAAAATCACGGAATTCTATAAATGTAGGATTTGTGAAATAATAAAATATTTGCATCGGGATCATTGTCTTTCAAAAACAAATATATTTTTTTCCTATTTATTCTTCATCATCATTACATAGTATAAAATGAAGTCGGTCAAAATGTATGTGCGCGTTAATCTTTTAAACTACGCAACGGATTTTCATACGGTTTTCACCAATAGATAGAGTGATTGAAGAGGAATATTTAAATGTATAATACATGTAAATTATATTAGAGAAAAGCCGAGAAATTCAAAGAAAACATATTTTTGTGCGATTTAAAACGGCTGGCGGGCCGTACTATAGTCACTTTTGAAATTCGTTCTACGGAAGAAATTGGAAAATAGATGTCCTAGAGTAAGTAGGTATTTGATTTTCCCTTTTCAAATATCCAGTGTTGCATTGCAAGCATTGTATAATTAGTGGCGAGTTAATTAGTTAATATTTATTTATTTCAAAACATACGGCACAACATGTGCCATTGACATAATTATATTTATATATATTATAATACAATAACATAAGAAAGTGACATATAAATGTAACTACCTAACTAACTAACCATCACGCCGTTTCCCCGCAGGGGCAGGCAGAGAGGACGGACCGCCAAACAACTCGGTCTTGGCACACACTCTTTGCCTCACTCACATTCATACATCGTCTCATACATACTCTTCTATTATTCTGACTTTTGACATGGCACGTCTCAAGTATCTGATTCACTTGATCGTGCCATGTCTTCCTCGGGCGTCCCCGACTTCTACCATTCACATTTGCATCATATATTCTTTTTACACTACTTTCTTCGCTCATTCGCTCTACGTGCCCAAACCATCTGAGGGTCCCTTTCTTAATTTTGCTCATTATACTTACATCAGCCTTACATTCTTTGCGGATATCCACATTTCTAACACGATCATACATGGTTTTACCACACGTTTTTATAAATGTAAAGTTAAATATAAAAACAAAAGGTAAAAGAAAGGAGTTAAGGTAATGAGTAGTAAATAGAATTATGATGTATAAAATGAAAGTATAAAGTAAAAGTGTAAACTATAAAGTATAATGTAAAAGTAAAAAGTTAAGATAAAAAGTTGAAAGGCAGGAAATAATATAAACTATAAGTTACCTTTGTAAATAATATAAAGTACAAAAGTTATAAATATAAAAAAAGTATGACAGATAAGTAAACAGTAAGAAATACTCTTAGGAGCCAAATATTGAAGATAACCAAAAAAAAAAAAAAAATATATATATATAATAAATAAAAGGAAGGTATTACGGAGTATACAAAGCGATATGAAAAGTAGGTACCTATGATATGTTTCTAAGCCATAGGTATTAGAGTGCATACTGGTAGGACATAATATTATGGTTACATGATTATGTGATTACGTGGTAGTACTAGCAGATAAATTTTGTCTAATACATCTTTTGTATGATGACAGACTTTCGGCATGATCAATATGAGCAAATTCATTACCTAAAGTGTGTAAACGATATATTATTGAATTTTGTTCTGCATTACTGAGAGTGTTGTTGCAATAATAAGGTGTTTTGAGTCGAGTTGTTTTACTAGGTACATGATAATTTATTAACGATATATGTATAATACATGCTTATTATAGTAGAGAAAAGCCGATAAATTAAAAAATTCGATTCAGACAGCGGGCAGCGGGCAGCTGGCAAGCGGGTGGTGTGGATTTTATAAAGATTGGGTAATGGCGTTGTGTTTCGTTAGCCACAGCAACGTGCGGCCTGGTCTGCTAGTTATTCATAAAATAACTTAGGTGTACAGTTTTTCGACTACCACACCAAGCACATGCCGGTATTGTGGTAGTCGAATACATATTGTCTTTTTTGTTCATAATATTGTAATTATATTTTTGTTGACAAATTAGAGAGATGGTCAGAAATGTACCTTTCCATAGTTTGTTATTGCCTTTGACGAGTTCGATTCTCAGATATGACATTTAAAAAAATCTTTGTATAAAAAAATGCTGAAAAAATGTACATCGTTTTTTATAATTAAATTAAAAAATTTAATTTTAAAAATATCCCTGGATATTTCACGGGTCTAGTGTTTATTAATATCTAGCAACAGTAACAATTGCCAATAATATTGAAAAATGTTCAATAAATATTTTACAAATGGAGAGAAAATGTAAACGGTGGACAGGCCATTTTTCCTTTTCACATTTCATTACCTTAGTTGGAAAACGGTCTAATTTTTTTTTTCAGAAATGGCTTTTTAAATCAAAACTATTTCTTTTGCTCATTTCTATAACCAAAATAATTTTCACAGCCATCTGTGTTCCGCAGATTCTAAAGTATGACGAAGTTCTAAAATCAATTTTTTAAAGCCTCCATTAATTTTACAAGGTTCTGACACCACTTTGAACCTTTTGCAATTGCTATTTTGTTTATGTATGACAGTTTTTCGTTTTTACGAGGAGCTGTATAAGTTCGTTACTTTAGTTGGATAGGTTCTAATTTCGCTTTACCACGCACTGAGTGTCAAAGTTTGCAAATATTTTGATTTTAAACACGTAAACTAATATACTTTACACAAGATTTAACCTCAAAATGCGAAATCGGTAAATAGAAACGAAAAATTGTCTTCGTAAAGTTTGACACCTAATTTTGACTTAATTTGCGGCTTAGGTTTGAAAGGTTTTCATATAATAATAATAATTTTAGATTTTTACAATTTTACACGTTTTGTTTATTTATCATTGATTTTATTGACAAAAAGGTCACTGCTCAGCTACACATTCATGATTTCTCCTGGAATGTAGCTGGTTTTCAGCAGTGCCCCTACATATATAATTAATTGGATTCTGCTAAACCTTCATAATATAAAAATAAAGGTTATGTACCTACACCTCATATTTAATAGATTTAGCTATTAAAACAGTGATTCTCAGAATAGCAAGAAGAATATCGTGATACTTAACTCCTTTTAATTCTTAGCACCCCTCACACACTTCTTCAAATACAAAATTCTCCGAATCCTGTTAGAAACCTGAACAGAAATCTCTCATCTAAACTAAAACTATATAATCACGAGAACGAACATTTTTTTTTAAATATTTAGAAATAATAATTCATGGCAAATGTTTTCTAACGCGCGCTATGGAATATCTGTCACCTCAAGGAAGATATTGTACAATGCTACAAAACTCTATTAAAACGAAAACTGGTATTAAAACATGTATAGAAGTTGCAATAAATGAAAAGAACTTAGATTTATAAAATGTGGAGAGTGAAAAATACAAAAGAAACATGACTAGCATTTTTGTAAATTGATAAAAAATATAGCAGGGTAGAAAACAAGCAGTGGCATAGCTAGCACGGGTGCACCCGGGCGGATAACATGGGGTCGCCCCCCACCCCCCCAGTTATTAAAGTTGACTTTGAGAAATGCAAAACGCAAATTTCGACTTCATAAAAAAAACATTACTACCTAGTCAAATATTTAGAAAATTGTTCCGTCCTGAAAGGGGGGGGGGAGGTAGCTACAGAATTTCAATGATAACAATTTCGGGGCACTCAACGGGGAGCCATAGAGCTACGAAAATATAAATATCAGTGTTCAATATTTTTTTATTTTAATATCCTTCGTAATTTTTTCCACGGTCGGGTGTCACCCCCCGTCGAGTGCCCCCCCCCCTCCCCTCTAGCTACATTACTAAAAACAGGTACTTATGTTATAGAATTACAATCAGATACTACGGTGTCCCTAAAATGGTTCTTTATTTATTTTTTATTCAAATACATAGATAAATTTCTATAAAAGTTTTTACATGATTTCAGACTAGGCAAATGTCCGTATCTATTATGGTAGCAGATTCTATTTTAATATTTGCACATTTATGAATATTAAATGTTTTCGTTCCTCTCTCGAACCGACGCGACGATGAGCTAAAAAGTACACCTGGGTAATCATAATAAAAACAATAGGTGTGTAATTAAATAAAGGCTATTAAATAAGCAAATACATATGAAATTAAAACACACTCCGTGTATTCCGAAATCACAAAATAAACTTACACCAAGTATTTTTGCAGGTTGCTTTTTCCAGAAATATAATATTATCAGACTATTTTACGATAAAGCAACCTTGACATAACGATGGACTCGTCTGCACACGAATTGACCAAAGCTTCTGCTCTTTCCGATAATATAGAAACAGGTTCTTGATTTTCTGTTTATCGCCATCTATAGGCTTAATCGGAAAACAAGTTTCTCTCAGTCTTGGAAAACTGAATCCAGTGTTATTGAGTGAGTAGGAATCTGCATATTTACTACTCAATACCGTAGTATATAATAGTACGTATAGTTAATAATAAATTATAGTTATTTATCACCAGGTCGCGTTTTTTTTTCGTGGGTAATTTTTGTAAATATGTATAGCTAAAAATATCCTCCACGTACAATATATATTCCTTCACGTTCCGAATATATATAAAATATATGTGTAATAGAGTTTGAATGGGAAACGATGTATTTTTTTATAGTAGCTCCACGCAGGAGGCCCTGAGGAAAATAATTCTCCTCAGGGCCTTTTAGGATGGGGATGCTGTGTGAGGGGTGTTTTTAGGAGAGGAAGTTCTGGGAAGGAAAAGGGTATGAGGGGTGGGTAAGAATCTGGGAGTCAGTGTGTCCAGGAGTGACGGACGTTTAAATCCACCCCTTCTACTGCGGTCCAAGGCGATTCCGAGAGAGTACGGCTGGAGAAATCAAAGGGACTCCCTCAACCATTCTCTCCCGATCCGGCCTACCACGCATCACGTGTGCATCCGCCGCCAAGATCCGGACAAACCTGATACCATGAACCCGGGCACCACTGCTAAGTCACCAAACGTAGCGATCCACTTGAGGTGACCTATAGTAGAGGTGTTGGTTATCCAATAAATGGTTCCCAGGGCGGCGGTACCCATTCCCGCCTCCCATATTACTAGCTGAATTCCCCGGCCTTTTCAGGAAATCAGATACAGACATTAATTTTCCCGATTTGAAATTTCACGGCCAAAAATATTACAGTGATTTATTTTTGGGTTGTTATGCCGTGTTGCGCTACCTTCTTCTTTAGACAACAGTGTCAAGCATTACTGTGTCAACAAGCATTACAGTGTCCATCATCAGGGAAGATGTGTTATATTACATGATTACACGTTTGCCCTGATGATGGACACTGCCTGAAACGTTGGCTAAAGAAGGAGGTAGCACACCACGGCAAAATACCCCAAAAACAAATCACGATAAAACTCACAAGTGCGTTGAAAGCCACCCACCTACAGACACTATACATATATACAGGGTGTCCAGAGGTAAAGTGCAATAACTTCATGATGGTAGAAGTAAAAAAGATTTTAAATAACTTTTTCCGAAATTCCAACATTTTTTTCCCATACAAAAAGACGTACCTACTAAAAATCCTTAGTTTTAGGTACGATCTTACTTGCTGAGAGCCTGCCGGGCAAGATTGTGGCAACATTGCATGGTTGTGATTGGCCCGTCTCGTAACAGCGGAAAATAATAAAGCTGGCCGCACACGTCGGTCTAATTTTCTGTGTTTACCACAAAACTACCCCTAAAAGTTGAAATTTCGAAAAAAAAACCTTCCGAAGTAATGCACTTTACCCCCGGATACCCTGTACATACATACCTAGGTGAAAGATACTTTTAATTATTAATGCTCTCCCTACAAAGGTAAGTTCAATCCATTCTCTCTCTGAATGAAACTTTTGTGAATTGTGTCGCGCTTTTCATATTACATATTCTGAATAATGGTCCTATTATCGCGTGAGGGTGTTTTTTCCGGGTCTTGGCTGTGAATGCGTCTGCCCACCAACTGCGCGGCAGGCCGAATCGGGAGAGGCTGGTTGAGGGAGACCTTTGGACTTCTCCAGCAGAACGCTCTCGGAACATCGCCTTGAGCCGCAGCGGGTGGGATGGATTCACACTTCCGTCACTCCTGGACACACTTCTTCCTCTCCTAAAAATATCCTCCACAAAGCATCCCTAAAGATGACGGGGGCCCTGAGAAGAACTATTTTACTCAGGGCCTCCTGTGCGGAGCTAATGTAATATATTTTTTTAGTTATATAATACTTTACCTATCTACGTAAAGTAGTACGTTTGTAAGCGTCTTTTAATTTTTTTTTATCTATAGGCACCGTAAACCGGGGCTACTTTATCATACAGGGAACTTTTCATAAAGAAAGACTAATATTAGTGTTTCTCAGAGGTGCCTAGAATATTTTGTTAATGGAATTATTACATTGCACAAATTTGTACATAAGGATAAGGAAATACAAACGAGAAGCAAAGTCACCCCCCCCCCCCCCCCCCACCAAACAGGAGAAACTATACATCATTTTTCAAAAAATCTCAACTAATTTATAGAACTACCAGGTACACTTTAAACAACAAAAATATGTTGTTCATTCCTCATATTACCTTACCATTAAATTTCAATAATACTACTTACTCATAGCTTAAAAAAAACAATTTTGGCAAAAAAATCTATTGAAGTATTTCAAAGTACCACGGTTTACGGTACATACTAAAATAAGATAATACAAAAAAATGTTCTCAGAAACTACAACACAGTAGATATTATTATTATTAATTATTTTAATATTATGTTAATTTGATTACTCATTTTGGAAGTTTATCCTTGCACTGTGAACTATGAACAGAACGCTATATACACTAAGCAAAATAATTTGTCGTAGGTGAATAATAGGCCACTTGCATGGGTTTCATAACGACTTGGAAAAAATCGTGTGGATAGATTTTTTTACTAAGATTACGAAAATGTTAGTAAAATTTTTTTAAGAAATGTACAGTTTTTTTAATATTTAAATAAATAAATCCATTATTTGGGCCCGTGACGTCACTACAGGAAAATGTCCCGTATCCGAAAATGTTCCTATTAATTTTGTAAAATTCCACACTGATTTTTTTTTTTATATGGCAACACTTTGATTTCAGGCGAATTTTTGAATTTGATATTTAACGTTCACTAGATTTATTGTTTGTTCTCTGTGAACTTATCATTTGGTTTGACTTTTTGACAGATGTTATGAAGAGAACCCCGTACATTTTATTGCTGTCCACGTGTTTTAGAGGTATAATGTTAAAAGTGCTGATTTTAACAAAAATAAAATTTTATAATAATTATAATTTTATTATTATTATAATTTATAAGTACAAGTACATTACATTGGATTTAGTAATATAGACGTTGAACATTATAATGATTTATGATCAATAAGATGGATCAAGGAAAAAAACATTTTTGAGATGTAATATTTTTGGTACGCCTCGTTATTCTGCTGTGCCCTTTCTTGTGAAAAACGTTATTTTATTTAAATGATTTTCGGCTATGTAATTATCGTTTTTTCGCACCTATAAAATTATGTCCCGTCTTTCCGGTTTATAAAAAATGGTCTGATTTTTCGGATTGAAATTTTCAAAAAATCGCCAAGGTTTAAAAAATGCGATTAAAAAAAAAATACAGAATGTCTTAGAATATTTGCCTAAACCGGGATTTTTTTTTAAATGTGATGCAAGTGGCCTATTCATTGATCCTACTAAATGGGGGCCTGATACAGGAGACAGTTTTTGAATTAACAACGCTTCTGATTATGCGAAATTGTCCTATGTACAACCTTACTTAGAGAAAGTTAAAGCCAATTTGTGCGAGTTGTTTTGAAGATCTAGCACGGATGATAGATAAAACCATTTATCAACACGATATTGACTAAATCTGTAATGTTTGTTCAGTTAGTAATATTTGCGGGCGCGGTCAACATATAATTCACAAAATTTTCATTCAGAGAGATAATGGATTGAACTTACCTTTATGAATGTAGGCAGAGCATTAATAATTACGAGTATATATACAGGGTGTTAAGGGACGTACTTGACTTACTTTAACCAGTGATTCCTGACATTATTTGGAGTAAAAATTGCAAATGAAGTTTTGGTCTCCGGTGACTTTTTTGAAGACTTTTTTTTTTTCAATTTTTTTTTCTCAAAATCAAACAAAAAAAAATTCACTGGTCACTCAGCCGGGTGTCCGACGAACCCCTTACCCCGCCTCCAACTGTTCAACAACTACCATTTTTTATGTTTTTGTAGAAAAAAAAACATCAAAAATGTCACCGGAGACCAAAATTTCATTTACATTTTTTACTCCAAATGATGTCAGGAATCACTGGTTAAAGTTAGTCAAGTACGTCAAGTAAGTGCATTAACTTCGGGAGGTGATTCTACATGATAGTACAAGTAAAATAGGTAAATAACTTTTTTCGAAATTCCAACTTTTAGAGGTACTTTTGAGGTAAAAAGATAAAATTAGTCCGGCGTGTACGGCCAGATTTATTATTTTCCGCTGTTACGATACGGGCCAATCACAATCGAGTCGGGCGCCCGGCAGGCTCTCAGCAAGTAAGATCGTACCCCACACTAAGGATTTTTAGTAGGTACGTCTTTTTGTATGGGGAAAAAATGTTGGAATTTTGGAAAAAGTTGTTAATCTTTTTTACTCCTACCATTATGTAGAATCACCTCCCGAAGTTGATGCACTTTACCGCCGGACACCCTGTATTATGATTCAGGCCTCACTGCTTTTTTAATATTGTCGTTTGTTATGCAAAATAACTGGCAAAAAGTACATGCGAAGCGCCAATGTACATTAAAGTGGTATTTCAATTGGAAATTGTCAAATTATTAGCATTTTTTCAATTTTCAAGTTGCCGATTGATACTTTAAGAAAGTTTAAATCCGTAGACAGATCCACCAGTGTTGCCACCGAATATCGATTTCTTATTTATTCCCTGTCAATATCGTTCTGGCTATCAGCTGTGCGGCCGTGCTCGGAAAACTGTGTAAAATCATATGTAGTTACACCTATTGATCCGATATTGTCAAGCTATTCCGATTTCACTGTGCCAGACCCCTTGAACAATTAAAAGAAAAACGATATAAGAATACCTATTACAGGTTCATATACATAGTACTTATCTACGTGGCAAACTTGCGTTCTGCAGCTTTTTGAAATAGGAAGCTACTTAATATACAAGTTGTCCGGAAACTCGTAGGACGAGCAAGAAACGGGTGAATCTACAACAGAGATTGACTGACTTTTTGGATTGCTTTCACTTCTCAATTTGGGAAGCGGGAATGGGTACCTTTAAAAACATCTCTGCCGTAGGTCACCCCAAGTGTTTCGCTACGTTAAGTGATTTAGGAGGGGTGCCCGGGTTCATGGGGTGAGGTTTGTTTAGGTCTTGTAGGCGGATGACCAGGACTCACTGAACCCTGTGTCCACCAAAGTGTTGTTTCGAAAAAAGTAATTTATCTTTTGTACCTACACAATCACCGTATAGAATCACCTCCCAAAGTCAGTGCGCTTTACACCATGACACGGGCATCAGCCTAGCATGGTGGTCGAAAAACCCACTAATTAATGTAACCATAATATTTATGCAATGAATAAAGAAAAATTTAAAAAAACGTAAAGCAGCGTGTTTATGGGTTTGTTCTTTTATTAGTTTTATTCCGAGATTGGTGAAATTTCGCAAACTCGACCTATAAATCAAATCGAACAATCATCTACATGAGATTTTGAAAAATCACCCCGTACCCTTTTCCCACCCCTCAAAGCAGAATAATGCCCGGGCAACGCCGGTAAATTCAGCTGGTGTAAAATACTTTGCTTAGTTCAAAACAGTGTTCATCAACCTTTTTAGCCGGAGGGTCAATTTATTCATTTTCAATTTTGTTCACGGGCCGCAGGCGATGGGTACCTACAGCTTGACATTATTATATTTTGTAGTTGGAAGTATCGCTAACCTATTTGTATTTTCTAAAACGGTAATTTTTAATAAAACAATTACAGAACTTTTGTATCTCCAAGGCCAAATCAAAAAATGCTTCTAATCAAAAGAATTCTGAAATATTAAAGAACGCGTAAGTGCCTTCTTACAATTTTGGGCAACTATTAATTTTTATCATTCGGAAAGTGAAAGAAAATTTAGTCAAGAACACTTTTTTATTTTATGGATAGAAACCTTCAAAATGCATCAAACATATACCTACAAGAAAAGCGCTGCGCTGAGAAAGTGAATTTTTTTCTACGCTTAAGAAATTTAGTCTTTATGAAAATATGTTTGTAAGAAAAATCTTATTATTTTGAGCGGCTGATTTAAAACTTTGAAGAAAGACTGACGTTTTCCGTATTTTGTAAAACTGTTTTTTTTTTAGATATTCCATTAACAACAAGATTTTAGAAAGAGGACGATAAATAAGAGATCTTGGTATAATTTTGTATGAAAAATCAAAATTTTGCTAGGTCCGCACATCTTGAAAATGGCCAAAAATGGCGAAGTGACGAGGCCCACTTCCATCTCTGTGGAGCGGTGAATAAACCAAATTTTCGGTACTGGGCTGAAAATAACCGATTCAACTTCACGAGAGGCCTCTTCTCTCCCCAAAAGTGTACGTGTGATTTGCGATTTCCAAATTTGGGGTGATTGGGCCGTACTTTTTCGAGGAGAATGGGTGAACCATGACTGTCAACGCTCAACGTTATGTTTCCATATTAGAATTTTTTTAAACCTCAATTGGAAGAACTAACGGAGGAAACAGATCTAGGAGACATCTGGTTTCAACAGGACGGTGCTACGGCCCATACTGCTCGATTTTCAATGACGAAACTGCGACAGATGTTCCCTGCGCGCCTCGCCTCTCTGATGGGTGGCCCGCGCCCTTACCTGATTTAAGCATTTGCGACTTCTTTTTTGGGGCTATCTGGAAGAAAAAGTTTTCAAACATTGGCCTTACACCTTGGAAGAACTCAAAGATCGAATTCGGGAGGGAATCGCCGCTATGCCCATCGAGATGTGCAGTTGAAAATTTCAGAAATCGCTTTCATCAATGTATCGCTGCTGGGGGCCATCATCTTTCTGATGTCATCTCCAGGACTTGATGCATAAAACGGCATGATGCACCGAATAAAGGGTAAGGCCAGGATTTTCTGTGAAGAGCTTAGCGATTCCCACTTTACTCTTTCCATATATCGCCGAGGTGGTGTCGCATCCGGAGAAGCTATGGAGAGGGAGAATCGTTTTGGCGATTGGAAGCTGTTGAAGTTGTCGCACCGAAAACAGACATTTCACCAATATTCTCTGATCCCTCAGCATCACCTGAGAATATTGAACAGGCTGGCGAGAAACTTTTTTTGGCTGTATACAAAGCGCCTGCTCATCAAGACAACCTAAACAAACATCGGTACTCGGCATTTTTGAAAGCGTCAATGAAGCCCAAATTAGACATGGCCACTCTTTCTCCCACCAGAGGAGCTTCAAAGCAACACTCGCTCAGAGTATATCTACAGGTAATTAAATCCATTTACATATAGTATTAAATACTGCTTTCTTATTACAAATATTAATTTGTGATGAATGCTTACCTTGGTGTCATTACTTTTTTACAGATACAACAGTGGCTAGGCAACCCCCTACCACCCATCCAATGGGGTTGGGTCAAGGGAGAAGATGGGATCCTTAACCCAGTTAACACGAACAACTCTGTGGCACCCATCTCCATTTTGAACACGATCTTTTGCCGATGCACCACAGGGTGTGGGATGCGCTGCGGTTGCCGCAAAGCAGGGATTGCCTGCTCCGGTGCGTGCGGCTGCCTCGGCTCATGTATGAACGGAGCCCCCATCGAAGACAGCATTGATGACGATGAATGTTTCGATTTCAACGAAATTTAATATTCAAGGTACATCCTGAAGCACTAATTATTTGATTTTTTAACAATAAGTATTTCATTTTTACCGACAAACATTTCATTTTTTTAAATTAAAACAGTTTTTTTTTTTAATTTTACATTTCCCCCCCTCCCTATCTCCTTAAGCATTGATCCTTACAAAAAAGTTTATATAACCTTTTTTGTAGAGAATTTTATGTAGATAATTTAGTACTAAAAACACTTTTTCGCTAGAGGCAGTAGTTTTCGAGTTATTAACGAAAAACTGAAAAAAGGGACCTTTAAACCCTCCCCCCTCCCCCTTAGCTCCACCCCCACCCCACAGTACTTTTAGTATTTTGTTAAGGACACCTTTCCCTACAACTGTGCCAAAATTGGCTTCTACATGAATTATTTCCCCTATTTTTCCTTCGTTGCCTGGGCTATATTCTAATGCAGTATGCAATTACATTGCTCATTCTCCACGGGAAACCAATACTAACTTTAATACATGTTTAATGAACTTGGTGAATTTTATGGATCATATTAAAAACCTATTCTAATATATTTTTCAAACCTTCGGTTGTCTCTTTGTAAACCTGCCTGGTCATTGTATTTTTAATGTTTTTTGTTTCTTGTTTTTTTTTTTTATTTCATGTGTGTATTTTTAGTTATTGTAATTTTATTTTCATGAGAAGTCGAGGACGCCCAAGAAAGACATGGCACGACCAAGTGAATCAGATACTTGAGTCGGGCCATGTCAAGAGTCAAAATAATAAAAGAGAATGTATGAGACGTTGTATGAATGTAGTAAACGAGGCAAGGAATGTGTGCTAATACCGGGATGTTTGGCGGTCCGTCCTTTCTGCCTACCCCTGCAGAGAAACGGCGTGATGGTTAGTTAGTTTATTTTTATTACTTCTTTCTCGTGTTAAAAATTATTTCTTAAATAAAATTTATACTATCTATATGTATGTAAAAACCCTCTGGGTGTAAAATAAAGTAAATAAAACAACAGAAACCATCGAATGTTCTTTACCGCAAATGTTTTTATATTTTATTTAGTCAAGTGGGATGTACGAAAAGGCTCGCGGGCCGCTTGCGGGTTGCTCACCACTGGTTTAACGTACTCGGATACTAACATCACAATGTAGATAGTTTTTTCATCAGATCGCGTCATTTTTGGTCAACATGAGTCAATGTGGTAGGTAGATGTATTCATTAGACATTCTAAAAAAAGAAATTTACATATCGTTTACATAGGTTCTTGCGTAATATGATATTTACTCTGCATAAGACACGTATTACAAATAAATTATAAGTCTAACCATCGCACCATTTGTCCGCATGGATAGGCAGAGAGGATGGAGTGCCCTAAAACTTTTTGGCACACACTGTTTGCATTGTTTAAATTCACACAAAATCTCTAATAAAATTTTTTACCGACTGCGATTCTCTGCGTATGACAATATATATATATTTTAAATTAACTCGTCTTTGACACTTAGGTACTTAGTAGTTCTGAGAACAATTACTGTTAACTAGATTCATACTTTTTGGATGCGAGATATACTGTGGGCTGCACTTCCAAAAAAATATGATTCTTATTTACTCTTAGGTATTTTTATTTTATTTCTATAGTAAGGCAAACATTCCCGAGTTACGAATAACCTGACAATATTGGAAAACCTCCTACTACCCCCACGGTAAGCGCAAAATGTTGCTGGTATCGTGATGGAGGACTTAGCCAGCCAAGGAATCGAACACGTGACGCCAGGATGGGACCCAAACGCCAAGCCAACTCAGCCACTGACCGATCGTAATAAATCAGTCATCAATAAATCAGAACCAAAATTTCCTCTGAAATCATGAGATTTGTGAATAGTCAATTAATACCTTAGTACATTATTATTATAAACCATATAATGTTTTATAGCACATTTTAATAATCAAATGAGGAATTTACATTTAAAAAAACGTCACTATCTCAATTGTATCACAGTATTGAAAATCTCCGTCAAAGTTAGCCATCTAGTCAAAGTGGGCCATCTAGTCAAAGCTCACCATCTAGTCAAGGTTAGCCATCTAGTCAATGTTAGCCATCTAGTCAAAGTTAGCCATCTAGTCAAAGTTAGCCATCTAGTCAAAGTTAGCCATCTAGTCAAAGTCAGCCATCTAGTCAAAGTTAGCCACCTAGGCAAAGTTAGCCACCTAGGCAAAGTTAGCCATCTAGTCAAAGTCGGCCATCTAGTCAAAGTTATCCATCGAGTCAAAGTCAGCAACCTAGTCAAAGTTAGCCATTCAAAGCTAGCCATCTAGTCAAAGTCAGCCATCTAGTCAAAGTCAGCCCATCTAGTCAAAGTTAGCCACCTAGGTTAAGTTAGCCATCTAGTCAAAGTCAGCCATCTAGTCAAAGTAAGCCATCTAGTCAAAGTTTGCCACCTAGTCAAAGTTAGCCATTTAGTCAAAGTTAGCCATCTAGTCAATGATGGGCATTTAACTCGTTTAACATAATTGATGCAGCAGATTTTCGAAACCGGAAACGGATCGTACAAACAAATTCACAGATGAAATGACAAACGGTCGAGTTAAAACAGGATTTCGCTGCGCTCAAATTACGAATTACGAAAAAAGTATTCGTTAAGAAAGTTGTGTAAGTTTTTCTAGAAAATATGACGCGCAAGTTTGACTGCGTAATGGGCAATAATAATAAGTAATAAGTACGTATACTATCTACGTACATAATTAATTTATACCTACATAAGTTAATTGGGAATGCACTGAGAATGATCTGTACCTAATGCTTGAGCATAAAATTACTTCTAAGTGTGTCAATATGAGCCAAGTACAACCATTGTCATCTCAAGCATAAATAAATATATTTTCTTGTGGGTATATTTCTATAATAATGCTTATTTCTGCACGTACCAGTATGTTGTTGTAAAAAACCCACGATGCATAACCCGAAAGTGTCAATTGAAATAGTCATGTGTATCTACGGTATGTAAAATTGTTTGCATTTTAAGAATAATAATGTGCAGATAGCATTTATAACATTTGGCTAATAATGTGGGATTCTAAAAAAAATTTTATTCTAATATCTTTAGATACAAAACTCTCGCGTCACGATGTTTGTTCGAGATAAAATCCGAAACTACTAATTTTGATGAAATTTGGCTTACCGTGTGTAATTTGTCCAGCTTAAAAGATAGGATAGTTTTTATCTCGATTATTGACATCAATATTTATTACTGTACACAAATTGTTTGTCATTTAATTTTGTTTTCAATAATATGCCATTCAATATAATCGCAATATATCGAACACACAGCTCTGATGTACCCTTATTTATAGAAGAATTTTAAAAAAATACTATGTAACAAAAACCATCTAAATTGTATCGCAATAGGTGATTTAAATATAATTATTGGTCCAAATAACTACCGTAAAAATAAAATATGTTATATAAATGCTATGAATGAAATGAACTTTATATCATGTGTAAATAATTTCACAAGATAATTTGCAAACCAATCGCCATCATGCCTGGACCATATAAGGAGCAATATTAAACACACAAAAAATTTTAATCTATTATATGGAAAAAATGATATACGTGCGCAAACTTCTTTGAAGAAACTTTAAGTGCTCATATCGCAGATTAATAAATAATCAACCTAGTTCTACATTAAGGAAAATCAAACCATGGATTACGCAAGGATTACTCATATCTATCCGGAAAAAAGAAAAACTCTTCATACATACAAAAAAAAACCTACGAATAGTCATGTAAAAAACGAATACAAAATATTCCGGAACAAACTCATTAAAATTATCAAAGACAGAAAAGAAAAATATCACAGGGAGAAAATAATCCTCACAAAGGAAAACCCTAAAAAACATTGGAACACTCTAAACCCGTGGTCGTCAAACTGCGGCCCGCGGGCCGCATGCGGCCCGCGACGGATATTTGTGCGGCCCGCACAAATATCTGGGGTTTTCCTTTTAATTTTTTTTTCAAGTAGAATTTATACTGTCCGTTTTTTTGCGGCCCGAACAAATATCTGCCGTTTTCTTTTTTAATATATATTTTTTCGTGTACAATTATATTATCCGTTTTTTGCGGCCCGCACAAATATCTGCCGTTTTCTTTTTAACAATATTTTTTTTCATGTACGAGTACAATTATACTATATGCGTTTTTTTGCAGCCCGCACAAATATCTGCCGTTTTCTTTTAAAATATATTTTTTTCATGTACAATTATACTATCCGGTTGTTTGCGGCCTGCAATATCTGCCGTTTTCTTTTAAAATATATTTTTTTCATGTACAATTATACTATCCGGTTGTTTGCGGCCTGCAATATCTGCCGTTTTCTTTTTAAATATATTTTTTTCATGTACAATTATAGTATCCGATTTTTTGCGGCCCGCACAAATATCTGTCGTTTTCTTTTTGACTATATTTTTTATCATATACGAGTACAATTATACTATAACCGTTTTTTTGCGGCCCGCACAAATATCTGCCGTTTTCTTTTTAACTATATTTTTTTTCATGTACAAGTACAATTATACTAAGTATATCCGTTTTTTTGCGGCCCGCACAAATATCTGCCGTTTTCTTTTTAAATTTTTTTTTTTCATTACAATTATATTATCCGGTTTTTTGCGGCCCACAATATCTGCCGTTTTCTTTTAAAATATATTTTTTCACGTACAAT
Organism: Limnephilus rhombicus; assembly: GCA_929108145.2. Lineage (NCBI taxonomy): Eukaryota > Metazoa > Arthropoda > Insecta > Trichoptera > Limnephilidae > Limnephilus > Limnephilus rhombicus. Next base: position 40,429,394 of record OV815273.1, on the reverse strand, counting down.
TAAATATATTATCCGTTTTTTTACAATTATTTATATTGTCGTTTGAGACTTTCAGGGGGGCAGTAGAAGACCCAGAGAAAATTAGAGAGCGTGGAGATGACACGGTGAGGGTGTAGGAAGGTAAAAAAAAAAATTCAAAAAAGACCAAAAAATCAAGCTTATCACGTACTAATAAAGCAAAATAAACTTTAGTGTTGGTTAATTTTTGTTATTGTATGTATTGTTATCATTTTTATCACGTGTGCGAAAATTCACACCTTTCGATAGTTTCCCGAAGTGGTTGAAAATTGAACTGAAAGATTCCATTACAGATACAAACAAATTTTTTTTTTATGTAATATTATGAATTTACGTGTATTATTATTATCAAGAATTGACACCATGTCATGAACACAAGAAGGAAGGAAGTAGCAACCCGGTGCTTAAATACAAAATAATTGATTTTGTAACTTGCTAAACAAAAGGGTACACCACCCCCCCCCCCCCCCCCCCCCCCCCCCGAAATCATAAGTGTGCGGCCCGCGGTGATACCTCACATTGTCCTATGTGGCCCTTGACCAGAAAAGTGTGACGACCGCTGCTCTAAACGAAATAATGAATAAAAATATGCCAGCAATAAATGTCATAAACACTAAACTAAACACTGAACTAAATTAAATGCTATCCGTGAACCAAAAATGTGCGCAAATATTTTCAACAATTTTTTCGCAACCGTCGGTCAAAAACTTGCATATAAAATTGACCAAAATTATCAACCTGATGACAAACATGAAGATAAAATAATAAATAACAATCTTTCAATTTTTAAACCGACTACAGAAAAAAATTTTGAAAACATAATAATATCACTTAAAAATGGTGGTGCGCCAAGATACCACGGTATAACTACAGAAATCTTAAAAAAATATTGCAACTTCCTAACCAAACTGATTACGCATATAATTAATGTAAGCACTAAATATTCTCGTCAAACTATAAAAAAGCCATTATAATCCGAGTATATAAATCCGGAGATTCAAAAGAAGTGAAAAATTACCGCCCAATATCCTTATTATCCAACATTGCAAAAACATACGAAAAAGTAATAAGAAAACAAATTATTGATTATACAGATAACCAAAAATGTAATAACCCTAGTCAATACGGTTTCAGAGATAAACTTAGCACACAAGACGCAATTGCAGAATTAACTCAGCTTATTTACAAAACATTAGATAGAGGTAAAAAATGCTTAAGTATATCCATTGACCTCCGTAAAGCTTTTGATAGTGTCTCACATTCAAAATTAATTAATAAACTAAATCAGGGGTCGGCAACCTTTTGGCAGGAAAGGGCCACAAGTTGGCAAAATAAACTAAAGGCGGGCCGTACTTGTGATATTAACCCTAGAAGCCCAATATACCTACGTATAATTGGTCGTACCCCATAGAAAAAATAAAAATGTTATTAAAAATTATTAAAACATACGGAATTTAATTCGTATACGTAATACTTAGATTATGTTTATATACTTGGGCTTTATAGCTAGAAAAATAACTACCGTAAATCATTCAGAAATTTAATGAAAACTACAAAGTATCTAAATAGGTAACTGATTTTATACAAATTTCGGTGTGATGTCTGAGGTTGCATTAGGGAGGCTATTTCTTGTATATTAGCTGTCATATTTGTAGTTGCAATTCGTAGAATGGCTCTCAAATGCTCATCTGTGAGACGAGAAGCATATTTATTTTTTTCTACAATTGGAAATTGAAAAAGTTTGTTTGCATAAATAAGTGCTACCAAAAATTGTAATGAACTGCTGAGAAATCCTTTTCAATTCCTCAAAATCAGATGGCAAGCTGCCATAAAATTTAACAATATCATTGATTTCAGAGAAAGAGCTTTTGAGAACATCATTAGATTGGAGATCAATAACGTTCATTTGTAAATTTTCACTTTGCTTGAAACGCCACTCGCATGAGAGTGTAAATGAGCTATAAGTATAAGAGGCGCACTTACTCATTAATTCATGCATTTATTTTTAGCCGGCTTAACCATTATGGTGAATGGCTTAATAAATAGAGAAAAAATGCATTTATTTTGATATTTATAACTTATTTACAAAAAATTCACGGGCCGCAAGTAAGACGTCCGAGGGCCGCATGCGGCTCGCGGGCCGCGTGTTGCCGACCGCTGAACTAAATAATATAGAAATAACTGGCAAAGCTAAAACATGGTTAAAAAGTTATCTCTATCAAAGAACTCAATCAGTAAAAGTAAACAACGAACAAAGTGAAATAGAAAATATATATTTTGGAAATCCATAAGGAACTGTATTAAGACCTTTACTAATCATATTATATGTAAATGAACTTTTTGAACTCCCAACCATTGGAAACATTATATCTTACGCAGATGATACAGTGATAACTATTGAAGGAAATTCTTGGAATGAGGTCGAATTATCAGCTAATAATGCAATAAATATCGTAAAACTATGGTTTGACGAAAACTTATTGACACAAAATGTCAAAAAAAAACATTTTATACCTTATAGCCTAACAGGGAATATCTCAAATATAAATCTAAACATAAAAATTCACGAAAGAAATTGCCTCCTTAGAATCGCACCCTGTAACTCAAACTGTACACATTAATAGTAAAGAAAAAATAAAATATCTTGGAATAATTATCGATAATAACATCAAATGGAAAAGTCAAATAAATTCCACAGTAGACAGAATGAGAAAACTGATCTATGTATTTTTTAGACTAAGAAATACTGTATCATTAAAAATATCAAAAGATATTTATTATGCACTTGCGCACTCTGTACTGCAATATGGAATCGTGGCTTGGGGGGTGCATATAAATCATCCCTGCTTCCACTGGAAACAATTAAAAAAATATTCATAAAAATCATCTTAAAAAAACCCTGTTACTACCCAAAAATAAATGTTTTCCAAGATTTCCCGGTTCCCCGGGAAACTTACAAAAATTTACTTACAAAAATTTATGACAAAATTGCACTACTACAATTACATAAAGATTTCTTAAATAAAAATAATTTACCACGATTAAATATTAGCAAAAGAATAATTTCTGTCGGAGGACTAACCGTGCCACTAGTACGAATCACAACAGCACAGCATCACTATATATTCAAGGTTATAAAATTATTTAATAAATTACCCCTAGATGTATATCTAGGGGTAATTTATATATATTTTTATACTTACAATTTTTGTAATAATAGTTTTAATTTAAACAGGTGTAAAAATATTTAGTTGTCCTCTCCTAAACACAAGCAGCTGCTTTATTAGGGGAGTGATTGAAATATTGATGTTACATTATGTTGTAAAATTGTAACTTTCATAAATGTTTGAAAAAAAAAAAAGAATCTTCCGAAGTTGAAGATACTCACAGAATCGCCCCGGTGTAAGACCACCATTCAGAATTGAACGTTGCTCGAAATAGTTTTAGCCTTTTTTCCCAATCTTCCTCTTTCCCATCTTCTTTCTCTTCCTACTTACAACATACCCCAACTGGCGATGCCTTAGTCTCATTGGCTCCAGGCGGCTGGGAGTAGTTGGTACTCACATAAAAAAGAAATCCCATACAGCGCCCTTGAGGTGATTTTTCACAAAAACGGCGCTATTTATAAAATTCCCCCTCTCTACCACTTAGTTGGGAGTACAAAAATAACTGGAATTCCTCACTGGTTTATGTTAAATGAACAAAAACCTCTCAAATGCCTTCGTAACCCAATTTAAAACTACCTTCATACAGAAATTCAGAGCACGATCAAGCCTAATGAAGGTTTTTCCAAAAGTACAAAATAAGAACTTGGCACCGAGTTATTATTAATTTATTCCTGTCACGTTTTGGCACTTTACCTTACGTATACCATTTTCTTTATTTACAGAAAGAACAGAATTTAGACTACAACTCGGAAGGTGTTAAATTGACATTGACTTTGCTAACCCCGTTGGTACTACGTCTTACGTTTTATATTGTAAATACCTGACTTCGCCCAACATTTGTATTGATTTTTAAATATTCTATTCACCTGTTTCTCACTACTCATGTTTCCAGAATGATTTTGTACGAGGTACTCAAATACTGAAATAATAATAATAATATATCTTCATTAAACAAAATTTGCAAGATTTATAACTAAAAAAACGTACATATTCAGTGTTAATATTTGCAATGGTTTATATAAGTACAAAAGGTTAACAACAGAAAATAATGTAAACATGAACAATGAAGAGTAAGTACTTAAGAAAAGAAAATAGTTATAAATTTAGGATTTTCGTAATCCGCCTCACTAGGCTAGCCTGTGTTGAGGCAGTAATTTTTAAGTCAATTTATATTACTTATTAACATACCTACACTTATATTAAAATACTAGCTGGTCCCGGCATGCGTTGCTATGCCATTTAATAAAGAAATTGTTTCTTCCTGAGTGTCCTTTCCCATTCGTACCGTTTCCCTTCCGCCTCCCCTTCTTCTCCTGCGTCCTCTTCCCCTCTCGCGTTCCCACTCCGTCACCTCCACCTTCCCTCTCCCCACTCCACTCCCCCCCCCCTTCCCCCGTCCCGCGAACCCCCCTCCCGAGTTCCCTTCCCCCCTCACATGTCACCTTCCCCCCCGGCGTTCCCCTTCCACCTTCGCCGCCTTCCCTCTTCCCTTTCCCGCTCCCTCGTCCCGCCAACCCTCCTCCCGCGTTCCATATATTCAATCCCGTCAGTTTTTAAACAGCCCGCGTGCCACCTTTTACATTTTTTATTCAAATTTCCATTTTTCATGTATATTAAATTTGGTACCATAGGTACCTATTTAAAATATCTAAAATTCTTGATTCGATTCAAACTATTAGGGGAGTACCTACTTTAAATAAATTTATCAACTTAAAGATTTTCAAAAATTGAATCCTGATTTAAAATGTCATTCTCAAACACGCGAACTGTCAAACGTGCGATAGTTAGGTTTTCTGAAATTATCCAATTTTCTGCGCAATTTTCTTAATTTTTCTCTCCGTAAGAACCATCCTCGTACTTCAAGGAGTATTCTAAAAAAAGAATTAGCGAAATTGGTTCAGTTGCTCTCGAGATTTGCGCTTAGCGACACATTCAGCGATTCATTTTTATATATAAGAAGATAATCATACAAGAGATTGGTTGCATTAACAATAATTTTGAATAATAAGAATAAGTACATTGGTTAAATTTTGAATTTGGGTGAGCGCTCCGGTAAAGGCCCTATCATTATTTTTTATCCAAATTTTTATGTCATTTTTGAAATTTTTTTGCGAATCACATTATTTTATTCTATATGGAAGAATGTTATAAAGTCTTGTTGCAAGGTATCTGAAGTTTCGTTGACCAAAAGTAGTACGCGTTATGGGAATTTGTAGTAAGTCTCTGTTATTGTTTCGTGTATAGTGAGTATTTAATCTTTTTTCATAGTATTTATGTATATTTGTGTACAAATGATTGAGGATTGTTTTTGTGTATATCTGCCGAACGTCAAACACATTCATAATATTAAAGATAAAGTTCGAGTCTGTAATTATAGGTAGTCTAAGGATTATTTTTATAATATTTTCTGTGCCTATATGATTGGGTCTAGTGCAGATGCAATGCCACCTCCCCATGCTATGATGCCATACTCAATAATAGATTGACAGACCGCAAAATGTTTTTCAAGAAATGAGGTGTCGAAGTGAGGTTGGAAGTGTTAACGAGCCAAAAGGGGAATATTTTCATATCCTGGGTGGCATGAAACACCTCACTACCAAAAAAACGTTCGTATTAATGCAAAAAAAAAAATCATATCAAACTGTAAAATGAGGTCCTCAGCACGGGTAAAGCACCCAGTGAGGCCCACATTAGTCAAATATGTAACACACATGTATAAATCAGGTGAATCAAATAAAAAAAAACCTTTTGTGGTATTCAAAGAAAATAAACAGCTGGGACAATGTACTTTGTGAGATGGCGGGATATATTCCGTTTTTTTTTATGAGACATTTGAACTGCATGTTGTGTGAAACACTACAAAGCAGAACTGTTGCTTCGAGACAGACTTTACTTTCCCAGTGAAGAAGATGCCTACGCAAAAAACGTGAAGTATTTCTGGATTCGCATAAGACAAATTAAAAGTGTGAATTCATGCAGAGTAATGCGTAATCCATTCGTAACAAAAGAATCAGTCCATTCATGGGCGGACCTGGCCTCGAACCATAGTTTCGCAGGTAGCCTACGCTCATTCAACTTTTCCTATCTCAGGAGCGGGGTTAAGGTTTCTGTCTCAGTCAATTGGGTTGGGGATTTCAGAAGGAGAATTACTCACTGGTATCTCCATGCGATCTATTAGCACGGCTTCATCTAAATTCTATGCGGACAGCGATCGACCTTACCTCTGCGGCGGGCTCGCAGGAATGCTAAGTCAGGACCCACCGGCCTTCTGTCACGGGCGACTTATACCCGAACACCGGCAGTGTCGCCTTAGTTCCGATCCAAAGTTGTACCGCCAGACATCATGTTGAAAGTGACAGTGACTCTGTTTGTTGTGGCGCTAGTCATTGGGGACAGTCTACAGGCGCCGGTAGACAAAGACGCTATAGTGTTCATCGACGATTCAAAGAAAAACAATGAAGAACCTGTTATAACTCCTCCCGTTCTCCCAGTCATAGAGCATTTAGAAAGGGATCCTACAACATTGAGAAAGGGGGATAATGAAGTGATTTTAGTGAAAAGTGCTGGAGGAAAAGGGGTTTCTCCTAGGTTCGGTGCGACTGGAGGGTTCGGCGTGGTTCCATCGGGGAATGGAGGTTTTACTGCTTCATTCTCCCATGGGGTATCGGGGCTGGGCGGACAAAGCCAGTCTGGAAGTCACAGCGTCACAGTAGGCGGGGCCGCCCAAGGTTTCCAAGTTTCTCAGTCCTCCAGTCAGGCTTCCAGCTTCGGGAATAACCAGGGATTCCTCGGGTAAGATATTACTAATAAACCTCATTTTTAATTTTTAAATCGTTGCAATTATTCAAATACATGGTATTTGAATAATATAAATAGATTCGCTATTATTATTACACTATCTGGGGATCAACGAACGATTCTTTCACTTTCAAAAAATCATTTCACTATTCTAAAACAATTTTTTATTAGTCATGTGCGGTGAAAAAATAGTTGAGATTTGTTTAAAAAATTGTTTATCGAAAATTTAATGATACGAAATGTTGGTACCTATTAATGATCATCAAATTATAATTATGTAAGAGGAAAAATAATGACAAAACAGTGATTAAAGTAGACGCCGGGTAACAGAAGGTTCTGAGTTCAAATGCCGATCCTGGCAATAAACTTTTTTTATCTTGTTTTTCGATTGTTTTAATATTTAAATTTAGTTTAAAAAAAACACTCACTTATTAAAACGTCTCATGCCGAATGCCGATGAAAATAGTATAACACGCTTTGCACTGAACGATATTACAATAATCAAAAGGTTTCGTTTGGAATCTGTATCTTAAACAGTCTATTTTCACACCCTAACCTTTTCCGTGTGTAAGATTTAAAAATACATAGATTTCAGATTTTTTTCCCTACTATCTAGAGCGAATAAAAATTTGAATTGAAAATGTGGGTCTTACCACACTGGTAATGTTTCCATGTCGGGATGAGCGGTGACCCCGTACATCTTATGATACTGGTACTATTTCCACGTCGGGATGCGCGGTGACCCCGGTGTCTTACGATACTGGTACTATTTCCATGTCGGGATGAGCGGTGACCCCGTGCACCTTACGATACTGGTACTATTTCCATGTCGGGATGCGCGATGACTCAGTGCATCTTACGATACTGGTACTATTTTCATGTCGGGATGCGCGGTGACCCCGTGCATCTTATGATACTGGTACTATTTCCACGTCGGGATGCGCGGTCACCCCGGTGTCTTACGATACTGGTACTATTTCCATGTCGGGATGCGCGGTGACCCCGGTGTCTTACGATACTGGTACTATTTCCATGTCGGGATGCGCGGTGAACCCGTGCATCTTACGATACTGGTACTATTTCCATGTCGGGATGCGCAGTGACTCCGTGCATCTTACGATACTGGAACTATTTCCATGTCGGGATGCACGGTGACCCCGTGCATCTTACGATACTGCTACTATTTCGATGTCGGGATGTGCGATGACCCCGTGCATCTTACGATACTGGTACTATTTCCATGTTGGGATGCGCGGTGAAGCCGTGCATCTTACAATACTAGTAATATTTCCATATCGGAATGCGCAGTAAACCCGGTGTGTCTTATGACAATAGAGAGGCTCTAAAAGTGTTTACATAATTAAAAACGAGTTCCATTAATTTATGAAGGAGGATTTATAATAAACAAGTTAGTTGTCTGAAGACAGAAACCAATAAAAAAGAATTATAAAATAATAAACAAACTTTTTATGTTGCTCACAGAGCCGAACCCTCTGATATGAAAATATCTGGAGTCGGTGAATTATTTTCCCATCTGGTCTCTGGTAGGTTGACATGTTGTTCTTGTATTGTTTTGTAATTTTAATACATATAGTGCAATTGCATAACGTGGATTGACCAGATGATCATTTGGGAAGTGTGTGAAAGGGTTTAGTTTTTCCTGTGGGGAAAATTAAACCCGGACATTTAAATCTGGTGCGTGAAAATGTTGACATTTCCCTGACTTTTCCACAAAAGAATGCAAAATTATTGGTATCTGGTACCTAGACGTATGTTTTATAAATGATGACTTTTTTTACATTCCTTGACATTGATTTTGAGCATGTTTACACATAAAAGCCAGTTTTATGTAAAATTAACTGGTTTTTTATATTTTTGCCAAGAAAAGAATTTCAATACATACTTGATATTGGTTTATTTAACGTTTACATAATATTGAATAGGTATGCCAACAATTTAATATTTATTTTAATTTCATCGCTCATTGTTATGCTAATAAGTAATAGCAATAACTATTTATTTAATGGGAAGTGTTAGTGATGTCACGGACTTTCCGGAGGTTATATTTGTCTGTAATGTCTCCGAACAAATAATAAAGTGTAAGTTTGCACAGTCACTTGTTAATTTTATTTCGAATCAATCGGATTAAAAGATACTTCAGAACCGTTATTAAAGTAATTATTTTGACCACTGTATACGAACTTTTCTTCGTATGGTTTTAGCTATTAAAAATGGAAACCTACAAATTAACATATTTTTCAACTTTCCACACACCTCTCAACACTTGTGTTCAACAATTGAATATAGTAAATTGAATTTACACTTTGTTTTAAGGTTTCGTTCTTTTTCCTTTTTTGATAATAATAAAAATTATTAGAGTATCTGCGTAATTTATGAAATAATAAAGAATATTAGCTTAAGGTGAAAACTATAAAAATGAAATATTTAAACTACTTCCCCTCCGTGGATCTCTCCGAAATGATTCATAGAATGATTCTTAGAATGATTCATCGATATCATTTCATATCATCAAGGTTAGGTTAGATATGTACCTTGTATCTTGTTTGGTAAAGGTGCAGAATATTTTTATTTTATTTATTTAATACTTGAATTTTTTTACAATAAGTATACATTTTTTATATCTTATACAGTGTTATAAAGGAATATGAAAATAGCCTTTCCTCACCATAAAGAGACAATGCTCTAGTCCTAGTGTTTGGTGAGGGAATTCATGCTCAATTATGTGAAATCATGTAAGGACTTAAGTAAAAAATAAAATATTGCAAATAATAACAAAAAGATAAGTGAGAAAAACTCAAGATTTATCAATAATAGATTTCAAGAAATAAATATGAACTCTTATAGTACTTTCAGCTAATTTTTCAATTTAAGCTGGAATTCGTGATTGTTTTCGATATTTTTAGATTTAACGGGAGGTTGTTGAAATAAGTTAACCTAGATAGAGATTTATATTTTGAATGTGCTTGGAATTAAATTTTGGGATTTTAATATTATTATATTGCTGATATATTGAATTGTACGTTATTTAACTATATTTCTTTGAATGTTTGTAGTATTGAATATCTTTTTATGTATTTTGACTTTTTAGGTACATTGAATATTGAATAGAGATTAAAAAAATCATAATTTACCCTAAAACCTAGGTAAACGTTGAAATGTGGTAGGAAAACGTGTTTTAATTAAGTTTATAAAACCATTATCTATACACGGTGTATGGAAACTCGTTGTACAAGCGGAAACTTGGTGAATCTACAACACACCTGGACTCGATTTTGTAGTGTAATTTTTTTTTGATTTGAGCTTTAGTTTTTGAGTAAATTGACTCTGAAATTAGAATTTTTTTCGTCAATTTTGTAAAAAATCGATCGCAGAGAGATTTTTATTATCGGTTGCATAAAAAGTAATTTAAAATGCGTGGAAGCGTAGACTCGGCTCCAAAAGTTTTCATCCCCTCAGATGTCGGGCGTGCAACGCAGGCGTCGAGTGTTCGATTTCTTGGCTCGGCTCGGCTAGTCCTCCATCACGTCACAAGCAATATTTTCGGCATGCTGTGGTGGTAGTAGGAGGTTTTCAAACATTTCCAGGTTATTCGTAACCTGTGATGGTTATTGTCTACATGAGGTTTCAAAAACCACTCTCATCTCCTTTTCCCATCCCTTGAAGCAGAATAAACCCCGGGCAACGCTCATCTAGTTATAAAATTGTACTCAATTGATTCTCATTTTTATTTACACAAGGCTGAGCCAACCTCCCAAAAGCCTTGATAAGTGTTAAGTACTTAAAATATTATGTTGACCTACACTCTTACCATACAATCAATCTATTTTTCATATTCCACGCCCATATTTTTGATGGGCATATTGCCCAACCAAACCTTCAGTCAAAATACATCCTTCGATTCAAGGACCGTGCGTTTGCTATTTTAAATTCCAGTCTAGCTTCCACGTTGTGCAAAAATATATCGGGTCATTTAACCCTAGCATTCTTCAGGGCTAAGTTATAATACAGAGCGATTTTGCCAACTGGTTCTGCAGGTAGGCTAGTGAGCTCATAGGCAATTATAATTACTTCACATTGGCTGTTACTTTGAGATTGCTATTGGATTTCATGCTTGAGGAACTCACAACTTGGAATTAGTTTCGCTTCTTCGCTAGGATAATGTGGGTCGGCCAATAAGACGCAAAATAAGACTTTGTGGATTCACAAAAAAACAACAAATCTTTTAAAAACAACTAAAGATTTCGTACAAAATTTTTAATAACAAGACCAATATATTGGTGAAATAATATATTTTTAAATATGCATACCTAATATAAACAAACTATCAAATAAACAAAAACGAAAATCAGCTAAAGACAGCGAAATTTACCTATTTTATATCGTTATCGAAATTTACGTATTTGAGGGATTGTGGCGGGTTGCGCTGCCTTCTTCTTTACTTTTAGCTGACATTTCTAATAGCGTTACCGATTGTCGTCTTCTGACCTGATGATGGACACTGTAAATCTGTCCAAAACCTTTGCTAAAGAAAGAGGAAGTGTAACACAGCATAATACTTTTGTTTGCGGAAATTTAAAATTATATTCACCTATTTGACATATTAATATTAATTATAACAGTAAAATATACTGAAAACTGGTGTGAATGTCATTCTCCCATGTACCTTAGAGACTGTTCTTTTGGGAATCTTATTTTGAAAAAGTTGTCTTTTATTTGTAAATATGAAATTGGTAGGAAATAAAACTTTACTGTCGGTGAATGCACACAATCTGTTTTCCAAATTCTATCCTACGTTGTTTAAAATTCTTAACTTTGACTTATTTCAGCTCATCACTCTCCAATAGCCAGGCAAGCAGCCAATCTTCCAGCTTCTCCGCCGGTCTCCATGGAATATCATCAGCTTCTTCGGGATCTTCTTCCTCCAGCTCTTCTGGAAACCTCTTCGGGCAAGGCTTCTCCAACAGCAATTCCCAGAGTCAGAGTGCCGCCAACTCCGCGGGACTGAACGGCTTCTCGTCCGCATTCGGTCAAGGGTCAGGACAGTCGGCCTCCTACCCGGGAGGTCAATCGTTCTCCAACGGACAAAGTTCAGCGGGAGCCTTTGGGAACGGAGCCGTGGGACAAGCTTCAGGAGGCGGATTCAGCCAAAACCAAAACGGCTTCAATCAGAATCAAAACGGATTCGGACAGAATCAAAACGGATTCGGACAGAATCAAAACGGTTTCGGACAGAATCAAAACGGCTTCGGACAGAATTCAAACGGATTCTCCGGTTCTGCCGCTAACAGCCAATCGTTAGCTGCAGTCAACACCGGCAGAGGTCCCATCGGCGGAGGAAACCCGTCATTCGATATCCGAAGAAGACCCAACAACAATCCGACGAACAACGGGTTCGGATCTCCGATAGTTTTCCCCGGACAAACTAACAATAATAGTTACCGACAAAGAGGTCTACAATTCCCACAACAGCTCAGAACAGGTTTAGTTCCGCCCAACCAAGGCAGAGGGCAGCAATTTCGCCAGAATAGAAAACGACCAAGTTCTTATTCAATTATAAGAGTGGAAGTTTGATTCGCATAGTTTAAGTAATTTATTTATTAAATGACGTTATTTTCCTCGTAGTCATGAAGATTTGATTCCATCTTTTTATTGGTTTTCATTGCAATTCACAATGTGCCATTTCCTTAATAACTTCTTACTTACTGTTCAGGAAAGTATTTTTAAATGTAGATATTATTAATTTATTAAAGCACTCTAAAATGTTTGTCATCATATTAAATTATTCAGGTTCGTTTAATATATTGTACATTTAGCAATTAATACCCAATAAATCATTTATTGTTATAATAAATACTTTATGAAATTTTTCTTTATAATCTTATTGATTTCCTATTATATAGCATTGGGATACACGGTGTCCGAAAACTCATTTTACAAGCGGAAAACTAGAGAATCTACATCAAATAAAGAACCCCTTTGATTTTCTTTTTCTTTCATCCTTCTTTTTCAAGCTGAGCATTTCAATTTTTGTTTTTTACTTTTTCCATTTTGGCAACAAAAAAACTTTTTAAGCCGGGTGTACGCTTCGACGCATTTTATGAGACATTAAACAGCTGATATTAGCCCCCTGACCGATTTTTTCATATTCAACGCAAAAAAATGGAATTCGATTAACATCAAGATAAGATCAACATTCTGATTCTCAAAAACGAAAGCTCAAATCTAAAAGGTAACTCAAATCTAAAATTCAAATGTGATATACATTCATCAGTTTCGTTTGTACCTACTACGAGTTTCCGGATACTACGTGTACAGGGTGTTAAGGGACTACTTGACTTATTTTAACCAGTGTTTCCAGACATTATTTGGAGTAAAAAATGTAAAAGAAAATTTGGTCTCCGGTGACAATTTTGACGTTTTCAACACAAAACATTAAAAAATCAGTTGATATTGAAGGTTTAGGATCGAGGTGAGAAGTTGTGTAGTTATTCGGCTAAGTGACCAGTAATGGAAAAATTATTTTTTGTTTCGTTTTGAAAAAAAAAATTAAAAAGGCATCGGAGATCGAAATTTCATTTACATTTTTTTACTTCTAATAATGTCAGGAATCACTGGTTAAAGTACTAGGGTAGGCTGAAAAGTAATGCACATATGCTTGTACAGCGCGAACAAAATGACCCGCCAGGTGGAATATGGAAGTGACATTCCTCCTCTATACGTACGCGCAAGTTTGAGGTCGTTGAATTCATCCAGTCCAGTGATGTTATGTCTAGGGAAATTTCCCTAGATCTAGGGGAGAAAAATATTTTTTAGGGAAAAGGGAAATCAGGACAAAATCTAGGGAAATTTTGAACTCTGGCAAATTTTTTATTACATATGACAATATTACTGGTATTATTTATATATATATACGTTTATATATTTTTTGGAATTCCCATGAATCTTAATTATTGTTCATGTAGATACTTACATACAATGTTATTTTTAACACTGACAACTCAAAATGATATTATGTATCCAAAAAGATAAATGGGACCTCTGAAAAAAAATTAATTTATGTTTTAAGTTCCGTTTTATCGATGATTGCGGTTGATTTTTATTGTGCAAAGTGATTTTTTTATTTGGAATTCAGTTTCTAATTCAGTGGTGAGTGTATTCGTACTTTTAAATTATTATTTCACGTAGCAAAAAGTGTTTTATTTGGAAAAGCACAGTATTATAATTACATTTACCAAATTCTGATATCTTTCCAATTAATTAATCATATTAATTAACATATAACATGATTAGTGTTACACAATCAGGTGGCTACGTAGGTAATTGCGTAAATGTAAAATTCTAGGGAAATTTCACCTCGAAATCTAGGGAAATAATTTTTTTGGGCAGAAAATCCCTGATCCAGTCTATTTTGAGAAGCGGGAGCATGAAGACGTGTTTTAGTGTTATCGAATTTCCTCAAGCACGTTCTTTAACACTCTGTGTAACCTATATACTACAATACAATTTTAAAGATATTGGCCAAAACCCAAAAAGTAATTAAAGATGGTTAGAAAAAATACAGGTGTATTAAGAATTAAATCTCTTCTACACTGGTCAGAAAATTCAATGCCAGACAAGTCAGTACTAAAGCAATGCCAATGCCAAGGACAAAACAAGTTAAGTTACCGTGAGATCCAAATCTACACAAGTCTAGGGTCACGAGTCACGAGACTCGGGGAAGGTACGCACGAAGTGGCTAACTACTAACTGGTACTGGGTACCTGGACAATTAATTATTGGATGTGTACTTACAGATTCACGGTTGCCTCTTTAGATAGTACATAATATATACAAGATTAGATGATTACCTACTTGATAACAATTAGTAACGTATACTCCTATTAAAACTGATTTAATCAATACAAATTGCACTAGGTACATATTGTAGAATTTTATAAATAGTTATCTTATATTATCAACCATTGTTGCATTGTTAGATTTATCCTTCGAGCATTCGTGATGAATGATGACTCTTGGCGATTAACAATATTTCCTGCAAAATAGGCCGGTGTTGCTAATTTTACTCATATATCCACGATTTAAAGAACATGTCATGATATCTCACAGTTAAAAGCATAAAAAATATTAGAAATAATAAAAAAAGAATAATAATTAGGCTTTTAATCGTAAAGTGACATCAGAGAGTATAAAATGGATAAAAGCTTTAGTGCCAATAAAAGTAAGAGATACAAGTAAATACAAATTATAATACCTATATAAGTAAATAGACTTAGATTTTATAAATATTGATAGAAAAATTTGATAGCATAGCCTTCTTGTAACCTACTCCCGAGCGGTTAAATGGTTCCACCACATCTACGTATCTATTACTACCTTTATGCAACCTAGGTACAAGCGAGTGTTGAATGCTCAGTCCTGGTATTGTTAGGGAACGTACCCATACTAAGTGACCTGTTCAGGGGGGGGGTCTTCAAAATACCACGCTTGGTATAAATGAGCAGCGGGGGGCTTAGGTTTTTAGTCACCGGGGGGGGGGGGGGGTTAAAAATTGCAAAAAGTTGGTCACGTAGTATGGGTACGTTCCCTTACATTTAAACAGGATTTTGGAACGAATAGCTCTCGTAGGTATTTAAAATTCGATGAGATTAATTAAATCAGGACTGTGTGTACACACTATCTACAATTTTTAACATAAGTATTGATTTGTTGGTTACCTATATCATGTTTTAAAATAGACATACTTTTGGCATTTAAAAAATGAGTCATTTCATTTCTAATTCTAAAGCGTATAACAAATTCGAGTGCAGTTCACACGCGGTAGAAACAAAACTTCACCAAAAAAAATCTCAACCATTGGAAGCCTTAAAAGGTGATGTCATAATCAAAGCGGCCAATGCGGCCAGCGCTACGCTTCGTCGGTATTGTTCTTAGGTAAGGTTTCATTCTATCCCATTTTCTCGCAGGCTAAATCCTATAGATGTATGTGTTTGTCTCTTTTCAGTGCCATTTCCGTTTCATCCGAGTTTCAAATCACAACGATGAACAATCCAATGGAGGGTCAGATCTCTGAAACATTAGAGAAATGGGAAACATTTTCACTATTTGCCAAATGCCTTTCATTTTAATAGCACAATAACCGATAAATTATTAATAGACAAGACATTCATTTTTTTTAACATTAGCTCCACACAGGAGGCACCGAGGAAAACAATTTCCCTAGGGGCCTGTGTCATCTTTGAGGATGCTGTGTGGAGGGTTTTTTAAGGGAAAGGAAGGAGAAGAAGATATGGGAAGGAAAAAGGTATGAGGGGTGGGTAGGAATCTGGGGGTAAGTGTGGCCAGGAGTGACGGGCGTGTGAATCTATTCCTCACACTGCGGTGCAAGGCAAAGAATCTGGCTGGAGATGTCAAAAGGCCTCCTTCAATCAGTCTCCTCCGATCCAGCCCGCCACACAGTGGTTGTTCAAACGTATCCGCCACCAAGACCTAGACAAACCTCATCCCATGAACCCGGGCACCCCTGCTAAGTCATCAAACGTAGCGAACCACTTGGGGTGACCTGTGGCAAGGTTGTTGGTTGTCCAATAAATGGTTCCCGGGGCGGCGGTACCCATAACCGCCTTCCAAATTGTGAATTCATTAGACATTCTTAAAGTAGGTAATATTGACAACATGATACTGGATATGAAAAAATACCACTTTATAATCTATCCATACAAATGTATTGGATTGCTTCGCAAAATGATAAGTACAGAAATGTAATACAAAAATGTATGTATAAGTACAATTCTTGTACAAAAATGTCGAATGTTCATCATTACATGAGCTCATTTTAGAATACTTACGGCCGCTGTTCTCGAATTTTCAACCGATCAATCTGAGTCATCGATTAACTGATTTGTTTAGTAACGCTCGATTCGCCTGTTGGTCGGAGAATTGCGTTGGGAAGAACGTATGTGTGCGTTTGAGGAGTGTTGAGACAAAATTTCGGCTCAACAGTTCATCAGAACCAAGGGGAGGTATTGCAGAAATTATAAGTTAATAACTTGCGTAAGCAATTACGCAGGTATATTATCTAAAGATTGTAACGGGGGTATTATGATCTTTTATTGATGACCAATGGTCTTTGTGACAAATGCGCAGTCTCATTTATTTTGTAAGTTCCAATTCCCATATAGCAAGCAGGGCCTCGTTTTTTAAATTATTATTATTATTAGACATCCAAAACTGTGTTAATAACAGCAAATGCCTACTATTTGCTGATGACCTTAAAATAATGATGGAAATAGGCTGCCAACAAGATTGCTTTAAAATGCAAACTGATCTGGATGCACCATCTGAATGGTCGTTGGCAAACAAATTAGATTTGAACACAAAGAAATGTGTCACAATGTCCTTCACTCGTTGTAAAAAAATTATAGTTTACGATTATAAAATAAAGGGCGAAACGTTATCACGTTAAAACGTGTAAAATCCGTGAAGGATCTCGGTGTCGTCTTTGATCCCGAACTAACATTCTCTCACTCAGTCTTGCTACAAACTTCTTGGGTTCATCATCAGGACTTGTAAGCAGTTTGATAACCAAGAAGCTATGCTAGCGTTATTCGATGGCAAGCTGAGAAGCAAGCTGTAAGCTGCAAGCACCGTACCACCAGAAGTACATTGATATGTTAGAGCAAATCCAGAAGAAATTCCTCGGGTATGTTCATATGCGGAAGCATGGAACCTATCTAAGGTTCATGCACTATATTGACTTACTTGAGGAAACTGATTCTGTGAGTCTAGAAACTAGACGGAAAGCAAGCCTTGCTTTCCGTCTAGTTTCTAGACTCACAGTTTCTTTCAAAATTTGTAACAATTTCATCGATAGCCCATTTCTCTTGGGATGCTATAATTTATATATACTGCCGAAGTCGACATCATGACTTATTTGGAGTACTGAACGGCAGAACAGACGTTTTGGCAATGCATAGCATGACGAGGGGAGTGGTGCTGTTAAATGAAATTGCAAACCATTTGGACGTAATAGCCCATTCACATGGTTCATTTATCTTTCATTTCGTGATTTCATTCCGCCTCTTTCCCTCGAAATGAACCGTGTGAACACGAAAGTGAAGAGAGACAGTGCCGAATGAAGCATTCCAACAATGTTACTGTACGGTACTGTTCACTCGCAACCGGAATTTAACATCACGTGACGCGAATGATGTGTGTGAGCACTCAAGTGAACAGTCTTTCACTCGCGAAATTAGTCGGCCGAAAATGTTCTGGCGTGAGGACGAGTAGCCGGAGCGGCTTAAACGTCAAAATGCTCCGTTTAGTTCGCTTTTCGAAATAATTCCTACATGTCTTATAGAAATCGTTGTTTCTCCCTTACTATCACAGTAAAAAATATGATCTAAACGGTATTGGAAAGAAAAAATAATTCTCTATATATTCAATATAACAATTAAACACAAAATAATACGAATGTACACTTTTATGGAACCAAAGTTTATGATCGAATTTGAAAAAAAAATTATGAAACATTGTGATTTTTTTATGAATTATTTTTATATGAAACGACAAAAAAGTGAGGTGACAGAAACGTTTATAATTTATTTGTGTAACAAAATAAGTGTGTGTTTTTATATTTATTTTACTAGTAATTTTAGTTAGAATAAAAGCAAGGAGAGCCTTTTTTTTACTTTTAAAAGTTTACATTAAAAATTATTCTATTTAAAAAATTACATGGTTATTTCTAATAATAAATTTTGGAAGCATATTTCATCACCTTTCCAAAACAGTTTTTTTTTTGGATACGTTAATAAATATTCCATTTTTATATGGATTTTATTGCAAGCCGAGGCCTATTTTCGAATAAAAAAATTTCATGGTGCAAAAATACTGATATCAGTTTTCAGGTTATTATTTAACCATATGTTCATTTTATGGTGCTGAAATTTATTTACTGTTTACAAGAATCGCCAATTTCTCGTAATTTAGTTCGACGTTATCGGAAATGTCAATTGAAATCAGAAATATTCCCGAACTTAGCCGTCAGCGCCGGACGAATTCCAATGCGCACCGCGACTACGCTCGACGACTTCGTAGCGAGAATGTCGAGTGAACTCTTCCTTCGAAGGAACCGTCTGAACACGCGGTGAAACGAGAATGGAACATTTCATCGAGTAAACCTTCATCCGAGTGAACCATGTGACTTCAACTAAAGTGACTGTTTTTTATACGCCTTAGAAATATTATTGAAGAGTCACTTGCCTAAATGCTGATAGGGTAACTAAATTGTACAGTAATTGGAATTATTCTATTGTACAATAATATTAAAAAAAAATATTTAAAAAAAAATAAATAAATATAAAATACAGGAAGCCCCGAAGAAAACATGGATCACCCATGTTGTAGGAAGGAGGAAACAAGGAGGTCGGCAAATCGGAGTCATATAAAAAGGGAGAAAAATGTTATATATTAAGAGTTGATATAATATTTGTTATTTATATGAAACTCTCAGTACGACAAATCAGATGAGAGTAGCGTACCTACTTGCTATAGCGCTATGGAAGTCGTCTGCATTCCCAATCCCTTAATATTATCTGTATTATAGGAAAACGCAAAGAGAATTTCTTCTACATACAACTGTGACAATCTCGAAGGTTTTTCAACCAGGACAATCTTCATCTGCTCCTGTAGTTCTTACATAGACCAGTATATGGTTAGGGTAAATATGCATTTGGTCCACCTCACGGATAACACGGAACGTTCGTGTTGTCGAAGTTTGATGCAAGGATATTACGGAATATTCCTTTTTTAATTAATAGACAATCAAATATGGCATTTGTTAGAAGTACCAATTTTATAAAATAAATTCTCTAAAATAAACTCGCATGTCATCATAATTTAAAAAAACATCCCAGGTTTTGAATGGTTTGTTTGGAAAAGCAGGGTTTGTCTAGCGGGTTTGTGTAATTATTCTAATCTAATACATTTCTTTCCATGTTGTACTGTTAGAAATACAGGTGCAAACTTGTCATTAATGCATTCACCTTGTTTTACATGGCAATAATATTTTTTCTGTCTTTGAAATATTAAATAAAATCGATACATATAAAAAATGGCGTTACCGCGTAAGTGAATTAATTTAAACAAAATTAAAATGTTGAATGCATATTTTTGCATGTTTTTTTGTCTCCCCCGACATAAATACTCACTTTTCGTGATAATATCTATAGCTAAATCCAACTGTTTGAATAAGAAATATTGCTGTTTGAATAAGAAGTATTAACCAGTAAGCGGAGTACCTAAGACATAAATAATATGGTTAGTTCAGTGAAAAGTAGACCTCGCGTCCTTTAAAAAGTTTGTTTCTAATTTTATCTATTACTAGCTGGACCCGGCATGCGTTGCTATGCCATTTAATAAAGAAATTGTTTCTCCCTGAGTGTCCTTTCCCATTTGTCCCATTCCCCTTCCGCCACGCCTTCTTCTCCTGCGCCCTCTTCCCCTCTCGCGCTCCCACTCCGTCACCTCCATCTTCCCTCTCCCCACTCCACTCCCGCCCCCTTCCCCGTCCCGCGAACCCCCCTCCCGAACTCTCTTCCCCCCGCCCAGGTCCCCCCCCCCCCCTCCCAGATTCCTAAATAATTTTTTAAACAGCCCGCGTGCCACTTTTTACAATTTTTATTCAAATTTCCATTTTTCATGTATTTTAAATTTGATACCTAACATAGGTACCTATTTAAAATATCTAAAATTCTTGATTCGATTCAAACTATTAGGGAAGTACCTATTTTATTAATTTTTGGGGATCGCTGGCAACGGTTAATATGCACTTTTAAAAAAAAAACCTTTTGATTCACCTTAATTACATTAAAAGGCAACTATTTGCATTGGGGGAAGTGGAAAATATTTCATTCTAAATTTCATTACGTAAAATTAAAATTAGCTTTCGTCTTGTGAGATTGTACGCCAGAATCACAAACCATGTTACACAAACCTAGCGTAGCCGCTAAACTGCTTGAAAACTGGGATGTTTTTCTTGCCTTGACGCGAGTAGGCGTTACAAAGGGGCACTTTCTTTTGTATCACAAACCATGTTACACAATTTTCCACTTCCCCCAATGCAAATAGTTGTCTTTTAATGTGATTAAGGTGAATCAAAAGATTTTTTCAAAAAAAAGTGCGTATTAACCGTTGCCAGCGATCCCCAAAATTTACCCCTACTTTAAATAAATTTATCAACTTAAAGATTTTCAAAAGTAGAATCCTGATTTAACAATCATTGTTTTGCAAATGTCATTCTCAAACACGCGAACTGTCAAACGTACCCAACGTAAGAACCATTCTCGTACTTCAAGGAATATTCTAAAAAAAGAATTTGCGAAATCGGTTCAGCTGATCTCAAGATTTGCGCTTAGCAACACATTTAGCGATTCATTTTTATATATAAGATTAATACATCAGTACTAAAATTTCCTCTGAAATCTGAAATGTCACTATCACAATGACAATTCTATTTTCAAACTTTCTTCGGGCGGGTGGTACCCAAAGTTCGTAGAAAATGCGTTTAACAAGGTTAGCTCATCGATGGGGCAGAGCGATGATTCGCTATAAGTTTGTGACGTAGCTTGAAGTCCATGTTCCACTGGAAGTTTTGAATTAACTGCAACACAAGTGGCAGTGTTTTACTTCAAGCTACGTCATGCATTAAAAATTTCGAAAGATTTTTTTTCGAAAAAAGCCCGTCTGAGCTTACCTTGCTAAAAGCATTTTCTACGAACCTTTTGTGGTGGTACCATAATATTGAAAAAATACGAATAAGAAAAACAAATTAACACGACAATTTCACATTTGAAAAAATAATCTTTACTGAACCATACTCAAAGTTAGTCAACTAGTCAAAGTAGGGGTTGCTTGAATAATAAAGTAAGAAACAGCAGATTTTTGAAATGCATTGACGACCTAACGCACTTTTTCTTGTTGACACTAAATTGAAAATTATAAAATGAACTGTTTGGCATCTATTTTTTTAACAGTCAGGTGAAATAAAGCAATTTTTAAAGTTCAAATAAATAAATAATGAAAATGATATTGCAATCTGAAAATAGGAACGTTGACCTAGAAAATACATAAAGAAAAGGCATAACAATAAAGGCATAACAGGAAATTTTCAATGGCTTTGAGGTTCCAAATGTACAACGAATATAAGTCAAAAATATATTATTGAAGCTATTCAAAAATACTGAATCCTCTACTAGACTGCGTATCCATCCACTAGATCGAATAAAAATGACATAAAAAACATTCCAATTTATAAAACCACATTCGGACAAAGAAACAACACTTATTTCACAACTAAACTCCATAATATTCTTTCCGAGATATAAAACTAATAAAAAAATGTATTAGTACAAATCATGAATAAAAACATGGCAGAAAGAGGTCAATGAAAACACTCTAATGTAGACACTAAAAACGACATACACGTAGAAGATAAATAAACTATAATTAAACAATTCTTGTCCGCCTCGGCACAGGAACCCCTAGTGAGGAGGACTAATAAATACAATATCTTTACCTAACATAACCATTATATTTTGTATACTTATAGAATTATTTTATATAGTCGCTTAAATAAATAAAAAAATAAAATAAAATAAGCAGTTTCTATTTTTTCGTTGGTGACGCATTTCCTTGAGATGTTAAGTCATCTTCGGCTCTTATAAAAACGAGAAAAGTTTTAATAAATTTTATATTAATTGTAACCGCAAACCTATTTAGTTAATACCTAACTATAAATATATTAACAAATCTTGATGGCACGACTTTCATGTATCAAACGATCTACAATAAATTCTACAGATTACAGGTTTACCCAATACCTACAAACACTACAAACCAAATGGTTTACATATTCAACTAATATCATCGTATTGTTAGATATTCGAATAAATATGCGTTTGAATATTAAATCTAATTTATAAAGATAAAACATTATCGGTACCTACCTTTGAAGACTTTATATTGTTTATAATAACATAATTGATACCCGTATAATATAATAATCAAGAAATTCCCAGAAGAAGACGAGTTCAATTTTTGCTGAATTGGTTTCTTTTCATCAACAAAAACACTTCATAACAAAAACAAGCTGCAAAAAGGCGAAATGTATTATCAATAAATATGACGCCAAGTACCTACGGGGTCGATTTGCAGAAAGAAGCCAGTCAACCAAAACTCAAACAGATTAACATTCGCACTTATTTTTAAGTGGCCACAGGAGCCTAAAAAAATATCGGTTTCGGGCGTTTCCAAAGAGGGAATGGGTGGAGTTATGGACAGCATTATTTCTCGGGCCTGGCCCCGTTTTAGCGCCCCGTCTTATAATACTGCACAGTGCACCATGTCTTTATTAAATTTGAACAAATTTACGTAAATTGCAGAATTATGTATTTTACTACGCTTGTGATAATAATAATTATTTTTAGTAATAGTAATAAACTGTACTTTACACGTTGTTCAGAAAATAATGGTACCTGCATCTGTAGCACATAATAGATACAAACAAATTATTAAATCTTTCTGGGTTTATTTATATTTGTTTTAGTACATCACCATCTGAAATGTTTGATGTGTTTTGACGGTGGAAACGGCTTTTAAAGGTTTAAAAAATAGTAAAAATCAAAAATCGGAACGTAAGTTTAAAAAATTCATGCCTGTTGGAGTTTGCTTATGACGGCAATTTATGTAATTGCAACTAGCAAATATTTTTTTTTATTTATTTAATTTATTTTTTATTTATTTTAAGTTATTAATCCAGCAAGACTAGGAGGATGGTGAAATCTCGGTCTGCCATATATTTATACAATTATTATTGCATAAAGAGAAAAATAAGTATATTAAAATTAAAAATATAATGAAAAAACAATTGGTAATGGAAACATAAAATAAATCATATAAGTAAGTAAAAATAAGGAACTTCAGTGAAAAATATTATGGCTTTAAAAAAATATATTCATATAGCCCAATAAACGCTGATTCTGAATATATAAAAGTTTTATTTAATAATATTCAACGCAGAGTTTTAAAAAAATTATTAAAAAGTCCATTTTTAATCGGGTCGTAAAAATACGCCGTCAAGTTGGCATTATTGAAATTTTAGTGGTGACGTCACTGTTCGACGTGTCGTGACGTCACCGTAAAGTCATTGTATTGGAATGTATGATATGACACAAGCCATCGTATTAATTTATGCGTTTATTTACATACTGTTTGTAGAGATTTAGTTGTTGTGTTTATTGAAACATTTTTTAGGCCTAAATAATGTTTCAAAAATAAAGGTATCTCTTATTAGTTTATTTCTATTATTGAAAATATTCAAAAACTACTGCACAAAAAAATAGTAATGCTTCTTCCAGGGAGAATACTTCCAACAACGGGATTCAAAATGGCGGTAGTTGATCAGCTGATTCCCCGATTCTAAGTAATTTTTTAGGAGTTATGACGTCACACGATTCACCATACATATGGTGGTTTTCGGGGGTTCTTGAAAAATTAAAATTTTGAAAATTATTTTAACTATTAAAACTGACTCTAAAAATAAAAATAAAAATGCAGTTATTTAAGTTAGAAGGTCATTAAAATAATTCATAGAAAAATTCATAAAAAAAAAAAAAATTAAAAATTGGACTGGAGTTCTCTATTAAGGAAAAAATTAAGATTAAAATCGTCCATCATCTTCTTAATATATAAAAAAAAATGTTTCTTTATTTGTCCTTCTTGCGTTTCTAAACTTTTCGCCCCCCCGATTGCGGTGAAACTTTGATGATTTGATGTACGCATGCCCACGATGGTATGTAGGAAATAATAATAGTGTAGGAAATAATTGCATAACGCCAGAGCTCACTATTATATAATACTGTTCATCCGATTGCGATTAAACTTGGGTGAGTTGTTATGCGCCCGGCCGATAAGGATTATATTTATAGGTGAGCGATAAATGAGTGTATTTCATGTAGTTTAGGTAGGGGAGGACAGAGGGGGAGGAAAATCCGGGAGGGGGGTGGACGAAGAAGGTTGGTTCGTAGAAGGGGGGACGAGGAAAGGGGGAAAGCAGGGAAGGAGGAAGAGGAACGCAGGCGGGGGTAGGGGAATGCGGGAGGGAAGGAAGGCGAGGAAAAAGGAAGGGGAACGTATGGGAATGGATACTTGGACAGGCAGGGGTGGGGGAGTAGGGAGGGTTTAAAGGGAAGTTTTGTAAAGGAGACATAGTAGCGGTAGGGGATAGCAGAGGATAAATTTGAAAAATCTATGATTCTCACGCGGACAGCCGTATGTGGTCTTCTCACGCTTCTGAAAATCTTTTGATTTATTCGTATACGCACCAGATGGTAACACAAATAAATATTGTGTATTTTTTTTTCATGAGTTCCACACAGTAGACCCTGAGGAAAATAATTTCCCTCGTGGCCTATGTCATCTTTGGGTATGCTGTGGGAGGGTTTTTTAAGGAAAGGAAGGAGAGGAGAGTTCTGAGAAAGAAAAGGGTTTAAGGTGTGGGTAGGAATCTGGGGTTCAGTGTGTCCAGGTCATCCGCCTCCAAGACCTAGACAAACCTCACCCCATGAACCCGGGCACCCCTGCTAAATTACCAAACGTAGCGAACCACTTGGGGTGAGCTATGGCAGGGGTGTTAGTTATCCAATAAAGGTTTCCGGGGCGGCGGTACCCATTACCGCCTCCCAAAGTGTATCCAATAGCACTTCAATTAACAGCATTAAAACACAAATACTTTATTTATGGACAAAGAATTAGTTGAAGGCAATATTGTTAATTCTAAAATTTAACGCGCACATCCTGTTTAGACGAGAGGTCTGGGTTCGAGTCCCAGTTGCGACCATTGTCTTTATCTATTTTTCTATGTCTTGTTCTCTTTCATATTTTCGTTTAGATTATTATTGTTATCTTCTTCAACAAATACTTTCATTCTTCGAGTGGCATTTCAACGCATGCCGGATACCGTAATAAATAATAGTTGTAAATAGAGTATCACAAGGAGCGTGGCATTACGTGAATGTTTTTAATTGAACTGAATATTGAAAGGGATACATATTTTTCTTTTAAAGAAATCATTGATTTTACAAAAGTCAATTTGTATAAGTATAGTAAAGAGCCGTTGTCGTCAAACTGCGGCCCGCGGCAGATATTTGTGCGGCCCGCACAAATATCTGCAGTTTTCTTTTTAAATATATTTTTTTCATGTACAATTATGCTTTACCTGCTTTTTTAAAAATATTTTGTGTGTGTATATTCCTACTATTTTTAAATTTTGATCATAATTGTTTGACATTTGATTTTACAGCTGTTTTTTTAACACATTGAGGGAACGGACTCCGGATCGCGTATTTACAATCCCTACCGCGATTCAGTCGCGCTACGGACTGAAACGCGGTAGGGATTGTAATGCATAAATCACCTTACAAACACTACCGCGTTTCAGTCGCGCTACCGACTGAAATACGATAGGGATTTTAATGCTTAAATCACCTTACAAACACTACCTCGTTTCAGTCGCCTTACGCGCTTCGTTGCTCTATCTGTTTTTGTGAGAGTGACGACCGTAATTATAGAAGGGTTAGCAGAGAAGATGGACCGCGTTTTTTTATACTTCAAAAAAAATTTACATTGAAAATTTATTTTTCGCACTTTCCGGTTGCGACTACGGCTAACCGCCATCCGGCTGGCCGCAGTTGCAACCGCGCTCTGCGGCTAGCCGGACGGGCAGCCGCGTTGCGGCCAACCGGTCAGTGCGTACCTGCCCTAAGTCAGTTTTTAACGCGCGCATAGTGTACGTCACAGGTTCTCAAGGTGGGCGATAACGCACCCTTGTGGTTATTTAGGACTTTCAGGGGGGTAGTAGAAGATCCAGAGAAAATTAGAGGGCGTTGAGATGGCACAGTGATAGTGTGGACAGGTAAAAAAAACTATGGTCTAAAAAAGACAAAAAAACATGCTAATCACGTACTAACAAAGCAGAGTAAACTTTAATATTGGTTAAATATTGTTATTATGTGTTATTGTAATCATTTTTATCACGTGTGCGAAAATTTACACATTTCGGTAGTTCGGGAAGTGGATGAAAGATTCCATTACAGATATACATACGATGAAATGTGTTCGTAGGACAATAATATGAAATGCAAACCCCAGTTACCACCTTATATTTTAATCATTTGCTTGTAAATAAATGTTTATTTATTATTATTACCATTTCAACAACTATGCTAAACAATCCACGACTATTTTATGTTTTAATTGGTTATTTCATTTTTATTTTATTCTTTCTCATCTCTTTTTTTTCTTTTGCTATGCTAAACAAATAACAGTTAGGTACTATGTTTTAAACTTTTTTTTATTATTTTATTTTATATTCTTTCTCTTCTTTTTATTTCCTCTTTTTATCCACATTTTCATACCCATAATTATTTGACTGTCCTAAAACGGGATAATACTCCTAGTTGGGCAGTCAAAATTTAATAAATTATGTATATAAATGTATATTGCTGTGCTAAATAAACAAATAAACAAACAAACAAACAAACATAAAAAAAAAATATATTATCATCTTACGTGTATTGGTATTAAGAATTGACAATATATCATGAATACAAGAAGCAAGGAGGTAGCAACCCGGTACTTAAATACAAAATAGTTGCTTTTTTAACATGCTAAAAAAATGTACAACATCAATCCCCGCGGTTGTGCGGCCCGCGTGATATCTCACATTGTTCTATGTGGCCCTTGACCAGAAAAGTGTGACGACCGCTGGTATAGAGTGATTGTACCTAGGTATTTCATATTATTTTTAAGGGGCGACCGAGATCTCGGTCTCTGTCTCGGCATTTTCGACTATAAATTCTACCGAGAACTCTGTCTCGGTTCTCGGCAAAAAATCGCCGAGATTCTCGGCCCTAACCGAGACCGTTGTAAGTAAGTACGGTACAGGATAATGGGATTCAAATCTACCGCGCGCGTCTACATTCGTCACTTGGTGTCAGTGCGTTAGAGAGCTCTCGATTGTGATTGGTCGGGGTTTGTTAGGGTGTGTTATTTCGATTTATTAAGTAGGTATAATGTTTTATTGTTGGTGTACTATGAAAAAATAGCGCATTTTCATTTTTTTTCTCAATTTATCAATTGTCGGTCTCGGTTCTCGGTCTCGGTCTCGGTCTCGGCCGACAACGAAAAACCTGTCTCAGTCGACCCTTAATTATTTTAAATGGGTATGATTTTGGTGTTCTCCCACGTAGCAGCCAAGGTAACCTTTTCGAAGGTTTAGTATTGAACATAAAACTAAGCGGCAGAGATAATACTGAAAATGTAGCTTTCCACAGATACCTCTAAATTTAATAATGGCTTGGTTGGCTGTCATCAGTTCTTTTGTTTTGCTCTTTCAAAAAATATTCTTAAACCAATCTTTTTATTGTGTTTTGGCTGTAAAAAGTTTAGTGTGTTGGAATCTTCTCCCCCCTGATCTTCCAGGAGTCACTTCTTGCTGCTCATTTTCAGATATTTATATAATTTTTTTACTTCTGTCACTTTTTATATTAGCTGTAATTTTTTGAACAATGGAGGAGGATTTCCCTCCTGTACCCCTTACAAAGCCCCCAGATCCCCCTCCTGACCCTCCAGATGGAGACATTTCAGATAAAATAGACTTTTCAGAACATTCAAACATTTCAGACAATGAATCTGTCATCCTAACCTCAATTAAAAAAAGAAAATTTAGTCCCCTTTCCCCAAAAAAACATGATTCACCTTTGTCTTCTCAGTCCCCTCCAGCTCTTCCTCAACCTCCTCCAACAATCTTTTACTCTACTCATTCCCGTGGCCCCTACATTGTATATGCGCAAAAAACTGAACAGGGTAAAACCATCCATCCTCTTGAATTTGGTAAATTTATTTCAAATAACAAGAACCTTTCGATTAAACCTGGAGGTGTTAAAGCCGAGGGTCGCTTCCGAATCTCTGTTGAATTCCTGTCAGGTTCAGCCGCCAACAACTTTATCAAAAATATATTTATTTCATCAAATTCTAAATTCAAGGCGTACATCCCAACTTTCAATGTCACTCGAATGGGCCTGGTCAGGGGTATCTCGACCGATCTGTCCATTCCAGAAATCCTGTCCTCACTTTCAACCCCCCAACATATCGGCAATCCCATAAAAGCCAGGAGGCTAAATTATAAGGACACCTCTGAGGGCATCGTTTCCTGGAAGCCCTCCCAATCTGTCGTCATCACATTCGAAGGACAATCTCTTCCCTCCCATATTTATTTATTTTTCAACTCCTTACCAGTTGAAATGTACACTTATCCCACCACTCAATGTTACAACTGCTGCCGTTTTGGTCATACCAAAGCTGCATGCAGATCCCCTCCCAGATGTTTCAAATGTGGAGAAAACCACTCGGCTGACCAATGTTCTTCTCTCTCTTCACCTAAATGTTTTAACTGCTTAGGCGCTCATTCCGCCATTAACTCTTCTTGCCCCGAACAATCTCGCCAAAAAAATATAAAAATTTCTATGGCCTCTGAGAACTTGTCTTTTCTGCAGGCTTCTAAATTATTCCCGCCTATCAAAAAATCATTTTCCGAGGTTTTATCCAGTAACTCTTCATCCAACCCTCTCGCCTCCTCCTCAACATCTTCCCGTTCAACAAAATTCACATACAAAAACCCTATCTCTAAACAGACTCGTGGATACGATCAGCAACAACACAACTCACTTCTCTTAAATCCCAATGGTTCTCCTCTTTCACACGCCACAAATGGGTGCGCAAACAATTATAATTCATCCTCAACAAACTATCAAAAGCTTTCTGAACAACTCTCCCAAGATAATTCTTCATTTATTCAAACTCTTATTATGCTTCTAATTGACCTAATTTCTTCTCAAACTAATCTACCGTCCAACGCTGCTTCTATTATTTCCACATTAAAATCATTTATTCAAAATGGCTCTTCAAGATGTCAGAATTCTTCAGTGGAATAGCCGCAGTGCTATTTCTAACAAATCAAACCTTCTTAACCTATTAAATTCAAACCTTGTTTCTGTGGCTGCTGTCTCGGAGACATGGTTTACTCCATCCACCCACTTTAATGTGGGAGGGTACTCCTGTCTCCGCGATGATCGCCCGGAAGGTACGGGCGGTGGTGCTGCCCTTTTTATTAAAAAATCCCTTCCGTTTTTCCCAATAAATAAAATCAAACCCCCCAATGCTGACTTTCAAATGGTTGCAGCTAAAATAAAGGACACTTCCTTTGTTTCTATCTATCTTCCCCCAACATCGCACTTCAATAAACAAGCGTGGTTGCAAATTGTCCGTCAACTAAGCCCTCCTTTCTTTTTATTGGGTGATTTTAATGCCCATTCCCCCGTCTGGGGTTCTGCTTTCTGTGATCGAGACGGTCGAAGTGTGATGGATTTCCTAGATGAATCCAACCTTTTTATTTTGAATGACGGATCTCCTACTAGAATCTCTCGCCCCAACACAAACCCCAGTGCAGTGGATCTCTCCATATGCTCTATTAATCTGGCACCTCTCTCCTCGTGGGTGGTGTCCCCCGACCCTTGCTCCAGTGATCATTTCCCGATCACCATCACTTATCAAACTTCTTTCCATTCAGACAAGTCCCATATTTCGACAAAGATTAAAACAAAACACACCAAATGGGACGAATTTAACTCACATATGGATAAGTTTATACAAAATTTATCCTATACCGAAACATTATCTGTCAAAGATGACTACGATAACTTCAAATCAATGCTCGTAACTGCAATCAAAAAATCAAATCCTCCCCCTAAAACCAAATCTCTCAAAAAACTCCCTCCAACTCCCTGGTGGGATGAGGAATGTTCCAAAGTAGTGAGAATTCGGAAAGCTAAATCTCTTTCCTATCGTCACAATATGACTATGGAGAACTATCTCATATACAAAAATGCCGAAGCCAATGCCAAAAGGTTATTGAGGTCAAAAAAAAAATCCGGGTGGTACAACTTCTGCAGTTCAGTATCTCCGAACACTCCAATTTCGGAAGTTTGGTCTATGATTCGAAGATTTCGATCCTCCTTCAGTCCAACATCTCCTCGAGCTTCTCATTCTAAATGGATAGACGAGTTTTTGGACAAGATTGCCCCCCCTTCTGTACCTAACTTAGATGAAATAACTCCAATCCACAACACTCCTATGTCTGATCATTGGCTTGACTCTCCATTCACTTTAATTGAATTAAAAAATTGTTTATCAACAGTCAAGGACTCATCTCCAGGCAGAGATGGTATACCTTATAGCATTATCAAAAATAGTAATGATAATGTTCTAAATCACTTTTTAAGCATCTTAAATAAAATCTTCCAGACTGGCATAATACCTGATGACTGGAGTTCTCAAATAATCATCCCAATTCTAAAATTAAACAAATCACCCAATTCTGGATCCAACTATAGGCCAATTGCTCTTTCATCCACCCTTAGTAAAATTTATGAAAAATTAATTAAAAACCGGTTAGAATTTTTTGTCGAGAGTAATCATCTTCTCTCTCCATCCCAATTTGGATTTAGGAAAAAGAAATCTACACAAGATAACCTTGCCATCATCAGCACTGATATTAATTTATCCATTTCTAACAAAGAAGTATGTCTTGCAGTCTTTATAGACATAGAAGGCGCCTTTGACAATGTTTCCATCCCAATTCTTAAAAAAAAACTTTTAGGCCTTGGCTTACCCCTCATGTTTGTCCAATCTATTATTAATCTTTTTCTCGATAGGAAAATTTTCATTGAGCTACCAGATGTTACTCCTCAGAGTAGGTCAATTTGGAAGGGTTTACCCCAAGGCGATGTATTATCCCCCTTACTGTATAATATATACACACACGATATGCATGTCACCATTCCCCCTCAAGTAAAAGTTGTTGAGTTCGCAGATGACATAGCTTTCTTCTTATCATCCAAAATCATTCCATCCGCCGTCAAATATCTTAATGAAGCCATGGATGCCCTTTGCACATGGCTTACTTTAAATGGTCTTGAACTTTCAGTACAAAAGAGTCAGTGTGTTACCTTCTCAAATCGTCATAATAACCATATTTTATTTAAAAACTCTCCAATCCCCAATGCTTCCGAAGTAAAATTTTTGGGAGTAACATTTGATAGGAAACTTAAATGGTCTTCCCACATTAATAATATAGTTACTAAATGTGAAAAAAATTTAAATATTATCAGATCATTGACTGGCGTTTGGTGGGGTGCTCATCCTATCTGCATTAAGTTGCTCTACAATGCACTTATTCGAAGTCATCTCGACTATGCCTGCCCACTTTTTAGTACTGCATCTAAAAATGCACTCAGTAAATTAGACAAAATTCAATCTAAGTCATTGCGAATAATAACTGGCGCGATGCAATCGTCGCCCATCAATTCCCTTCAAGTAGAATGTTCTGATCCTCCTCTTTATTTAAGGCGTCAATTATTTGCTGACAAATTTGTTCTTAAATGTTTAAATTCTAAAAGTCATCAGATTATTCCCAGAGTCTCGTTGTTCAACGACTCAACACATTCATCTACAATCAGAGCTCGAACTAAACCTCTCCCTGCCATCTGTAAAAATTTTCGCTCTCTCTCAGAGCTTCAAATTATCAAAAATGATCTTCTTCCTTTGTACAAATTAAAATATAGTCACGTCACCCTATCCCCAACGATATTAGAAGGGATCGGCATCCTTAAAAGTCATTCCAATCTCCCAGCCCGTACTGTCAATAATATGTTCAATGACATTATTTCTTCTAAATGGCCCAACTCTTCTCTTTTATTTACTGATGGCTCCAAATCTCCGGACTCTCCTAACTGTGGTATTGGTATTAACGTTTACCACAATAATTCTAATGAAAGAATATTTTATTCAATTTCAAACCAATTTTCAATATTTTCTGCCGAGTGCATTGCGATTATTGAATCTCTCAAATATATAATAAAAAATAATTTTGAACATTCTCTTGTCCTCTCTGACTCTCTCAGTTCCCTCCAAAAACTTAAAACAAGTCCTCTTCTTCATCCTGATGATCACTTTGTATGTCTTATTCGAGTATTGATAACCTCCATTCAAAGCTCTGGAAAAACTGTCACTCTGATTTGGATTCCTGGACATGTTGGCATAGTGGGTAACAATATTGCTGATTCCTTGGCAAAACAAGGAGCGTCTAACCCTACCGTTACCCTCGTAAATCATATTCCCCTGTCTGATATTTTTTCCATCATCAAAGATAGATCCCACAATGTTTGGGCAGAGTATTGGAACATTGCTAGTCAATCCAAGGGTGCCCGCTACGCCTCAATACAAAGGGCTATCCCATCAAAACCGTGGTTTCAAAAATTCCCCCATTTTTCCAAAAAAGAAATTTCCTTACTTATTCGTATGAGAATCGGACATTGTTCCGTTCCTTCTCACCTTTATAAAATTCATGTGCTTGACTCCCCAGATTGTACGTTCTGTGGTCTAGATGTGGGAACTTTAGATCACATATTTTTTGATTGTCCCTCTCTAAATAAATATCCTCTCTTCTATCAAGCGTTATCAAAAATTGCCTCTCCTCCATTCAACATCTCATCTCTTCTAAGTCTGAACTCTACTCCAATCTTCCATAAAATTCTGAAATTTGCACATCTAAATAAAATTAATATATAAATTCTCCTTTCCTTTCTCTGTAATTATAAATGATGGCCTAGAACACCCTTGAAGGGTGAAAGCCAGAAATAATGGAAAAAAAAAAAAATAATGGCTTGCAATATAGCCAAATATAATCTGCAGAAAATTGCGAGGATGGGTCCTACCTCCTTTTTGCTCACTTGAGTTAAATTATTTTATTTGTTGGCTGATTTATTTCTGCTGAACGGCGTCCAATTATGTTATTCTGCGAAATAAATGATGTAGCGAATTTATCGTTGGCAGTATTCATAACATTGTGGTTGTTTCGTTATCTACCAAGTGTTTCGTAAATAAATCATTGTCAAATAATTACTTAATAAAAAATTGTAGTTTCTGTTTTGCAGATAGGCACAGTTTGTCAAGTGGTCGAAGCAGAGGCGCACAAACATTGTAAAAAATTAGATATATTATGGTGAATTGATATTTTATTACTTATCAATAATTTATGATGCGTCATGGGTCATGGGCCGACAGGGCATCAAAAATTAAAAATACGTATCTGGTTGCCAATTGCGGTGATAAATTTATTTACATTTTCACAAAACTTCTTTAGCACTGTTGTGATTCGAAACCCGATGAAACTAAAAATAGCGACGCTAAAAAGAGACAAACACATGCCTTTAGCCTGTGAGAGAATGATATAGTATAATTGGTCTCCTCTTTGTGCGGTGCTTCGTAGATTCCCCACTCTTGTCTACTATAGTATTCTGAAGGTTTCATTTCTACCGAGTGTGAATTGCACACACTGATTTTTTTTAAAATTGCTTCACACAGGAGGCCTGATGAAAATAATTTGCCTCAGAGCGGTGTTTTAAGGAAACGAAGGGGACGAATTTCTGGAAAGGAAAAAGTTATGAGGGGTGGGTAGGAATCTGGGAGTCAATGTGTTCAGGTATGACCATCCATCCCTCCCACTAAGGTGCTAGGCGATGGGTCGAGAGAGTCCGGCTGGAAAGATTGTTTCTTCTAGAGCACATGTTTTCAACAATATTTTGCCCACCGCCCACTTTGAGAATATTGAACGCCCCCCAATCTTTAACTTACCATCCCTGTCGCGAATCTGAAACAGATATTGTTACGATTATATTTACCACAAACAACGGGGGGGGGGGGTGCCGGGTTGCTACATCCTTCTTGTATTCGTTATACAGTATCAATTTTTAATAATAATAATACACGTAAGATTAGGTATTAGTACGTGATAAGCGTGTTGTTTTTTTGTCTTTTTAGACTCGCCTTCTAGTTTTCCTCAACGCCCCCTAGTTTTCTCTGGGTCTTCTACCGCCCCCCTGAACGTCCAACGCCCAGAAGGGGGCGTTATCGCCCACGTTGAGAATCTATGTTCTAGAGCAGGGGTGCTCAAATGGTAGATCGCGATTGACCGGTCGATCGCGAGAGCTTTTTGAGTCGATCTCGAGAAAAAATTGCAAATGTAAATAGATTCACAGTTTTTGTTTTAGTTGATCCTCAATTTTTCATGCCTTTTTGTTAATTATTTATTAGTAACTTATATTGTTAGTGGTTGCGCCTTCTTGTTGTTGTTTACTCAATCCTCATCTATGGTGTGTGACATGACAATTACCCATAGAAAAAAAACCGTCAAATTATTGCAATTCATGGTGAAATATTGTCGATAATTGCCCCATCAAAAACCCGAAGTTATTGATCTAGTTTCTAGTGTGTGGTTGGTTTATTTATGAGTCGGTCAGTCTGAGTTGTAACTTGAAAGCGATACGAAGTTTATTAATAAATAATACAAAATTTGTGCGAATAGATTCACTCTTAATTTAAAACCAGTTATGTGATCAGAATGTTTAATTCCAGATGTCGATTCATCTGCTGACACATTTCAAAGGAAAACATTATCTTATTCGACGTGCAGTTATAAAATTCTAGTTGCAGCCTATGTATCTGCGGCCAGAATAAAGAAAAATCGTTTTCATAGGAGTGTAGTTTTAATTCGCCGCACACAGATTTAATTTAATCCAGTTCATAATGTCAAATTTCTTTTGTAATATTTCGGAGGCAAACATTCTCTTATTAGAAGTGCAGTCATAAAATTCAAGTTGCAGATCATGTATGTGCTGCCAGAATCCAAGAGAAACCATTTTCATGTTCTGAGTGTAGTTTTAATTCAACGGACCCAGATTTAATTTAAACCAGTTTTGTGTTAAAAATGTAAAATTTTAGTTGTGGATTCATCTGCTCACACATTTCGAATAAAAACACGATCTTGCAGACGTGCAGACTACGCATGTGCTGCCAGAATAAAAAATCATTTTCATATTCAGAGTATAGTTTTAATTCACTGCACACAGTTTTGAACCAGTTTTGTGTTCAGAATGTAAATTCCAGATGTGGATTCATCTGCTGACACGTATTGAAGGAAAACATCCTCTTATTCGAAGTGCAGTTGTTGAATTCGAGTTGCAGACTATTTATGTACTGACAGAATCAAAGAAAAACGATTTTCATGTTCTGAGTGTAGTTTTAATTCAACGCATACAGATCTAATTTGCACCAGTTTTGTGTTCACAATATAACAATAAATTAAATAACAAGTTACCGATGTACCGAGTGAAGCTTTGCATTGAAGAGTTGCAAGCCATATGCCACAAAATTCTGAGAAATTGACTGTCTGTTCCGTGTGTAACTATTATTTTGGAACTTTTACGCAGAAGCGATTTAAAATTAAAACCTGCCTTGTGTGGTGAGGATGCGAAATCCTGTTGCATGGATACCATTTCCGATCTCCGAGAGCAGTTAAAAGTTTGTAGTAGAATTTACGAACATGATTTTTTTTAAGAATACTCGTCACGTGCGACATAAAAATAGGCATGAAATGAGGTCACCAAAAAAAAGGATTTCTACCCCCCCCCCACCCCTCCCCGGCGCTACAACCTGTCATAGTCGATCGATCGGAGTCTAATAATATTTAGATAGATCGCCGGTAGCTCAAGTTTGAGCACCCCTGTTCTAGAGTCTAGACTGTCTAGAGCCTAAGAGTATGGATGTCTAGAGCGATAATGTTTATTAAGTTTTATTAGTGTTACAGGGCATCCCAGTAAGGACACATTCTTTTCTAAAAAAATTTTAAAAAAAGATTAGTAAATAAATTTACATTTTTATTACTTATTTTTAGTGGGGATAAATTATAATTTTTTTTTTATCGAAGTTGCAAAACGTGGTATTCGCGCCACAGGTTGTTTACGTATGAACCGAGAATGTTATTGTTTGTCTACAAAAACAATGTAAAAATCTCAGAGTGAATAAACTTGCTTTTTTCATGACATAGAAAGCTTTAGCAAACATTAAAAATCCTCATTGTAAATACATTTTCAAGTGTTTACTTTTTATTATTTCCAATATTTATTGTTTACTTATTCTCGTGTTAAATTGATAAAATAAAAGAAAAAATCAGAGTAACACATGCGATAAGAAATAATATCAAATGAAAAATCCTTGATTTTTTTTTTCACTGAGTCAGAAGGTCAAAATATTTCCGCTTTGCAATGAAATCTAAATAAATTGAATATTTCTGAACGCATCCGAAAACTAAAATCTGTTTTTGAAAGGTGAAGAAATACACTTTCAAATTTTATAATTCAAAATAAACATTTAATTTTTTGAAAAATAATTTTTTTTTATGCATACACATAAAAGTTTTAAAATGGCTCACCTTATGTTTTTACGAACTAAAATTACTGATATCTGAAAAAATAAAAGCACACATATATTATTAAACAATTGTTTTATAAAGATTATTGGTACCTCGCTTTAATGTTGTTCAATTTTCGTCGTAAAAATTATTAATAAAAAATTCCCAGAGTTTCACAATTTTTTTCAAATTGTGGTCGGAAATTTTGGTTTCATAAAGTTGTACAATTAAGTTATTTTGTGATTAACTTTCATAAATGAGTATAAAGCGTGGTGTTTTCTCTTTCTAACACCGACCGTTTAGATCATATTTCTGACCGTGATAGTAAGGGAGACACAACCCATACCCTACGAGACCCATACGAGTTGTACCAAAAAGCGAACCCTACGAGACCCATACGAGTTGTACCAAAAAGCGAACAAAACAGGCTGAGGAGTCAACTAGTTTGGTACATATTTGCTGGTGTTTTGAAGTTTTTTTTTTTTAATTTTTCAGTTCCAGTAAATAAACTGAGAGTACATCTCCGTATCATTTGCATAGGCATTGTAAAATTAACTGTAATTTGAGCCATTTAAAATACTACATGTTTTACGTTTCACAAACGTGTAAAAAACCGCTTGCAATTAAATAAATTTGCATTAATACCATAAATTCAATTGGACTAAGACATCCTTTGTAGAAATTCTTGGAATAAATATATGATTTAATAATCCGATTTAAATTAAAGCTTTGTATAAAAAGAGCCGGTGTATTAATATAATACATGGAATAAATACTTAATTAGACAGATATCCAAGAAAAGAGCTCTGAACATCGATATATATATATATAGATATGGCGTCTTACAAATTCGGTCGAATAATTTGGCCCACCCAGGAGTAATTTTATAACCAAACTTTATAATAAACCTTAATTCTTGATAAAAAAAATTTGGTCCCTGCAGACCGACAAAATAAAATAAAAAACCATGCTTCTTGAGATCTTTTGACAGCGAAATTAAACACTTTCTTTTTGATTAATGTTTTCGTAGCCTAATTTTTGGAACCAATAATTTTTGTATCGGTGTCGTTTTTAACATCCATTTTCTTATTTAGACTTTGTTGGTCGACAGTAAAAAATTGCAAATTACATTGTGATATAAGCGATATTTTATTTTTTTGGTCGCCAAGTACCTCAAAAGTTGTACAAATAAAAATACTGTGTTTATGTACAATCTACAGATCTTGCAAATAGTAAATGTGTACCTACAAAGTTTTCTACATAATATTGACTATTCCTTATACAATACTAATGCACGATACGTAGAATCATGAACACGAACACTAATTGGTGTATTATCGAAGTTGTTTTATTTGTGATGCAGAAAAACAAGTTCTCTTCTCGACCACCAGATAAATTACCTTCTTGATATAAATACCGCGTTCCTCAGGTAGTGCAATCAGTTGGCTTGAACTTCTGCTAGGAACAAACAACATGGTTAGCTTTCAATACATTATCCTGGGAGCGCTTTGCTTAGGAGCGGCGTTCGCAGAGGACACCGAGATCACGAGGGTTCAGACCTTAAAAAATGAAGAAAGAAATCAAAAATCTGGATCTCTAGATGATGCGCAAAATGTTTACTCCATTAATATTTTACCCCTTCCGAGGCCAAACCAGCCTAGTGGTGTGCAGGGGCAGGATAGCAATGATCTGAATAAGGGTGCGGAAGGTACTCCTCCTGGGAAGGTTCCCGCCCTGTTCTTCCTGCAGAAGGTGCAAGATGAAGGGCGTCTTCCCGATGGTCGTCTGCCTGATGGAATCTATTTCGTGCCAGCTAAAGGTGAACCAGAGCCGAAACCAGTTATTCAAAAGGTACGCACTAATTTCACTTTTACCTTTATTAGATTTGTGTCAAATGTTTTCGTATGTTTTTATAAAATTCCATTTAAATAACTTGAGCATGTTACAGAGTAAATACAAACCTTCGAATGACACCTCATTTTGTTTTCAGGATATCACCGACGTCCAGGCTTTCGCCCTGTCTCCTCTGGTTCACAAAACTAAGCGACCAGGCCAGGAATAGAGATGACGGTACTGATACTTAGCAGGATTGGATTAAATAGCAGTGAGTTTAAGAATAATCATTATGTCATCATTTTTTTT
Source organism: Limnephilus rhombicus (assembly GCA_929108145.2). Classification (NCBI taxonomy): domain Eukaryota; kingdom Metazoa; phylum Arthropoda; class Insecta; order Trichoptera; family Limnephilidae; genus Limnephilus; species Limnephilus rhombicus. The sequence continues at coordinate 40,389,830 of OV815273.1, read as the reverse complement.
CCTTTGAGTTTAATTACTCTTACCAGCAGTCAATGTGCCATGCTTTTTTGTTTATTCGTCATTTGATAGAGCAAAAAAATTCAATCAACCTTTTAATAAATACATTTAAAAAAAATGACGTCCATATCGAAAAAATTTGAAATGCTGTGAAGGAAAAAATATTAATTGTTCAGGAGAGCGAAAAGAAAGTTTTTTTTAAAATCAAATCTACTGTTTTGTAGACCTTTAATTACGATTTTTTTATTATAAACTTTCAGAATACTTAACTTTTTTGCAAATTCGTTAGTGATAAAATTTAATTTATAATTAATATTTCAGACTAAAAATCCTCTTAAAATGCAGGACACACTTATTTTCCTGCAAACATATCGAAAGAGCAAATTTCCGCTGTCGGCATATATCATATGAAATGTTTGAAAAAAATACTAATTATTTCCCTGCAAGTTCTAACCATAAGTTTTTTCTGGGTAATTGAGAGTTTTTTTATATTGGGAATGGGTACCGCCGCCCCGGGAACCTTTATTGGATAACCAACACCTCTGCCATAGGTCACCCCAAGTGGTTCGCTACGTTTGGTGACTTAGCAGGGGTGCCCGGGTTCATGGGGCGAGGTTTGTCTAGGTCTTGGAGGCGGATGACCAGGACACACTGAACCCCAGATTCCTACCCACCCCTTAAACCCTTTTCCTTCCCAGAACTCTCCTCTCCCTCCTTTCCTTAAAAAAACCCTCCACACAGCATCCCAAAAGATGACATAGGCCCTGAGGGAATTTTTTTTCCTCAGGGCCTCCTGTGTGGAGCTCATGTAAAAAAAAAAAAAAAATCATTATTTTTGAAAGATTTTTAAATCTCCTTAAAAGCCTTACACATCCATTATTATTATGAGATCCTGTGAACTATTTAAGTTTTTTTTACATTAGCACAACACAGGTGGCTCTGAGGAAAATAATTTGCCTCAGAGCATATATCATCTTTGGCGATGCAATGTGGATGGTATTTTTAGGAAAGGGTGGAGAGAAAGTTCTGGGAAAAAAAATGATGTGAGGGGTGGGTAGGAACCTGGGGGTCAGTGTGTCCAGGAGTGACAATCTATCCTTCCCACTGCGGTGCAAGTGATGGGTCGGGAGAGTCCTTCTGGAGAGGTCAAATGGTCTCCTTCTACCAGTCTCTCTTTACCACGTACTTGGTGGGCAATGGGCAGACGCATCCGCCGCCAAGACCTAGACAAACTTCACCCCAATAATACGGGAACCACATGTAGCGAAACCCTTGGGGTGACTTATGTTAGAGGTATTCGTTATCCAATAAATGGTTCCCAGGAGTACGCATACCTGCCTCCCAAATTGAAGCATGTTAAAGTTTTAGTGTATCACGCAAATGACGTCAGATCTTACGGGAGCGTTTATTTGCGTGACTCCAAAATCTTTATTTTTTTTTTGTTTTTCTACTCTATTTAGAACATGTTTTGTATTCGAATAAATCTCACTAATGAATTTCACTCCTGATTCCAGATATCACCAAAGCGCACAACTCGCAGATTCTCACATCCTCACGAAGCTGGGCAGATCACGGGTGGCATCTGAAGCTCTAAAGGTCACCTCACGTTCATTAGTCAGTACTTGCTCCCGGAAACATAAACAACAATCGCCCGAAGACACCGTCATTAATCATCACTCAGAGTCGTGTAGAATTTGAAACAAAAAAAAAAACAATCACCGGTGCTAGATGGTTCAAAGAAGTATCTTTATACATATCTAATTGTGTACATATAATAGGAAGAGTGTTTTTTTTTGCTGTTGTTAAACAAAATTATACATGTCTTGTATTGTAAATAAACAAATTAACTTTAATAAAAAAGCTCAGCAAATATTTGCTAGTAAAAAATTATGAAAACACTTTGCGTTCGCAGTTCCATGAATTTGACTTTAACCTCCCATTACTTATCGAGTTGAGTTATCTTCACACTTAGGGGTATTTCACGAACCTCTTGATGGCTGCCAATAACGTATATTTTCTATTTACTAATTATTTATTAATAAAGTTCGTTGTTCGTGTTTACAGTTCGGTGTTCGAACGTATGAATAGTGCCTTGTGTTGTAGTATCAATTTATTTAGAGTGGATAGTTATTCTGACAGCTTTCCCCCCCCCCCCCTTCCCCCACCCTTATTTTGCAATACATTGTGTGAAGATTGATGTACTTTATGCAGTCGTCAGCGTCGCCACAGTAGATATAGTGAACAGAAAAAAATACGGGTTTCTAGTATAGTTCGATCTTTCTGTGTTTGGCCGACAGTAATAATATATCAATATTATGTGTCCATTTTAAGTATGGTTTAGTTTTGACACAAACAAACTTTGTATGACGGTTCATTATCTTTATTTTTTTTTCACAGAAAAGGTTAAGAGGAAAATAATTTCCTATTAAAATAATGGTGCTGCGTAAAGGGTATTTTTAAAAAAGAAAGGAGAGGAAGTTCTGGTAAGGAAAAAGGTATGAGGGGTGGAATCTGAGGGTTAGTGTGTCCAAGAGTAACGAGCGTATGAATTCAACCCTCCCACTGCGGTGCAAGGCCATGGTTCGAGAGAGTCCTCTGCAGATATCAAAAGGTCCCTCAACCAGACCTCCCGATCCGGCCTGTCAGGCCGTTGGTGGGCTGAAGCTTCCGCCGCCAAGACCCGGACAAACCTCATCCCATGAACCCGGGCACCCCTTATAAGTCACCAAACGTAGCGTAACTTGAGGTGACCTGTGGCAGAGTTGTTGGTTATCCAATAAAGGGTTGCCGGAGCGGTGGTACCCTCGGTGGTGTCTCTCAAATATATTTTTAAAATAATGGTGTTTAAGGCTCTATGAAGAAGAAGATGGAGAGATACGAAATTACGAATGTTAGAGAGCGCTAACATTTACAGCGACAAAATCGATGCGAAAATTGCGAAAATATTTAATTTAGTTAACACCCCTCGTTTAAAATAGAGCAATAATTATTCTAGTCTTAAAAAGCATTTAAAGAAACAGTGTGAATTTTTTCATACGTATGTATGTATACAAAGCTCTTAAAAAAATATATGTTATTCTTGAAGATAATATCTAGACTTTGCCCGCGCCGAAATTATATAAAATTCCCTCGATGGAAAAAAATCGCAAAGTATGCTCCAAAAATTATTATAAACACATTTGTTGCAGTTATTTTACAAGTTATATGTATGAAAAAATTCACAGTGTTTCATTAAATGCTGTTTAAGATAATGCCCGCGAGATTTTTGTTTTATTAAACATTTTCGCATCGATTTTGTCGCTGTAAATGTTAGCGCTCTCCTCTAACATTCGTAATTTCGTATTTCTCCATCTTCTTCTTTTCGAACCCGGTTGCAGAGAGGGAGGGAGGGAGATATGTAAGAAATCGATAGAAATTCGGGTTGCGGGCCCATACACCTAAAAATCGATTAATCTAATCTTAAAGCTCTCCAAATGATTCCGAACAATATATTGTATATAATAGCATTTGTTTTTATTTTCTCGGTAATTTCCGGCAACAATGTTAAGAACGAAAATAAATCTATGTGTTTTAGGCAATTATTAAAATCTAATTACTTATCAACAGTAGCCATAAAATGTCATATTAATGTACAATGACTCACCGAGGGAATCATGCCTAATAGATGTGCCGTGAGGTAACGATTCTATTTGGATAATTATTACAATTACGCGACAACCTCACAAGATAAATTCAGAAAACTTGTTTGCGTTAATCGAGTTTATGCGAGGAAAAAATATATGACGGATGTTCATAAAGTAAGTGTACATATTTTAATATATTTTTAGAAAATTGTATTTAAAAAAAAATTACCGGATATTGTTGATACACGCGTTGACTTTATTTCCACAAAATCGCAATCCCGTCAATGCATGTGGTGAGCCATGGCACAAGCTTCTTTATGCCTTCCTCAATGAACTCCCCCTCCAGCTCCTTTGCCCACTTCAGAACCTTTTCTGCACCTGCTCGTCGGTTGAAAATTTAATTCCATTCATATGTGCCTTCAGGGAGGTGAAAAATGATAATCTGAAGACTCTAGTCAAAGGAATACGGAGAGTGGTTCAAAACATCCCAACCAAATGAGTCTAACAGCGTATTGGTGGCTAGGGCTGTGTGAGGACGGACATTTTGGTCCAAGCACGCTCATCATCATTCCTCTCCTTTTGTCTTGATTGCTCCTTTTGAGTATTTTAGGGTATCACAATATCGTTGTGCATTGATGGTCTCTCCCTGTCACAGAAATTAGATCAAAATTATGCCTTTTCGGTCCCAAAACACTGGGCCATGATTTTTTTTGCCGTTTGGAATTTGGAATTTTGTGGTTTGGAATTTTTTGGCAGATGGGGAATTGGTGTGATGCCACTTTCGATACTGTATTTTTTTCCCAAGCTTGTAATGAGTCACCCACTATCATCTCCAATCAAAATACAGCTCAGAAATCCACACCTTTTTTTTCTTGTAAATGTTATTCTTTCCGTGAGTAAGAAGCGCATCACAGCACTTGGCGGGATTTTTTACCGACATCTTTCACGCAACTGGACACTACACCGTTAGTTTACGTACTTCCATGTTCCTGCGATGCTCGCTCTGGTCAGGAGATCCCTCTCTACCACTCAGTGCTGCTTAAAAAAACCGCTGTCCGTTTTGGTCAAAGTACACTTACTTTCTGAAGACCCCAACACACCCTGAACATCTCAATTCTCAGTAGGGGTGTTTGTTTTTGTGCTATTATTTACTCTTGCAAAATCCAACATTTAATTTTGTTTAGAAATCTGTCTCTGGTTCAAGAATGTAATTAGTGTTTCTTCCTCAAAGCATGTGGCCTCTATAAAAATAAAAATTGACATCGTTTTTGAGGAAAATCTTTTTTTAAACGTGATAATAATTATTTTTAACAAAAAGAAACATTCTCTTACACGGACATTATTTGAATTTCTCTTACCTTTTATGAACACCGCACAAGAGTCCCAACCGCCTGGAGTCAGTGAGATTATATCAACCCCAGTTGGGGTATGTTGTGGGGCTGACTATAGTTGGGAGGGGAAAGAAATGGGGAAGAGGAAGGTGGGTAAGTACTTGGCTATTCACATTTCCCCGATAGCACGTCTGATGCAGATGGCATAGGCCCATAGGAAAACTTATTTTCCTCAGGATCTCCTGTGTGTAAAGAGTATATAATTTTTTTTTTTTTAAATGATGATCCGGAGGCCCGCGGGTTCAAATCCCGGCGTGCGTAAGTAAATTTTATTTGATTTAATAATTACAAATAATACTGCGTCACAGTCCAGAATGAAAGATACTGTCAGTATCGCCCTGGTGTAAGGACTTCATTCGGAATTGAAAATGTTACTTGAAATGTTTTGGTGACCACATCTGAATAGCCAGGTACTAACTCACCTTTCTCTTCCTCATCTCCTTCCCCTCATACATAAGAATCAATATACCCCTAGTGGGGATGCCTTAGTCTCACTGGCTCCAGGCGGTTGGGAGCAATTGGAATTCTTGTGCGGTATTCACAAAAATAATATATAAAAAAATATTCTTTTTTTTTTCTTCTTCAAAATACAAAATAACGTTAAATAATTATAAATAAATAACAATTCTTCATCACTGAGATGAACTTCGAAGAAAAATCACAATAATGGCACCTACCTCTATCAACATAAAGGCGATGCACCGCGTCGTGGAAAATTCGGGATCAGATCACTAACAATAAGCTCCTTGTGTAGATGGCGATAAGGTTTTAACTCCAATTTAACTCCAGCAGCCAGTTTTGATTTATTAAACAAAAAACATCGCCAAAACGCATACTTTATTTTATTTTGCAAAGCTCGGGAACAAATATTTAAATGATTTACGATCATTTTCTAAAAAAATTAATTTTCCACATTATACAATAAAATCATAACCGAAAAGGGGTTTATAAGTAGGAAAATTTTAACTTTAAAGTAGTTTTATAGGCCTAAAACTATATTTTTTTCTGGGCTTATAAAAAGACTAAACAAAAAATACTCGTTTATTTCGAAGGAAAATATGTGTTATTCTCGCAACATTTAATTAAAGCATCTCAAATATTTCTAAGAAATCAGATTTTTAAACCAAAATCACGTGATTTTGCATTACTTAACAGTGCTTCGCTCTTAAAGCATATATTTTTGCCCGTGACTTTGAAATTTTATGCGGCCGACCTCTCAATCTTACAATAAGCGTGCTAATGCGACTAGTTAATACTTTATTTATTAAATTAATTCGTCGTTATATTTCATTCCGTTTTAATACTTGGAACCGATAAATTGGTTTTCATTAAGTCATTCCGCGAATTGTTATGAATAGATAATTGACTTTGTAAATAGTAAATTGTTTGAAAACATTTGATTAATAAAGCAATTTGATAGTAAAATCTGAAAATAACATTTCATTGCTACCTTCTGAACATTTTTTGTCTGATTGGACACAGTGTCTGATTCAATCACTTTATACTGGTTGATTAGAATTGCATCAAAACACCAAACCACGTCCTACAATAAAAGGTAGTAAATTCTGCTTATTAGGAGATTTCATCATCACTTTATTTTGAGGTCAATTCATGTCGTTGACCGATTTTCTTTAGAAACGTTGAGTTCGATTATACTCGAATTAGTAAAGTTTCTTTCAATGTTGAAAATGTATTATAATTGCATATTGTGTGAGTACAATATGAATACCTTCACCTTTCACTTGCCAATCATTCCAAAAGGCTTTCTAAACATTAACGATATTTGTTCGCGCATTATTATATGGGATTGGTTGGGTGTTGCATTCGCAGAATTTGGTGGGTAGCAAATGTCAAAATCCTGAAATTATCCCACCTACCTATTATTCCCATCCGAAATGTCACCATGAAAAAGACAAATTGTCGCAAGAAGAAGTACCCAACTTTAGTTGAAGTGAGGTGACAGTGTACTTTGCAGCTCAGTGTAAATTAACAACACAGACATGGTGTATATATCATAACATCTTTCTATAAGAATATTACGATTTCGAAATTTAAATATAACATTGTGAAGTATACACCACAACCTGGAGACCAGTGATACCCCATTTGCAACGGTGAGTCCTTTTTTCCTTTTTCCAATCTGGGCTCATCTTATTTTCCAGAAGCCCAGATCTGAACCATCGACTGACTATCCATCTGGTTTTGCGAGTGTATGTTCGGGACTGGTCCTTCGGGGTTGCATAGGGCTTTGCTCTGTAGCACTTAACCGCCAAAGATACAATTGAGTCGCAGTTTCGCGACACCAATTTTCTCTGATAATAATATTGTTAATTTTCTTTACAAGCTTTTTTAGAGGTTATCTCTGAAACCGGTTCGGTTTAAAAAACAAATTATGGTTGCGGTTTTCTACTTATACTTATTTCGTCAATTTGGCAATTAAGTTTAATCCTTAAAAAATTAGAAAAAAGTCGTTGAAACGCTATTTTATCATTATAACACCAAAATAAATTATTAGTTTATCCATACGATTAGAATTTGCTACTATATGGTCTTGTTTATAAAAAATGTACAAATAATTGTACGTCTAATGGCCACCCGCGATTCGTTTTTGACTCATCTTCGGTCGATAAAACCACTTTGGTAAAACCAAACTATGTTGATCTCTCGACCCCCGAAGAGATTGCATCTCATCACATCAATATTTTGTTTCGCAGACAAAACTTTATCAATGCAAAAATTGTTGAAATAATATTACTTGTTGAGTAATAGAAAGCTACTATTTTTTCCCGAAAATACTCGTAACTTCATTGGTCTGAAAGCAGCATCTTAATATCGTCATAATAGTTGGACAATGTTCTAACTGACATTTTTTTTTAAATTACCTTTGAATGCAAAACCATTTATTTTGCTCATATCTATACCAAAATAATTTTCTGAGCCATCTCTGTTGTATTTCCATAAATACTTATACGATAAAGTTCTAACATCAAGTTTTTAAATCTCCCATTCATTTTACAAGGTTCTGCTATCACTTTGAACACTTTGAACATTTTGGAATTATCATTTGGTTTGTATAGTATGATTTTTTTGTATAGTTTAGTTTAGTTTGTATAATATGGTTTGTATAATATGATAATTGATCGTTTTTACTATGCGCAGTATAGTTTGTCATTTTAGTTGGAGAGCCTTGTTCTGAGGTATCAAAGTTTGAAAAGACAAATTCTCCTAATTTATATAACAATTTCTGATTTTGAGGTTCAACCTTGTGTAACGTATTTTAGTTTAACATTTTAAAGGGAAATATTCAATTATAACGTGGCCCTATCCTTGGAATTGCCTTAGGGAAATTTAGTTAGAACTTTATGCAATTAATTCATTGCATAAAGTTCTAACTAAATTATGGCCTAGCTCAGCGGTCGGCAAAGTACGGTTCCGGAGCCGCATGCGGCTCTTTGGTCTCTTAAGTGCGGCTCTTTGAAATACAATTGTTGGATTTAAAAAACAAGGAAATATGGAGCACCAAATTTGAACGTCTTTGTGTTGATTTGGAAATATTGTAGAACAAATGTGAGCTTAGTTCACATCACAAGTGATCTGCTTTGAAAGACCTGGAGAAGGAAGACATGATCATCTTAGAATAGAATAGTTTTCCTGGCTACTGTGATCAGATGCAAAAACCCGCGGGTGCTATTCTTTCCCATTTTGGTTCTACATATTCATGTGAACAATCTTTTTCAAGTATGAATTTTACCAAGAGAAAACTGATAAGTCATCTTATTGATCTGAAATCATGCCTAAAATTAAGAATAACATCATACAAACCTGACTTACTCAAACATTCCAAGGAGATGCAAGGACATTGTTCTTATTAAGGGTTTGTCAGTCATTGTCATGATTTAAATTTATGGATTCCTTAATTACATATTATATTTTGTCAATGAATAAAAATTTTATTAAGTATGAAAACAAGTTTTATTAAGCGTACCCGTAATTTAATGAAGTTTTACAATTATAATAAATGTTTGCTAAATCAATAAACAGATTTGACTCTCAATTTTTTTGTGAATCGTTGTAAAGCCTCGATTAGATTGAGCGTGTTTACAAGCTACTAGCCGGCAAGTTTAAAAGCGGGCGAATTGAGTGAAATTGTGATTATGACACACAAAACTTTCCACTCGCTCAGTAGCGAACTAGCTAGCGAGTTGAGGGAGCTAAAATAATGACTACCACGCGAACTAATTCTGTCGTCATTTTGTAGAAAATTGAGATATTCGCAGCTAGCTGCTATATCGAAATCAATTTTATAATTTTTTGTGGAAAAGAGTCAATACGTCTAAAATCTGATTTGAAAATGACATATTTCTGGTTTTCTCTGGTAATGCGCTCTTAATGGATTCCTGATTCTTCAAAATCTTCATGAAAAGTTTTTGTTTAATCCTTAATCTGTAATCCCTCCTACATGGTAAGTAATCGAAGGACATGACAACAATGTCACATTTAAGTCATAAAATTGAGACTATTGAATTATAATTACAATTTTATTGACTCTTTGAAAGGTAAACAATGCGTAATTGAGATGAACACGTCACTGGGGATTTCCGTAGATTGTCCGGGACAGACAAACATATTTCAAGACATCGGCTGTGATCGCTTTGATTTCTGCATAATTTGAAACTGTTATTATTGTTTTTAGATATGATCGAATAATTTTAGAAGTAAATCATTTGTCCTAGGCAGAAAAAAAACATAATTCGTCACTTTTTAAATCTCGTTTTATAGGCCGTAATCTATTGACAAAACCAAAACTACATTTTCTATAAAAACTTATGGGCAAGTTCACTAGACCCAGCAAAAGCTCGTACCGACGTTATCGACGTTCATTCTCTTCCTTCTCACGCGTCTCGTTTGAAAACGAAAAAGACAGAAGATACTAAAACGATGAAGTAACGTACGATCTCTCACCGGGACTAGTATACCAACAAAACATTAAACAAGAATAGGGACTACTAAACCCAAGGATGTATTCCTATTTACTTGTTTATTGTTTCATGATAGCAAAACCAAACAGAACACTTTTGAAAAGTAGTCATGAAAAGTGATGAAAGGAAACTAGATTAACTAGGTTTTTAGATAAGTTGAGATTAGTTTTTACTATTCATCACTTTTAATGAAAATTAATCATTTTTCAAAAGTGTTCTCTTTTGTCACTGTTTTGTTTTGTCATCCTCATCAGACCTATTTAAAATGTTACTTAGTTAAATGTTTCCTCGTAAGTACTTATTTTTGTTTATAACATTAAATTTTCCAACTATTTTTTTCTCGTTTTATTATTATTGATGAACCGTGACACATTAACCCTTTCACTGCAGAATACTGTATATTATATGCAGCCTGAGATCTTAGGTATTCCCTGCGCGGAGTTTATATTAGAATTAACAAGTAGGTATTATTATTATACAATCGTAATAATAATAATAAAGTCTTAGCTTTATACGGGGTGTAACAGCACGTATCCGAAAGGTTTTAACCAGCGATTACTGATCATATTTAGAGCAAAAATGTAGACGTCGTCGGTTTGCCGTCCGAAGATATTTAAAAAAAATTAAAAACAATAAAATATACCATCCCGCATCGCTACTGAGTAGTCGGGGTTAGGCTAGCGGCGGGTAATGTAATACTCACTCCGTCTCGTTCTAGCAGCACAATAACACACGAAATAGAGCGCGTATCTAATAATCCCGTCGCGACGTACAGGAGTAAAATCAGTGGCGATGTTCATCGGACAGCAAAACGACATCTACTTTTTGTACTCCGAGTATATTCAAAAATTGCTGTTTAAAATCCGCACGTACACCCTGTATAAGAAGCACGAGTATTATTTTTGCTTGTATTACTAACAAGATTTATTGTATTATGTTTTTTTCCTGTTAAGAACTTTCATACTGCTTTCTAACAACGCAGGGGCACTGGAGGTCTAGATTCGTTCAAAATAAATAAATGTAGCTTCGTTTAACAAAAAAATTATAATCTTGCGAGAGCCTTGAAGGAGTAACCATCTGTTACTTATACCAGGGCGAGTAAGTGGTGGATAACCTCCAACGTATAAGAAGCCCAAATAAATATTTTTAAAGATATTTACTCCATTAAAACATAATAATAACACGAATAAAAAAAAACAGAGATGACAGTGAAGGAAGAGCACATATAAATGAATAGCAATGGCAATATAAAATGTTAAAAGTACATATAGAAGACACTACAAGTCAAAGCATGAAGAAGCATTTAAATATTGCGTATCGACTGCCGAAAGTTATTTAGTTTTACACCAAAAAAAATCAATGCTTTGACTTGAGTAAGATATCATCAAATGACAAGAATTCTTTAAAACAGCGAAATAACCATCACCAATACACTTATTTTTTCATTTAAATAAAACTTCATAAACATTTTTTTAAATTTATGCTTGATGTTATCCGCAGTTAATGGGTTAAGGATACAATTAAATCGTGAGCATCGTGATGAATTACTTCATTATCTTCGATCAAAACTGGATAAATACTCATCACCTGTGAAGGTACAACAACATTCACCGAGGCTTCCAATATACACCTCCAGGTGCTATTAATCATTGAAATTAAAAGAAGCCTATAATAGACAGACAAATAGGTACACAATTATTTGCTTCATGGAAACTATTCATAGAATACGTAATTTCTTACTGTATTCTTTGAATGATTCAGCATTTAGAAATATCATCGGCCTTTATCCATAAACACAAATGGTGAACTAAGTGAGTATTACCAGGTATTTACGAGTATAATGATATAACTTCCTAAGTACCCACAGTATAAAGGCGAAACGAATTGGCTCTAACACCATCGAAAATGACGCCACTTTTCAACCCGCGACAAAATATCCTACGGACAAAACATACCCGAACAAAATATTTACTATAAAATGTACAAAAAAATGGGACAAACGTAATACAGACATCCTGTAAACACAATAAATTATAATATTCAATTAAATGAAGACAATATTAGCGAAATTTAATCGAAAATGTGGAGACAGAAAAATCAGAAAAAGATATTGGCACCTCTGGGACTCGAACCCTGGAACCTTTGCTTACATGGCAAGTGCTCTTTTCTGTCTCCACATTTTCGATTGAGTTGCGCTAATATTGTCTTCATTTAATTAAATATTATAATTTGAGATTTTACTCATAAAGTTAAAAAATATAAATTAATATTCATTCTAGATTTGCAGAAAAGTCAATAGATGTCGCATATTAAAAATAAAATGGATAAAAACTTATCCAGACACTATCTAGATAGCATTTAGTATGGGTTGAATTTTGCAATCATACATAAAGATAGCAGCCAATAATATGTGCGTTAAGAAAATAAAGATAATGTTGGTTCTTCTTTGTCGAAGTTAAAAGTTAAAAGTGACCGAATTTGATATCGACACCTTAGCTCAGTTGGTAGAGCACTTGCCATGTAAGCAAAGGTTCCTGGGTTCGAGTCCCAGAGGTGCCAAAATCTTTTTCTGATTTTTCTGACTCCATATTTTCGATTAAGTTTGGCTAATATTGTCTTCATTTAATTAAATATTATAATTTGAGATTTTACTCATAAAGTTAAAAATTGTAGTGTTCTGTTATTTGAAGACAGACTAGCAGATTCTCCAACACCCTTGGATGGAGATAACTTCTTGGAATAAATAGATTCTTGTTGTTATCTGGTTTTATTCTATACTTCGCGTATACAATTGGGACTGCGGAAGTCTACCTAACTAGAAGCTGGCTATAATGGTTCTGACGAGTGATTACTAAAACACACCCTCTGAGCTTTTCCGATCCCCTGCCGGAGAACTTAGGCACTACGCTGCCTGCCATCTAGCGGAATCTACCGATAAATGATATCACCGCCATCTGTGTCTTCAAGGCGGAAGCTTTTATGATACACCACAAAAATTAAAAATAAACAATAAATTATTGTTCAAAAATATTAAAATGGGACAAAAATAATACAGATATCCTGTAAAAACAATAATTTTTTGTTCTTTTTTTTTCATAAGTTTTTTATTCCAGTAAAAAAGAAAATAATTTCACTTACTTAACTAGAATATTGAATTATGTACTTTTTACATTATATTACATAGTTTTTACATTTCATAATCTTAGATTACATTAGATTGCAATACTAACATTTACATGATATTATATTACCATACGATATTATTCACTATCACTACTTTGTTTTTTGTGAATAAACATGAACAATTTTTTTTTGAATTTGCACACACTTTTTTCGTTTTTGATATCATCTGGAAGGCAATTATATAAATTGCCCCCCTCGTAACTAATTGATTGTTTACCGTAGTTAGTATGAATGGTGTTTAAGCGTATGTTATCGTGTTGTCGTGTAAAATGTTTGTGTACTTGGGACGTTTTAATGAATTCTGTGTTTGTATGTATGAGTTTATTATTTATTTTGTATATAAGGACACATATATTGTACTCGTATAGCTTTCTTAATGTTAGCAGTTTTGTTTCCAAATATAATTTTTTTGTGGATGTTTTGGATTCGTAGTGAAATAGTTTTTTGATTATCTTATTTTGAATTACCTGTAATTCATTGATGTATGTTTCATACGCATTTCCCCAGATTTCAATCAGGTAATTTAGGTGTGAGTGTACGAGACTATAGTATAAACTTTTTTTAATCTAATTGGTAATAGATATGATAACCGGCTAAAAACGCTAATTAAGGGTGTGATTTTATCTTTTACATTTTGAATGTGTTGTTTAAAAGTTAAATGCTTATCGATGCACAGACCAAGATATTTTTCCTGTTTCAGGATTTGCAAATCGTTATTTTCAATTTTTAATGGTACATGTGGAGGAATTATTTTACGGTTTGAACTTAAAATCATGTATCCTGTTTTTTTTTTATATTCATTGTTAGGATATTTGATTGGAGCCAACCGCAAATTCTTTCTAGGTCACTTTGTGCATTTTCTAGTAGTATGTTTAGATCTTTACCCCAGTAGAATATTGCAGTATCATCTGCATATAAGAAAATTTCACCGTTTAATTTTAATTGAGAAATATCATTGATATAGATTTGGAACAGTAGTGGCCCTAGTATGGATCCTTGCGGAACTCCATAGTTTATTGGAAGGTGCTTACTATTTTGATTGTTAATGCTTACGAATTGCTTTCTATTGCTAAGATATGATTTGAATAGATTAAGAGCAGGACCAACTACACCAAGTTTCTCGAGTTTCTTGAGAAGTATATCATGGCTTACCGTATCAAAGGCTTTTTGAAGGTCAACTAGTATAGATAAGATATAATTTCCACCATCAATACCACTCCAATCAAAAATAGTAAAATTTAAAATAAGGTTAGGTTTTAGTAGATAGGTTTTGGAGGATGTTTTGTCCGTAGGATATTTTGTCGAGGATATTTTGTCGCGGGTTAAAAACATGTACCATCGAAAATGCACCACACAACTTGTGGTGATGTTAATTTTGATTTCGTAGGTACTTGACTATCAGATTGATTTGCCGGAAATCAATATTTGATCATAGCTTAAGAACACATTTATTTTTTTTTTACTTTGATGATTTCGAGATAATAATAATTTGTTGTGCTCTTCTTGATAAATAATAATCATACTAATTTATTTAACAAAACAAGACCTCGTTGCTCGGGTTAAATGCGTGCTTTATAACTATATGTAATTGATGAAATAGGTGATGTAATTATTAGCTGTTTTAAGCACATTAAATTCTATTTTAAACAGCTGATTGAAATAGTAAACTTCATAATATATTATGGTTTGCCACGTGGATAGTGATATAGCGTATATTGCAATATATAAATAAATATGTGATGAAACTTTAGTGTGATCTTGGAAACGTTCTTCCCGATCGGATGCTCTTCTTTGATCTCGTTATCTACTGGAGTGTTCCGCAATATGATCATTTTCAATCTTGAGTTTAAGAAAAATGTTAAGCCTTCGGTTTGGAAATTTCCCGCCCTCATAAAAAATTTTTACTTCTGAAATTTAAATTTAAGACATATAAACTGCTTGTAGAGCCATGTTTATATTGTTTATCCTATATTTTAGGATTCGTAAAACATTATTAAAACAATTTTACGTTATTTGTAAACGTGTGAATTCCCCGAATTATTTACTTTATAATAATTGCCGTTTGTGGTTAGGTTACCCTTAACCATTTGGAGCAATATTAAATATTATGACTTCTGTATGTTGTCTATGGCCTAGTTGCCCTAGTTGATAATCAGTATAATCACACATGTAATTTAAATTCCAACATGCATTTTCTAATATGTAAACACATGACCAATGATTAGTAAGAAAACATTTTTTTTTTAAATTCGGATATGTCAATTACAAATAATTCATAAAACAATCAAAAAAGGAATTCGCGGAATGTCAATAACAAATAATTCACAAAACAAAAAGGCTAATTGTTTAAAAATATAAAAAAATCTTATTTATAAGCTTTTTGTAAAGGACATTTCATAAAAATTCTCCAGCTGTAAAGAGTCTTAAATTCTCCAGTCTTTCAAAATAACTATCAACTCCATTTTTGCCACTAATCTTATACAGTTATGGGGGTAGCAAATATAAAATCATGCAATGTACGTTGTTTTAAATATAATGTCCTAAAGCCGTATCTTCTCCAAGTATAAACTTTCTTTACAGGAGGTGACCTGCCAGGTAAGTATGTTTTCTGTATCAATTAATAAATAATAAAATATGATGGAGCCTGAGAATTCATAATAAATTTTACAGCGCCCTTGAAGTGATTTTTCATTTAAACGGCTCTCTACAAAGTACCCAATTATAATTATTATTAAGAGATGCGCGAGACATCTCTTGTTAAACTGTGAAAATACTAAGTTAATTACAAATCGGCGGAACTTTTAAAATAATTCCAATAAATGTTATAAAATATCTCTACAAATTGCCAACATTTTCGTCAGCGGACGCACTCGGGTGTTGGCAAATTTGCCGAAAAATTGCCAAAATACTCCAAAATGTAGTCAAAAGCGTTAGTGGTTAACTGAAGAAAGATACACTTGAACCAATCGATGTGGAAATCTGTGAAAAGAGAATTACCCTTCATACCTTCTTTATCCCTATTATGGATCAATCCTGACTATGAAGCGTGCCTGATAGTTTAGAACATGAAGGAAACAAGTTTACGATTTGGACTGGACTTGAAGCAGCAGATTTCTTGGAGTACGCTGTTTTTTTTTTTTTTTACACGAGTCCCAACTGCTCCCGTCTGGAGCCAGTGGGACTATGGCATCCCCTATTAGGGTATTTTGTGAGGCTGAAGTGGGGAGGGGAAGGAGACAGGGAAGAGGAATGTGGGGAAGTACCTTGCTATTCAGATCTGGTCACCAAATACGGCAGAAGCCATTTCAAGCAACGTTTCAATTCTGAATGGTGGTCTTACACCAGGGCGATACTGAGAGTATCTTCCACTCTGGAACGTGCCGCAAATATACTATATATTATTTTAAATGAATAAATTGTGAAATACACAAATTAATCAAATAAAATTTATTTGCCACGCCGGGATTCGATCCGGCGACCTTCGGAATGCTAGTCAAGCGCCTTACCGCTGCACTACGCCGGCCGTCAAATGGCCGGCTGTTATCCAATATGACACCCAAATCGTCAGCCACCAATAAAGGACAGCTGCCCAAGTAATAAAACGGAGATGATGATAACCACTCAACCACGGAGGCCATCATGCACTTTTCGTTAGTTATTCACAAAAGAATTTTATAGCAAAACACCTTAATTCACTCGCTTCTTTGACAACGCCATCGGAAAGCGTGAAAAACAATTTAATTCAAAATAATAAACTAAAGAAATATTTCTTTCATCTTACATCAATATTATAAAGTCTGACTGCATCCCAGATGCTGCACACGGGCATGATTACCATAAAGCGAAGTAGCAACCTAATCATGTACATTATACATTGCGATAAGAAACAAGCATGCCCTGTGCAAGTGCTTAGTTTATGAAAGACTATCAAACACTTGTCGCCATTGCCAGTACGTGTTGCTAGCAATTTCTGTGTTAACGATCGACTGTTATAATTCATTGCAATTGTAACGGGCAGATACGGACCTCATTAAGTTCTTATAGAATAATATGTAGGCACCTAAACTACCAACATTCCTCTCGTTCAGTAGGCATTAGATGCTGACTGCAACTGTGCTTCTTGCATGAAGTTTTTTCGGTTCAGGAAGGATTTCTAAGACATTCAATATTTTTTATCGTATTTTCAAACTTCAGCAATTTTTGGAAAATGTTGTATGTACTCGTAGGTATACCCTTTTGATATCATCGAAATTGGTGCATTTTCTAAACTGTTGTTTGAACAATCTTTTTTTAATTGACTTTCCATCTATCCTAGACCAGTTCTATCTATTTATCCTATCCTATTATTCTATTATTATTATTATAATTATTTATAATTTATAATTTATTTATAATAAAAATAAAGTAATAATATTATAAAGGTGAAAGTTTGTATGGATGTATGTTTGTTACTCTTTCACACAAAAACTACTAAATGGACTTTAAAAATTCTTTCACTAATAGAAAGCTACATTATTTGCGAGATCTGTAGGCTATATAATATATTGGTAAGCTCTGGCGTCATGAATAATCTCTGGCGTTATGAAATTATTTACCATACGTTTTCTGTCAATAACAAAATCGATTTATTGCAAACGTCAACCAATTGTCGCCTTGGAAACGATGTTTTTTTTTTATTTATTTTATTTTTTATTAGGCAATTCATCCTAAAAAGAGTGCTTTGTTGGCGTCGTACTTAATAACTATCTCTAAAAATGAATCACCGAAATGTATGTATGCGCATAAACCCAAACGACTGCACCAAATTGGATATATTTTTTTTTGTTCGTTATTTTGTATAAAACTACCGTTGAGTTCTGGCGTTATGAAATTTGTATAAAAAAATATAATAGGTGACACGCGAGCAGTTTGAAAACTGAATGTATCGGGAAAGAATGTGTGGAATGCGAGAGGTAAGAGGGGGGGGGGGCTGTTGGGAGGATGTTGATGGAGGGGGATAGGGAAAGGGGAAGAGGGTGGGGGGAGGGGGTTAGGGGAGCGAGAGGGGGGAGGGAAGGAAGGGGAAAGGGGAAGGATGTAGGGGGTGGGGGGAAGGAGGTTGATGGGGGGGAGTGGTGTGGGGAGAGGGAATGTGGAAGGGTAGGGGGTGAGGGGAGGGGTGGGTGGAAGAAGAGGGGGAGGGGGTTGATGGGGGGAGTGGAGTGGAGAGAGGGAAGGTGGAGGAGGCGGAGTGGGGTGGGAGAGGGGGGAGCTAAGGAAGGGGAAGGCGGAGGTGGAGGAAGGTGGGGGGAGGTGGAGTGGGGAGGGTATGGGGTGTGGGAGGGGTGGGTGGAGAAGAAAGGGGAGAGAGAGGGGGGTTGATGGATGAGTGGAGTGGGGAGTGGGAAGGTGGAGGGGGGAGGAATGGGGGGAGGGGTAGGAGGAGGTGGAGGGGGGTTGATGGGGGGAGTGGAGTGGGGAGAGGGAAGGTGGAGGAGGCTGAGTGGGAATCTCCTAATACCATGCGAGCGAAGCCGCGGGAAAACTTAGTATATCATATTTATAGAAGAATGTCCAGACAACAAAATGACACCTTCATTTTAATTCCAAATATGTTTAGGAATATCTGGTTAAAATCCTTAAGTTTGAAAATCCTTGGTTTTTCGGATTATTTTGGTAAGAAAGCTAATTCGTTTGCATAGTGATTTCTTGTCTGCAATGCAAGTACATATTGTACGATCACATCTCAGTGACCTTCTATTGATAACAGCGCGACAAAGTTCAACATTAACAAAATTAGTTTTGACGTCGCGTTTTCATAATTGGGTGCTTGGTTTTCAGTTTTCCCTGAGGGAAACGCGTTCTACAAAAATATAATTATAAACAATTCTGTGCAGGAACGACAAGTACCAAGTACCAACGTATAACATGGATCGAATTCCAATCTAACTCGTGCAGGGCCTAGGGGAATTGGAAATTGAAGTAGGTATTTCTTATAAGTTAGTTATATTCACATTCCTCTTGCTTTGTCGTTCATTTCCGTATGAGTATATCATCTTAACGTATCTGCCGATTTTTTGCATCGTTTATTATCTTCTTCGTGCATCAAACACAATTATATTTTGACTAGCATGTACGGCAATTATCCGCAATATTTATGGTGTCTAGATCTTTCTTTGACGTACGCGAATGCGGTCACAATCGGCTACTTTCGAGGTTTCAAACTGTGAGTCGTACACAAAAATATTAAATTTAATCTTAAAATTCGTATTATTGTGGCACAGGGGGAGTATCGATTTAGGCTGAGGTGAGGCAGACCGTAGAAACATGAAGCGTTGAAGATAGATATTATGTTTCTGGAAGATCTACACAGAAAAGAAAACAAAATACAAACAGGTATTGACAGATGAGGTCACAAATGGATAAGCCTTCATGATTAAATATAATGAACAAGGTAAAACGTTAAGTTCAGCACTTTTTACTCTTCCGTGAAATTGGAGTGTCCTTCGTCTATAAAATCCAATGGTAAATTTGATAAAATTGAAAAAATGTTTCTGTTTTTGCTGGGTTAACTGAGTTGAATCAGCTTCATGATTATACGGGAAAGCAAGAATATCCTTGAGATAAAATTGGCGAAGCATTACATCAGTGAATTAATATTGATGCACTTTGTAAATGATCAGGTCATCAATTACCCGGCCTCGCACGAGTTCAAGACTCTTTTTATAAAAAAAGAGAAACAAATGCAACAAAAAAAATTGTCCATAAGTTTTCAAATGTGGAATTTTCAAAACTTTATGAATCTTATGATTTAAATTACACTAAACAACGACAGCACAGACTATCCATCATAAATGCATATGGACGAAAAATGTGCTAACAGCACACAAGATATCGTAATTTTTTTCTCAGATTTCTTACAAAATGTTTACGATGAGGAAACCCCAGAAGAAAAAATTCTTCATACACATTTAAAAAACCAAACACTTAACAGACTGCTACATAAAAGAAGAATCTTGCAAAAAGAAACTATGTTCCTTAGACATTAACAAATCTGCAGGCCCAGACTCCATCCTGCTAATTTTCCTAAAACATTGCTCCTCTGTATTGTCTAAACCACTAACCATTCTCTTTAACCAGCTACTATCTTCTGGACATTTTTCTGCCTACTGGAAATCCAGCTACATTATCCCAATATTTAAAAAAGGCGATAAGACTGACATTTCAAACTATCGACCTATATGCATACAATCTGTATTACCCAAAATCTTTGAATCTCTAGTTCTTGATGAACTATATCCCAAGTTAACAGATATAATAAATGACAAACAACATGGCTTCATTAGAGGTAGATCAACGTCAATAAATGTATTACTCTTTCAAAACTACATATTGGAGTCTTTTTCTAAAAACAAACAAGTCGATTGTATATATACTGATTTCTCGAAGGCTTTTGATAAAGTGTCCCACAAAATACTGACCCGAAAACTTCACGCTCTGGGAATCAGAGCAAATACATTGAGCTGGCTATGTAGTTACATATCAGGTAGAACTTTATTTGTAAAAATAAAATCTTTTATATCCAAACCATTTTCCGCCACTAGTGGCGTACCGCAAGGTAGTCATCTTGGCCCAATTGTGTTTCTTGTTTTTATAAACGACATAGTCAACTGCTTTAAAGACGTCAAAGTATTGATTTTCGCCGATGACATTAAATTATATAAAGAAATAACTATCCTTAATCACCTGTGAAATTCTTCAATCCAATATAGACATGCTAAAAATTTGGTGCTCACAAGACAATCTTTATTTAAATGTAGAAAAATGCAAAGCTTTGACCTTTTCCAGAAAAAAAACATCACTGTTTTTCGACTATTCAATAAATAAAATAAATTTAGAAAGAGTATCGGAAATGCAGGATCTTGGCATAATAATGGATGAGAAACGTCCCGGTTCACATTCAACAAACTGCAAATAAGGATATGAAAACATTAGGATTTGTATTAAGAACAATTAAAAACTTTGAATCGTTACAAATCATTCAACTGCTATACACATCCCTTGTTAGAAGCTTAATAGAAAATAACTCCGTAGTCTGGTCGCCCTTCTACAAAATTCATATTCATACTATTGAAAGAATTGAAAGAAAATTTCTACGTTTTGTAAATTTTAAACTTAACATCCCTTTAGATTAGAGCATATAAATTACCCGTTGTTAATGAATACTTTAAATATTCCAACATTAGAAAACAGACGAAAAATAAACGACCTAACCTTTTTATTAAAATTATTATACTCATTCAACAGTTGTGAACTCCTGCAATTAATAAATCTACATGTACCTAAACGAACAACTAGACAAACATTGACATTTTATATACGAACATCTCATTCGAACTATGATTTACATTCTCCAATACAATTTTTTTTTTTTTATTGTAATATAAAAAATATGAGTTACATTATATACACATATATTTTACAAAATATTAAATTAAAGGTCGTTTCTGGTCATGTATACCTTAAATGTTTACATAGTCTTGGTAACAAATACTATATTTTGTTTTTAACATATATTATGTTACTTGTATTATGTAAACCCATTCTTTTCACCGTAATTAAAAAAAAATGTACTGCATTCTGTGTAAAAGCCCTATGGGCGTTTAAATAAATAAATAATAATAAATAAAAATAAATATATTTTTTTTTAAATTACATTAACCTAGCAATTACATTCAGAACGAGCTCGGCAAACTTCATGATGCCAGAGCCCACCATTCTGACAGGAAAGAAGTTTTCTCCAGGGTCTGAAACGTTAAGGCGAAGCTTAAGAGGGTATAACCAGAGGAAACCGGAAATATGACATTTTCAAATCAAATTTTAGACGTATTGACTCTTTTCCACAAAAAATTATAAATTGATTTCGAAAGATTGTTCTTTTATCTAGTAAAAGTATGTTTTAAGTTTTGAGAAAAAAAAAGTTTATTTTAGTATAATAAGGTTATACCATATGTAGGTTGTTTGCAGATTTGTTAAATTTTCATACAAAATTTTGTATTATACAACACGCATTTCAAATTAAATAATCATGCAGTAAAATAATTCAATAAATTACCTGGGAAAGCTATGTTTCAGAATTTAAATTTTAGTTTAAATAAAATCATTAAAAAAAAGATCCGCGCACGCGTTTTGTGACGAAAATACTTCAGTTTGTTTATTTATTTACGATCTTACAAACTAATATATTTAAAAAATCTTACATTCTTATTTTGCTTAGACATAATTGAAAAATTATAAATACTTATCATAAAGAAATAATTACACTAAGTACAAAATTTTAATAGTTTTATCACCACACCTTTCAGCAATTTTGGATATTCATGGCGATATAAGGCACGCTAAGGCTGCACATATTTTTGACTTATGGCTTTCTCTTAAGATTTGGGAACAGCATCCAAAATGAAAACTTTCGGAAGCCTTGGTGTTTGAGAAGTCGTTACGGAATAACGGGAGGTTCCGAGCGAAGGCTTTTATTTTCTAAAAGGCAATCTGCAAAGGCGGGCTTTTACGATATCTGTCATTGCACTGCCATGTAGGTGTACCTACACTATACAGTGTGCGTTAGGCTGGGGCATCAAAGCATTTTCAATTTAGTTTTTTAATACATCAGAGGTCTCAAATAACATTAAAAATATTTGGTACTACTTTTGGCCCTATTTACCATACCACACACAGCCCGAAGATTTTGAATACTTCTATTTGAATATCACTTTTTTCCTGATTGAATGAATGGATGAAGCGTAACCTTGATGGAAATTGACCCACTTCTCGACATTCGATCGAGCTGAAACTGGGCAGATTTCATTAATATCGGTGAAAATGTATTCTTTCAATCCCCGTGTGCATGGCAATCATGCACACACATTAAAATCTGAACTTCGTATAAATTAAAACACCTAGGACGGGTTGTTTAAAAAAAATAACGAATTCATCAAATATTTGAAGTTAATTTTTACGTTCTGCGTAAGTTCTTTTCAGGTTCTGTTATTATATCATTATAGGCCAGTTGCTTCATAAAACTGAAATAATCACAGAACTTGAATATAACTTTAGGTACACATAACGTGAAAATTAACTTCAAATATTTGATGAAACCGCCAATTTTTTTCAAACAACGAAATAAATGTCGATCTTACCAACTAGGTGTTGGTGTCACGGTTGATTCCGATCACTGGGTAGGAAGGTTCGAACTTCATTCAAACCAAGATTTTTTTAAGTTATAAAAGTCATTTAAAATATATTTGAAAGCATCCCAATTCGGATCATTGGGTGTGAAGGTTCAAACATCAATGAAACCAAAAAAAGGTTTTAAAGAAATTTGAAAATAGATGCTTTATAGTAAAAAGCTTTGATTATTAAAAATAATATTTACTTTTGTGTAACTGCCCCAAGTTTTATAATTATTTACGGTCTTATATCTACATTTATAACAAAATATATTCCACAACTTGCACTTACCGAAAATGCATAATTTTATATCTTTTTGCGTACCTTTATAATAAGGACAGGTTGTTTTGCAGAATTTGAATTCTTCAAATTTCAAAGTTCAAATTCAAGTTCTGTGAAACTTGTATTCAAGTTATTGAATTATTTCCGTAGGGGCCGGTTGTTTAACAGTACTATGTTTTTTTTTTACATTAAGTCCTCCACACAGGAGGCCTCGAGGAAAATAATTTCTCTCATGGCCTATGTCATGTGAGATGCTGTGCGGAGGGTCTTTTTGAGGAGAGGAAGGAGTGAACATGTTTCTTGAAGAGACCCATATTGTAGGAGGAAGGAAACACAGAGGCCGGCAAATCGTTCCACAGCCGAGCTGTTGAACTCAAGAACGAGTTGTAGAAGCGAGCCGTTCTCATGTGACAAATGTCAACCGTGTGCAAATGTTGGGCGCGTGTTTCCCGACTATGCACTGCAAGAGGTCAATGACGCTAGTTCCTTGGAGCATCTTCCTTTGAAATACTGGTAGAACAAGGATAGCATTCCCACCCGACGCCTGTGCTCTAAAGATTGCAATCCGTTTGTTAAATTAGGAGAATCTTTCTGACGGACCGCCCGTTTCTGCACAGAGTCGAGGTTTTTTTTTTGGGTATTTTGGGGCTCCAGACCAGAGGTGGCTGTCAAATTCAACCGTGGGGCGCACTTGTGATTTGTACAAGGTTAGCAGTTGTGTACTAACAAAACTATGTAATTAACAAAAGATGAATAGGAACGCAGAACATGAATTTTAACTATGAAATTTGAAGAATAGTATAAATTCTGTGAAACATTCCGTCCTAAGTGTGAATTTAGGTATAACTTTTAAGACCCGTGAGAGAACGGTGTCCTCAAAAAATCTCCAAATATGGACAATCCAGCCTAGTTAATACACGGTGTGCGGTGCACTTGCGCATTTCATACGAAACTGTTATTCCGGTACTTGACCTACACAAGATAGGTTTTTGATTTAGGAAGAGGAAATATACCAGCCGAGTCAGCGGTTCATTGATTCATGATAAATTTAAGTTCATAACAGATGATGTGTTCTTATGCTATTCTCAACAATTTCATATTAACCTACTTCAGCAAATTGTGTGGAGATATCGGAATTGTTAAATCTGAAACTATATTTCTGTACCCGAGACTCGAGAGAGGTCAATCTCCATTTTACATTATTTCCAGGAAGCCACAAAACAGTTCTCAAAATTAGATTACCTCTAAATGAATTGTGAAACAAGACTTCTCTCCTCTCTGTGCACATGGCTCATTTTTGATTGGAATGTTTGGCTTGGAACATGAACGGACGTTCAGTAAACAAACTACGGATACAGGGCATTTTCTTCCAACAAAGTTAGTTAATACACTAACAATGAATGTGACAAAAACTCAATAATTGTCCCTTTCGTTAAAACAACTTTTTGCCATTTTGAAATTTTAGATACTTTGCAACAAAGCAGTACTTACCTATAATGCGCTTCCACTGGCCATAGACAGAACACAAATTTATTCGAAATATAAATCAGACACCAAGGCTTGGATCATCAACCAACCATCAGCGATTTAATTAAAACCAAATTTTATTAAAATTTATAAGTTTAAAATCAAATATCGGTGTTATTTTTATTTCTTTATTTCGCAATTTGGGAGGCGGGAATGGGTACCGCCGCTCCGGGAACCTTTATTGGATAACCAACACCTCTGCCATAGGTCACCCCAAGTGGTTCGCTACGTTTGGTGATTTAGCAGGGGTGCCCGGGTTCATGGGGCGGATGACCAGGACACACTGAACCCCAGATTCCTACCCACCCCTTAAACTCTTTTCCTTCCCAGAACTCTCCTCTCATACTACGTGACCAACTTTTTGCAATTTTTAACCCCCCCCCCCCCCTAAAACCTAAGCCCCCCGCCTCATTTGTACCAAGAGGTACAAGTGTGGTATTTTGAAGACCCCCCCTCCTGAACGGGTCACGTAGTATGGGTACGTTCCCTTATGTTAAACTGCGCATGCTCTCAACACAGGAATTACTCGTGAGACAGGCACAGTACATCATCACCAATGTAATTTAATTAGCCTTCCCTATCCCCATACATGTTCTTGTAAATTATAATAATAATAAGAATTTTATAAAATATTGTTAAAATCAGCACCATTACCATTACATCTCTAAAACAGCTACAAAAGGCCAAAAATTACGGGGTTCTCTTCATAACATCTGTCAAAACGTTAAACCATATAGATAAGTTCGCAGAGAACAAACAATTAATCTAGTGAACGTTAAATATCTAATTCAAAAATTCACCTGAAATCAAAGTGTTGCCATATAAAAAAAATTCAGTGTGGAATTTTACAAAATTAATAGAACATTTTCGGGACATTTTCGTGTAGTGACGTCACAAGCCCAAATAATGGATTTATTTATTCAAAAAAATAAAAACTGTACATTTCTAAATAAAATTCTAACATTTTCGTAATCTTAGTAAAACATCTATCCACACGATTTTTCGTTATGAAATCCATGCAAGTGGCCTATTGAATTATTTTATAGAAGAAACGATTTTTACAAGATATGCTTTAAATGTTAAAATTAGTTGTTTGTTTGCGCCTGTATATACGGAATATCCGTACTGGATATTTGCTACACCTTCTGATTAAATAAAAAATTTCGGCTTGATTAAGTATGTTGGCCTCAAACCCTTATTTAAATTTTGTACGATAAAGGCCGCGCAGTCGTTCCTCTTAACATTTTTAAGAAACTTTATCGGAACTTTCAGCATAAACACTCCGTTTCTCTGCACAAGCTTTACTTAAAAGATAAGCTTATTATTGTAAATTGTGCTATGAATATAAACAATTTTTAAAAATATCCATTAAAAAATATATCTATATATATAAAAATAAATTCCTGTTTCCCTCGGTCACGCCATAATTTCAGAACGACTTTACCTATTTCATTCATCTTTTTTTAAAGTTTTCTAATATTTAATGAAAAATTTAGAAAATTGCGCAGAAAATTGGATAATTTCAGAAAACTTGACGACTTTTCCGTTATTTGTTTTTGGGGTGTTATGCCGTGTTGCGCTACCTCCTTCTTTAGCCAACGTTTCGGACATCGTTGCAGTGTCCATCATCAGGGCAGATTCGGTAGATGTGCCCTGATGATGGACACTGCAACGATGTCCGAAACGTTGGCTAAAGAAGGAGGTAGCGCAACACGGCATAACACCCCAAAAACAAATAACGAAAATGCTTTTGGCCGTGAAAATCTTAAAACTTAACTTGACGACTATTTTAACCTCGCACGTTTGACAGTTCGCGCGTTTGATGAATGTGAATTTAGCAGGCAGCTGTTTTTTTTTGGTAACAAAAGAATTGCCTATGGATTTTTAAATTATGGATATTTTAAATACGTAGGTTAGGTATCTGTGTTAGGTAACTTTGATTGATTGTTCTTATAATATACGAAAATGAATATTCGAATATATAAAAATTAAAATTTGTTTGAAAACTGAATGTACTGGGATTGAATATATGGATGGCGGGAGGGGGGTTGGCGGGACGGGGAGCGGGAGAGGGGAGAGGGTAGGCGGGGAAGGTGGAAGGGGAACGCAGGAAGGGAAGGGGTTGCGGGAGGGGAACGGGACGCACGGGAAAGGACATGCAGGGAGAAACAATTTATTTCTTTGAATATGGCATTGCAAAGCTGCCGGAAGCCAACAAGTATAGGTATATAATACATAAATGCTAAAGCGCCGTCCTATCAATAGCGCTCAATGACGATTTAGCAATTAATTATATTTGCAATTATTAAATGTTGTAAGATTTTTTTAGGGTAATATCTACAATGAATGATAAAGAACACCTCCTACTAAAAGGCACACGACGCGATGCTGCGCTGGACGCAACTACAGATAGTACGCCGACAAAAGATGAAATTCGCGATTTATTTTAATGTTTCTGAGACGCGAGCAGCGAACAAATGAATTTCCTATCAACATAAAAATGACCAATAAGCGATAAATATTTACGAGTTTCTATAAATATGTAAGTTAATGGGATATAAAGACGAGGCAGTTATTGCAACATAACCAAATAAGAGCAATCTTATGGCGGCGGGACGGAGACAGAAAGATTAAAACGCTGTAACACAATTTTAATTCTTGAATTTATTAAATTCTATTTATAATTAATATGCTGAGCTTTTGCTTCTCAGCGAAAGACAAAATTAACTCAGATCAGAATTATCAATATTCCATACGACAGCCGAGAATCTATTTTAAGGTCCATCAAACGCAATGAATCTCTTCACAATATCCAGAAAAACCTAGCAAAGTTTACGTCATGGAAAGCTTGCACGAAAATCGATCCCACAATCTTCCGTTTAGTTTTTGAAGTTTAGTTTTTTCGTAAAGCTTATGAACACAAAAGATTAAAAAGTGATTTGTTTTTTTTTTTCAAAAATTTGACAAATGATCATTTAGCCTATTATTGTTGATATTTTTTTATTTTCATTTTGAAGCCTAGTAAACAAGCCGTTCTAATTATTTATAATAAATTGTACTTGGCAATCTTGGCACATGAAAGACAAACCGTTTACAACCTGAGAGGACAGCAAAATTCGTTAATTTCAGAAAATTGATTAATGAAAGTATCTACTAAACATAATTCCTGGATATTACGTAAATTGAACCTAATTCCGTTAATAAAGACAATCATGATAGGTAGTATAATAAAGTGTGATCTTGATTGAAATTTTTTCAATGCCTCGCTTTCTTCCCTTGATATCAATTTGGCGCTTGCGATGCTGCGCTGCATCACTTGGGCGCGTAATCTCCGCGAGTGTCCGTATAAAACCTGTGTTGCGGTCATCGCCATTGGCATTCTTGTTTGCCGATCGCCCAGCAGCTTGCGGCCTCGCGTCAGTGCAGTGGTAGCGTCCGATAGCACAGGTCTTCAGTACCACCCAGTGACAAAACAAGAGTTCAAGAACCTGCTCTAGCCAACTGCCAATCGCATCGCATTAAAGTGCGCAGGATACCGCAAGGACCCCTATTTAGACCACCACAATACTTTCTCCAGTCTCCCGAAGGAAACTGCGTAGAGGGTTACTTATCATCCCCTGTGGATACATTCTTAGTGCCTAGACCACCATCAAGCTTTCTGCGATGATGACTCGTGTGTTGGTTCTTGCGTTAGCTTTGGCGTTCTGCAGCTTATGTGGTAATTATTGCTCTTTTTTATTTTGTTTCTACGGAGGTTGTGTGATTTCAAAAATTTATGTGTAGAATATGTAATCTATTTGAACGTAATTTTTATTAAATTACGTGCATTCATTTCCCCTTACTAAGTGTAGGTAGTCATTGAAGATCAATGTAAGCTTTATCTGGTTGGTCTTGGTTTCAAAGAGGGTCTTTTATTTTTTGGTGATTTGAGCCTCGTTTAAAAAGAAGCATATATGTAAATGTTTAATTTTTTTTTTTGCTTTAGGGAAGATGTGATTGTTATTACCACTTTTCGTTTTAGCACTTTTATTTAAACCTTCCTTTTAGCCTTTTCATTAATTTTGCATATTTGGAGCGTTTACGCTTGCGTCATTCCAATGTGAATTAAAAAAAATATAGACATGTTTATATAACATAAGCCAAAATATATTTTACCCCTTACTAAAAAACGCGTTTTAAATGTTGCACAACTGATTAACAACTATTTATTTTAAATTAATGGTTGTTCATCAGTTGTGGAAAATTTAAAACACCTTTATTAGTAAAACCCTGAATGTGAAAATAATTCATCGTCGTGCAATATAAATCTAAATTTAATTAACATGGTGTTATTCTTTCCTTGTATGACGATCTCCGTGGCGGTGGATTATGAAACTGACTTTGAGTCGGCAGGTTACGGGTTCGACTCCCGAGCGTCACTTTTGTGTTGTGGGTTAACAGGAAAGATTACATCGATTACATAAATAAATACGAAGCAATGATCGCAAATTGTATTTTTTTTAAATATTTTTTTAATGTGGTGTCAATCGACAAATTCCCGAAAAACTTCTTAACGAAAACTATTGAAATCCTAACCTTGATGTCTTTTCGGATTGTGTTTTTTCTGTCGTCATTGTTCCTAACGAGGCAACCTAGAATTTGTGCGTGTAGTTTGAGCTAATTTTCCGCTTCACTCAAATAACGGTCAGCATAAATCAGTTTATTTCGTCACTTCTATCGATCATTCAGAAACTAAAAAACATCGGGTAGCTCGCAATTTACAGTTACATTTTAAAGATCAAATAATAAGGATATACTTTTACCAGATAATTGGCAATGAATAATGTGGTTTTATCGCTATTGTTACTAAATTATTACCATTATTGTCCTTATTTTTATTAGATAAGACATGTTGTTATTTTTTCATTTAAAATAAAGGAAAATTGTTTAAATTATGCTTTCTTATCTTCAAATTGAAATAACAAACAATTTTAAAAGATTATAAATATTCCCCAGGGTCAGAGCGACAATGAATTTGAATTATTTTTAATCGAGCATTTCTAAAAATAAATATTTTTATTAAAATGCATCATTCGAAATCCTCAATTAGTTTTTGCATTTTCAGACAAATCATTTTCTCGAATATTCTCCAACAAACTTGAACATTCTTTTAAAACAAGTTTACCCAAACTCCTGTTATAACCGCTATGCGAAAATATTTTATTTATTGTTACTCTTGTTTTCAAATCGGCCTTTTTGCTAGAAATACAACAACTACACAGCTTTTTACTAAAAAACACCATTTAAGTACTCAAAATTCATTCGTTCTTATTATACGAGCATATAAAACATTTGTGACTTGGTCGAAAAAAAAATTATAAAATTTTTCAATCTACACAACATGCAAAATTGTGGTTACTTTGCCGCTTGAATAAATTATTACATGCTACGCTATCGACACTGCTTTATTTGTAAGCTTTATTTTTTTCTTTGTTGAAAATTTGATAAATATGAAACAAACATTTTGGGGGCGGTTATGTGTGCCGCCACCCCGGGAACGATTTATTGGATTACCTACACCTCTGCCATATGTCACCCCAAGTGGTTCGCTGCGTTTGGTGACTCCACAGGGATGCCCGGGTTCGCGGGGCGAGCTTTGTTCGGATCTTGGCGGCGGAGGCGTCTGCCCACCAATTGCGTGGCGAGTCGGATCGTAAGAAACTGGTTGAGGAAGACCTTTTGACCTCTCCAGCAGGACTTTCTCGGAACATCGCCTTGCACCGCAGTGGGAGGGATAGATTTATACTTCCGTCACTCCTGAAGACACTGACCCCCAGATTCCTATCCACCCCTCATACCTTTTTCCATCCCAGTACTTCATCTCCTGCTTTTCCAATAAAACACCATCCACAAGTATTCCCAAAGGTGACATAGGCCCTGAGGGGAATTATTTTAGTGTGGAGCTGATGTAAAAAAAACAATAATTATAAATAGAAAATAGTTGCGTCACCAAAAAAATTGTAGACAAAAGATCTTCAATTTGTCAATGAAACCAGTTGTCAACGCAATTCGAAAACTTTTCATGAGCCGTTACCATGGCAACCTGTTAACAATGCAACTGCCACACAACGCAGAAGTGCTGGTGCGTTGACAACTGGTTTCATTTCAGTTTCCCCATGAGCGAGGCCCTAGTTATTGCAACCTTATTGAGACTTCTCGCGGGCGTTATTTAATTATGATGTTCATCCCAAATTATTTGTTGATGGAAATGAAGTGTACCTACACTATTACTAATCTATTTTTTTATTTATTTATTCAACGCCCATAAATAATGTTATCTTGTAACGTGTTCTACAAATAATTATTTCTACGGTAAATTTTTTTTTTCTAATTAACAGATATCAAATTTGCAAAATCTCCTTCGTGTTTCATCTTTCTTTTGGTTTTTCTGGCTTTCAAGAATCCCAACAAGGTGTTCATACTATTTAACCTCGGGGAGATTTCGGTTGCACGAATTGTCTCATCCTTAAAATTATCAACGAATTTTACGAATCTGCGATTCCAGTTCTCTTGGATGACAGCAAAAAGTCAATGGCGAAGCAATTCAAAATTACTATTTTATATTAATCTTTACTACGAATTGCTTTACATTATGAATCCAAAAAAATATGCTCTGTATAAATTGAAGCTTTTCCTTTCGTTTCCATTGAGGAGAATTAAAATTAGTTTCTTAATTACTTTTAAAAAAATATAAAAGTAAACTTCACAAAAATAATTTTCATTAGAATTGTAAGAGCGCGTATAAGAAACAACTTTTTAAAAATATAATGTTTTGCTACAACTATCTGTAACAGTTTCTATTGATTTTTTTCTTTCTTAAGATGAATATACATGTGAAATCCTATTTAGATACTGTTTTGATTAATCTTTACGACGAATCGACTTACAATATGAACATCAAAAAATATGCTACGGATAAATCGAAGCTTTTACTAGCTTTTCTATGTATTGGAATTACAATAAAATTATTATTTACGTAACAAAAAATATAAGCGTAAACCACAAAAAATATGTTTTTTCATGACTTAACTATGAAGTAATACCAGAAACAATTTTTTAAAAATACCCCTTTATGGCTAAGACTATTTTTGAGGTTTTCCATGTTCTAACTTTTTTTCGTTCTTATAAAATTATGCACAAAATAAATAAAAACCACTTTTTCGCTTACTTGCCTCGTGCAAAAAGACGCTCGATTTTTAAATTTTGCAGGCATGAGAATCGAAATATTTCTAGCGTTTATATTCCTCTTAAGAAGTTATTAAAAAAATAAACAAAATCCACTTTTGTGCTTGAAATGGTGACCTCTAGTCTCCGTTTGCCAAGCGATTTTGATGCCTTTTACCTATATTCTTGGCGATATAAGGCACACTAACAATGCATACATTTTTGGGCTGTGACTTCCTCTTAATTTTAAGGTTAAGGACAATTCCATATCCTTATCCTTAAGTAGAACCGGAATCACCCCTCTGGTTCTAAACCCATTATTTCTTACATCATCAATATGTATTTTTTTGTAAATACACGAGGTCAGATTACCGTATTCCAAGAATTGCTATGTATTCGTCATCTCCAGAAAGACATTATTATATCCTGCTAATGTTTTTATTCAAAAACTGCATCATTGTTTATCAATTAAACCTATAAAAAAAAATAATGATTCGTCATTATGTTGATTAATTTAAAATTTATTTTGTTCATAAAATTCTGGAGTAAACAGAAATTAAGGAACGAAAATAATATCCTCATCGAACTACATTTTTAGATAAAGACAAATCAATTCTATTTGACGTAAAGTTATAAAGTAACCAATAATATAAAGTTATAATGTACCAAGTAATAGTTACAATTTACTTTAATTTTGGATTTGAGATCAAAATACCCAACCAATCGGAAAAATTATTTTTGCAATCAAGAGGTATATCAAATATCTAGTACGGATGTGAGTACTTTATTTATTTTTGTAATCAAGGGGTGTATCAAATATCTATTACGGATGTGAGTACTTTATTTATTTTTGTAATCAAGAGGTATATCAAATATCTAGTACGGATGTGAGTACTTTATTTATTTTTGTAATCAAGAGGTATATCAAATATCTAGTACGGATGTGAGTACTTTATTTATTTTTGTAATCAAGAGGTATATCAAATATCTAGTACGGATGTGAGTACTTTATTTATTTTTGCTTTATTATAAGATTCATTAAAGATTTTAATGTTTCATGATTTTAGAGGCAACTTGGGCAATTATTTGTGAGTAAATAAAAAACATTTAAAAAATAATTTTACCATTTTTATTACAAAAATATGATGAAATATAAAATAAAGCATTGTTAAAAATGCGGTTTTTGGTAGATTGTATAAAGCACAAACTTTTGTTCCGATGTAAACAGGTAATTTGTAATTTAAATTTACACCCATCAAAAGAATCATTATTATCTATTATTATTTTTGTTTATTATATTATTCTTTTATAATAAATATTGTAATTTTTATTTTTTTAATGTTTTTATTTACTCGCAAATAATTGCCCAAGTTGCCTCTAAAAGCATTAAACATTATAATCTTTAATGGCCCATATCTTATAATTTAAAGAAAAAATAAATAAAGTAGCCCAAATCCATACTAGATATTTAAAATACCTTTTAATTACAAAAAAAAATTTCAGTTTTGTTTGATATTTTGATCTAAAATCCAAAATTAAGATTTGTGTGAAACGGGCCGAAACGCCAGCCGCGCGAACTTTTCACTTAATGTACATACGTACATACAATTTTTCCCAAATATAACGTAGAGTAGGTACATTGGAGGGGACCCACCACTTTCCCAACGGCGTTATAAGAACACATATGGTTTCCTCATTCACCGCACACGTCAAGACTCTACTTTTTTTGAACGAAGCTACATTTATTTGAACGACTCTAGACCCTCCAATGTCCATGCATACGAGGTTAGTAAGCAGTATGCAAGTACTTATATTAACATTATACAAAAGATAAATAGAAGTAGCAGCCCGTGGAATAATTATTCTGAAATAGGTAACATCAAAAAGAGATAATAGTGTTAGTAAAAGAAAAAGAAAAATAAAAAGAGAGTACATATTATTACGTTCTTTCAAAGACAATTTTTTTAACTCCTCCATCCGCGTAATACGTTATGTAGGTACTACTATACTTCAATTCTAGCCAAGTACATTAAAAGTTATCCTATCCTATTAATCCTATTAATTAATTAATTAATATTAATATATTAATAACATTGTAAAGGTGAAAGTTTGTATAGATATATGTTTGTTACTCTTTCACACAAAAACTACTGAATGGACTTTAAAAATTCTTTCACTAATAGAAAGCTACATTATTTGCGAGATCTACAGGCTATATATATTGGTAAGCTCTGGCGTTATGAATAATCTCTGGCGTTGTGAAATTATTTATCATACGTTTTCTGTCAATAACAAAATCGATTTATTGCAAACGTCAACCAGTTGTCGCCTTGGAAACGATGTTTTTTTTTTTTTTTTTTAATTAGGCAATTCACCCTAAAAAGAGTGCTTTGTTGGCGTCGTACTTAATAACTACCTCTAAAAATGAATCACTGAAATGTACGTATGCGCATAAACCCAAACGACTGCACCAAATTGGATAATTCTTTTTTTTTGTTGAGGGGGAGGGGTGGCTGGAGGGGGAGGGGGGTTGATGAGGGGAGTGGAGTGGGGAGAGGGAAGGTGGAGAAGGCTGAGTGGAAATCCCCTAATACCATGCGAGTGAAGCCGCGGGAAAAAGCTAGTAATAAATATTTTAAAGTATTTCTTATTCCAAATATTCTTTTAAATTTATTTAACACTCCAATGACCCAAATGAAAACCAATACAAAGTGGCGCAGTTGCAGTCACAGTGACCGCTGATTTTTAAGATTTCGATAATTTTTAGTAAAACAAACATCGTAAAAGTTTATTATTTATCCAAAAATAATTATAAAAAGTCCTTTAATATAATGATTTTTACTAAGAAATACTTTTTATACATTAAAAAAACAGAGAAATCGGAACTTATTTCTTGGCTATGAAACGAAAACAAAAGTACGCAACTGTTTTAAATTTATTTGGCAATTGAACAAATCAAATTATTTGCAACAACTTGAAAAATTATTTCAAAATATTACATATCATTATGACAACTCCTTCTGAGATTATTATTGAATTCTACACAAACGGCTTACATGTAAAACAAATATAATATAATACGTATTATACATAGAGTAAATAATAACATAAGAACTGCCTTGTGAACTTGTTTCGTGATCCAGTTATTGGCCCAATTTTTTATCAATATTTTCGTACAAAACTGTATTTTCGAAATACCTACAAATAGGATGAAGTTCCACGATTTCAGACGAGTGCAAGTGAGACGGAACGCTGGGGCGGTTTTTTTTAACATTAGTTCTACACAGGAGGCCGTGACGAATATATTTTCCCTCAGGGCCTATATCAGCTTTGGGGATACTGTGTGGAGGATCTTTTTAGGGAAAGGAATGAGAGGAAGTTCTGCGAGGGAAAAAAGCACGAGAAAGAAACTGGGGGTCAGTGTATCCAGGAGTAAAGGATTTATGAATCCCTTCCCTTGCAGCTCATCCCTCCTGCAATGCATGGCGACGGGTCGAGAGAATCCGGTTGGTAAGGTCTAAAGGCCTTCCTCAACTAATCTCTCTCGATCCGACCCGCCACACAGTAGGCATCCGCCGCCAAGACCTTGAAAAACGTCACCTTGAAAAACGTCACCCCGTAAACCAGGGCACCTCTGCTAAGTCACCAATGATAAAGAACGACTTGGGTGACCTATGACAGAGGTATTGATTAGCCGATTCCCAGGTTCCCAGGGCGGTGGTACTGTTTGTTTCCATTCATATTGGTACGGAAAGTACGTCTAGTGTTATTTATGGCTTCACACTTTTGATCACGTGGAACACGTTTTGCTTGTTTCTAGGCTTTCATTGATGTTTTTTTTTCAATTTGTCTTTCCAATTTTCTTCTACAAAAGCCCAGATGCGGTCACTGCAACCGCACGCGAATCAAAAAATTGTCGTAATGAAACCTCCAGAAGTTACTCTATAATCTAGAACGAAGGTATAAAGCGTTGGGATGTGGAGTGTTAATCTTTAGATTAGGTATAGTTACTCGTTTTACTTACATATATTATTTATAAACCCTCATTACATTACATCATACAGTTAACGATGCATAATTTTCTGATAATCATACCAAAAATCAAAGTTTGTTCAAAGAAATTCCCAAGAGGCAATACTTAAATTAATAATCTTGCATGCATCGAGAAAATGATATTACTTTTGTGTAGGTACACAGAAAACATATTTTTGTGCGAGTATATTGTTTTACAGTTTATTCAGTATAATTTTGTTTGACATTAGTCCAATAACATTATTATGAATTATGATGAACACTATCATCATAAGACGACTTGTTCAATTCAAGATTAGGTTGTTTTAGGACTACCGACGTATGTTGTACATTGTACACTGCGCACATCGAAGGGGTCACTTGAATTAAAATCGGGTTATCTGTGAAGACGTTGAAGAAATAATATTCGCGATCGAATAATATGGATATGGATCAATAACTGTTGACATATTCTTGTTGACCTTTTAGGGTTCAGTTAAAGTGTTCTGAAGTAGTATTTGTGTGTTTTACAATCATAGGTTCATTCGTTATGTTTAGTTAAATAATATTCCTAATTATATGGCGATATCTTTGGCAGCGCGGAAAGCTTCTTGACTTTGAACTTGGAGATCGCTGGTTTAAAACCCAGCGTTTTCTATTATTTTCTTTGTATTTATTTTTCGTAGTCGAGGGGACTCTCTCTACTACGAATCTGAGGGTCGAACTTCAGCGTATTTTAGCCGTGTTTGGGGATCAGATCCAAACAACCTTCATCCTCCTCATCTCTTTCTCCTCCCCACTACATTCAGCCTCACAACATAACCCATTAGGAGATGCCATAGTCTCACTGTTTTTGTTTAGAGCAGTTGGGATTTTTGTGCGGTATTCATATAATGCTTCGGCCGCGCCTATCGTCCCGAAGTAATGCGTGCCGATGCTTCGTAAAAAGTTATCGCGATAAAGCCTATGGTCATATTAGCAACTTCTTTGCCTGTGGTCATAATATCGCGCGGGAGGCGATAACGCACACGTAGCCCGAATGTTCGCGACGGTAGCCGATAATGGCCGGTCACATTTGCGCGTATCGTTTCAATAGCACGAAGCTTCGTGACGATACACGCAGGTGCGGCCCTAGCATTATAGTGATGGATCCGAATTGTAATAAGATATTTGCACTTCGTTCCGAAAAGAAAGATTTTTTTCAGTATATCGTGCCCCCCATTTCGGTCAGCCCATCAGCATTCTCAAAACGAGGATACCATGGTGACAATGGCTCCGGGCAGATGGAATTCCATGTGATATCACACAAAAAGGGATTAACTTCAAATTTAATTCTTCTACTTCCAGATGCCCGCCCTGCAAGACAGCTGCTGCCGCCCATGAAGGGATACGTCCCAGTTTACATCCGCGAGGGAGACACTCCTCTGGAGGAGATCAACCTTGACCTGGCCGAAGCCTTCCACGCCATACCTTCTGGTAGAAGTGCCGGTAGAGCAAGTCTAGGAAGATCTGACATCCCAGAAGACGAATCTAACACCATCCCGGACGTCAAAATCGAACCAGCGCCAGTCCCTGACTTTAGCGATGACGTGGCTATAAAAGCTCCGAAAGAAGAGACCAATAAAATCGCCGAAGATAAACCACAAGACATCATAACACCTAAGGCTGGTACCAAAATCATTGACTCAAAAGCTTTAGAAGATCCTAAAGAAGTAGCCGAACAAATTGACGATCTCTCCATCGTAGATAATGATAGCCCAATTGAACTCAAAAGTGATGATTCGTCATCCAAAAACATACAGAAAATTCCTAAGCCAGAATGATTTTTTCTCTTTTTAAACACTCCAAGATACTACGGCGAAATCTACTCGTAGATTGTGTCTAAAAGCCACGTCGTTTTTCTTGTAGGGATCACTTCTATTTTATTTAGTAAGTGTTAAAATGGTGTGTCAAAAAAATTGAAGTGTTTGAGAATATGAGTTGCCAACAGGGCGAATCCAGTCAATTTGGTAAACTAGTTAAAATTATTATTATTATAGGTATCATCGCAAATTTCGTAGATTTTAATGTATTAAGTAAATTTTATTTATTGCATTTTTTTATTAATAGTTAAAAATACACATTTACTTTAAATTTATAATCGAGCTCAATTTGTTTTTAAAATATATTGTGTTCATGTTGTGATTTTATAATAAGATATTAAATAATTAAAAATCCACGTCTACGCACTTCAAAATTATTTACCAAACCTTATTTCTTGGAGCATAAAAATGTTATTTTATTATAAGCATGTCATCACAGAGTTTTTTTAAGTCCTAAATCCACATATCATCCCCTCATTTGGATATAGTTCTAACTGACATTTTTTTCAAAAATGACCTTTAAATGCCAAAGCATTTCTTTTATTCATTTCTAAATCCAAAATAATTTTCAGAACCATCTGTGTTGTATTTTCGTAGATATATGTATGACGAAGTTCCAA
This sequence comes from Limnephilus rhombicus, assembly GCA_929108145.2. Classification (NCBI taxonomy): domain Eukaryota; kingdom Metazoa; phylum Arthropoda; class Insecta; order Trichoptera; family Limnephilidae; genus Limnephilus; species Limnephilus rhombicus. The sequence continues at coordinate 40,350,946 of OV815273.1, read as the reverse complement.
CATCAAGCATTTTAAATAATCAATTTTTGCACAAGGTTTTAACATCACTTACACTCTCTATTTTGTTTGTATCTGACAGTTGATCGTTGTTATGAGGCGCATTATAGTTCGTTACAGAGTTCTAACTTCGTCTTACCATGTTCTGATGTTTCAAAGTTTGCAAAGAGGAATTTTCGTAACCTATTTAACAATTTTTTTGATTTTGGGGTTCAGACTTGTGTAAAGCAGGTATTTTAGTTTATCACATTTTTATGGAAAATATTTGAATAGGACGTGGCCCTAGTTTAAAATTGTATTAGGGAGATGTCATTAGAACCTTATGCAATGAATCATCGTGACTAGCTGGTTGCATATGGTTCTATTTGCATGTTTGGGTATTTTCTGAGATGCTAGTTATGTGTCCCCTTAAAATATTTGGTAAATATGCAGTTAGTCCACCTCACGGATAATACGGAACGTTCGTGCTGTCGAAGTTTGATGCACGGATAATACGGAATGTTCCTTTTTTAACTAATAGACAATCAAATATGACATTTGTCGGAAGTACCAATCTTATAAAATAAATTCTCTGAAATAAACTCGCATTTCATCATACTTTTAAAAAACATCCCAGGTTTTGAATGTTTTGTTGGCAAAGCAGGGTTTGTCTAGCGGGTTTGTGTAATTATTTTAATACATTTCTTTCCATTTTCTACTGTTATAAATACAGATACAAACTTGTCAACCTTGTCAATGATTTTGTTTTACGCAAAAATATTTTTTCTATGATTGGCAGCATTGATGAAATGTTAAAATAAAAACGATGAATGAACATGGCGTTACCGCGCGAGTGAATTAATTTTAACAAAATTAAAATGTTAAATGCATATTTTTTGCATGTTTTTTGGTCTCCCCGACATAAATACTCACTTTTCGTAATAATAAAGCTAAATCTAACTGTTTGGATAAAAAGTATTCCGTATTAACGAGTAAACGGTTTAATGCATAAATAATAAATATTTTCCTTTAAAATACGTTAAATTAAAATATTTTAGACATGACACAACCTCAAAATTATGAGAAATTGTCTTTGCAAACTTTTACACCTCATATCTCAGAATAAGGTAAAGTGAAGTTAGAATCCTATCCAAATGAAGTGACGATGTGTTCAAGCTTCAAACTGCATGTCTTGTAATAGAAACCAATTCATTATTAACATTTCAAGTAATAAAATTAGCTGTGATAGTGATAGTTCAAGAAGATTTAATGAGGTCGATGATTATTTGTGCCAATTCAAGACGCAGTGTCGGCTTCTAATCGTACCCAATAAATAGCGAATCAGATATCCGTAAATAGCAAAGAGAAATGCATTATGAGATGATAGCCTTTCGAACTCGCCAATCGTGTTTGGATGTTCTGTTCAGTAGGTATCTATTTTCAAACTTTCTTGAAGTTTCAAATAAAATTTCTTATAGGTTTCTCGGAGTATCAAATTTCACTGTAAATATATCTGGATTTGAAATTCATGCGTCAACAGTAAGCGTGTTTTTAGACATCGAATCAAAGTTGAACAGTTGAGAGAAAGATATAAAATATGTAATATCTTTATTAAGTGAAGGCAGGTGGTAGAACAATTTACGTGGGATATGAATTTGAATTGAGGCGCATTGAACTTCGCATCAGAATGGTTTAGATATTTTATAGATATTTTACCGGTATCCAAACAAGGCTATGCGGATTCTATCTTTAATGATGAAAAACATAAAATTTAAAGAAATGATGGAGTCGAGAGGAAGGCGCAAAGAAAAGAATGTTTCATTTGGTAAGGTTTACATGGTGTTACCGGAAAAACAAACCCTGTAACTTATAATACTTATTATTATTTTTGTTCACATTTTCATCAAAGAGATAACAAAGTGAGATTTTTTTCAGTATGCGAAGAATAATAAAATACAATGATTTATTTGTTCAACAGTCAGGACTCGGCTTACCCATTTATTATTTTGTCTGCTTGATTGTATAATCATATACAAAAAAATACATTCGAATACAAAAAAAAACATAATACTTGATTACAAAAATAATTTTCCAACTTAACAACCAGTCATTTGCATTCTAGTCACATCTTTGTGATTCACAAGTGGAATTCAATAGAGCGATACAGAGTTATTTTATGAGAGAATAACCATCAATTAAATTGTAAGGTTCCCAAAAAATACTACGAACATTCCAAAGGCAAAAAACATCTGCAAAGTCACGTCTTGAAGTGGCCATCACGATTTGTAAGGCTCAGGTATAAAAAACTGGATCCCTCTATAATTATTATTTAATTATCATTTACAATGATTTCGCTTCACGTCGCGTTTCACTCGCCTTTTGTGCGAGATTTTTTAGATTCTCACTTGTGGTTGTCCCGGTTTGCTCAACCAATTTCGAAAAGAAACTATTTTTATCACGGAGAAGATTCAAAGGGCTGTCGAATTCCACCAGCTTCCCTCCATCCATGACCATAACCTGGGGAAAACAAATTATTTTTGATTTTTTTAAATATCAGTTATCAATTGAAAGCTCATTGGTCAGATAAGTAAGTGATATAATGACAAGATAGTATTTGGTGTGTTCTTGCCTTGTCAGAGTCCATAATAGTTTGTAGTCTGTGGGCTACAGTTATGATTGTACACTTAGCGAACTGTATACGAATCGCCCTTTGTATCAGTGCATCTGTTCTGAAAAGGGAGGCAAGGAAAGTGGGATTAAATAAGCATTTTGAAAGGATCGAAACATCAAAAGCATCAAGTAACAAAGAGTTCATTGACAAGATATTGTAGGAAAATATTAAATTTGTATGGAAAATTTCAATTAATAAAACTTTATAACTTCCACTTATTTATTTAAAACCATACAAATGCAGGTCCAACGGAAGTCGCCCGCAGTAAAATCCTGTACAGTCCTAAATAAATTAAGTAATAAGTTGACTAAAATTATGATGTATTGAAATTACAATTATTCTATCTCAAAGGAAGAACGAAGTTTCAAAATTATAAATTTAAAGTACTATTCATATAAACAGAAGACCGACAGTGTACAGCAAATTAGACATAGCTATCAAAAAGGACAAGTAATTGAAGAAAGCATTTAATTAGTGGCTTGTCATAATTTCAATATGAGCACATAAATTTGTTTGAGACAACTTTATTTTGATAATTATGACTCTGCCGGTTTCGGTAGGCGGTAGAGCAATTATTATTAAAATAAAGTGGTTTCAAACAAATTGTCCCTAATATTATTTTCACATCGTGTCTCCCAAGGGTTAGGCTGAGGGGATGCGTCTCACTTACTCTCACCACCTTTCATACATCTTTTGATATACATGTATGTCCGTTGATCCAAGTCTTGCAACACCCCCCTTAAATAATTCAGTGCATATTATCATGTCAAATTTTCCAGGAAAACCCCGACTCCTTTTACCATCTGCTTACTCATCTTTTTTCCTCCTTTCTTTATCCGCCCGACATAGTGCCCAATAGAAATACGAATAAAGATGATCCGAAAGATGCGTGTTAAGGGGTGTCTGGTGTGCCCAAATAAAGATCAGTTTCCCTTATGTCGTGGTCAAATTGATCAAACTTTTTTCATTATTTCTTGAACAGCAAATTAATTTCATTGTGTGTTTGAGAACCCATCCTAAAATTGGAATTGGGCAGTTGGGCAGAATTGTTTTTTATACAAAACAAAAACACATTTTATTACAAAAACGTTAATAGGTAAAATTAGTTATTGCCATTTCACTTTTATCGTTTCACATAAATAAACTTTGATAAAACTTTGTCAATCATGCAAAATTTGACGGTAATCACTTTTAGGAATATATTCGACCGGTCAGTGACTGAGTTGGCATCGCGTTTGGGTCCCACCAAGGCGTCCCGTATTCGATTCCTCGGCTGGCTAAGTCCTCCACCACGACACAAGCAACATTTTCCGCTTACTGTGGTTGTAGTAGGAGATTTTCAAATATTGTCAGGTTATTCGTTACCCGGGAACATTTGTATTTCTTTTTTAAATTAAAAAATAATTTTTAAAAAACATTTGGAAGTGTTTGGTAAATTGTTTGATGCAAATCTCTTTCTACACTGTTTAACATAGAACGATTTTTACGAGTTCGTCTCAGTTTGTACCGTCATGTACATAAAGTAACCGAGGAGGTAAGAATTCTTTGGTAGGTAATCGTTTGAATCACGCTCATTATTTTTGTTCATTTTCATTACCCTCTGTAAGCCAGAATTAAATGTACCCGATGGGACAATACTACCTGTTGCAAAAGTTGAATATAATGCCTATAATAAGTTATTTGAACATACTCATTATCAATGTTAGCTGTGGCTTCATCCAGTATGATGATGTTGTGTTCGTTTAGGATGGCCCTGGCAATGCATATCAGCTGTCTCTGTCCAACACTGAAGTTGGAACCCCCTGCATCCACGGGGCAGTGCAGACCAGCTGGAAGCTCCGACACGACTGTCTTCAACTCTACCTGGATCGTGAAAAGAAAGCTTTATTAACTGGTATTTTTTTTCCAAATTTGTACAAAATAACTTGCCTAGAATATACCACTCGTCATGGACTCCAGATACTAATATCTACGGTTCCATGCCAATTCAGAATGAAACCAACTCAGAAACACGTCAGAAAGGCTATGAAAAAATAATTTTAAAATAGTCGGTAACCCTAACCTAACTTAACCTATTTAACCATTTTTTAATATTTTTATCATCACTCTTAATGACCTTTCTGAGGTGCTTCTGAGTTGGTTTCATTCTGAGTTGTCCGGTCGCCAATATCTACAGCCTGTATGTCGGACGAATATCTACAGCTCATATGTTTGACTAATATCTACGAACTTCAGAGTGTGGACTAATATCTACAGAGCTAAGGTCGGACGAATATCTTTGACGGTCCCAGTGGTGACTAATATCTATGGAGCGTAGGTTGGACTAATATCTACAGAGGGCAGCTGAACAAGAGGTTGTACGGAAAAGCATAAATTACTTCAATTACAATTACGTAAAGGCTTAAACGTTTAAAGTACGTACATAAAGTTTTTGCATAATATTATATATTTTGCTGTTTACGAGGACAATAATTTATTCAACAAACATGGAGGTCATAATACAAAGATATTTATTTATTTCGAAATACATGGCACCACAACCTAACCTAACCTAACTGACATAGAAATGGTCATGGTAACAGACTAAATAATTTAGAAGCAGTCGAAATAAAGAAAGCTGTTAAAACAAAAATCCAAATCCTTAATAATCAGTTAAATGTGTCCAATAGTCCGATATTAGTGAGTTTTTACATACATACATACATAAATTAAGTTTTTTAAACTGTATACGCAATATTACGTTATTCCAATATGCTATACATAATTGCAAATCCAACCTCTGCCAGTGCTGTAGATACTCGTCCACACTTTGGTTCTCATGGATATTAGTCAGCAGTTTGAGCTGTAGATATTCGTACGCACTTTGGTTCTCATAGATATTAGTTCGATTTGTTCAGTTTTTGGAATTCCTGTAGATATTAGTAGACGCCTCCTTCGTCATGTACAATTTTCAACTATCATCATTTACAAAAACACCTGCGGGAAACGCAAAAAAAACTATATAAATTCAAATGATATTTTTTCGAGCCTCACCTCAGTGTTATGTCTAAAATGATTTATTCGTTTAAAAAACACCCTTTCCGCAACCATTTTATGTATTAGTAATACTATGACGGTTTGTCGAAATGACTCACAGAGATGATGACCTTACATACTGAAAGGATGTGGAAGCAGGAGGCCATAAGTTCATCTTAAACCCGTTTTACGTAGAGCATTAATAACATCTCGAAATATATCGAGTTATTATGTATATGACCAGTAAATTTCAATTTATTGTACCTGTATATCTGGTGTCTGTCTATACAATGTATATATTGAAGGGAATTCAATTAATTATTATTTTTTAATTTATAAACTAACGTTTAGACAAGATTTTTATGCATAGCACAAAGGGTAACAATTATTACAAGCAATAATTGTCAGCCTGAAACACTCATTTACATTGAAAAATCTTCCGAGAAAAGATACTTCAAGTCCTGTTGGCGGCAAGTATCTTTTCTCGGAAGATTTTTCAATGTAAATGAGTGTTTCAGGCTGACAATTATTGCTTGTAATAATTGGAATTCAATTAGATCAGCAATATAGATTTTACAAGATAAGGTTCCAATCTACTAGATTTTCCACGACTAATTAAAAATGATATTTCACAGTCTCAGCAGTATCAATACCTGTTCCAAAGCATTCCAGATCCTCTCATCTGTAAACGCGTTGAACGGGTCAAGATTCGTCTTCATTGTGCCTGAGAAAAGCACCGGTTCTTGGGGGATAATGGACATTTGACCTCGCAAGGTGTGTAAACCAAGACCACTGGTATCCACCCCATCAATCTCTATCCTCCCCTCTATTGGTGCTAGTCTGAACAAGGCATTGATAATGGAAGTCTTCCCAGCGCCAGTTCTTCCCACAACTCCAATCTTCTCAAGAGGAGAAATGGAAAAAGACACGTCTCGAATGGAATGCTGACTAGTTTCATCGTATTTTAGACTGACGTTTTCGAATTCTATTCTTCCTTCAGTTGGCCAGTTCTTGGGGAGCTTTTTGTCTTCAGGTGTGATTAATGGAGGTTCACGATCCAAATCAATATATTCCTGAATTCTGTTAAGAAAAATAAGACAGTTATTCAAAACTATAAACATTATTAAAAAAAAAAAAACAATTCGAAAGTGTCCAAAACGAAAGGAATAATTACAGGGCCTAGTAGTTTGAATCCTTGTCAATTGTTACCAAATCGGTATTTGGGGTTCCGTTCAGCAATCCCAATGGCTTTCCTGAATCAACTAAATAACTAAGACCATTCAAATGCCGATTTGTGGAGGGAGTTCAAACACCTGGAGGTGGATTCCCATTCAACCCTTTTCTCGGGCTTGCCTACAATATACCCATCGCCCTTATTTCAGCTATGGCGTATCTCAGAGTATGAGTAAGATCTCACTCGCTCCAGTCAATTCCAAAGCCAAAGTGATAGGAACACTAAGGACATGTCCTTAGCCAAGGATAAAGAACAGGAATCCGCCCCCAGGAACATTACCAGATCTGGCCATGCACCACGGGTCGAAGATATAAGGTCTTACTTCCTTCCAAATATCTTTTAACATTTACGTTATTTGAAAAATTGTAACCTTTCGACACCAATCATCTGATTCTCCAATGCGGTGGTCTGTCGGATCCCCATTTGGAACATGGTTGTCAGTCCGATGACTTGGCTCACAGCGAGCCCGATTCCCTCCGGCGTATTCCCTGCAAACGAATGCCAATGAAAACATTGACATTTTGAACTGATTAAAAAGCCTACATCATGTGCGTCACAAGCGTCTCTATCTCCATAAAATATGACAGAGGCACAAAAGCTTAGGGCCGTCTGTGTGGACTTAATATTTTATAAACTTAGTTTTGCTATATTTTAGGTTAAATAATAATGTTCATCTTATTGGAATAACTTTTGAAAATAATATACATCAATGTAATATTTAATCATTAAAAAGGAATATAATATTAATAAATCTAAACGAAACGTGAAACAGAACAAGACACAGAAAATAAAAAAAATCGGGATCGAACTCAGGGCCTCCGTCTTACCGGGACAACACTCAACTACAGTGCTGAGATCTGATTATTTTCTTGAATGATTAAATTGTTCTTCAATGATTAAATAATAATAATGGCTAAGCTTGGCTACGGTTGTCGGCTTCACTGTTCACTGTTCTCCCTCCATTATCATAAGTTTAAAAACCCTGTTTCGCTCCAGTTTTACATCAAAAAACCCTCCAGCTAAAATCTCCAAAAAATAACTTCTATGTTGTTAGACTTAAAGAATACAAATATTTTATCAGTATGGCTGGGATGGATGGAAGAAGAGTGTACATTTGAAAAAGAATGACAGATTAACAATAATTGGTAAAATTTTGTGAAATAGTTAATATTTCTGTTAAAAAAATAAAGGATATTAAAAAAATACATTTGTAGAATTAATGTGGTTACATCATAATCATGATTATGAAATTAAAAAACAAATATTTTTGTCTTAGTAAGAAGAAAAACAAAAAAATTATAATGGAGGATAAAAATAGAGTATTATACGATAGTTAGCATGACTTCCAGGTGGAAGGAAGCAGTTTTTGGTTAATGGTTTCTCTAAAACGCTTTTTGACAGAGTTCAATAATTGTATTTTATCAGACTAGCAGACATAATTGTATTTTATTGTTCAATTGTTCAATAATTGTATTTTATCAGACTAGCAGACAGTTCAATAATTGTATTTTATCAACTAGCAGACCCAGCCACACGTTGCTGTGGCTAACGAAACCTTTATAACCAACGCCATCTGTTAAATCAAATTCCCACCGTCCCTTTGTCAGCACACTGCCCGCTGCCCGCTGCCGCTTGGCCAGATGTATTATGTATATCAACCAATTTACACAAAACCTTGACAAATTGTAAACCTAAAAACCTTCCTCATGAACCACTCTATATATTGGTGAAAACCGCATGAAAATCCGTTGCGTAGTTTAAAAGATCTAAACGCACATACAGCGAGAGCGACTTCATTTTATACTATGTAAAGAAGATGCTTCACGAAATATTTTCATTGGTGTGTATAATGGTGTTGGCCAAAATACTCGTAAGGGTTTAGTTTAGGGCTAATACGATTTTCAGTTACTCATCATGGTGGTGCTAAGGGTGGGATTTGACCTCCTCTAATATCCTCCACTCGCTGGGATCCCTTGCCATTCGCCTCCAGTCCTTACCCACTGGAGCGATCACGCGAGATAATATAAATTTGCCTCGATAGCTCGAGATTTTCCAGAAAATATTTTTTTTAATTTTTCGGCAACATTAAAAAAATCAAACCTTCAAATTTTAACATGGAGACACAAAAACTTATTATGGTGCTATATAGCCAATGAATTAACCTGTATTTTACCGTCTATCACATATTTGTAGGATTTATAAAAAAAAAATTAAAAATAGTTAAGTTTATAACCGCGCGAATCCTGCGTTTTGTTACTTTGAAACTGCCGTAAGGGTACTTAATTGAGTCAACATAGTATATTTTAGATTTCTGAATGTTGTCTGTGGTATACTTGATAATGAAAGGTGAATATATATGGATAAACAAAAATTTTAACAAAACAAAAAAACGACTTAAAAAAATGCTCTAAAAAGTAAAAAAATAATATCGTATTCTTCTACAACTTCATAATCAACTTACTTTTTCTAATCATCAATGTGTAGGTACGATTGTTATTTTTGGAGTCAGTGTCAGTCAAGGAAGGTTTGTAACACATACATTGTTATATGTGAGATGTGCTTGTGTCGCACAAGCGACTTGACGAGGCGAGAGGCGAGAGCGGGGCCGCGGCGGGAGGGGAGCTGTCAAGTGAACACGCCGGGCCGGGTACCTTTGCTGACACCGACTCCAAAAATAACAATCGTACCTACATATTGATGATTTGAAAAAGTAAGTTGATTATGAAGTTGTAGAAGAATACTTTTTTACTTTTTAGAGCACTTTTTTAAGTCGTTTTTTTGTTTTGTTAAAATTTTTGTTTATTTTTGATTTTTAGTGAATCTGAAGTACACTAACTAATTTGTATGAGTATGGGTAAACCTACTAAACGTGCTGCTCATATGAGACAGACATAATTTGACCATAACGACGTTAGGGTAAAATTAAGAGATTCGGCCGAGTTTCGTTAATTTGTCATGAATCCAATAATCATAACCTAACCAAACTCTCATCAAATTACCCTTGAAGTTCATCCTTTCCAATAAAAAAAGAATTTTCGAAATCGGTTGGCGTGCTTTTGAGTTATTCGTACATTTGTCGCGCATATACTTAATGCAAATTTAAGACTTATAAGGTTTTCTCATGGATGCCATTGTTGGAAATGGACCAAATTAAAATGGGACCACACGGAAACCACCAGCTTTCAAATAAATAAAAAAATCATCAATATCGGTTTACTCAGTCAAAAGTTATGAGGTAACAAACATAAAAAAAAAATTAAAAAAATATACAGTCGAATTGAGAACCTCCTCCTTTTTGAAGGAGTTAAAAAAAGGACTTAATTTTAACCGTAAACAGCTGATCAAAAATTCGGCGGGAAAAAAATATTAAAAAAAAAATATTTTTAACTCAATTTGGGAGGCGGGAATGGGTACCGCCGCCCCGGGAACCTTTATTGGATAACCAACACCTCTGCCATAGGTCACCCCAAGTGGTTCGCTACGTTTGGTGATTTAGCAGAGGTGCCCGGGTTCATGGGATGAGGTGTGTTTAGGTCTGATGACCAGGGCACACTGAACCCCAGATTCCTACCCACCCCTTAAACCCTTTTCCTTCCCAGAACCCTCCTCTCCTTCCTTTCCCTAAAAGACCCTCCACACAGCATCCCTAAAGATGACATAGGCCCTCAGGGAAATTATTTGCCTCAGGGCCTCCTGTGTGGAGCTTATGTAAAAAAAAAAAAAAAAAAACTCTAAAATACTCTACGAAGTTCGGATTTGCGACATCTATGATCATAATAGATAAAGCTTTGCCAGTTATTCCTATATTAAGTTTATTAATTAATTTTGAATGTGAGACACTATCAAAAGCTTTACGGGGGTCAATGAATATACTTAAGCTTTTTTTACCTCTATCTAATGATTTTTAAATAAACTTAATTCTGCAATTGCGTCTTGTGTGCTAAGATTATCTCTGAAACCGTATTGATTAGAGTTAATACGTTTTTGGTTATCCACATAATCAACAATTTGTTTTTTTATTACTTTTTCGTCAATTTTTGAAATGTTGGATAATAAGTATATTGGGCGGTAATTGTTTACTTCTTTTGAATCTCCGGATTTATATACTGGAATTATAATGGCTTTTTTATAGTTTGACGGGAATATTCCACATTCAGTGCTTACATTAGTTATATGCGTAATCGGTTTTGTTAGGAAATTGCAGTATTTTTTTCCATATTTCTGTAATTATACCGTCGTATCCTGGCGCAGCACCATTTTTAAGTGATAGTATTATGTTTTTAATATTTTTTTCTGTAGTCGGTTAAAAAATTGAAAGATTGTTATTTGTTATTCTATCTTCATGTATGTCATCTGGATGATAATTTTTATCAATTTTATATACAAGTTTTTGGTCGACGGTTGCGAAAAAATTGTTGAAAATATTTGCGTACATTTTTGTTTCACGGATAGCATTTAATTGAGTACCATTATTGTTTGTGACATTTATTACTTTTATTCATAGTTTCGTTTACAGTGTTCCATGTTTTTTTGGGGTTTTTTTGTGAGGTTTATTTTCTCCCTGTAATATTTTTATTTTGTGTCTCTGATAATTTTAACGAGTTTGTTCCGGAATATTTTGTATTCGTTTTTGATATGACTATTAGTAGGGTTTTTTTCCAGATAGATATGAGTAATCCTTGCGTAATCCATGGTTTGATTTTCCTTAATTTAGAACTAGGTTGATTATTTATAAAGGTTGTATAGTCTGCGATATGAGAATTTAAAGTTTCTTCAAAGAAGTTTGCGCACGTGTCTGGGTTTTGGCAGTTTAGTATTGAGGACCAATATTCATTTCGTAATTTATTATTTAATTTTAAATAGTTCAGTTTGAAAATTATCTTGATATTTTTTATAGAGTCATTAAATCCCGAGTTTTTTTTATTTAAATCATAAACAAATAAATTTGTGTTGTGATCTGTTAGATCATTTTTCCGTATTATAGATTTAATTTTTTCTGTGTGTTTAATATTGCTCCATATGTGGTCCAGGCATAAAAGCATTTCAATAGCTTCATTTTAAAATAAATGGCTGGCCAAGGAAATGTTTTAAATAATTTCAATAGATGTTTTAAAAAATGTGGTCCAATTTTGGACCGCTGTCAATCGCAGAAAAATAAAAGTGGTCTATTTTTCGACCATAATCGCTCCAGTGGCCTATTGTCTTTCCTGCTCTAATTTACGCTGAAAAGAGTTCAGATGTAATAAATAATATAATAAAATTACCACTTAGCCAAAGGAAACTTAGTGTTACTGTTGCACTGAAGAGGAAGCAGATTAGGTCAAGCCAGTAGGAGAAAGCCCTGGCTATCCCAAGGAACATGTACGTTGCAGAAGTGTAGGGGTCCTGTCGCTTATCAAACTCCTGGATGACATGTTCCTGCGCCCCCATAGACCTGATGGTCACCACCCCCTGGATGGTGGCGCCGAGGTGGGAGAAAACGGGACTTCTTGCTGAAAATGAAGAATGATTAATTGATTTCTGCTAAGTCCCAGTGCTAATTCAGATAAGTACAGAATTGGTTCGGAAAATCGAACTTTATTAAATTTAATATTCTGAAGAAGCAAATTTATAAGGTCAACCGGGGTAATTGCGTAACATTTTTAGAACGCTCATTTTCAAGTTCAAGTTACAGCGCAACTAATCATTTTTTCACTTAATAATAACTCAAAATTCACCTTTTTTAAAAATATTTAACTACTGCATACAAGTTGAAGATGTGATTCATATTTTAGTTAAGTGATTCATTTTAGACGCATTCCCCCCCCCTTTATTTCATTGTAAATTTCGTCCATTTATTTGATTGTAATTTTTTTTTAAATGTTGAATTTGGGAATATTTTTACAAAGTGAGTATATTTGGTTTATAATGAGTTAGTCCAAATATTTACTCTAAGTATTGTTGAAACTCACTTGTTACAGATATATCTATAAATAATCAACAGTGAGGCAATAACATCTATTTTTTTCTGGCGCATTTACCTCAAGGGGATTCCAGGGGTTGTAAACATTGTTATGAATTTTAGAGAAGCACTTAAAAAGTTAAAAAAAATAATAATAATCACTATGATCCAGACCTGGGGTCAGTGGGTGAATACAGTGAAGCCCCCATTTTACACTTTTCAAATGTATAAATGGGTGGAAAAGGATTTTCAACCAAAATATAACTTTTTTCATAATATGTAACAAACTCACTACTTTATGGAACTTCGTTACTTGAAAAGATTAAAAATTTCGATAAAATTAAATGATATGATTTAAATTGGCAAAGAAATAATCGAAAATTTTGCGAATAGTATTGCAGTTTACTTGTATTTCATGCAAAAATGAAGTGATTTTAAGCTTTTATTCAAATTTTCGTGGGAATAAAGTGAATTTTACTACATGAAAAACGTAATTCATTCAATGCCAACCCCCTTCTTTATTTCGCGCGCGATCCGCTTCAACCCAGAAATCAACTGCCCGAAACCGAAAATGTTTACGATTCCTGAACGTGGGGCAAATGCGTGACTTAGATGCAATTACCTCACGGTAGGAGACGCTATAGCCCCAATGCAATAAAAATAAACTCAGGTTTAGAAGTTTTTTAAAAAGAAGTTAAATTAGCTGACTCAAAACACTCGATAGTGGCTAAAAAAGATTTAAACGCACATGCCTCTGATGTCACTGTCAGAAAAAATTAGGTTTTTGAAAATGGTGACTAACTCCACATTTGTGTTGTGAAGAGAAATCTATTCCTCAGTAGTTTGAAACTTTAGTAACAATGCTGTATAATAGATGGCAATAGTTATTAAATTCTAATTGATTTTCGTGTATTTTTGAAAAGACGCCATTGCCCCACAGGCGCATTTACCCGAGTTGACCTTTTTTTTTTTTTTTTTTTTTAATTTATTTATTCCCATTTCTTTGTACATATAATGTATAATAGCAAATATTATATGTATAATAACATAATATATAATAACAATTATGAAGAAGAAATGAAAACCCACTAAGGCACTGCCTGAGTGTGGGTAATATTAAAACAAAATACTACATTTCTAAGTACCCAAAGTATAAATTAGACTTAAAAAAACACATTAAATATAAAGATAGTATAAAAAATAAGTATTACATAGGTAGAATAAGTGAAAAGGGTTTTTTTCAGCTATTATAAAAATATGGAGAAAAACATACAATTTTTTTTTTTTTTAGTAATTATAAAATAAAAATAATAAAATAAACAGAAAACTTATTGTACTACAGTTAAGAAGTTACAGCAAATGAGTTGTAGAAGGATGGATAAATTTATAGAAAAAGCGTTTCAATATCTACGTTATTCAACCATAATTTTACCTCTTTTACATATTTTATCATTTTATTTATCATTTGAGTTTGTAGTGGTAGAAGGTTAAATGTACGAGGACCAATGAAACTGCTATGTGTCTGCAATAATTTAGTATTGGTTTGTGGAGTATAAAATATATTATTTATTCTTTTGCTCGTTCTGTTTTCATTTATTTCGAAATTATTTTTGTTTTTAAACACATATTTCAAAGTTTGTAATATAAATAATTGACGTATATTAAATATTTTACTTTCTTTGTATAATAAGTTGGTCGAGAATGTTTTATTTTTGTTATATATGACTTTAATTATGCGTTTTTGAATTATTTGTAGAGGCTTCATAAATGTATCAAGTGCACCACCCCATATCAAGTGCACCACCCCATTTATCGGTTATTTTTATAAATAAATATGAAATCAATTACTTATTCCTTCTAGACGTTTCACGCTCCTGGACGTCTTGATGTAGAATTTTCGCAATTGTTCAATTACAACCACGACCACAATTAACGCCAAAGGGATGTAATAATTGACAATTGTTATGATTGAGACTATTCCAATCGATTGAAGGAAGAACTGAAAAAACACGTATTAGAAAAGAACAAAGGTTTAGGACATTTCAATTGTAATATTTTCACCAAATGTCCATTCAGGGGCATTTTGTTTTTTGACGGTTAAAAGGTCTCCGTTAAATGGCGATTCTAGGTACGGGTTGCTTAAAAAAATTTGAAAAATTCATCAAATATTTTAAATTATTTTTCACGTTCTGTGTAAGTTCTATTCAAGTTCTTATTTCGTTATTATACCATTATAGGCTAGTTGCTTCATAAAATTGAAATAATGACGAGTAGAACTTTCACAGAACGTCAAAATTAAATTTAAATATTTGATGAATTGTTCAAATTTTTGATGAATTGTTGAAATTTTTTGTATAGGTACCTATGTTTGAGATTTTGAACAAATTGTGATCAGCAGATGAGAACAACTATCATTTTGTTAAGCTTATTAGCTTATAACAATTTTATAGAAAGCTGAAAGGCACCTAGAATCGGCGTTTAACGGAGATTTTTCAAATGTCAAAAAGTAAAATGGCGCTGAATGGCCATATGATGACTTTTTGTTTGAATTTCCGTTAAAGGGCGAACGTCTTTATCAATTTGACCATTGACCGTTTTTCAAACCAGCTGTTTCCTTCATACATATTTCTTTACTGTTTCAACTTTTAAATGGGTTTGAATGTTTATGGTGTTGCTAAACAAGCAATATACATACAAGCATTGCACAGATAAATATGTAACATAACTAGAAGGAAATAGAGATTACCGACAAGATACCGACAGGAGGCAACACATGAACAAGAATATGGGTAATACACGATAATATGGAAATCTTGACGATAATATCTTGCCGTAAAAATTTTCTTGATTAAGGCTAATCAAGAAAATTTTTACGGCAAAATAATATACTATATCTGCTGTATACAACTAGAATTTATTGCGTTTCAAAACAACACGCTTTTCTTATTAAGTTCTTATGGACCGTTCAGCATTGGCCAAGATAATAAAAGTTTTTCACTATTCCAACCTTACGCGCCGTGTTATATTAACGCAAAGTAACTCAAAAAACAAACAAAACAATCAATGTCATATTTTTGGCCGCGAAAATCACAAATCAAACCAAAGGAGTAAAAGTTTTTTCTTTTTTTTTTTAATGTTCAACTATTCTTGAATTTACCTGAAATACGTCCAATACAATAATTGGGAGCCACTCATCCATGGAGCCAACATCCTGAGACAACCGGTTCAGAATCCTCCCCGAGGGGTTCGCGTGGAAAAACGACATCTTGGCTCGCGTGATGGACCGCAGCATCTTGTTGTGGTACGTTTTTGAGGCTCGCACGGTCATAGAGAAGAACAGGTCCGAAACACAAAGGGTAACTATTATCAGAGCAAGCAGAATACCTGAAATTATAAAAAAGATCCAAAAACATTTGAAATTGCTCTGTTTTGGTACTCAACTCAATATGGTGACATAACTTTAATTACCACAATATATCCCAATTAAATTTGTTCTGTTCGCAGTTAGTTCTGTTTCCGATATCGAGGATATATTTTGCGAGTTTTCACTAATCAATGTTGTATTTTCCACTGTCGCATTCAATATTTTTAAGAACTTATTTTTTTCTACATTTACCCTGGAACAATTTTAGAGTATCGATAATTAAGTGGAGATATAAAAAAAATATTTCGGTTATAAATCGTAGAACCTAATTAAATTTAGTTACTTACTTACCAATACTTATTCCAGTAGTCAAATCCAGAAGCCAAAAACTGATTCAAAATAGCTGAAACCAACAAAGTCAGAATAATCATTTTAGACCCACTTGCAAGAATATAACCCGTATAAATCTTCCACTTAACTGTTCCTTTAGCTTGCTTTTCCTTGTTTTCAGTGGTTGCAGGTTTTTCTTTAGCTACCGCGATCTACAAAAGATGTTAAAGATTTAGAATAAAGTTTCATATTTAGTTTGGATAAAAGTCTTTAGCGAATATTAAAAAAAGGTTCAACAAACTTTTGCAGCACCATTCTTAGAATCTTCCGAGTGGTCATCTTCTCCCCAGTTTTCACCTTCGGCAAAATCGGGGTTGGATTCCAAATGCACTCCACTTTTCTGAAAGCTCTCGACTGCTCCAGCTTTAAGTGTCACAATCTGAAAAGATTATGACATTTTCACAGAAATGGAGATAGATTTGGTCCTAAAATATTATTAAGGGTTATCATTATTAAGGTTCTTAAACTTACAAGATCCGCTCTTCTAAGACACTGCACCTGGTGAGTCACAAGGAGTACCGTTTTTTCCTTGAGCATCCCTTCAATACAGCCATGGAGCAGTTGCTTCCCGACTCTGGCATCCACAGCGGACAGAGGATCATCCAGGAGGTAAATGTCTGCCTTTGCATACACCGCTCTAGCCAAATTCACTCGTGCCTTCTGCCCTGGGATTAATTCAAAACTCTTAGTATGAAGCAGGAATGACAGAAAATGAGCCAAGGCACAAAATCACTAAATCTGATTATTATGATTATTAAAGCGCAGTTGAATACCTCCACTGAGCGTAATTCCTCGCTCTCCTATTGTGGTCAAATCACCGGCGGGGAACGAGGAGAAATCTTCTTCAAGGGAGCATTCTTTGCAGACCCTTTTGTAACGATCCTCATCCATTGTTGCTCCAAAAACAATATTCTGTTTGATTGTGCCTGAAACCAAAACTCACGAGTATATTTGAGTTGTCTGAAATCTATCGAACCCAAGCATAGAATTCTGTAAGACTTGGATCTACTTAATAGAACTCACCAGCAAACAGCCATGGCTCTTGAGCCGCGTAGGATAATTTTCCATAAATTTGTATGTCTCCACTATAAGGAAGTTCATTTAAAATAGCGTAGAGTAAGGAGCTTTTCCCTGATCCAACAGGTCCACAAATGGTCACAAAACTGAAATAGAAAGTCACAATTATTAGAACTTTGAAAGGTATGTACGTAAAAAGATAGTAAAATGTAAGATGATCTGACTTCAATTTGTATGCGTTCATATTATGTTATTATTGCTACTGGATTCTTACCTTCCTTTCGGTATATTTAATGTAATGTTTCTCAAGGTGTAATCCGATTGTTCAGGAATCCACTTTGAACTAATGTCATTAATAACTAAAACGTTTTCGTTAACACCGTTACTTTTGATTTGCGTTTCGTGGATTGACCCTTCATTAGAATTTGTGACCTTAACACCTCTTGGAATAAGTGGAATAAGTACTTCAGCATCGTCACTGGGTTTATTGAAAGTTGAAGAAACTGCAGTCCGGCCGTGTTCTTTTCTGAATAGAAATAGTTCCATTCGATTAAGGGTTGCAATCATTTCTTCCAATTGGATAATAGCTGTTGGAAAAACAACTATTAAAAAATGTTGAGGCCGTTGTTTCATATATTTAGCTAGCTGCTAAGTTAAGAAAAACAGTCATGGAAAGAGAAGGAACAAATATTTGGCTTTCTCTAATATTTTTCCACTGCTGGTTTAACAATTTGCCAAAATGCATCATCGCGGTGGACCGATGCATCGATTAGCTCCGAGACGATTAATCCTTGCGGATTTGTGGCCTCGCATAATTGTATCCGATATTCAGTAACTAAACATATACATTTTTTTTCAATAGGTAAGGCATATTTAATTTCTTCAATCACCTTCAGGAAACCAATGTGACATTGATCTTTTCAAAATTTCATAGAAGCTCGCAGTGATGAATAATTTTCGAGCACTTATCTGGTTTCCCAATAACACGTAAGCTACCATGCTTATCGCCATGCACAGTCTCGTATTAAATGTTCTTATAGAGTTTGTAATGCCTCGCCAAAAAGCTTTTTTCCTAATTTTCCCAATCTCCTCCCTAAAATCAAATATTTATTTATTATTTGGATTGATAATATGCCATAAGTTATAATATATGTATTTTAACTGTTGATATATATATATATATATATATATATATATATATATATATATGTTATGATTAAGGTTTTCACGGGTGTAAGATGTAGAACAATTTTCTCGGTTTACCCGCGTAACGTAGTCCTTAAAAGGACTTTTTAACTCCTGACGTTTCGGACAGATCACACTGTCCATCTTCAGAGGCCTTATGTCTTGAGTTTTTGTCTCAAACTGATAGCTTTCGCATGTCTGTTCGGTCCAAAAGCTAAAACTTAAGTGAGTGCAAGTCACTTCTTATGTCTAGAACGAAGTACCCGGGTTGCAGGTGATTGATGGTGGAGGGGGTGGGGGGCGGGGCTGACAGTAGATACCTGATTGGTAAAGCTAATTGGAGACACTACTGGTAATTTTGGAAATGCCGTTTTTGGGGTATTTTCATCGATTAAGACTTTCCAGGTGTTGGGAATTCTGATTGCGTCATTTCTAGTATTCATATTATTTTTATGTTTATAAATTTCTATTGCTTCGCGGTAAATTCTTTTTGGTTCATTGTATATGCTAGCTATTGTTTTAAGGACTACGTTACGCGGGTAAACCGAGAAAATTGTTCTATATATATATATATAATTTGGTGTAACAATTTCTTTTTTATTTTGTAATTCCGTATGATAAAAATTGACTCACTTTCTGGCAGATACCACGAGTTGATTAAAGCGTTCCTCCCAGGCGTGCATCTTAATGACTTGGACCCCCGATATGACCTCGTTTGTCAGTTGCACCCGTTTGTCGGTCAAGTTGGCCGTTTGGAGTCTCAAAGCCGAAATTATTTTTGCGATCCGCACTGCAAGGAACACACTGTGATCATTTCTGTTCCCAATTGATTCTGAATTCTGATTGTCACATTTATTGTAGGTACAAATGTACATTATATATGAAATAATAACGCAAAAATATGTATCAAAATCTCTGCTCATCACTGAGATATCCATATTAATCAAATATAAATGACCGGGCAGGTGGATAAAGATGTAAGGTTGATTAAGTTGGGAGAGGAAGTACATGGGGATGAATAAGGTCTAGGAAGAACCTGGTTATTCAGATCAGGAAATTGAAAGAGAAAGGATACTGGAAAGATTAAGATTTGGGAAGAACCTGTTATCCAGATCACCACTAAAAAAATGGCTTACTCTGGAAGGGTATCATCAAAACTAAAACCAGAACGCCGAAGATCGCAGACATGCCGATCTCTCTCCAGATGAAGTAAGTCATGATAAGGGCCTGCACAGGCGATATGATCAGGTAACTCAACAAGCTGATTCCATTGTCAAATTTCCCAATATCGTTGGACAGCAAGTTTACTATTTGTCCAACAGATGTTTCTCCGAAAGAAGATTTGGATATCCTTAGTGACTGAAACAATGAGGAAAGCTTTAGTTTGTGTACAAGAGTAATCTTTTTTTTTCAAGATTAATTTTTCTGATAAAAATCTTATATTTATTTAAAACGAAGACAACATTAGCGAAACTAAATCAAAAATCTGAAAACAGAAAAATCAGAAAAAGATACGGTCACACCTGGGACTCGAACCCAGGACCTTAGAGATGCCGAGGCGCAACTCTACCAATTGAGGTACGAGTAATTTGTCCCTCTCCGATTCGGTCATATTAAATGTGACGGATGTTATGTTATAAACATAACATAACATTCGTCACTCCTGTACACACTAACTCCCAGATTCCTACCTACCCCTTATACCTTGTTTCCCCAGATTTTCCTATCTTTCCTTTCCTTAAAAAACCCTCCACTCATATGACATAGGCTCTGAGCGAAATTATTTTCCTCAGGGCTTCCTGTGCCGAGCTAATTTTAAAAATAAAATCTGTAGATATTGAACGGTTTCATGATATTTGATCCCCTTGACAGTCGGTTTAGGGAAAATACTATTACCTACTTACACAAAATAAAACTAAGTGTCCCCGAAAAGGCGTGCAGACTTAACGAAATAATCCACCGCCGAATAACGAAAAGGACTTTATAAAACGTATTTTCATTCAAATTTATTTATTTTCACAACATGTGCCATTAACATAAATAACGTATAAATAGTATAATGCATCAAGTATAAAAGTACTTGTATATGTACTTAAACACCAACGTATAAGTGTAAAAGATCTACGCTGTAAATAAACTCGTTTGATATTCATAGAATTTATAATTGTTTGAATTGGTAAATAATACAAATTACAAATTAAATTGGTAAATAATACACAAAAAATTTAAATTTTATACTAATTATAATTTCGTGGGGCCAATTGTCGGGGAAACAACTGTCGGGTCACCATATTGGATAGTTAGGGTGATGTGAGGTGAGTGAAGACATTTTTTTATTTTTTATTTTGAAAAGATATTTTTTCAAAAAAAAATTTTGAAGACAAATAATGTCAGGAATCAAAAGTTAAAGTAAGTCAACTACGTCCCTTAACACCCTGAATATGCTCGTAATGTACATGTGTCGGTATGTAATTGTGATAGGTTAATAATAAAAAGCCGTGATGAAACATGAGATAAGCGAAGCCAGGTTGGGCTGTCATTTATTAATTTAATAAAAGTGGTGCATCACAAAGAGTGTTTTTTCGTTTTATATGAAAATATAAATATTGTTTTTAATAATTTAATGAAGGATATATCCGTACCTTTCTGAAGATAAGTGAGCAGCAAGCCACCCGGCACTTGAGGCCCAGGTGGAACACAGCCATGACACAGGGGTGTGCCATGAGGGCATATAGGAGGTAGAACAAGACCAGCGCCAGTGCAGGCCACAAGGGGAAGGGGTAACCCTGGTCGTCAATGCGCTCGTAGTATGACATAAAGTTACCCAGCAGCAAAGGCTGGGAGACGCTAAAAACAGGAATAGTAATCAGGAAATACAGTTTTTTTTACAATGTTCACTTTCAAACTACAATGCGCAACGCCAGATATTTTTATAATGATCACTTTCGAACTAAAGTGCACAATGCCAGATATTTGTATAATGATCACTTTCGAACTATAGTGCACAATTCCAGATATTTTTACAGTGATCACTTTCGAACTACAGTGCGCAATGCCAGATATTTTCACAATGATCACTTTCAAACTACAATGCGTAATGTTAGATATTTTTACAATGATCACTTTCGAACTACAATGCGCAACGCCAGATATTTTCACAATGATCACTTTCGAACTACAATGCGTTATGTCAAATATTTTCACAGTGATCACTTTCGAACTACAATGCCCAATGTCAGATATTTTCACAATGATCACTTTCGAACTACAGTGCGCAATGCCAGATATTTTCACAATGATCACTTTCGAACTACAGTGCGCAATGCCAGATATTTTTATAATGATCACTTTCGAACTACAGTGCACAATGCCAGATATTTTTATAGTGATCACTTTCGAACTACAGTGCACAATGCCAGATATTTTTACCATGATCACTTTCGAACTACAGTGCGCAATGCCAGATATTTGTATAATGATCACTTTCGAACTATAGTGCACAATTCCAGATATTTTTAAAGAGATCACTTTCGAACTACAGTGCGCAATGCCAGATATTTTTACAGTGATCACTTTCGAACTACAATGCGCAACGCCAGATATTTTCACAATGATCACTTTCAAACTACAATGCGCAATGTCAGATATTTTCACAATGATCACTTTCGAAAAGCGCAATGTTAGATATTTTTATAATGATCACTTTCGAAAAACATTGCCCATATTTTTAACCCTTTGGGTATTTTGAGATTTTGGATTTATTTTGATATATTCCCGGATGACATTAATTTTCGAAAGCAGATGAAATATTCTTTCAGATTTTTATCTTACAAACTTATTAAAATAAAATTTTTGATTGTTTTAAAAAACAGAGAAATTTTTTACGGCTGATATTTTTTTTTTAAATTGTAGAAATATAAATTTATTCGAAACCAAAATAAAACACCTTTTATTGCGGTTTATAACAGTTATCATCACTTCTTTTTTGTTTCGTGTAAAAATAATAAATTCACGAACTTTGACAAATTGCTTTTTGTAATACATCAAAATTATTTGTAATCATTTGATGCAAATACAAAGCGTGGTATTGCTTGTTGACAAAGAACAACTTTTAAGAGTCTATTTAAATTTGTACCGTAAAGTACACAAAAATAACCTTAGGGTAAAAAACCCAAATTCGTCGATTTTGTCAGTGTAAGTATTTGAGGGATATTGGTGTCTCATTTTTCCTCCATATTTTGCACGTACATTTTTTTATATACGTATGAAAATACAGATAATAATACATTATAAAAATATATAAAAGAAGTAAGTAATGAGAATCCACCAAGGCGCTGCCTGTGTGTGGGTAATACTGGGTGTCCCAAAAGAAAGTTTATATTTGTTTTGCTTTCTGTGTGAACGTAACTTTTCCGATGGGGTAGCCTGGCTCTTGGGAATTCAGACGATATGGAGCATTTCTCGGCAGCGACCGCGCGTTGTGCGTGCGTAAGTTGTACAAAAATGGTGATTCGGCGACTGTAGCTCGTAGAAGATTCTGCAATATTCGAGGTTTTCATCAATTCAATGATGCGCCAAGCATTCCTCTCATCCGAAAATGGGTCAAAAAGTTTGAAGAGATTGGTACAACACTAGCAAAACCAAAATCCTGGTGACTAAGGACATCGAGAACGGTAGAAAACGTAGAGAGTGTTTATCAGTCTTTTCGTGACGACTCAAACTTTTCGATTCGGAAACGCGCAAGAACTTTAAATGCGCATAGATCATAGTTACGCAGCATTTTGTACAAATACCTAATGCTGCACCCCTACAAACTTACTGGCTATAACCAAATAACATGGTTCCAGCAAGACGGAGCAACATCACATACGTACAATACGTCTCTGCCACGAGTTCGTGAAATTTTCCCTGGCAAATTGATCTCCAGGAGAGGTGACATAAATTGGCCTCCTCGTAGTCCTTATTTAACCCCTATGGACTTTTTCATATGGGGTTATCTCAAATCTAAAGTGTACGCCAACAATCCGAAATCCCTGATGCAATTGTAAGAATATATCCATCACGAAATAGCAGCCATCATGAAGCCTACCTGCCGAGCTGTCATAAGAAAATTTACTCTTCGATTAAATGAATGCCGCGAACGCAAGGTTTTACATTTGGACGTTATTATTTTTAAGAAATAAATTCCCAAATTGCGTATTTTAGTACGTAATAAACATTTTTTCGATAGAACCCTTACTTTTTTTTAAATCGATCCACTAAATATAAACTTTCTTTTGGGACACCCATTATAAATAAAACGTTTTTGTTAACCAAAATATAATCAATTCTTTTGTTTAAGTTATAAAATACTGCCTACTTTTAATGGACCTATAAGTATTAAAGTAGTTGCGCAATTTACAAATAAATAATAGACATCTTGCGCGAATTTTCTTACCACTGTGTGCGCTTTATGAATTAAAGCATTTTTTTGTTTGCTTTTACATAATAATTATAAATAAGGCAATACCATAATAATTATACAATTCGAAACAAACATACCTTCTGGAAATATCCAAGGGATCTTTTTTTTGTTATTAGTTTTTGGGGTATTATGCCGTGTTGCGCTACCTCCTTCTTTAGCCAACGTTTCGGACAGCGTTGCAGTGTCCATCATCAGGGCAGATGTGACGACATAATACCCCAAAAACTAATAACAAAAATATTTTTGGCCGTGAAACCGTTTGAACCCGCGACCTTCGGATTGCTAATACCTTACCCCTCGACCACGGACTCCCTCAAAAATTGCTTAAAGACATTTGATATTCTAGTATCTTTTTAACCAACCAACCAATAAGAACCGTTCGGGACGTAAACGTACATGGACGATGACGGCGCATGACGCTATTTGTCGCAAAAACACCACGGTGGCATGAAAACGAAATTTATCGAATATCTGGCTTTTCAATCGGACCGGATTTCCTAATTCCGTCACTTCCCATTGAACTGTCTTGGCAAGAGACAGAAACAGCGAAGGCTTGCCAATTTGACACTAAGGAGTGGTTTATTTATGGTATTAAGTATTTAAAATCGTAAAAACTATCCTTGCTTTTGACTTACCTAACGATGCATTCCCTAATCAAAGCAATCGTAAAGAAGAGCAAAATTTCCCATCGAAAATACGTCAAAAGTAGTTTGTATAATTTAGGATTTTCCTTTTTTTGCATCTCATTCCAGGCGTCGGAAAATTTTCCTCCCAAATTTGCTAAAAATAAACATATGACTGTTAAACTAGTCTCACACGAGCGCTGTACTCACGTAATACGTTGTGTGCACAAAATATCCTATGTGGATTTCAGAACTTATATTTCATAATGGTTATAAATAATAACTGAACGAAAATAAAAATGTTTTTCTATCTACTTGGTCAACTCAGAGTCAACATATTAAAAAACAAATAAAAAACCCTAAAATAACATTTCTTTGGGTAGAAATTTTAATTTCGTGAACGACAAATTTATGTAAACTTCGCGTCGTTTGTAATTTGAAATTATGCACAAAAAAAACCTTTTTTTAATAATTTTAATTTTATCATATTTATGGGCTAAATAGAGCAAAATTATATTTAAAACAATTATCATTAATTCGCAAATAATTGCCAAAGTTGCGCCTAACATCATGAAAAATTGAATTGAAAAATAGGATTTATGTATGTCGGATTATTTAGGTTACCGAATAAAATATTGATATGAGATATATTGTGCATGATGAAGAAAAAAAATCCGAATCGATTGTCACACGGGATATATTATGCATGCAACGACGATTTGTGGGTTTGGCTTATTTCACATTATATTATGAAAGAATAACACTCGTGTGAGACTAGCATTAGGTTCTTAGTATGTCATAAGTCATAAATTATTGTGCCATAGAATGTTAGATTATTAATTTGGTAATATTCAAAATTTTAATTTTGAAAATAAATTCATGACTAATGGAAATTGTTTCACCTGAAGCATGCTCTTTCAAAGGTTCAAAAATATCCGATTCTTCTAGCGCCCTCTTCCGGCCAATGTTGAAAATACCGAGAGTCCATCTATAAAATTTAGATTCGATCAAAAACACAATCAAGATAATAAACAAACTACTAAATTTCGAGTAGTTTTAATTAAAATGTCAATGTACCTCAAAGGGAATTTCTTCTCAGAGATGAAATGAAAGATATTTATAACAAACATCCAAAGATGTCGTTGGTGGGAAATAAAATGGAAAATGTTTCAGGAAAATCGTTCGTTTATTATTCTAGTTTTCTTTTGTTGGGAATGTGCGTCGCGTCGTTATAGTTAGGTTGAAGTTCCTATAAACAAAATATCAGTAAACTTGTTTTGTTGAACGTTTTAAGTTAGCATATAGTACAATATAGAACTTTAAGAAAAACATGAGGAAGTATTACAGAATTAGAGAAAAATTATAAAAACTTACGTTAAGGTTAAAACTTTGAATAAATTGGATTTTGCCCGAGGATTCGGCACTTTCCCGCTTCCTTTCACAGTCGCTTGTTTTTGGTCCATTTTATTTTATTGTATTATTGCACTATGGTATATGTATGGCATATTCTTCTAACCTGAAAAAATATATTGGAAAATGTTGAGGTAATTTTTAAAAAGAAGTACGTGTTTCAGTTTCCGAAAATGTAAAATATTAAATAATAGTTCTGTGTTATTTCGTTGGAATTAAAACCGATTGTTCACTTGGCGGACATTGTCATAAGTTATTGGTGCGAGTGTTTTAAGGTTAGTTTTTTTTTCTTCTCTTATTTGACCCATAATATGAACCTAATAACCTAAATTGGTTCTAAGCTACTTAGCTTGGGTTTAATTAAGACATCAAAAAACAAGCCCGAAAAAACTATCCAATGGCATTGTTATCTGACTATTTGTAAAAATAGTTTAGATTATTGTAAACGGGAGTGGCGCCCTTTGTTATTTTCAAAAAGAACCGAACAGTTTTCAAAATCATCCGTGATTACAAAAATTTCGGAAAGACAATTTACAAAACTTGGAATGTTTCAGTTTCAAAACTTTTATGCAATTTACGAAACAATTTCCCGAGCAATTTTTTTCTCATTTTCCAATTTTACCGAAAGAAAATAAATTTCCATGATCAAAAATTTTCAAACATGAAAAATTTCCAAACTTCACGTAACAAAATCAAAATATAAATGTCCTTTAAAAAAATCTATTAATCTAGTACGTCAAACATATTGAATATTTGGTCTGTGTCAGACTTCCATGTTTTTTAGGTTTGCAATTCCTTGTTGCCCCTCCCAAACAATGATTCCATATTCTATTATGGATTGACAAAGTGCATCATTGTTTGGGAGGGGCAACAATTCCTCGTTTCGCCTCCCAAACAATGATTCCATATTCTATTATGGATTGACAAAGTGCAAAACATATATTCTTTTTTTTTACGTTTCTTACGTTTAGGAAAATGTGCATTTATTTATTTACTGTTTCTTTACATGGTAGGTATAATGTTTACAATACAATTTATAACTTCACTAGGACAAGCCTGTGTTGAGGTTAACAATGGTACGCTCAGGATTTTTCATTTTGGCACTGTTCCAAGTTTGTTGTTGTTGGATATTTTCGCTCGCGTTAATGTTGGTAAATTTACAGAAAACATGAATATGCAAATTTTATTTTAAAAACACTTTGTAGTAGTTAGACACATCATATTATCAAACAAATCACAAATAAACTCCTCAAAACAATGTTTGATGTTTGAATGAATGTTTTTTAAAATAATGTAAAAAAAATAACGTAGGTACTTTTTTTACCTTAAATTATACTCAAGTAAATAAATTTTAACGTTGTCTCTCTAACTTAATAAATAAATAGGTACTTACGAAGATATAAATTTATTTCCCACTAACACAACTGTACAACAAAACAATTTATAGAAAATATGTAACAAGCAATTTACTCGCATGAACCTTGACACAAACACAATTCATTAAACTATAAGTTATTCAACAAAAACATAATCACCAACTTAAGTGATAAATTAGTTTATTAAGTGCACTTTTCGAATGGTATTTGCCGGCTCATGATTCGTAGTTCCGTTCTTCGCCACTGCCGGATTTCATCCAACTGAATATTGAATACAACGTGTTCATCTCGTCACACCAAAGAATCTACAATCTACATACATAAAGGGATTTCGCTCTACACATTCAATAAACTCATTCAACATAGACTGACATGTTGGTATACACTTAGCCGGTAAATTACACGAGCAGTTAAATATAAATATAGGTCTGGTGACGTGAACATAATCTTAATTCACTTACTGATTGCACAAACGACTTTTCAGTAGTAAAACTGTGGAATCATTGAGTGAAAATGTAAGTACTTAAGTGTAAGTGAACAGTTGAGTATAATATGGAGAAATACTTATCATATCTAAAGTATCGAAGATAATTGAAACATATATTATTATCTATACATCTAAAGCCAATTTACATGGACGCGGTGTTCCGGGAATTTCCTTCCAATTTTTCTTTCTTTCACTATTTTTTTTTTTATGTTTGATCTCGAATACTTTCTCATTACTCTTCACTTCTACATTAGTCTCTTACTAATTATGGCAAGGGGTGTTATTGGTTAGTTTATTCACCCTGCCGTTCCGACATAAGATGCTTTGTTAATCGTCTGCTTCGGAGTTCAGCTAACCCAGAGAGAAAATACCGTTGAAACCTTTTTATAAAATGAACAGTTAAGGGCCTTTAACCAGCCAGCGGCCGAAAATCTATATTTCGTCGAAAGATGTTCTTGCGATCGTACAGGGCGATTCCAATGAGAAAGATAAATTATTCAATAAAACAAAAAAGTATTTTATTTTATTAAATATGTCAAACCACAAAGTGATTACTTTCTACAATAAGATTAATTATTCTCCGTACCAGCTTTTTAAAATTATAACTCAATATCGATTATGTATATTTCATTACAAATTTGCTTTAATTTATACCTACATCCAAAAATGATAAAGGCGTGATGATAAAACTATTAAAATTATGTACTTTTTGTAATTATTTTTTAATCATAAGTATTTATAATTTTTCAATAATGTCGAAGCAAAATAAATGTGTAAAAAAATCTGAAATATATTAATTTGTAAGACCGTAAACTGATAGAAAATATAGAGAAATTTTCGTAATAAGTAAGCGTTTGGATATTTTTTTAATGATTTTATTTTAACGAAAATTAAAATTTTGAAACATTCGTTTACTAGAGAAAGTATTGATTTACAATAATGTATGATTACATGATATGAAATATGTCTTGTAAAATAAGATTTTTCGTTTAAAAATTTAACAAATCTGCCAACGACCTATGGTTTAACCTTATTATACTAAAAATTGACATTTTTTCTCAAAATTTAAAACATGCGTTTACTAGATAAAAGAACAATCTTACGAAATAATCAATTTATAATTTTTTGTGGAAAAGAGTCAATACGTCTAGAATTTGATTTAAAAATGACATATTTCCGGGTTTCTCTGGTTATACCCTCTTAAGGAAACATTTAAGTTTCCGGTTTATCAGTGAACCCATAAAGTTATTATTAATCAAAGTTTATTATTCTGCATTTATTAAATTTTATAGAATTCTACTATTATTGAACGGCTGTAAATACGTGTTAAACTTGCAAATTGATAGATATAAAAATAAAGTGTAATTGTATTAACAAATATTTAATTTAATTATTTCGTTACATTTTCGTTAGTTGTTTTTGGGGCGTTATATCGTGTTGCGCTACCTCCTTCTTTATCCAACGTTTCGGGCAGCGTTACAGTGTCCTTCATCAGGGCAGATGTGTGGGCAGACTCCAAAAACAATTAACGAAAATACTTTTGGCCGTGAAAATCTAAAATCATACCTATTTCGTTACAAATTGTCTTTTCCCCACAAAAATACGAATTTGTAAAATATTTATTACAAAGAGTAAAACAAATATTTTAAATGTAAATTATGTACCTAAACAAATTACAGATTACTGGCGTTTGATTTTTCCCAGCTAATATAAAATGGTGAAAGTAGATTATATTTAGAACATTGCTGATAAAACGCAGATACACCGATTTCACTATTTTTATTCGTGTGCATCGTCCTCACCTTCGGTGCAGAGCCGCATTTCATCAACTGTTTTTGAAGTAATACTTCTTTACGCACGCTTGACTTGGGGAGTAAGCTGGTGAATGCGTGGCGAAAGCGTTACGAAAAGTGTGATCGGCGAGGCGAACGGTCGGGCCTTTACGCACGCTTGACTTGGGGAGTAAGCTGGTGAATGCGTGGCGAAAGCGTTACGAAAAGTGTGATCGGCGAGGCGAACGGTCGGGCCTTTACGCACGCTTGACTTGGGGAGTAAGCTGGTGAATGGGTGACGAGAGCGTTATGAAAAGTGTGATCGGGCGAGGCGAACGGTCGGGCAAAGCGAACGGAAGTTGAGAGGGAGATATAAGTTAGTGAAGTTTTACTTCAGTCGTGTGGTCTAAAGCACACTCGTTTTTTTTTAAATAAACACTTTGGCCGTTATTAGCTGCTTTTAATATTCCCACGTTTACGGAACGGAAATGGAACAAAAAACAATTCTGCAGCTCTTTCTTACACATTAAAGAATGGTGAGTCAAAAGATGAGTCATACAATGTACATTTTGTACATATATCTGTTTCTTCAAAAGGAAAAAGAAGTACTTTGGAGGAAATAGATTTATCTACATTATGTCTCATCATTATATAATCACAATAATCTAGTCTCTTTCAACGGAAGCAATCTTCCGAACAGGCCCTCCATTGATTTGCTTGGTGTAACCCTAAGTGACCAGCTCGGGTATGGGGGCTCCATCGAAGCCAGAGTAAAGTTAGCCTCCCAAAAACTGGGCGTACTGTACAGGGCCCGCAGATACTTTAATAGTACACAACTGCTAACCCTGTACAAATCGCAAGTGCGCCCCACGGTTGAATTTGGCAGCCACCTCTGGTCTGGAGCTCCAAAATACCTGAAAAATACCCTCGACTCTGTGCAGAAACGGGCGGTCCGTTTGATAGATTCTCCCATCTTAACAGACGGATTGCAATCTTTAGAGCACAGGCGTCGGGTGGGAATGCTATCCTTGTTCTACCGGTATTACAATGGAAGATGCTCCGAGGAACTAGCATCATTGATCCCTTCGGCACCGGTGCATAGTCGGGAAACACGCCAAACGCGTGCCCAACATTTGTACACAGTTGACATTAGTCACATGAGAACGGGTCGTTTCTTCGACTCGTTCTTATGTTCAAAAGCTCGGCTGTGGAATGATTTGCCGGCCTCTGTGTTTCCTCCTTCCTACAACATGGGTCTCTTCAAGACCAATGTTCATTCCTTCCTCTCCTCAAAAAGACCCTCCACACAGCATCCCAGATGACATAGGCCCTGAGGGAAATTATTTTCCTCAGGGCCTCCTGTGTGGAGTTAATGTAAAAAAAAAAAAAAAAGCTCTTTCTAACACATTAAATAATGATGAGACAAAAGATGAGACGCACACAATGTACATATATCAGTTTTCCTCCTAAGAAAAAAAAAGTAGTGCCTTGGAGGAAATAGACGTATGTTCATTATGTGTCTCATCTTTTGTCTCATCATTATTTAATCAATTTGGGAGGCGGGAATGGGTACCGCCGCCCCGGGAACCTTTATTGGATAACCAACACCTCTGCCATAGGTCACCCCAAGTGGTTCGCTACGTTTGGTGATTTAGCAGGGGTGCCCGGGTTCATGGGGTGAGGTTTGTCTAGGTCTTGAAGGCGGATGACCAGGACATACTGAACCCCAGATTCCTACCCACCCCTTAAACCCTTTTTCTTCCCAGAACTCTCCTCTCCTTCCTTTTCTTAAAAAACCCTCCACACAGCATCCCCAAAGATGACATAGGCCCTGAGGGAAATTATTTTCCTCAGGGCCTCCTGTGTGGAGCTCATGTAAAAAAAAAAAAAAATCACAATAATGTTGCACATATAGCTCTTTCTCACAAAAAATGAGACACACAATGTACATTTATCTGTTTTCTCCAAAGGAAACAAGTTTCAGGTACTTTGGAGAAAATAGACATAGGTACGTACATTTTGGGTCTCATCTTTTGTCTCATCATTATTTAATACTCGTACGTAAGAAAGAGCTGTAACATTGTGATAAGCAGCAGCATAATTGTGTATGTTTATTACCTTTTGCGTCGCCGCGCAGTTCCGTAAACGTGAAATTATTAAAAGCGCCTATTTACTAATAAGGGAACGTACCCATCCTACGTGACTTTCAGGGGGGGGGTCTTCAAAATAGGTTTTTAGTCACCGGGGGGGGGGTTAAAAATTGCAAAAAGTGGGTCACGTAGTATGGGTAGATACGTTCCCTAAGATACATCACGATTTGTGATCAAAATTTATTTTGGTAAATAATGTTGAGTTCATGCATTGTACATTTATTACTTTATTATTAAAACCGTTGAAAGTGTTCTGCACTATTACACATTATTATCGTTAAGGACAAGTGGAAGAGAGATCATTGACATACATGATAATAGGAACATGTGCATACAATTGATGACCTTCACCGCACAGCGGTAAGGTAATTGAGGAAGTGAGTTGAAATCACTGCCGGGGCAATAAAGAATAAAATTATATGGGGACGTAGAAAGATTTTTTTATGTGAATACCGCACAAGAGTCGCAACGGCTCCCAACCGTCTGGAGCCAGAGAGACAATCGCATACCCACACTGTTGTTATGGTGAAGGTAGTGGGGAGAGGAAGAAGACGGAGGGGATGGTTAGCCCAGTCAATGAACGCATTGAACTGGAACAAATGAAGGGAAAGCCAAATTTTTCCAGGTGGATAGTACTTCTTACGGGGAGTATTTTCAAAAAGTCCCCACCCCTCCCCCGCTTGCTTCCCCCCCTGTCCCCCACCAAACTTTGAAATTGTAGAGTTCCACAAAATCCATTATATCTCCTAAACTATACAATATATCTTAAAAAAATAACACCATTATACTTCTTAAAAAGCTTTCTATAATAAAGGTGGAATATATTTTTTTTATTATCTACTACGGTTTGGCAAATAATAATGACATTGCCGCCAAAAAAATTATTTTTTTCGTATAATTTTGATTTAAAGGTGAATTTTTTTTTTGTCTGAGGGAACACGCAAAAATGTTTCAAACAAACTATTTGTCAAATTTAATAAGCTTTAAAGCGATATATAACATTGCTTACTTTTTTCCTTAATACTGGACAAAATCTGACTCAATTGCAGAGCGGCACGGGGCCGCGGCGTGCGGGTGACAAGGCCCTGCGGTCGGGTCTAGCCAGCTGTGATTGCAGGTGACCGATTTGTGCAGTACTATCTCAGTGGCGGATACAGAAAAAACTCAAGAGGGGGGCGCTAAAGATATACCTACCTAAGAAAACTGAAAAGTAGACAACAGTGGGGAGAATACGAAGCACCGCACAAAGAGGAGACCGACTATAGGTACTATCTCATTCTCTCGTAGGCTAAAACATATAGATGTATGTGTTTGTCAAATCACAACGGTGCTAAAGAAGTTTTCACTTTAATAAATAAATAAAAGATTGGTGGACCGCACATTTAAAAGATGGCTGGACACAGGGAGCAATAAAGCTGCATTCCACGATCAAGGGAATCAAATACTTGAGTCGGGCCATGTTAAGGGTACCTTTACATGAAACGACGTGTGAATGTGAATGAAGCAAAAGTTTCAATTTAGGAGGCGAGTGTGGGTACCGCCGCCACGGGAATTATTTATTGGATAAACAACACCTCTGCTATAAGTCATCCAAAGTTGATCGCTAAGTTTGGTGACTTAGCAGGGATGCCTGAGTTCATGGGATGTGGTTTTTCAAGGTAGCGGCGGATGTGTTTGCCCACGTACTGCGTGGCGAGCTGGAAAGGACTGGTTGAGGTAGACTATTTAACCTCTCCAGCAGGAATCTCTCGACCCTTTGCCTCGCATCGCAGTGGGAGGAAAAGGTTCATCCGTCCATCTCTCCTGGACACACTAACCCAGACAGTCCTAACCACCTATCATACCTTTTTCCTTCGATTTTTTTCCTTTCTAAGTATGTTTACGAGAGATGGGAAGGTTGATAGAGATATTGAAAGAAGGGTAAATTGCCCCCCCCCCCCCCCTCTGTATCCGCCACTGAGTACTATTTATGGTTTTAAATTGAAACATCGAGTCCTTTTTAATTTATTTACCATATAAATACAACACTTAATAGAATTTGCAATAAAAGTACGAAAAGAATTCCTATACAAAATTATATAACTTTTCGTAGGTTTTAAGGGATTACAGAATATTATTATTCACTGGGTATCACAGTCGTCTTCAAATATTTCATCAGTATTTTCAGATGTGTT
Organism: Limnephilus rhombicus; assembly: GCA_929108145.2. Lineage (NCBI taxonomy): Eukaryota > Metazoa > Arthropoda > Insecta > Trichoptera > Limnephilidae > Limnephilus > Limnephilus rhombicus. The sequence continues at coordinate 40,316,697 of OV815273.1, read as the reverse complement.
ACTGAAGGAAAGTCCATTGTAGTGGCCACATATATCAGAACAGTCTAGTCCTGCCCTCCGACAGCTGCACGAGTTTCCGCACGAGGTTTTACAGTTACAAGAATCAATTAGAAGTGCATTTGGATTCGCGGAACATGTCATTTGTATGTGTTAACTTATATTTTCTTCTTTACCATCCCCATTCATTAGATGGTAGTCCATTTCCTGGCCATGTTTAACTAGGAGGTATGTCCTTAGGAGATACTGGCGGGCCGCGTTCTTTACAGTTATACAGTTTTCCATAAATCTTCTAGCCCATTTCCTTCGATGATGCGGCCATTAAATCCTAAATATTACACAAATGAAAACCTTCTAGTCGTAAAATAATTTTTGAAATTTCCGATGATCCGTCAGCCCCCGCTACCATTTCAATAGCTCTGAGAAAAGGCGGGTTGGTCTGAAGTTGCAATGCATGTTTGATTGTTCTTTTTACACTGTTCTGTTGGGAGACGTAGTGCAGTGTACACTGAGAATCAATATCAATAAATGGAACAGCCATTACTTAACTGGTTTCATAATCCACACAATCGTTCGTAGCGACATTTATAAATCCGTTCCAGCCAACTTTTGAATGCGCGCCCTTTAGCGCCCTTGAGGTGATTTTTCACGAAAATGGTGCTTTATAAATCAGCCAAATATTATTAATTTGATAGAGATACAAAATATAATGAATCGGCATACTCTTTTCTAGAAGCTATACATTCACTGATATTTTTTATGGTTACATATTATTTCAAGCTGCTCTTTTTTCTCTTCGCGTAGCAACGTTGAGGGGTGTTTTCTTTTTTCCCAAAATTTCCACACTGAAGTCGAGGTACATCTAGAGTTGTTGTCACATTAGAGGCTAGAGTGGTGCACTCGATTCCTCCCATGGCATGAAATGTATTTAGGCCATCTAATGTTTTTATATTAACGTCGGAATTGTCGAACTATGTGTCATCTTCGATTATAGGAGGCCCAGCTTATTAGAGATCTCTGGTATGTCACCTTCATGATAAGATGAACAACGACGACAACACTTCTATAAAATGCTATTAAATGTTAAGATCCGTACATTCATTGTATATACACAAACTTGTCTGTATTGATGACAAAAAAGACCTAGGCCTTGCAGATGCTATTATGGCGTGGTTAATTACTAAACGTCTTCTCGTAATATCAGGTTCATTATCATACAACCTCTTCTTTGTTACAGTTGACGTGAATAGATTCAGAGTTTCAGGAACTAAATCATAACCCCCACCAGTGATTTCCGGAATATCAGGATAGCTTTCACAATCATATGGCATTTTTGAATATCTTCTCTGATTATTTCTGCGGGAGTACGTACAATTCTTAAACGTTCCAGATTTGCTTTCTTTTCTATGTTTCTGCACCAGTCATCTAGTATTTTATAACTTGAGTGAGACATTCATATGGCAGTTTTTCTGCCAAAAATATATGTATACATCCGATCTTGAAAATAGTCGATTCTTTGTTTTTTTCGGAAATTTAGTACGGAAGATCAGTGCTACAAATATCTATTACTATTTCCCTTAATTTCTCTAAAGTAAACTGAATTCATCAGTATTTTCTAAAAAATTACAGAGTTTAAGATTTTGTTGGCTTTAAGAATTTTCGTCTTTAGGTCATCTTACAAACTTACTTTTTGAGTTAGTTTACTTTTACATAACTTCTTGAAACAACTGTTACGATAGCGAGCTTCTGCGGCGACCAAATTAAACACACTTAACAGTTTAGATTTTACTTTTGCACCCAGGGCCGGATTAACCATGTCGGGGCCCCTAGGCAATGCACGTCTCGGGGCCCCTTTACCAATGGTGGACTAACGGGGTGGGGGGGGGGGTGAAGGGGCCTCCGAACGCCTCCTTGTTCTCTTGAACAAATCCTTAACAAGGCTTTAAGGGGGGGGGGAGGTTTTAAAACCGTTTTTTGATTTTTTCTGAATGTAAAACATGTCAATATATTGAGTATTGTCTCAAAATTTCAATTAAATCAGAGTAAGCCTTAATCTGTTCGAAAATCTACTGTCTATGGCATAGGGGAATTTTGATATATAAAAAATATAAAAAATGGCGGACCAGCGAATTTTATTTTCGATTTTTTATGAAAAATTTTCTTTGTTCTTAAAAAAATATAGACCTTCGTAAAAAAATCCCAAAGTGGTGCCATAGTGACTGGATTTTCTAACTATTTAAGACTTAGCGTATGCAAATCGGATATATAGTTTTTCTAATATGTTTCAACTAGGTTGAAAAACGTAGTTTCGAGAAAAACGATTTCAAAGTTTTGCTGAGGATAATTCAACATACAGACTGTTTAAAACGGTTTCATATAAAATGCTGTATCTCCATCAATTCTACCAATTTCCTCAAATGGTGAGAGCATTATTAACAAATTCATCTTTTAGAAAATGAATTAAAAATGATTTTTTTGCAAAGTTCTTAAAGCCTTGTTTAGGATTTGTTTAAGGGAACATGGAAGCGTTTGGAGGCACCCCAGAGTCAGAGGCCCGTGTGAACTGAATAAAAAACTTGTAAAATCACATCAACTTCACTAAAGGGGGGGGGAGGGGGTTCATTCAACTTTGCCGCCCCGGGCTTCTGACGGGCTTAGTCCGCCACTGCACTTTACTCTTTTCTAACTTATAAAAAAAAAATTCCACCAAAACGTAATTTCATTCATAATTAATCTGTTCTTTTAATGCATTTCGAAAGGTATGCCATCACCCCATTCAATTATACATTACAATAAAATACAATAACCCTTTATTGCACATAAAAGGACACATACATAGAAACAAAAATATACATTATTAAACAAAACAAAAACATTACAATGAGCCGTCTTGTCACTAAAGTGATTTCTTCCAGACAACCTTTCCCAAAGAATTTTAGCGGGCAGTTAGGTAGTAGGTAGTGCATACTGAAGCTTGTACAACATTTATATTTAAAACATATAATTATAAATAAAACAAAACAAATGCCAATATAAACCACACACGGCACCTTCAATTACTTCAGATACTAAGTAAAGTTGCAACAAATAGAAGGAAAGAAAAGTAAAATACAACTATGTTTATATATTTGTTTATGATTTGTGCATGATGTGAACATAAGTTATTTATTGGGTTACGACCTAATTATTATAATTTGTTGTTTTCTTTAATGCGTGTACCTAAAGTTATTGACCCGTAAATGTTCCTAATAAAAAAATTTAAAACATCCTGAAAGCTGACTTTTTCCGAAACTTCTTTGCTCACTAATTGAAGCAAGTCATTTTTTATCGGGACGCAGAGCCCCTAGCCAATGCGGGGCCCCTAGCCAATGCGGGGCCCCTAGGCAGTTGCCTACTCTGCCTTAGGGATAATCCGGTACTGCACCCAGTGGCATAGCGTGGGGTTCGGCCGCCCGGGGCGGAGAAAAATTTTGCCGCCCCCCCCCCCCCCCTTAACTTCTACAGGTACTTCATCCGCAAATTTCCAAGCGCTGACTGGGGGGGGAGGGGGGTGATATCTTTTTTTTTATGCCGATTTTTACAATCCCATGTGCCGAGAACGCTTCCAATAAAATAATAAAATCATGCTTATAAATTCTACTATAAATTGATATATTAATTAACTGCTCTCAGAAATCGAGAATGGTATGCTTGTGATAGAATTTCACATCTTCACGCGTACGTATGGAATGCAACACAAATGCAAAGCTTCACTCGGTTCACGATGAATTGGCAACTTATTGTTATATTGATAATACTAAACTGGTTTAAATTAAACTCAATATGCGGTGTATCAAAACTACACTCAGACCATAAAAATGGTTTTTTATTTGATTCTAGTGGCACTTGGCACTACATTCTGAACACAAAACTGGTTTTAATTAAATCTGTGTGCGGTGAATTAAAACTACATTCAGAACACAAAACTGGTTTTAATTAAATCTGTATGTGGTGAATTAAAATTCATCAATCCATCGGGGTGGAGGAAAATTTCGCCGCCCCCTTATTTAAGTTCTTCGAGCGGCGGGGGGGGGGGGGAGAGTGTAATTAATTTTTTTATAACGACCTATTTATATACGAGCCAGATTATTTTAAAGTTGATTAATTGATGCTCCAAAGTTGATTAATTGAAACTGCGTTAGAGCCCCCAAATAATAGTTACACACGCAACAATCAATTTCTCAGAATTTTACAGCATTATGTAACTCAATTGTAACGCTTCACTCGATGCACGAGGAATCTGCTACTCGTTATTTAATTTATCAGTGTATTCTGAACACAAAACGAGTTTGTGTGCGGTGTATTAAAACTACACTATGAACATGAAAATGGTTTCTCTTTGATTCTGGCATTAAATAAATAGTCTGCAACTAGAATTGTATAACTGCACATCGAATAAAAGAATGTTTTCCTTCGAAATGTGTCAGCAGATGAATCCAACTGGAATTCTACATACTGTACTGGTTTATATTAAATCTGTAACTGGCAAATTAAAACTACATTCAGAACATGAAAACGTTTTTTTTTATTCACGCAGCACACACATAGTCTGCAAATAGAATAATATAACTGCACTTCAAATAAGAGGATATTTTCCTTCAAAATGTATCAACAGATGAATCCACAACTGGAAATTTACATTCTCAACACAAAATTGGTTCGAATTAAGTCTGTGTGCGGTGAATTAAAAGTACACTCAGAACATGAAAATGGTTTTTCTTTGATTCTGGCAGCACATACAAAGTCTGCAACTAGAATTTTATAACTGAACTTCGAATAAGACAATGTTTTCCTTTGAATTATGCCAGGAGATGAATCTTCAAATGGAATTTTACATTCTGAAAACTGTTTTAACCCTTTGAATAATAAGAAAAAAAATATCTATAAACTTTTGCCTGTCAATGTTTGCGCACAAAAATCCCGGTTCTTCCCATGCATTTTAAATGTTCTTTTTTTACTGTTTTTTATCCTTATGCAAAAAACAAAATTGTTCTAAAATCTAGATAAAGTAATTGTTCCGACGTGCTTATTAGAACATTATTGTTTCTAAATATTAAAATTTTGATATTGGAAATGTGAATTTGCTCAAAAAAACACGCCTGCGAAAATTCGAATTAAAGGACCTAAAATAGAATGAAATTAAAATTTTAAATACAGATTCCTTTTCTTAAAAAAATGTAATAAAGCTGTATCTTAACTTTTTATCGCAATCACAAATTTATTTTAAAATTAAATGTGTGTGATAATTTGCGTTTCTTGTGATTAGACGGGTTAAATTAAATCTGTATTTGTTGAATTAAAACTACACTCAGAATATGAAAATGGTATCTTTTTGATTCTGGCAGCCCATACATACATAGTCTGCAACTAGAATTTTATAACTGCACTACGAATACAATAATGGCCTCTTTCGAAACGTATCAGCAGATGAATAAACAACTGAAATTCATTCGTTAATACATTCTGAACACAATTCTGGTTTTATTTAAGAATGAATCTGTTTGCGAGTTATCAGCTTTTATTAGTATTACTCTCATAATACGCGTACGGTTTTCCTACGAATTGCGAAATTTGCAGCTTAAAAAATATATAATTATTGATATTTTTAATTTTAAAAAAAAGTTGGATTCGTAAACGAAAGCATCGTAGAACATTTTCAAATAATGATTTGAAATGGTTTAAATTTTTCCTAGAATTATCTAGGAAGTATTATTTATTGTGAAAATTTGCCGCCCCCCTTAAAAGTGCCGCCCGGGGCGGGCCGCCCCCCCCCCCCCCCCCCCCCGCCCGCCCCACGCTACGCCACTGATTGCACCCCATTTATCATCTCTTGTATTGCAAGCATTCATCAATGATTCTCTTATTTCCATTGTTAACACCAAACGCATTTGCTCACGATATTTATGAGGTAGTGTATGAATAAAAACTTCTTTTTTTTCACAAATAATACAGTACTCCATCAAAATAAATGTATTTTCTAAATGCCTTAGGAATCGTTGAGGTATACTGGTCGATGAGCTACAATTAAAATTTCTAAAAGCTTTAATACTGCTAGCCCTAGAATACTTTTTCTACAATCTACGTGCACGGTTACGCTATCCAAACTAGTTAATTTAACATGATTATGGTCATTGTTTTCAATACTAGCGTTAATTTGCATTTGTAACCTCTTAGTTACTATAACATTTCCTGTAAGATCAGTTTATATAAAATACACAATAGGTTCTCTTTAGTCTGTTAATTTCTTGTTAATTAATTGTTTCTCAATATTTTTACCCGATGAAGGTGGTAAAACGCACAAAAAACTTGAAAGCTTGGCCCAACAACATAAAAATATAACGCACAAAACCCACACACCTTAATCTCAAGATAAAGAAGATGAAACTGACTATTTTTATTTATTTTTTCATTTGTTTCAACTTAATGAAACAACAAGTAGCGTCGCGAAAAGATCAACAAACATAACTCGCCGCTCCGTGTTGCAACCAGCGCGCGTACTAAATTAAGCGCTTATCCACATATTTTCGATAGAAATGAAGGATGTAAGTAAACACTGTTATACACGCATTTAAAGCTTATTAAATTTGGCAAATGATTTGTTTGAAATATTTTTTCATATTCTCTCTGACAAAAAAATATTCAACTTCCAAAAAATATTTTGCAAAAGAAAATTTTTTTTAACAACAATCTCATTATTTTGGCCAAACTAACACAGATAATAATAAAAATTACATAACAAAAATTTTAGACAATTTTATAAGAAGTTCGGTGATGAAATTTTTTTTATGATACATGTTTTAGTTTATGAGATATACTCGCTTTAATAAAAGCCCACAATTTAATGTTTGGGAGGGCACAGGGGGGGGGGAAGCAAGCGGGGGAGGAGTGGGGACTTTTGTGAAAATACTCCCTAGGATAGGTACTACTTACTTGCAAAAATTCAGCTTTCCCTTAATTTGTTCCAGTTAGGGCCAGTTTTTTGTCTAGATTGACTGGGCTAGGTGGGGAATTACCTGGCTATTCAGATCTGGTCACCAAATACGGCTAAAGCCATTTCAAGCCATGTTTAATTTCTGAATGGTGGTCTGACACCAGGGCTGTACTGAGAGTATTTTCCACTCTGGAACGTCCGCAAATATACTAAGTATATAATAATATTTTAAATTACTAAATTGTGAAACAAAAAAATTATCAAATAAAATTTACTTGCGCATGTCAGGATTTGACCCCGCGACCTTCGGATTGCTAGTCGAAAGCCTTATCCCTCGACCACGGAGGCCGTCAGTCGTGTATTGTATTCACACATAAAAATAAAATATCGTGTTTTTGCAATCCCTGTATCGCCACGGTGTAAGTTCGCCATTGAGAAATGAAATGGCTTTAGCTATGTTTCATGCCTAGATCTCACCAGCCAATCACTTGTTCTACCTCAACTTAGTTTATGACCGAAGTAAAGGAAATGTACCTAACTCCGGAGAAATATAATCAAGCTTTTTCAAATAGTGTAATTATTATTTGAACGGTTATTGGATTTCATTCTTAGACGATGTATGAATGTGAATGAGGCAAGGAGTGCGTGCAAAGACCGAGTTATTTGTCGGTCCGTCCTCTTTTCCTTCCCATGCGGGGAAATGGCATCATGGTTAGTTAGTGACATCCTACTACATCAGCGCCAACGCTGATTTGAGCATTTCAGATCACATAAGACCTGTCGATTTCTTCTATTATTCTGACTCTTGATATGGTCCGATTCAAGTATCTGATTCACTTGATCGTGCCATGTCTTCCTAGGGCGCCCCAGACTTCTTCTACCATTCGCATTTGCATCGTAATATTCTCCTTACACTCATTTCTTCGTTCGTTCGCTCTACATGCCCAAACCATCTGTCTACGTTCATCCTACCTCTGCCAGTTCCATGCCTCACTGCCATACATCAGGGTACAGGGTAGGTACCAGCACTCCATAGTTTTTTTTTACAAAAGTTTAATAATAATAGTCGTTAAAATGTCTCAATATAGCTTTGTGCCTTTAAGCTCCTCGAGATCGTGACATAAGTTTTCAAGTTATGAACAGTTAAGAAAAAAGGAGATTGTGTTTTAAAAATACATCAATATAGTATAAACCGATAAAAATTCTCATGTTTGCAACAAAAAAAAATTCTCTCCGACTATGTTATATCCTCCTCTTGATCTATTCAAATCATATCTTAGAAATAGTAAGCATTAATAATCAAAATAGCAAACACCTTCCAATGAACTGTGGAGTTCCGCAGGGATCCATATTGAGACCACCACTATTGCAAATTGCAATTAGATTTAAACGCTGAAATTTTCTATTCTCAGAAGATATTGCAATATTCTACTGTGATAATGATTTAGACATCTTACTAGAAAATGCACAAAGTGACCGAAAAAAAAATTAACAGCTGGCTCCAATCAAATATTCTAAATCCTAACGATGAATGTGATGCCTTGGAATCAAAAGAAAATATCTTACTGCACGCCCCTGTCGCAGTACGAAGCTGATGCACATTGCTGATGGATCGATATATCTTGATAAACATACTTTGTGTATGCATGTAAACAAAATGCATACCTACTACATATTGTATTGTGTAGATAATCAATACACCGGTACGGGGCGGTTAAAGTATTTATGACTTGATAAATTAAATTCCTTAATGGTTTCAATTATGGTTGGAATTATGAATGGTGCACCTGGGGGTCGGAGAAGAGTTGGAAGACCAAAACTTCGATGGCTGGATGGAGTGGTGAAGGATGCAAGCACCATCGGCATCCGAAACTGGCGCAACGCAGCACAACACCGACAGTCATGGAGGCAGACTCTGCTGGAGGCCAAGACCCGACCTGGGTTGTAGAGCCACAGATGATGATGATGATGATGAATGGTTTCAAGATAAAGTGATGTTTACAGTCAATAGATACTATAAAGCTATTTTTCGGTAAGTACCACTAATTTGTAATTTCTTGTTGATAAACAATTCGTGGAATTAGATATCGTTAAACTGTTTTATAAAAATTTCCCAAATAATAACTTTCGATTTGTGAATTTTTTTAAAGGCTCTCGTCATCAGCAACTTCTCGTTGCTGTGGTGTGTTTTCCAGTCAAATTCAAAGAGAAGTCTACATTATTTCATCCGAACTAATCCTGTTGATTTTACCAAAGAAAATATTAAATACTTCGCCACTGACCAAAAAGCGTTCACATTACATTCGAGTAGTGCATATTAGTGAGTGGTGCATTGGAAGATGAACGGACTGCAACGCAACAAAGTAAATAGGTTAATTAAGCTGATTGTAATGAAAATGTTAGAAGAGGTGGAAGAAGAAATTAGTGAGATGAATGTAAAGAAACTATGGATATAACGGTGGATTAACAGTAGAAAATATAAAATATTTTTTTAGTAGCATCTTCGCTCCAACGAGACGTCATTTCTTGTTTAGAGCCAGAGAGCAATATCACATGGTGGGGAGCACTGCTCGCCGGAAAAAATTTAACAAAGTGGACTCTTTTTTTTACATGAGCTCCACACAGGAGGCCCTGAGGAAAACAATTTCCCTCAGGGCCTATGCCATCTTTAGGGATGCTATGTGGAGGGCCTTTTTTTAAGGAAAGGAAGGAAAGGAGAGTTTTGGGAAGGAAAGGAAGGAAAGGAGAGTTTTGGGAAGGAAAAGGGCCTAAGGGGTGGGTGTGAATCTGGGGTTCAGTGTGTCCTGGTCATCCGCCTCCAAGACCTAGACAAACCACACCCCATGAATCCGGGCACCCTTGCTAAATCACCAAACGTAGCGAACCACTTGGGGTGACCTAGGCAGAGGTGTTGGTTATCCAATAAAGGTTCCCGGGGCGGCGGTACCCATTACCACTTACCCTAGTAAACCACTCTGAAAAATGTATGGTGTTCAGACACGTTTAGTTAATAAACTACTCGCTAGTCCACTAAACTACGAACGTACGAACCAAGTACGAACAGGCCTAATCCCCTTAATGGTTTCAACTTAGGCGAACCTAAAGGTTCAATATTTATATTTTCTAAATATCGTGATATTTATTGAACGTGTAGACTTGCGTATTGACGGATCGCAATGTGGATCAAAGGATGTCTAGATTCCTGAATTCCGTATCATGAAGCCTTGGAACGTATAGTCACGCCTCAATAGTTGTGATAAATATTGAGGCATGACTACACGTGCATATTTATCACGATCCATATAACTATTCGGAATCCGGAATTCAGGAATCTAAAAATCCCGTAATAATACGTCAATACGCTAGTCTACACGTTCTATAAATATCTTCTTCTTCTTTGCGTGCCGTATCAGGTCCCCCCGACGTTGGCGATCACTCTTGAGAATGTCTCTCCGGTCCACTCTCGTATATTACGCAGCCAAGACATTTGTCTCCTCGGCTCCTTAGGCCCTCGGCGACCCTCTATCTTGCCTTTCAATATCAAATGGAGCAAGTGATAATTTCTGTGTTGGTGATCATGTCGGTCCACGGGACCTTGAGCATTCTCCGGTGAAGCCACATTTCAAAAGCCTCTAACCTGTTCATGGTATTTACTTTCAAGGTCCATGTTTCACATCCATAGAGCAAGACCGACCACACATAACATTTTAGCATTCTCTGCCTTAGTTTTAAGCTGATATTGTCATTGCAGAAGAAGGATTTCATTTTAATGAACGCAGTTCTTGCTGCTTCAATTCTGCATCTAACCTCCACATCTGGGTCAAGAGTCTCCGTGAGAATACTGCCGAGGTATCTAAATCTTTCCACCTTTTCGACATTGCAACCATTTAACAGTATCACTGATTCAGGGTGATCTAGTCGTCCAAATGTCATCAATTTAGTTTTATTGACGTTGATTGTTAGGCCCAGTTGCTCACCAGCATTATTAACAAGATTTAATAGGTCTTGGAGGTCATCGATACAGTCAGCTAGTAATACAGTATCATCTGCGTATCTTATGTTATTAATGACAACTCCGTTGATCTTCAGACCCTTATCAGTATTACTTGGGGCTCTTTTAAAGACATAGTTGGAATAGAGATTAAACAATAGTGGCGACAGGATACAGCCTTGTCGTACTCCACGCTGAATGGCAATTGCATTAGATCTCTCATTCCCATGTCTTATTTCTGCTGTTTGGAACCAATACAGGTTTTTAATGAAATTCTGGTCTTTGGTGTCAACGTTACAATCCGCAAGCATTTTCATTAGGTCAGCATGTTTTACCCTGTCAAATGCCTTTTCGTAGTCAATAAAACAGGCAAAGACTTCCTTTCTTTGGTCACGACACTTTTGCAATAGTACGTCGATATACAATAATGCTTCACGCGTCCCGAACGCATTTCTGAAGCCAAACTGAGTGTCATCCAAGTCGTGCTCGCAATTATTGCGTATCCTGGCATGTATTATTTTAAGGAATAATTTAAGGACATGACTCATCAGGCAGGCATCTATAAATATAACGATATTTAATATATATTTACGGATCACAATAAATATTGAGCATCTAGGGTAGCACTCCGATCCATATTGATTGGATCGTCATATGGATCTTGATAAATATCGAACGTGTAGCCTATGCCATAAAGTGAAGTTTACGACACTACAAAGCTATTTTTGGGTAAGTACCCTTAATACGTGTTATTTGTTATTTGTCGATAAACAATTCGTGGAATTAGGTATCAACCTCATTATTCGATAAAACTGTTTTATAAAATTCCCGCGGTTGTAAAATACATACATCAAGAGAAGACCTAGCGCTAAAATTTATTTACGTTGGATAAGAGTTTGAAGATTACAAAAAATGCATAAAAGAAAAATAAAAATGAATCGCTAAAATGTATGTACGCGCATAACTTCCGAACGACTGCACCAAATTGGATTTTTTTGTGTTCGTTATTGTCAGGACAAGGTTTGTATGAAACTACTGGTGAGATGTGGCATTATGAAATTTGTATAAAAAATGCAATAGGAGGCATGCAAGCTGTTTGAAAACTGAATGTGCCGGGACTGAATATATGAAAGGGGGGGAGGGGGAGGAGAACTCGGGTAGGGGGTTCGTGGGAGGGGGGAAGGGAACCCGGACGGGGGAGGGGAACATGGGAGGGGGGAGGGGAACATGGGAGGGGGGAGGGGAACTCGGGAGGGGTGTTCGCGGGACGGGGGAAGGGGTGGAGGGGAGTAGGGATAGGGAAGATGGAGGAGGCGGAGTGGGAACGCGAGAGGGGAAGGGGACGCGGGAGAGTAAAGAGAGGTGGAATGGGAAAGGACACGCAGGGAGAAACAATTTCTTTATTAAATGATATAGTAACGCATGCAAATAAAAATAAAAATGCATGTTAATCGACTTTACTGATATGGAATATTTAGTAGCCATCGTTTACATTATAATTTATTATGCTAGTGGAAACGTATTTACATCAAACGTTTTTACATCATTTTCAACTAACAGACTAAATTTTATGTACTTTTGTATTTTTCATAGTCTCAGTAAAACGCTTTTTTATATTAGTTCCACACAGGAGGCCCTGAGGACAATAATTCGCCTCAGGGCCTATGTCATCTTTGGGAATGCCGTGCGGAGGGTATTTTTAGGAAAAAAAGCAGAGGAAGTTCTGGGAAGAAAAATGGTATTAGGGGTGGGTAGGAATCTGGGGGTCGGTATGTCCAGGAGTGACGGACGTATGAATCCATCCCTCCCACTGCGGTGCAAGGTGATGTTCCGAGAGAGTACGACCGAAGAAGTCAAAGGGACTCCCTCAACCATTCACCAGCTGAATGGTTGAGGTAGACGCATCCACCGCCAAGACCCGGACAAACCTCACCCCATGAACCCTGCCCTCCTTGCCTACACCAATAAAACAGAGAAAATAGAAGGTACATGTTAAAATAAATCGTGGTTACAAACAAAGTGATTGTTTTCCTTTAATTAATATGTCAAACCACAAAGTGACTGCTTTCTACCAAAATATAAAATCGGCGAGTACGGCCTCAAAAGCAAAAATATTTTTTCATCAGTTTTAATTTATACCCTGATGATGCTTGTATTAAGCGAAACCGGTCGGTAAATAAAAATTAAATCAATAAATCGTGGTTACAAACAAAGTGATTGTTTTCCTTTAATTAATATGTCAAACCACAAAGTGACTGCTTTCTACCAAAATATAAAATCGGCGAGTACGGCCTCAAAAGCAAAAATATTTTTTCATCAGTTTTAATTTATACCCTGATGATGCTTGTATTAAGCGAAACCGGTCGGTAAATAAAAATTAAATCAATAAATCGTGGTTACAAACAAAGTGATTGTTTTACTTTAATTAATATGTCAAACCACAAAGTGACTGCTTTCTACCAAAATATAAAATCGGCGAGTACGGCCTCAAAAGCAAAAATATTTTTTCATCAGTTTTAATTTATACCCTGATGATGCTTGTATTAAGCGAAACCGGTCGGTAAATAAAAATTAAATCAATAAATCGTGGTTACAAACAAAGTGATTGTTTTCCTTTAATTAATATGTCAAACCACAAAGTGACTGCTTTCTACCAAAATATAAAATCGGCGAGTACGGCCTCAAAAGCAAAAATATTTTTTCATCAGTTTTAATTTATACCCTGATGATGCTTGTATTAAGCGAAACCGGTCGGTAAATAAAAATTAAATCAATAAATCGTGGTTACAAACAAAGTGATTGTTTTCCTTTAATTAATATGTCAAACCACAAAGTGACTGCTTTCTACCAAAATATAAAATCGGCGAGTACGGCCTCAAAAGCAAAAATATTTTTTCATCAGTTTTAATTTATACCCTGATGATGCTTGTATTAAGCGAAACCGGTCGGTAAATAAAAATTAAATCAATAAATCGTGGTTACAAACAAAGTGATTGTTTTCCTTTAATTAATATGTCAAACCACAAAGTGACTGCTTTCTACCAAAATATAAAATCGGCGAGTACGGCCTCAAAAGCAAAAATATTTTTTCATCAGTTTTAATTTATACCCTGATGATGCTTGTATTAAGCGAAACCGGTCGGTAAATAAAAATTAAATCAATAAATCGTGGTTACAAACAAAGTGATTGTTTTCCTTTAATTAATATGTCAAACCACAAAGTGACTGCTTTCTACCAAAATATGTTATTTATGTTTTCATAATTTTTCTTTTCTCTATATTTCTGTAAAAAAAAATATTTTATTTTATTTAATTATGAAAATATAACTATAACTCAGTATGAGATATTTAATTTAAAGAACCCGTTAGACAAACTGTATAAAAAAAAATTTAAAAAAAATATATATATATATATTTATATATAATATATAATCAAAGTATGGGTACCGCCGTCCTGGGAACCATTTATTGACTAACCAACATCCCTGCCCGAAGTGGCTCGTCGCGTTTGGTGATTTAGCAGGGGGTGCCCGAGTTATATTTGTCTAGGGTCTAGGTCTTAATAAAATATATGGATAAATGTTACTCAATATCGTTTACAAGAAATAGGACCAAAATAATATTTAAATATTCAATAAACAATGTCGACATTAAAAGAAACGAATCAGTTCGGGACCTGGGTGTTACCTTAGATTCCAAACTTACATTCGAATTACATATTAATAATATTGTCACCAAAGCCACCCAAATGTTAGGATTTATACTACGAACCTCAAAACTATTTTATTATCTCGATACATTTATTTTGCTATATTATACCTATGTTTGTCCGCACCTAGAACACGCCTCACAAATTTGGAATCCAAGATACATAACATATGTTCATAGAATAGAACGTGTTCAGGAAAAATTTCTCTCCTACATAAATTTTCGGTCGTTTTATGCATTCCAATCAAATGAAGATATCCGTCAACTCTTTAAAATCCCGAAATTAAATTGTAGGAGAATTATTTCTGATCAATTGTTATTGTACAGAATCCTAACTAATACGATATCTTCCCCGTATCTTTTACAAAAAATAGATATTAGAGTTCCTGGTCGCAATGGCAGAAACGTATCCCTTTTTTATAACAGCTGCTCCAACACCAACTACTTACAAAATTAATTCATACATCGAGCCTGCCACTATCATAACACACACCTCACATATTATATACATCTTCAATATAACTTTCAACAAATTCAAAGCAACACTATTAGATAAATGTAATGCTTCATAACACACCACTTAACATCCATATTTATATTAATTGTATTATTTATCAGATTTCTTTTCCTAATTTGCAATATATTTACATATTCCCTAATTACATACATATCATCCTCATACTCCTACACGATCATAAGCTTACCCTTTATTTTGTTTTTCTAAATTCTTATCTATTTTTATCTATTTTATTCTCTTAACTATTTTTTTCTTAGTTTTTATTTATGTTTTTCTTGTCTTGTCTAGCAACTAAAAAAAATTATCAGCGAAAACATGTTTTTAGGCTTACTGTTATATTTTACCACTCTTTTTTATGTATCTTTGTCAAGCTGTTTGTTTTCCAAATAAAGATATTATTATTATTATTATTATTATTAACGGCAAATGGGTTTGTCCACCTGGTGCGCGGCAGGCCGAATCGGGAGACTGTTTGAGGGAGACCTAAAACCTAGACCTCTCCAGTCGGACTCTCTTGACTCACCGTGGGAGGGATGGATTCATACGTCCGTCACTCCTAAACACCTGGTTCATGGGGTCAGGTTTGTCCGGATCTTGGCGGCAGATGTGTCTGCCCTTCAACAGCGTGGCCGGCCGGATCGGGAGAGACTGGTTGAAGCAGTTCTTTTGACCTCTCCAACAGGACTCTCTCGGAACATTGCCTTGCACCGCAGTGGAAAGGATGGATTCATTCAGTCAAGTCACTCCTGGACACAATGACCCCCAGATTCCTACCCACCCCTCATACCTTTTTCCTTCCCAGAACTTCCTCTCCTTCCTTCCCCTAAAAAGACCCTCCACATAGCATCCCCAAAGATGACACATGCTTTGGGCCTCCTGTGTGGAGCTAATTTTTAAAAAATTCTCAGATTTCTAACGAACCCTCATATTTTTTCCTTCCCAGAATTTCCTCTCTTTCCTTTCCCCAAAAAAACCCTCCACACAGCATCCCCACAAAAGACATAAGCCCTGAGTATTTTTTTCCTCTGGCCCTTCCGTGTTGAGCTAAATAAATAAAATAGTAATAAAAAAACCATACGAAGTTACATTTAAATAAATATTGTAAGCAGTTTGTTTCGGAGTCGGAACAGTGGACCATTAAAAGATAAATATATTAAATGACGCACTAATATGAAGCAATTACTGGTTGCAACAGATGTGTAGCGTTTGGTGACCGGAAAACTTAGCAGTGGCGGTCCGTGAGTTTTTTTTTTCAAAATTTCAACTTTTTATAAGAATTTTTCAGGATTCTTTCAGTCAAGGGATGCGCCGCATCCACATACTGAAAGATCTTCATACAAAAGTTGAAATTTTGAAAAAAAAAATCATTTTCAGCTACAACAACATCAGTAAGTGAGCAGTTTTTCTTACAATCTAGACTCCCCCCTTGGTGAGATAAATTTGGGCCACTTCATGTATTCTTTTCAAGTAACGTGAGATTTTGCTGGACCCTCCCCCCCTTTTGAGCTCACGTAATTAATTTACGCCCCCTAATGTCGTATTTTTCAATCTTAGCACTCTAGCTCACTGAAAACTCGCGGACCGCCTCTGCAATTGAACATGAAATCAAATGTACACCTTTTTTTTTTTTGCAGTGAATACCGCACAAGAATCTCAACTGCTCTCGTCTGGAGCCAGTGAGACTATGGCATCCCCAATTGGGGTATGTTGTGAGGCTGAAGGTAGTGGGGAGGGGAAAGAGGTGGGGAAGAGGAAGGTTGGGAAGTACCTGGCTATTCAGATCTGGTCACCAAACACGGCTAAAGCCATTTTCAAGCAACGTTTCAATTCTGAATGGTGGTCTTACACCAGGGCGATACTAGGAGTATCTTCCACTCTGGAACATGCCGCAAATATACTATATATTATTTTTAATGAATTAATTGTGAAATAACACAAATTAATCAAATAAAATTTATTTGCGCATGCCGGGTTCGAACCCGCGACCTCCGGATTGTGAGTCAAGAGTCTTACCCACTGGACTACGGAGGTCGTCATACCTCCTTTGAAAAGACATTAAAAGTGATGACCAAAATATATGTATATAAAAAAATTTATTTAATAGGTTAGGATCTATTTTTTTCATAGCTTTTTTTGACTTTTCAAAGAGTTGTTTGTTGAGTTGTCTTGATTCTGAGTTGCCATGGAACCAATTTTAAACCTCAATTAAAATCATGAATACGGTGTAATTTAAATATGTGGGTTCAATTTACTGCTGTAGGTTAAAAAAAATTGCGTGCTAAACCATCCAATCGTCATTATTTTCCAAATCACACAAACAGAATTTATTCGTAGAATCTCAAATTATGTTAAATGTGGTTATTATGTAAATAACAGCTAGAGAGACGTGATAATAGTAATGGCCATAAAGATAAAATGATCATTTATCCACAGCGACAATCACAGCAGTACGCTTATCTATTGTGTGCATATACAGGGCCGCCTAAAACTAAAAAATATATTAAATTTGAAAGATACTTAGAAATATTGGTACACGGACTGTGAAACTCTCCGTGAGGACTATTTTTAAAAAAGATGATAGAATGTATTTGTCGTCCGGCGTAGTACAGCGGTAAGGCGCTTGACACGCATTCCGAAGGTCGTGGGATCGAATCCCGGCGTGGCAAATAAATTTTATTTGATTAATTTGTGTTATTTCACAATTTATTCATTTATAATAATATGAGTATATTTGCGGAACGTTCCAGAGTGGAAGGTACTCTCAGTATCGCCCTGGCGTAAGACCACCATTCAGAATTGAACCGTTGCTTGAAATGGCTTCTGCCGTATTTGGTGACCAGATCTGAATAGCCAGGTACTTCCCCACCTTCCTCTTCCCTATCTCCTTCCCCTCCCCGCTGCCTTCAGCCTCACAACATACCCCAATTGGGGATGCCATAGTCCCACTGCTTCCAGACGGGAGCAGTTGGGACTCTTGTGCGGTATTCATTTAAAAAAATATATATACGTACTTTCACCAAAAAAATATACTGGCGCACAAAATACAACTTATTTAATTGTTGCAGCTGAAAATTATTAATGACAAAGACTACGCATATTGAAATTATAGAAGAATGTTTTGAACTGTTTTTCATCATTAAGTTCTTCCAAATTTTTTTTTAATATGTAGTATTGTTAGATTAAAGAATATTGAAATATATTAAAAGAAAGGAAAAAAGTACAGATAGAAAATGTTAAGTAAGATAATATGTAGGTATTGCAAATGATTTAAAAAATATATTATAATGTTTCACGAACACCTCAAAAGGAGAACCTGTGCTGAGGACGTCTACCGGATCTGCCCTGATGATGGACACTGAAACGCTGTCCGAAACGTTGGCTAAAGAAGGAGGTAGCGCAACACGACATAACACCCCCAAAACAAACAACGAAAAAAACTATGCTGTTTTTTTTACACAGCCACACAGTAATTACTAAAATATAATCTTTTGGGAAAACCTTGAAAAAGAGGAAAATACGATTGGTAGAAAATACGTTAGTTAACATAAAAGTATATTGTACAGAAAGATAGAGAAGGGACTGTCGTAAGTACTTAACCCTTAGTCCCAGAGCACCAATCTGCCTAGTAAGCGCCAATCTTTAATGTCGACCTGACGTTAATACAGAAATCGTACGCGAGTTTAAGGTCCAAAAAACGGCATGCCTCTCCGCCCACGGTTTTCTCTGTCGCACTTATGTTTTACGCATCTTTCTCTTTCACTAATGTACAGTAATTTTAAAGTCAAAAAAGTAAATGTACCTGCGCGAGAATGGATCATATCAAGTTCAGGCGAGCATTTAAGTTTGGCATGAACTGTACATGTTAATAACAGCAAATCCGTTAGTTAACATAAAAAGTATATTGTGCGGGTGACAGAGAAGTGACTTTATTCCCAAAACTTCCTCGGTGCCTGTCTAGACTGTGCAATGAATGTGAAATTTTAATGTTGTAATAATTAAAGAAAATGACATAGAAAAAACCGTGAAACAAGGAAATTCCGTTAGATAAGAGTAAATTGGTATCCGAATAAATTCATTTGTAAAACATTATTATTTAACCTTGATTTTTAACCTCTATAAATGACAGATCAAAGGGGTTAACCAACTTCTCGTTTCGTGCATTCAGAAATTAGCTCATTCAGAGCATCAATATAATTGGCCATCCCTAAGATCGGCCGCCAGTGTGCGTCACCAATATTGAACATGTTCGTGCGACGCCCCTGTGCTCAGCCTGTCATTTTTTCCATTGTCATCAGTAGATAATTACGTAGGTACCAACTCATCACTAACCAAAAAAACAGGATACGTTTAAATAAATTATAACATTTTACAAGAGTTTTAAATAAAGCAAACACTGGGAGACAAAGTTATAAACTTTTCAGTGTTGTAAAAATTTAAATTATTTGGCTCTAAAGAACAAAGTTCATTTTAATTTTGTCAAACATAAATGTGCGACAGTTTGAAATTCAAAGTATTTTTCGTTATTTTGTTTTATACTTTATATGTAGGTAGGTACTTATGCAAAAAAATTGGAAAACGTGCGTAGGTATCTTTTGTAAAAATATCAAAATATGGAATAGAAATATTAATATCTCCACCATTTTGCACATCGTCTATCTGTTCTGCAAAATTGTTTGTACGTTCCGTATCCGTTTCAAGATGTTCAGTACTTATAGATTATTTTTTCAAATGTGAAATCATCGTGTTTATTTTGGCTTTTTTAAAGTTGGAAAGCTAAAAACCGTTTTTTAGGTCATTCAAAATATGCTTCCAAATTTTATAATTCGAAATCCTACTAATATTAATTATTAATTAACTAATATTATAAAGGTGAAAGTTTGTATGGATGTATGTTTCACGCAAAACCTGCTGAATAGATTTTAAAAATGCTTTCAATAACAGAAAGCTACATTATTTGCGAGATCTATAGGCTATATTTATTGGTAAGCTCTGGCATTATGAATAATCTCTGGCGTTATGAAATTATTTATCATACGTTTTCTGTCGCTAACAAAATCGATTTATTGCAAACGCCAATTGTCGCCTTGGAAACGATGTTTTTTTTTAATTCGGTTACTATGGACATCCCTTTGATGTTAAAATTCAAATATGTATAAAATACTAATTCCTACTTTACTGAATGGATTTTAATGAAACATAACAATAATATAAATATATAGGCAATAGCTCAGAGCTCTGGCATTACGAAATTTGTATGAAAAAATTGCAATAGGTGGCACAATTAGTAAAATATCTATAATTCTAATCGATTCAATTTTTAGGGAAGTAGGTACTTCAAATAAATTCGCTAATTTAAATATTTTCTAAAATAGAATTTTTATTAAGAATCTTTGTTTTGCAAAATGTCATTCTCAAATTTTGACATCACACAACAATTATTGTTTTAATTGGATAGACAGGTATCGCATTTTAAGTATAAAACTGCCGTACTGGATTTTTTGGTAGAATATAAATAGAAGAATAATAATTCGTACTTAATAACTATCTCTAAAAATGAATCACCACAATCTATGTATGCGCATAAACCTGAACGATTGAACCAAATTGGATAATTCTTTTTTTATTCGTTTTTTCGTATAAAACTACCGTTGAGTTCTGGCATTATGAAATTTGTATAAGAAATTATTGAAAACTGAATATATCGGGAATGAATGTGTGGAATGCAAGAGGTGAGTGGGGGGAAGGGGGGGGGGGAGGAGGGTGGGGGGAGCGGGTTAGGGGAGGGAGAGGGGGGAGGGAAGGAAGAGGAAAGGGGAAAGATGGAGGATGGTGTGGGGAGGGGTAGGGGGTGAGGGGAGTGTTGGGTGGAGGGAGAGGGGGAGGGAGTTGATGGGGGGAGTGGAGTGGAGAGAGGGAAGGTGGAGGAGTCGGAGTGGGGTGGAAGAGGGAGGAGGGAAGGAAGGGAAGGGGGAGAGGTGGAGGAAGGTGGGGGGATGTGGAGTGGGGAGGGTGTGGGTGGGGGATTGATGGATGAGTGGTGTGGGGAGAGGGAAGGTGGAGAGGGGAGGAGTGGGGGAAGGGGTGGGTGGAAGGGGTGGGGGTGAGGGGGGTTGATGGGGGAGTGGAGTGGGGGGAGGGGTTGGTGGAGGGGGAGGGGGATTGATGGGGGGAGTGTAGTGGGGAGAGGGAAGGTGGAGGAGGCTGAGTGGAAATCCCCTAATACCATGCGAGCGAAGCTGCGGGAAAAAACTAGTAAACAAATAATTATTGAAAAATATATATTTTTTAATGCAAACATAAAAAATATTTTTAAATGGCTCACCTTACGTTTTTTCTCACTAAAATTACTGATAACAACAAAAAATAAAAACACATTAGTACCTACATTTTATTATTATTTGTATTGTATATTTTGAAACGCATATATACATTCATTTTAAGGAATCAATTCAAAAGGCCAGGAGAATCAGACTGAATCGATTCACGCCTGGGAATAAATCTTCCCATGTCTACTATACGGTAATCGGGCTGAAAAAGGGGTGGCCGGCCAACTCAGAATGAAACCAACTCAGAAGCACCTCAGAAGGGTCAGAGTGATGATAAAAAAATTGGTTAAATAGGTTAAGTTAGGTTAGGGTTACCAGCTATTTTAAAATTATTTTTTCATAGCTTTTAATGATCTTTCTGAGTTGGTTTCATTCTGAGTTGGCATGGAACCGAAAAAAGATGTTGTGTATTGCCAACTTTAGGAAAATGAGGACTTGCGACACCTTATATTTAATACTTTGTTTTTTTTTTTATATTTTATTTAAATATTTTCATCATAAGATATATTAATTTAATCTTACAAATAAATAAAAAAATAAAACAATAAAAAAATTCTTCAAATTCCCATTTGTATTTTACATTTTAGCTATTTATGATTTGTAAATAAACCATTTATTTATAGTTGTTCTTTTGTATTTCTTCGTAACTCTGAAACAAAATTAATTAAATATTATTATCCACAAAGAAATACATTAACTTACGTAATATTATTATTTCAAATGTGGTAAAATATTTCAGAAAATATATATTTTTAATAGAGTAACAACAAAAACCTTTTTTGCTATTTCTAAGAAAGCTTCCATTCTGCTCTTTCCATATTCCTTTGCCATATTTTGGAAGAAACTATCCTCTGTTTGAAGTAATATATATGGGTGGTCATATTCGACCATTCTTCCTGCATCCATAACTAAAACCTAAAAAAAGTTACAATTTTTTTTTAATAATTTCTCTGAAGCCAATCTATACTATTATAAATTTCCATGTGCATTCTTTAGTAAGAATTCAGCACTTTTTAAAAATAGTAACAGTAGTTATTTTTCGTTCACAAGGTTACACATCTTCTTACTAATAAACGGGTTTTAAAATTAGCACAACTAATAAACAACCATTTCTGTATGATTAACAGTTGTTTAACGGATATGTAAAATAACACCTTTATTAGTAAGGGGGTAAATGTGTAACTTTGTGATGGAACAATAACTGCTGTTACTATAATATTAATCAGGTCACATTGGGTTAAAGAAATATTACTTATACAAATGCACATATCACTTAGAATATTTTTAAACGTGAATACAGTTCTAGCTTCTCCCTGCTAACCGTAGCCAGTAAGACTACGTCACCTCCAATGGGGTATTTCCACGTGTTTTTTTTATTGCTTAAAAAAATTAAGCAAAAAATTACGATGATTATGGCATTTTTATTTTATTTTTATGTTGACGAATAAATTTTCTACAGCGAGTTAAAGTTTCCCATTTTGGAATTACCGCTAAAACGATATTTTGGGGCGTGGCTATCGTGTGACGTCATGAGTGAGGACGCTCACTGACAGTGTTTATTTATGCTAGTTCAGCTGAGCGACACTTGTGACGTCACAAACCCATTCCCCAACCATGGGCCGTTTTGATTTGGTCAGTTTTAGATCGTTTTTAAAATCAATAATATTGAATGAAAACATAAAAATCAAACATTTTTAGTAGGATTATTAAAATCAGAAAAATAATCTTTAAATATTCCGTACATTTTCCACAGAATTCCTCGTTTGTGGAAATACCCCATGGGGTATGTTGTGAGGCTAAGGAAAGCTGGGAAGCACCCCGTTATTTAAATCACGGCTCTAATTATTAAATTACCCACGGCGTGATTCCAACTCGCGAAACCACCGAGGCGAGGCGCTAATGAGTATCTTACTATCTAAAGTATTTCCATAAAAATATTATTATATTACCTTATCAGAATCCATAACAGTTTGTAATCTGTGAGCTATTGTAAGAACTGTACAATCTGCAAACTGGGTCCTTATGGTTCGCTGAATCAAAGCATCAGTTCTAGAACAAATTTTTATGGTGTTGTAATTACATGTAGCAATCAGACGTGCTACGTAAACGTGTAAAGAAAACACTAGATTTAACTGTTCATAGTTTATTTACCAAGCAGTAAAATTCACAATAATATCGGAATACCGGAGCATGACAGAAGTGAAAATAACGGGACCATTTGTTTTGGCTTGCTGTTCTAAAAGAATAATGTACAGGGAATTTGAATTCTCCGGTACTTTCCGTAAATTGCGACGATATGCCGAATATTTCAGTGCATCTAGGTAAGTACTTCTCGCAGCGCAGGTAGGTAAGTTGGCTCGCCACAAACATAAAGGTATAAAAATGATCAAAACTCTCAAAAATATCTTTATTATATCATATAAAAGATAGCTGTCAATGTAAATTTCTTTAGTAATAATCATTTATTTCAAAATCAGATTATCAAACAATATAGGCTGAAACACATTCAATGGAACACACAATCGAAAATGAGACTCCCTGACATAACGATATATGTTCGCATGAAAGCTCGACACAATATGTAATATCATGTCAACCGGAAAACTATTTTACCAGTGCTGAATAAGTTCTGGCGAAGGTCAGATGTTTGAACAATTGACATTGTCATCAAACTAGCAAACGCCGCCATTTTTAATTTTTTTACATTTTCCACTTCAAATAACAGCTCCTGTTAGCCGCCAATTCTATGGCTGCCGGAGTGAGGTCACATATTAAGTGGTATTGATTCAATGATTGATCAGCTATCAAGCATACAGTGGCTAAAAGTTGAAGGAAAATTATAGACAGATTAACCATATTAGGTAATACCCATATTATTGTGAACTGCGGAATAACTTACTCTTGATCGACATTAGCCGTTGCTTCATCGAGTATCAGGATGGGATTATCGCGTATGATGGCCCGAGCAAGGCAGAATAGCTGTCTCTGTCCCACGCTGAAGTTAGTTCCCCCTTCTGACATTACAGCGCTCAATCCACCAGGCTGCTCTGCTAATACTGATTTCAGCTCAACCTAAGGGAAAATACAATATTGAAAATAAAGAAGACGGAGCAAAAAAATTAATTACGCTTTACATAAATCTAATATGAAATATATGGAGAGCGCAGTTCTAAAGGGAACCAAGTTCATCAAAGTTGAATTTAAAAAAATAGACTTCAAATGGCAGTATATAAAAAAAACTTCTTGCACAAACAATAAATTATAAAATCATAGTGCAACACTGGCCTATGTTTTATTGTTCAAAAGTCGTTGTTTCATAAATAGGCCACTCTGATTCTCGCGGTCTCAAATATAATACCATCTAGATACAAATAGATGTTAGGTATGCTAAATAGGTGAAAATCTTTGTTATTGAGATAGTTTTAGCGATTTGAAACTAAATTTCACCAAAATACTAAAATCATGTTTTTGGACTTGGACCGCTTTAGAATTAGCCCCCTGAGAAGTTACAGTTGAATGAATTTTCCAAAGGTAAATTAATGCATTAATTTTAATTATGACAACTTTTGAAGCTTTTACACATCAATGAAATATTTAATCATTTAAAAAGATAATATTAACAAATCTCAATGAAATGTGAAACAGAAAAAGACACAGAAGAGAGTTCCAGTAGGACAGAGAATCTGGGTTCAATTTCCAGTTTGCAACCATTACTTTTCTATTTTCCTGGACTTTTTCATTGAGATTTGATTATTTTCTTCTTAATTACTAAATGAATTATTTTACTATGCTTTTCATAACTTTACTTTATATTTCAATGTAATCACAATGTTTTAGAATAGTCATACCTGTTCCAAAGCATTCCAAATTTGTTCATCACTGTATTCGTCAAATGGGTCTAAATTGGTGCGGATAGAACCGGAGAAGAGTACAGGTTCCTGTGGGATTATTGAGAGTCTACTACGTAGAGCAAATAATCCAATTGAACTTGTATTGTATCCGTCGATCTCTATGGTGCCCTCTATGAATTCTAGTCTATGGTGTAAAAAAATAGCAGTTAAACAAATGTGTCAAATGGGTTTATTCATGATCTATGGTGACAATTTATTTATGGAGGCTCTTGCACCACAGCGGAAGGGATGGATTCATACGTCCGTCACTCTTGGACACACTGACCCCTAGATTCCTAAAAGCCCATCGGCCCGTTGACGATCAATAAATTAATAAAATAAATTTCCCTGTACTACTTATTGTGACTAGCGGAAAAGGGATAACAAGTTAATATGTCCAATGTGTTAGAATATTCTAAGAGCGTATACCTCGTCATTGTTTATTAGTCGGCCGGCGTAAGGCACTTGACTCACATTACGAAGGTCGCGGGATTGAATCCCTGCGTGGCAAATAAATTTTATTTGATTAATTTGTGTATTTCACAATTTATTAATTTAAAATAATATATAGTATATTTGCGGCATGTTCCAGAGTGGAAGATACTCTCAGTATCTAATCTACTCAAATCTACTAATGTGGACAGACTTATACCAATATGTATTTTTGTGTGAAAGCTCTCTCTAAAATAAGAGAGCACTAAAACAAACCTGAATATAGCATTAATGATCGAACTTTTTCCCGCTCCAGTGCGACCAACAATGCCAATCTTTTTCTTCGGATTGAACACAACTGATAATTCACGAATAGCGGGTGCTTTAGTTGGAGAATATCGCAAGGATACTTCGTTGAACACTATCCGGCCGTCTTGGGGCCAGTTGGGGGGAAGCTGGTCATCTTTCTCCGTCTGCGATGGTGGCTCGTGTTCAATATCTACATAATCCAGAATCCTGAAATAAGACATAAATTATAAGACAACAAATGAATAACGATGTTATACATATTATATTTTATCCACTGGAGCGATTATGGTCGAAAAATGGACCACTTTTATTTTTCTGCCTTTGATAGCAGTTCAAAATTGGACCATATTTTCCTACCATTAGTAAAACATTTATTGTAATTATTTAAAACATTTCCCCGGCCAAAGGTTAAACATCACAGATGGCGCCAATTAAATTATTGTAGGTTTAATTTTTGCATGTTTTGCTTTAAAATATCGAGGAGAATTAATTGTTTGCGCCCTTACAAATTTAATATGAATATAAATAAATAGTTTTATCCATAAAAAAACCCAAATCTTTCATGAGAGGCTGAAAAATTAAGTTTTGTATCGGTGACTCAATCCAATATTGTATTTTTCAGCCTTTCTTGAAAGATTTGGGTTTTTTGATGTTATGTTTATGACATACACATAACTTTAAATGTAAAAATTGTATGCCTAAAATGAAACCTTCGAAAGCCAAAAGCCAAAATGTTAAAAATGTCAAGAAACCTAGAGATATCATTTAGCAGCACCATACCTCTTGCCATGGTATGCTGGGCCAAAATGTCCTTTCTGCCGTGTGGAATACAGAGCAAGTCGTGGTGACAACCCTGGCGGTAGTTGTTCATTACGAACAATTTATAGCATTCCAAGAGATATGGGCTGTCCACATAATAGTTCATAATTTTTAATTTTAATGGTTTAAATTGTTGTTATATGATTAGAGATTTCATGGCCAAAAGTATTATTGTGATAATTTTTGGGTTATTATGCCAAGTTGCAATTCCTCCTTCTTTAGACCCTATAACACTATCCGAAATGTTGGCTAAAGAAGGAGGAAGCGCAACATGGCATAAAAATTCGAAAATTATTCATGATATCAAAAACTTTTGATTTCTTAACCAAATAATGTAAATTGGCCAACTCGACTTCCATTATTTATTACAAATATATTTTATACAATATCTTTACCTTTCTACGCTGATCATTTCATTCTCCATTTGTGTGCTGATTCTCAATGCATATTGTAAGATTGTTACTAAACCCATCACTTGGCTTATCACCAGACCCACATTTCCACCCAGAGCACCTAAAGGAAGAAAGAACATTAATTTTTAAACTTTAGGAAGACGTTTTTAAATTCTAATAAAAAGGAAAAAAAATATTATAAAAGACTTTTAAGAGAATATATGTTGCGAAAACGAATGGAAGAAGTCAAGAATAACCAAGGAAGACATGGCACAATCAAGTGAATAAAATATTTGGGTCAGGTCATATCAAGAGTCAGTACAACAGAAGGTTATGTATGAGGCGATACATGAATGTGAATGAAGCAAAGAATACATGCCAGAAGGGTGATTCTGTACCTTTTGGGACAGCGTAACACATTTTAAATCGGCCGTACATGACACATTTTGACCATTTTCTTAAATGCAGTATTCTATATCACGCTAACAAGCTAAGTACTGTGGTTGTATTAAGATACCAACTCTTAGGTAGTTACCCTAACACCAGATATGACGGCGCATTTTGCCGTGTAATCCTCGTTAAGAGATGTCAGTAGCAGAGATATTTATAAATGTATTTATATATAAAGCAGTTTTAACAACTTACTAATAAGGGAACGTACCCATACTACGTGACCTGTTCAGGGGGGGGGGGGGTCATCAAAATGCCGTGCTTGGTCACAACGGGGGGGGGGGGGGGGGGGCTTAGGTTTTTATCACGTAGTCAATCTAGAAATCTCGTGTTTTTTTTCGAGCTACGAGGGGAGGTTTTAAAGTTCGCGGAATGGGAAGGTAAGTGATTAATGGGGGTACCGCTGAATTTGGTACTAATTGAACAACTCATTTTTAGGATAAACACCGGGTTTTATCGTAATTAGGTCATTAGTCTTTGAGCTATCGTCGACCAAACACTTCAATCGGGAAGAAATTGTGAAATGTGGAGAAAATTGCGTTCCGCGCTGTTATAAAGTTCCTTTAAGTTAATTTAAAGATCAGAAAAATGTATTAGGGTAGTAGGTGAATATGTTGAAAAGGAAAAATAATTTTGGTTTTTATTTCCACTCCTTACCCAATCCGCAAACTTAAAAACCCACCCTCGTTCATTCAAATAAGTGAAAAAGTTCAGGGAACGTGTTTGTTGAAGATGATTGAGATGAAAAATGTTTATAAAAATAACAAGACTTTCGTTTACATAAATTACGTTCCGGTTTCAATATATTTTGGCATAAGTTTTATCTTGATCATATTTTTTCCACTTGTAATGCATGCACTCTTGCTGTCACGCAGCAAGCGCCGTATTAATAAAGACAAATATAAGCCAAATAATGCATTTTTTATTTTTTGTTAGCAAAAAATGATTCGAAACCATATTTATGAAATACTACGTGAAAACTGTAGGGGGGGGGGTCTTGGAATATACTACACGTGGTCACCGGGGGGGGGGGTAAAAAATTGCAAAAAGTGTGTCACGTAGTATGGGTACGTTCCTTAAATAGTAATTCGTGTTTTTAAGAGGGTAATTAATCCATTTAACGCACAACAGGCATAAAAATGCCATAGAAAATCTGAGGATTTTTACAGCCGATAAGACATGACGGATGCCTTCATAACGCTGACTTAACGTAAAAGTCAACACAAAAGATACAGAATCATCTTTCAGGACAGAATTGTGTGACGGTCCAAACTCTTTGGCCTACCCCTACAGTGAAACGGCGTTATGGATGGATCATAAGTAATATGTTGCAAAAGTGTTTTATTTTTTAATCATGCTGAATTCAAAGTATGTGGCTTACTACTTGCTGTAAACACGAAGCTTAGAACAACAGTTGCGATGAATAGAACACAAGTAGAGTCCAGCCAGAATCCAAAAGCTCTGGAGAGCGCTATGTTTAGGTACGAAGCAGAAGTGTGAATGTTCTGCAAGTAGTCGAATTCCTTCTCCAGAGTCCTCTGGTTTCCAAAGGCTCGGATAGTTGTGATGCCTTGTAAAGACGCGCTCAAGTGTGATAAGGTTGGACTGCGGGCTGGAAATAAAAATATTCAATCATGAAATTTGTTTAAATAAATACATATGTTTTAATTATTAATATTGCTTGAATCATTAAGTTTGTTTAAATCATTAAAATTTATTTAAAACATTTAATTTGTTTAAATCGTTAAATTGGTTGAAATCATAAAGATGGTATGAATAAATAATTGAACACATTTAAATCATCAATACGTCAATGGTTTAAACTGTTAAAAATTAATATTCAAATAATTATATTTGTATCAATTAAGAGTATGGGGAAGTAAACATAATTTCTTATTTTGTTTTATTTTAAGCATGATTAACTAATAATAATCTTACATTTTTTTATAAAAATGTGATCATCGTCAATCAATGTGAATAAACATAATAAAACTAACAGTGGGTTTAGTAGTCATCAACCATCGGTTTTGCAACATAAATTGGTCTATTATCTGAGAAAAACAATTAGTTTGAGTTTTACCCGCAGATACCCCGGTGCGTACAGCCTTCTTTGGGACTTTTTACATTCAGATGAACCGTTTCGTCCATACTCGAGAAGTGAAATACTTTATTTGCTTCTTAATTCAAGTTATAAAAATACTCTTAGAAATAGGTACTTTGAATAACAACAAGCTAATTATTTATAAGATTTTAACCAGGTAACAGTAGCCAGGAGTACAAGTAAAATATATGTTCTTTTGATGAATAATAATAAATGTAATATGTTTCAACGTGATAATATTGTTTTGTCTAAACATGCACATGCTCCAAATGTGCACTGTGTTTAAACCTTGTACTATCTTATCAGTATATTATGTAATGTTAGCCAGAAGCAAATCATAATGACCGTGTATAAATAAATGAATCACTTATTTCCTTTCTTAGTACCTATTGTGATAAATAGATTGATTGTAATCAATAATTGACAACTAAAAATAATATTGTAATGTAACTGGACAATTTTATTACACACAAGTATGAAAGGTGTTTCACCATTGAAGATTATTATCATGACCTCCTCAAGGTTTGTTTTATTTAATAATAATCTAGAAGAAATCAATTAAAAATTACTACTCATAATATAACCCTTCCTTAACGGTGCAAATCCCTCGAGCTCTTGTATTGTTTCTCAGTACACAAGGTACAACATTTAGAATTTTCTTTTCTAAGTTCTCTTTTGAGTTTGTTAAAAGTGAATAGTTTACATTTATTACTCTTGTAAGTAAATCAATTTATTAATATGTAGTACATATGGACATGCGGGCATAAGTAAAGTACATATTATGTATCAGTGCGGCAATGCACACCAACACATATAATATGTAGATATGTACCTACATATTAATGAATTTTTGTCTTGATTTTTTGACAAAACATTTTTTGCTATTGCCTTCAATAAGTACTTATCTATTTGAATTATTTTATTTAATACATAAATATATTACTGGGGAACAACTAAAATATTAACTCTTCGTTTAGTATATTTACAGATATATTGAAATAATTATGTATGGACAATTAACAATTCAATAGTACACAACTGCTAACCCTGTATAAGTTGCAAGTACGCCCCATGGTAGAATTTGGTAGCCACTTCTGTCTGGAGCCCCAAAAATGCCTTAAAAAACCCTAGATCCTGTGCAGAAATGGGCGGTCTGATTGATTGATTCTCCTATCTTAGCGAATGGATTGCAATCTTTAGAGCACAGGCGTCAGGTGAGAATGCGTCCTTGTTCTGCTAGTACTTCAATGGAATATGCTCCGAGGAACTAGCTTCATTGATCCCTTTGGCCCCGGTGCATAGCCGGGAAACACGTCAAACACGTGCCCAACACATCTACACGGTTGACATTTGCCACATGAGAACAAGTCGCTTCTACAACTCATTCTTGAGTTCAACAGCTTGGCTGTGGAACAATTTTCCGGCCTCTGTGTTACCTCCTTCCTACAAAATGGGTATCTTCAAGACCCATGTTCACTCCTTCCTCTCCTCAAAAAGACTCTCCACACACCATTTTCAAAGATGTGGAGATAATGTAAAAAATAATTAATGTGGAGTTAACGTAAAAAAAAAATCACACCAGTTGACAGCACCGGCAAGGAAGGTATATCATAAAGTAAGTACCTCCTTGAAAAATTCACCGAACCACCACTTTTATGTATTAGTATATATTGAAAAGTTCTTACTCATTCCGACCAATCTAAACACACTCCTCGAAGTGGAAATATAGTAGGTTCGAAGAATTACGAAAACTGCGATGCTGAATATTATAGGGACCACTAGCCAAAAGTTGATTAGGATTGTTATTAAGTATATTCCCACAACGCTGATAGAAATCTAAAACATAAAACATAATAAATTTAAATTCTGAGTAGAAAAATGGGATAGGAAAAATTAAAAAAACATTTATTTTACATTACATGTTAAACAATTTAAATTAAAAAGGTGAAAGTTAAAATAAGTTTAAAGTATTAGTAATAATAGAGAGAGGTAGATAATCTTTTCTGCAAATCTTTCTATGTGATGGGTTCTCATCATGGGCTATAACGCCTCTTATGGGCGTTTGAGACTTTCAGGGGGCAGTAGAAGACCCAGAGAAAATTAGGGGGCGTTGAGGTGGTACAGCAAGGGCATGTGCCAATAAAAAATATGGTCTAAAAAAGACAAAAACACACTAATCACATACTAATAAAGCAAAGTAAACTTTAATATTGGTTAATTTTTGTTATTGTATGTATATACTCGTAGGTATGTTACCATTTTTATCACATGTGGGAAAATTCACATATTTCGGTAGTTAGGGAAGTGGATAAAAATTGAACTGAAAGATTCCGTTACATTCAGGTCTATATTAGATTGGATGATATGAAATTTATTATATAATATTATATATATTATTATTATTAAGAATTGACACTATAACATGTGTAATACAAGATGGAAGGAGGTGGCAAACCAGTACTCAAAATACAAAAGAATTACTCTTTAACTTGCTGAACAAAAAAGTGTAATAAATAATTTAAAGTGTTAAGTGTGTGTAAAATAATTAACATTTGGTTACCTGCAAAAGATCAATCATGACAGTGGGCAACACTTCGTCAACTGCGCTCATGTCCTTTGCAAACCTGTTCAGAATTCGTCCAGAGGGGTTCATATTAAAGAACCTCATCGTCCCTCGGGATATGGAGTCAAACATATTTCTGTGGAAGCTGCTAGAAGCACGGTTTGCAGCCCAAAAGAACAGCTGTGATCGAACAAGGACCATGACGATTGAAAAGATTATCAAAACTGAAACACAACAAAATGGTATTGTTAATAAAAAATATTGAATCGTTATAAAAAGAAATGTTAAAGTTGTTGAAGCACATAAAATCGTTACAACAATAATAGTAAACTTGTTACAATATATTTATTTATTCTGACGGCCTCTGTGGTCGAGATGTAAGGCTCTCGGCTAGCAAGCCGGAGGTTGCGGTTCAAATCCAGGTGTGCGTAAGTACATTTTATTTGATTAATTTGTTTTATTTCACAATTTACTAATTAAAAATAATATACATTATAATTGTGGCACATTCCAGAGAGGAAGATAATCTCAAAACCCTGGTGTACAACCATCATTCAGAAATGAAGCATTGCTTGAAATGGCTTTAGCCGTATTTGGTGACCAGATCTGAATAACCAGATACTTTTCCACCTTTCTCTGTCCAATCTCCTTCCCCTCCCCACTACCATCAGCTTCACAACATGCCCCAATTGGGGATGCCATAGTCTCAGTGAAGGTTGGGAGCAGTTGGGACTCTTGTGCGATTTCACAAAGCTAAAAATATTAAAATAAAAAAACAAATAACTTACAAGTGTAAATTTTGGTGTACGAAAAAGAGGGAATATTTTCACAGCAAAACTGTGATGTTAAATTTTTGCTCGATTCCAAATAAGATTTATTTTCATGTTCTATATTGTCTAACTTTGATAGGTAAAAAGTTGTGTTTTCGAAATAATTTTCTGTGGCCAAATCAGTTGGGTAATTATTAGCTGCAATCTTTTCCAAAGCGCTGTCACCAGTGATATCAGAATTCTCAACTATGGTGGACTCTCTAATTCCTGTAGAATCATTCGCCTGCATCATATTTTCAATTTTTAGGCCAGATGACCGGAGATTGTCCAGCAATTTGTCTAGATCTACCGAAACAATAATTGATTCGGTACTTCCAAGAGCATCTCCCGCCATCTTGTCGCTAGCATCATTGTTTGTAGATGTAATATTCTCCAAGATGTTGTTGCTAAACATGTTTTCTGAGTTTAATGCAATTATGGATGCTGTTGTATCCATATAATATTCAGTCACATTATTATCCCTGTAATCATTGATTTGAGATATATTTTCCATCAAAGATGATGGAAGTTTGTAACAATCCACTGCGTTCTTCATTTCTTCCATGTTTACCCTGAAATAAATAATAAAAATATAAGAAAAATAATGCATCGTTAGAACGAAATTATTTATGTTGTTGAATGACAGGCACTAGGTCCGCCTCATCGAACTTTCATCCACACATGCGCAAGACATTCACGAGAAGCGTTGCGTCATTTTGATATAGTGCCTAAAATGATTTATTACCAGTTAAACTGATTTACTGAGAAAATAATTGTGACAAATGATACTCTTTTCTGTGGGGTACTTTGAAATCTGTTTTCCCCACATTAAATATTAATGTTTTCTTATTTTTTTATTTAAATGTGTTTTACAAATTAATAAAAAAAATTTTAACAAAACAAAAAAACGACTTCAAAAAATGCACTAAAAAGTAAAAATAAGGTAAATTTTTGGGATTAGTGTCCATGGTTATTACGAATAATTTTTAGAAAAAAACTTTAGATTCGCCTTAATCACTATAAAAGGAAACTTTTTGCATCACGGCCGGCGGAAAATAATGCATTTTAATTTTCAATGTCGTTAAATAAAATTTCTCTTCGCGAACCGATACTACGACAGCCCGCCCGCCATTTTGTCACTGTTATGTCAAACAAGAGCAGATACGATTGTAGCTGACTTCGTGGGATATACCTATGATAAAGCGCGTAATTATGAAATTTGTCTAGCGGGCTTGTGTATGTTATCTTTACTTTAAAAAACAGCCTACGTTTTTAAATGGTTTGTCTGGCAAAGCAGGGTTTGTGTAGCGGGCTTTTGTATGTTATCTTTACTTTAAAAAACAGCCTACGTTTTTGAATGGTTTGTTTGGCTACGCAGGGTTTGTGTAGCGGGCTTGTGTATATTATCTTTATTTTAAAAAACATCCCAGGATTTGAATGGTTTACAGTGACAAAATGGCGGGCGGGCTGTCATAGTATCGGTTCGCGAAGTGAAATTTTATTTAACGAAATTTAAAATTAAAATGCATTATTTTCCGCCAGCCGTGATGCAAAAAGTTTCCTTTTATAGTAATTAAGGCGAATCTAAAGTTTTTTTCTAAAAATTATTCATAATAGCCATGGACACTAATCCCGAAAAATTACCAAAAATAATTTCGTATTCTTCTACAACTTAATAATCAACTTACTTTTTCTACTCATCAATATGTAGGTACGATTGTTATTTTTGGAGTCAGTGTCAGCCAAGGTAGGTTTGTAACTACATACATAGTTATAGGTGAGAACACGCCGGGCCGGGTACCTTGGCTGACACAGACTCCAAAAATAACAATCGTACCTACATATTGATGAGTAGTAAAAGTAAGTTGATTATTAAGTTGTAGAAGAATACGAAATTGTTTTTTACTTTTTAGTGCATTTTTTTAAGTCGTTTTTTTGTTTTGTTAAAAATTTTGTTTATTTTTTGTTTTTTAGTGAATCTGAAGTACACTAACTAATTCGATTAAGATTCGGCCGAGTATCGTAAATTTGCTCTTAAGAATCGGAGAGTTCGGTTACTTTGTCATGGATCCCATAATCAGAACCTAACCAAACTCTCACCAAACTACCCTTGAAGTACATCCTTTCCAATAAAAAAATAATGATCGAAATCGGTTGGCGTGATATTGAGTTATTCGTCCATTTGTCGCGCACATACTAGATGCAAATATAAGACTTATATGATTTTCTCATGGATACCAATGTCAGAACTGGACCAAATTAAAATGGGACCACACGGGAAGCACCAGCTTTCAAATAAAAAAGAATCATCAATATCGGTTCACCCAGTCGAAAGTTCTGAGGTAACAAACATTAAAAAAAAAATACAGTCGAATTGAGAACCTCCTCCTTTTCGAAGTCGTTTAAAAACAAAATAATACAATTCTTTCTTTGAAATGTGTATTTTTTTATTCAAATGTTTGACAAACGTTTGTTTGTGCAAACGTTCAAAAGGTTAATTTCTTCTTTTGAAAGACGATCCAATTTTTAATAGACACTTTCAGCTTCATAATTCTAAAATCATGTGATTTTTCACTGGTCTGCATTTTGCACAGGTCTATTATGTATGTGTTCAATTAATTACCAATAGCTTGTCCAGTAGTCAGAAGACGAGACCAGAAGTTGTGTGGCCAGCGCAGTGAGCAGGACCATTAACACCAAGAACTTGGAGCCAGTCGCCATTAGATAGGCCCGATACACGTAACTGTCCACCGATCCACTTTTCCCTTGCTCCTCTTGCCGTTCATCCTCCAATATGTCATCTGAATCGTCCTAGTTACAAAATTCAACATAAAATAAATTCAAATCTAATTCATTAAACATAAAAGTAATAAAGACAGTTTTACCAACCAATAAAACTTATGTTATGTACCTAACCTCATTTAAAACCTTTATTGAGAGAAGCATTCTCAAATCCCCTTTCGGGTGGCCTTCCCCACCCTTTTTTAGTACTTTGTGTCTGTCAAGTGGTTATAATCAGTTCTAACATTGTTTAAGGTGTCTGTTATCTTCGGGTCACATGGTGTCGATTATGACTAGTGCTGGAGATAGCCGAAGACGGATAGGCAGAGTCATTATTTTGCGAAAGCTCTTCAGAACAAAACTAGCTTCCCAGTTATAAGGATGTGTGTGCTCTTAAACTATACTTGTAAAGTATGAAAGAAGAATAAACAGTCACTGTGATCTCAAAGAACTTATAAGTCTTTTTACTGTATACAGAATAGTACTGAGACACTGGGCCTAGTACTATTAAAACATAATATCTCTGGAGACTATAGAGAAACTTGACAATAACTAACTAACCATTGTTCCATTTATCCACAGGGGCAGATGAATAAACCGCGCACTAATTATTTCATTCCCATTCGTACATCATCTCATGCGTACTCTTTGTTGCACATACTCTTTGGTTTAGTGGTTATGATCTCTGGCTACGAATGGAGGAGTTGTGGCTTCAAATCCCGACATGCGCAAGTAAATTTCATTAGATTAATTTGTGTTATTTCAAAATATATTCATTTAAAATAATACACGGCATATTTGCGGCACTTTCCAGCGTGGTAGAAATTTTAACTATCGCCT
Source organism: Limnephilus rhombicus (assembly GCA_929108145.2). Lineage (NCBI taxonomy): Eukaryota > Metazoa > Arthropoda > Insecta > Trichoptera > Limnephilidae > Limnephilus > Limnephilus rhombicus. Next base: position 40,279,802 of record OV815273.1, on the reverse strand, counting down.
GGCAAAAGACCAGCTTTCAGAATCGAAATGTTGATTAAAATGGCTTTTACCCTGTTTGGTGGTCAGATATAAATAGCTAGGTATTTCCCCACCTTCTTCCTCCCAATCTATCCCCTCCCCTCAACCTTTAGCCTTACAACAAACCCCAATCTGGGATGCCATAGTCTCACTAGCTCTAGACGGTTGGGAGCGTTAGGAACTCTTGTGTGGCATATTTATATGCAAAGGGCTGACGAACTAGCAAGGAAAGGGGCGAAAGCACCACTTAGCCGGCCGTAAGAGTAGCAGCTTGCCACACCAAATTACATATTGAGAGGCGGACCAAATCCCAGCACTGGAAGGAATGGGAGATGGCACCCGGAATGATGCAGTCCTCATAAAGTACTCATAAACGGACCAGACCCCGACCGGAGATTCAGGAGACACATGAAGCTATTGGTAGTGGAAAACAGCAATAGGTGTAAAAAATGTGAAGATGATGAAGAGACTCCAATTCACTTATGGGGAGACACTGTAGAACCAGAAGACATAGCCACATATCCAATGACAACTCTGAACTTTATAAAATTGGGTTATTGTTAAATGATTGAAGCAAAATGGGAGATAGCACAATGGGCCCATGGTCTAAATGCTCACGGGAACTATTTGTAAACCGTCTCCGCTTTATAAAAAAAAAATATATATATATATACAAAGTGCACATAAGCCAGTAAAGTTGTCTCTTTTTGATTGACTATAAGCATGAAACAATTTTTATCATAACAATATATGATTGCTCACTGATTTGCAACTGTATAGTCTTTCTCGAGGAGTTGGTTCCTCATCCAATTCAGGCACAGCTTCAGGTTTGTCGAGCACTTGCGACGAAAGCAGCTTGAAATCGGGGCTGGAGTTTTCCAACTCATCATAGGTTCCGTCTGCCACTACGCATCCATTGCTTAGTACAATAATCTGCAAGTTTAGAATATTACAATACCTATTGAAAAATACAGAATACGATTGGCGAGTTAGTGTTAATTAATTTTTTTGACAGTTAGAAATTTAGTAAGAAAGATTTAAGAATTTATTTTGCCATTCTTACTCTCTCAACTTCATCCAGGTATTGTAGTTGATGTGTCACAAGCAATCTAGTTTTGTTTTCTAAAAATCCTGCCATACAGTCATCAAATAACTGGCGTCCAACATGTGCGTCTACTGCTGACAGCGGATCGTCAAATAGATAAATATCCGCCTGGCGATAAACTGCCCGCGCTAAATTAACTCTCGCTTTTTGACCTATAAATATTTGTGAAAATTTATTTCATAGCACGAACTAATATAATTTTTTTAAATATGAATGATGAAAACTCACCTCCACTAAGATTACATCCCAACTCTCCAGCTAAAGTTTTGTCTCCGTGTGGTAATAATTTGAAGTCCTTGTCCAAAGCGCACTTTTGGATTACTCTGTTGTATCGCATTCGATCCATTTTGGATCCAAACAGGATGTTTTCCCTGATTGTTGCTTTAATAAAATAAAATAAAATTAATGTTTGAAGTATTTTATGGGAACTCCTAGAGAACCAAAAGAAAATGACTCATTAGATAAATGAGGTGCAATGCTTAATAGATGATACCCACAAATACATTTCTATATAGATTTGAATGGAAACCGATGTCGCCACTGACTTACTACCTTTTGGTTCTAGTTGATTTAGCATGTGCTCTGTCTCTCTTAAGATGAATATATACGTGAAATCCTATTTAGATACTATTTTGATTAATCTTTACGACGAATCGGCTTACAGTATGAACATCAAAAAATATGCTATGGATAAATCGAAGCTTTTACTAGCTTTTCTATGTATTGAAATTACAATAAAATTATTATTTACGTAACAAAAAATATAAGCGTAAACCACAAAAAAAATGTTTATTCATGACTTTACTATGAAGTGATACAAAAAACAATTTTTTTTAAATACCCCTTTATGGCTAAGACTATTTTTAAGGTTTTGTATGTTCTAACTTTTTTTCGTTCTTATAAAATTATGCACAAAATAAATAAAAACCACTTTTTCGCTTACTTGCCTCGTGCAAATAAGACGGTTGATTTTAAAATTTTGCAGGCATGAGATTCGAAATATTTCTAGCGTTTATATTCCTCTTAAAGTAGTTCCAGAGAGAGGTTGTAAGTACCTCAACGACAATGGTCTTCTTCCTTCTCACACGTCTTGCATGAAAATGAAAAACGACAGAAGATACTAGAACAATGACGTCACCTGCGACCTCTTCTTGGGACTACTTTACACTGTCTGACATTGTATATCGCGTTTACATTTGATCCAAACGAAAATTTGGTAACGATGATGAAATGAATTTCTATATATGAAATTTTCAAAGAACGGTCAGACTTTTGCATCACGAAACAAGCTTACATCTTATTTCTTGTTTGCTTCTTTATTCTATGAGGTACACCATTCAATGATAGAATGGTAAATGTCCTTGGAATTTCCAGATGAGCTCTGTAGGTAGCTGGGACATAAAATAGATACATAAAGCTTTCTGCAATTCTGTAACTCAGATCGGCAATTGGTAAATGAATACATTTATTGAATTTTAAAACTTCATAATACTTGCCATCAAATAGCCACGGATCCTGTGATGCATAAGATACCTCACCGTGTATGTCCATGGTTCCCATGTGCAAAGGAATCTCTTTAAGGATCGTATTAAGCAAGGTACTTTTTCCAGACCCCACAGATCCCACGATAGCAACAAAGCTAAAAAAATAAAAATATATCAGACTTAGTACACACAACGAATGCCATTAACCCTTTCCACTCCAATGTCGAGTATCACTTCCACCAACTCCAATTTCAAGTGAATCTCGACATGGTGTAATACTTTTTTTTTGCAGACAATTTTAAAATAGAAGGGATTTTTTTACTAAAATTTTTGAATCATGATTGAAAGACATATTCTAGAATCGCACAATACTTTAGAACCTGCTATGGTCGAGGGATGAATTAATTTTGTTTAGGGCTGTGCCTCACCACAGGTAGAGGTGTTACAAAAGTGCACTAGTAGTTATTGCACCGTGGTGTCGTCAACATCTTATCTCCAACTGTGTATTATCGTGTTTGTTTTTATGCTCTTTAAAGACTCGTTGAATGGATTATTTGTGATTTCTATTTTCTATAGCTTGATTGTGTATCAGTGAAATAATCCTCGATCCCGTCATGTCTTAAAAAATAAAGTGAAATGTGTCGAAAAGGCCAAAGCCGAAAATATAAATCTAAATGAAAACGAATTTGAGAGTAGTGACGATGAGGACTGTATGGGAAAATTGGACAAGGCATTTGAAACTTTTCAATTCGATGACGAGTGTGAAAATGAAGATAATATTCCTGAAGTTCCTGTACCATCGAGGAGAAGGGAAAATGCATCTGATCCAGGAGCTGGTTGAATAAAAACAAAAAAGGCTAGGACTGGAAAGGATAAATATGTGTTAATAGTATTTTTTTAAAGAACACTTAATAAAATGTGAAATTATTTTTTTCCATGTGAAACTGAATTCCTCGAATGTGAAACCGTTAAGCAAAAGCAATGTTTAAATTTAATTAAATTGTTGCAAATTACCTTCCTTTTTTAATGGTCAGCGTTAAACTACTCAAGTTGTATTCTGAATTAGATGGTATCCATTTGACATACACTTTATCAAGAGTAATTTCATTTTCAACTACAATATCTAAATAATTTGTGGATTTATTCCATTCATCCGTGTTCTCTTTGTTGACACCAACGGTTAAATTATTATCAGAGGTCACGTCAAAATTCATTTTTACTCTAATTTCTTTAACATTGTTCCCCATATGCAGTGGAACAGTGGGTTCTTCTTCAATAGGCTCTTCTACAAATAATTTGCTGAGTTCAGATTTTTTTACAAAGTTGTCTTTTGGCCTTCCAATATTAGTGCTGATTGGTTTAATAGTTTCTTCAAACAATAAAAATCTGTTGATGCGTTTTGTTGCAACCAAAAACTCCGCAACAAAGGAGATGGCTGAAAAAAGGTTTAATTCAGATTAATTGTGTTTAGCATTATGCAAAGCCCAGATAAACAATCTTTTAATTTGCTAATATTTAATTTAGTAAGACAATATAGCAATATCTTGGATTCACTGTAGAACACCAAACAACATTTTTTTTTAATTTGCAGTGCTTTTAAGTGGATATCTATCATTTCCATAATTATGAAGTTAGAACATTAAATATTACGTCTCCATTGAGTAGGAACCATATTATACAGGGTGTAATAGCACGTACCCTAAGGATTTAAACCAGCGATTCCTGAGCATATTTGGAGTTAGGAATGTACATGTCATTTTGCTGTCTGATGATTTTTTTTTCTATTAAAAAGAAAAAAATATGAGGGTCATCTGTAAAGTAGTACCCGCTTACGCCGTGCGGAGCGCTGGCGAATAGAGTAGCCGCCGGACAAGTACTAACACGTTTAGTTGTATTTCAGCAGTCTGTGTGCAACATTACATCTCGCTGTTATTGACTGTGTTGTTTCTGCGAGTGTTTATAATGTTCTAGAAAATAGAGAACGCCGTCAGTTATAAAGTTCGAGCTGTGATTAAATTTCTCAACAAAAGAAATGTGTGACCTTGCGATTCCGTAAGCAATTGAAGGAAGTGTATGTAGAGTATGTTATGGATGAGTCGTCCATTCGGCGCTGGTGTGAAATTTCAACTTGGGAAAAGAGAACACTATAAGTCAATCATACATCGCACACGTCACTGATCCCACCCCTACACATCTTGACGGAATCAAGTGCTACGAGCGCTATTTCGTGGGTTATCGTGCTGCTAGAATGAGACAAATTGCTTATCACGTGACACATTACTATGCTATACTTGACTAACAAGTTGCTACATGTGTGATGGAAACACATTTTTTTGTTTTTGAAAAATATCATAAGACAGCAAAATGACATCTACATTTTTTATGTATAATATATGCTCAAGAATCCAAATATGCTCAAGAATCGTTGGTTAAAATTCTTCAGGCGCATGCACTTACACCCTGTATAAGTACAAGAACTTCATAAAACATGAAGGTACGCCAAAAATTATTACCTCTTGGAAAAAATGAATTCATGCTCTGTTTCAATAATGTGTAGTAACTGGTGACCACAAAAACCTTCTGTGCTGTAATCTGATTGCCGAGAGCAGCGTAGCAAATAATGCTACAAAATAGGGCTAGCCTCGCATGGAACAGCGCAAAGGAAACAATAAAGCCCCGTATACTGGAAGAGCCAGCTATCCATTTCATTTCTTTCCTGAAAAACGAAAAATTTTGTTAGAGTAGGTCGGAAGAAATTTAATTAATTAAACATATCTGTTAATTATGCATTCAAATTGAAGGTAATGAGTGGGCTAACACACTAGCAAGGAAAGGGGCGAGAGCACCGTTTGCGTGATCCGAGTGCATTGAATGTGGGTCAAATCCCAGCGCTGGGAGAAGGCAGCTGGAATGAGACAAACCAAAGTACTCATAAATGGGCTAGGCCCTGTACGAAACAGGCAACTACTTAATGTGGATAGAAACTCTCTGGGGGAACCGGTAAGACTACTAACGGGACATGCAGTTATTAGGAGTGGAAAACACCAATAGATGCAGGAAATGTGAAGAGGATGAAGAGGCTCCAATTCACCATGGATGCCGATATTCCGCCCTGATAGGAACGAGCTTAGGCTATCTGAGAAGACATTTTGTGTAACCTGGAGATTACTGTCAAAGGAAAATGGGAGATAGCACAATGGGTCCATCGCCTGAGCGCTCACGGGAACTAATTAAAAAATAAAGACTTATAAATTAATTGTGTATTAAAAGAAACAAATACTTACTTTCTGATAAATTCAATCATCTTAGAGAAAGATTCCTCCCAGGCGTACATTTTTATAACTCTTATTCCAGCGATGATTTCGCTCATTCTCTGCATTCGTTCATCGGTCTGACTGACTGTCTTTCTACGAAAGTATGCAATTTTTTTCCCCAACCAAACTAAAAGAAGCAGATGTTGCGGTAAAACAAAAGTATCTTACTTACATAATTTTTATGTGCATAAGAATTAAATAATATGCTTACATTGTAAGGGGACAGCACTAAGTAATACCACAACTCCGATGAACGCGGATATGCCAATTTCCTGCCACATTAACACCGTGATTATCAATGTTTGAATTGGCCCCACAAATAAATAATTGCTGAGGTGTGTGATGGTCTCCACTCTGTTGACATCGTTGGCTAATAAATTAACAACTTGCCCCACCGTTGTTGTACCGATGGCAGTTTTAGACAACTTTAAGGACTGTAAAAATGAAACACTTTCTACATATTCTATATTATAATCAAGTTGATAAATGTAAATATTGAATACAAAACAATATTGTCCGAAATATGCGTATAACTGACTTAATCCTTGGAACGCCGACCTCCCGCGACCTAGCACTCCTTAATAATCATCACCTCAGTTCTTATTTGTCCAATAGACCATTTTAGTTATTGTTCAATCTCCACTTTCAAATTCAAAATAAAGTATAAAAAAATAGTTAAATAATTAATTTAATTAGATTTTCAAACGCCAAGGGGGAGGGGGGGGGGGCGAGTACTCTTCAAATAAAAATTATGTTTATAAATTCTACTACAAATTTATAACTGCTCTCGGAAATCGAGAATGGTATCCATGTAATAAGATTTCGCATCTCGAAATTTTACACCTTGCTTAGAAGAGAAGGCAGGTTTCAATTAAGGATTGAGTCCCCAAATAATAGTTTACACATAAGTCACTTTCTCAGAATTTTGCAGCATTTGGTATGCAACTCAAATATAAAGCTTCACTCGGTATATGATGAATCTGAAACTTGTTACCTATTTAATTTATCGTTATATTCTGAACACAAAACTGTTTTAAATTAAATCTGTATGCGGCGAATTAAAACTACATTCAGAACATGAAAATGGATTTTCTTTGATTCTGGCAGTACCAAAGATATTCAAATAGAGAAGAGATATGCTATGGTGTCCGCGCAACTGTCGCCGGATTACGCGCTAATTAGCGTAGTTTTCATACAAAAAGAATTTGTTCATTACGTTGATTTTTTGAAAATTTGCATTAATATTGGTTAACAATATATTTTGAATAAGGAAAGAATTCGTTCATTTAGTTTAACGTTCGTTTGGTTTATTCGTTAATTATTTGTTCTTTTAGCTTATTTGTTAATTGGTAAACAATATCGGCGACACCCGGAAGCGCAGACCCACGTAGTAAAAACAGCAGATAGCACATCTACTTATATTTCAATATCTTTGGGCAGTACATACATAGTCTGCAACTAGAATTTTATAACTGCACTTCGATTAAGAGAATTTTTCCTTCAAAATGTGTCAGCACATGAATCCACAACTGAAATTTTACATTCTGATCACAAAACTGGTTTTAAATTAAGAATGAATTGGTGCACGATGAATCTGAAACTTGTTATTTAATTTATCATTATATTCTGAATACAAAAATGGTTTATTAACATATTTGTAAAAAGCATTAACTTTGTGGCTCGCCATAATTTACAATAAAACACATATAAGTTTGTTGTAGACTATGTGTTTGCTGCCAGAATAAAAAATCCATTTCCATGTTCTGAGCATACTTTTAATTCGCCGCATACAGATTTAATTTAAACCAATAAAACACATACAAATTTGTTGTAGACCACTTTTATTTTATAAACACTCTACCGGTTTCAGAAGCACCCTTCCTTCGTCAGGAGAATATTATAACTGATATATAATAATATTATATAATATTCTCCTGACGAAGGAAGGGTGCTTCTGAAACCGGTAGAGTGTTTATAAAATAAAAGTGGTCTACAACAAGTTTGTATGTGTTTTATTGGTTTAAATTAAATCTGTATGCGGCGAATTAAAAGTATGCTCAGAACATGGAAATGGATTTTTTATTCTGGCAGCACACACATAGTCTACAACTAGAATTTAATAAATGCATTTCGAATAAGAGAATGTTTTCTTTCGTTGGTCAGTCGTTTAGTCAGCAGATGTATCCACAACCGAAATTTTACATTCTGAAGACAAAACTGGTTTAAATTAAATCTGTATGCGGCGAATTAAAACTACACTAAGAACATGAAAATGGTTTCTTTTTTATTCTGGCAGCACACACCTAGACTGCAACTAGAATTTTATAACTGCACTTCGAATAAGAGAATTTTTTTCTTCAAAATGTGTCAGCAGATGAATCCACAACTGGAATTTTACATTCTGATCACAAAACTGTTTTTAAATTAAGAGTAAATCTGCATACGAGTCAACAGCTTTTATTAAATAGAGAGTAATACAAATTTTGTATTACTCTCATAATATGCATTTGGTTTTCCTACGCATTACGAATTTTTAAGAATGGTTTGAAACAAAGTTTTTAACTCTACTCAAAATATTAGAACGGTTTTCTTTGAAATGCGTCAGAGGATTAATCCGATACTGAAATTTTGATAGATCATTCGGAACATGAAACAGGTTTTAACCTTGGAGTTAATCTGCATGCGAGTCCTCGGCTTTAATTGATATCACACCCAGAACAAGAAAATGGTTTTCCTCCTGTTTTTGCACTTGGAACACATGGATGGTTTGATGACATATCGGAACAATTATCGAAGGATTGCCCACGGACCTCCCTCAATCATTCTCACTGAATATTAGTCATAAACAATCCAAGTGCAAAAAATTCGGGGAATACTTGCAATTCACTACAGACTAGTCGCAGTGATCAAGATGACATTATTATACATTCATTGAAAGAAAGGGGATTCCCCGGTTTTGTCACAGAATAAGTAATGAAAAATTCCGTGCCCATTTCAATCGGTCCGAATCGCAGGTGTGACAAAAATATGAACTTTTTTTTTTTTTTTTACATGAATACCGCACAAGAGTTCCAACTGCTCCCGTCTCGAGCCAGTGGGACTATGGCATCCCCAATTGGGGTATGTTGTGAGGCTGAAGGCAGTGGGGAGGGGAAGGAGATAGGGAAGAGGAAGGTGGGGAAGTACGTGGCTATTCAGATCTGGTCACCAAACACGGCAGAAGCCATTTCAAGCAACGTTTCCATTCTGAATGGTGGTCTTACACCAGGGCAATACTGAGAGTATCTTCCACTCTGGAATGTGCCGCAAATATACTATATATTATTTTAAATGAATAAATTGGGAAATACACAAATTAATCAAATAAAATTTATTTGCCATGCCGGGATTCGATCCCGCGACCTTCGGAATGCTAGTCAAGCGCCTTACCGCTGCACTACGCCGGCCGTGAACTAAACTGGTTAAAAATTTTACAACATATTATTATCATTTATTGTGAAATTTTACTGCCAGAAAAGTGCCGCCCAGGGCAGGCCGCCCTTCCCATTCCCCCCATGCTATGCCTCTGTTGTAACTATACCATGTTAACCACTCGGACCCATAAACTTGTTTACACGACAATGTATTATTACTAGACATTTACGTATGGGTTATTGACCAATAGGGCATTATTAAAAAAATATTAATACATATTAAAATTAATAAAACTATTAATATTAAAAATTATTAACTTACTTTACGGTATATCAAAGAGCAGCAGGCAATTTTTATCTTCAGGCCCAAGTGCAACAAAGCCATGGCCAAAGTTTGCGCTAGAACTACGCTGATCAGGGAGCTCATGATGAGACCAAAAGCATACCAATTTAGCTGGGTTCTTGAGATGTTTTCCTGACCAGCTGTGAAGTAGGAGATAAATTTTCCAAGGAAAATAGGCTGAGATATTCTGCAAGGATTCATTTTTTTTAAATCAACATTAAAAAAGCTGTTCAAATTGATTATTTCGTAGGAGAATTGTAATGTGAGGTTTATGCCAATAAAAAAGGTATATTACAAATATAAATAAATAGTAGTTCTGTGAAATCTAGCAGGCCTCACGTCCAAAAAAACGTGTTTCTAATTTTATCTTACTCAATAAATCAAATCCAAAATGTCTTCTGAAATCTTAAGATTTGTACTTAAATACCTACATAATTTTAAGTCATATATTTTATGTAACATTTTTTTATTTCAAATAAGAAATTATCATGGACATACGAATATATCTGGACCTGCCCTAAGTGATAAAAGTGTATTATTTCCCCCTCCCCATAACGGTTCCATGGAGCCAGCTCGGATCGACGAGAGCCTCGCTTGAATCTAAAAAATGTGACGTCATCATTCTTCTCCTGACCAGCGCCAAGCACGCATCATACATTTTACGAACAAAAATGAGAACCTGTGCTATACATTATACTCTAATATATGTGAATATAGCGAATGTGGGCGTTTCTCCAGTAAGCTCGTCGCTGGTTACAGGTGTAAGTAAATTATGAAACATTTGTAAAAGTGTCTTAACTAAATACGGCAACAAAATATTCCTCTGTGAAAAGGGTAACGAACTTTCCTTTCCCGCCTTTGGACTACGCAAATATGCTAATAACGTGGCGGGCAATTCGCGCTCCCATGTAAAAAAGTCTATTCATTCAAAAGCTGACTTTGCTGTTAAGAACTAAATGGTGATATTATAATGCGAGATGCCTATATACTGTCAGATTGATTTTTTAACGAATCACAGTCATCTTTCCCCTCTTCGCCCTTCCATAGTTTGGTTTTACCCCTCATCTGTATCTTCTTGTCTATCTATTTGGATGTCTATGGGAATTATACAATTCTTCCAAAGAGACTTCACTATATTAATGAAAATTCTTTTTTCAAGCTTTCTTCGGGCAGGTAGCTACTCGTACTTCTTCTTTCTGTTACATTCTTTATCTGTTATTTGTTTTACATATATATATAAAAAAATATATATAGGTTTATGATTTTTTGTTTACTTTTAATTATCTATGTTTTGTTTTATATATGAAAAAATATTATTTTTCCCTTTGTTAAATTGCAGTATTACATGCGTTTTCTCCGCCTTTTTAACCCGAGCTTTGCTCTAAAAAAAGGTGTGTAATATTGAATAAATAAAAAATTAAAAAAATGGCTTTTCATCCCAAAGGAGTGTTCTATCCAGTGTCAAGTGAAAACAGTTGAGTTTAAACAGGACCGAATTCTACTGAAAATTCCGAGGTGCGATTCTATGGAGAAGACATCCAGTGGGCTTCTCCAGGCAAAGTTGGGAGAAACTGTGCGAGGAGAGACTGGGCCAACTATGGACAGAGGATGCTGAAATAGCGCGGGTCAGGGATGCCTGGAGGCGTCTTGTCGTGGCGAATGTCGTGGGTTCTTAACCCGAATAGGACAAGGGGAAAAGGATGAGATGAGGTTTTGATTTTGGTGGTCTCTATACATCCTTAGCCTTATTTAACATAACATACCTTATTACACAATCCAATACCAATGTCAGAGAAAAGAAGAAGATAATCTTCCATTTGAAGCACTGAAATATTATTCTTGCTAAACTTGGTGTTCCATTCTTCAATTCTTCGTTCCATAGTTGAGAAAATTTATCCCCCAAACGACCTAAAGAGTTAAAGAAGTTGCAATACATTTTTTTTTAAAATAGGGGCTATTACATTATCTATAAATCTCTCATAACTTTCATAAAGTGCCAATATATCTTAAAGTGTTCTGAATGTTTCATAACTTTAATAAAGCCAATTACACTGAAATTTGTTATTTCCTACTTAGGTTGATTGGTAATTTTTGAATGATGGCGAATTAATTGACAATACCGAACATTTTTATTGTGTATCAAGCTATTATAAGTCATGTACCTGTTATGTCACATAAAATATCCATTTTTCCTAAATGATTAAACAATGATCTTATTAACTTAGTTTTTAAAAAAAAGTTTGCACATTATAAAATCAAAACAATGACAACATTTCATAATTATACTGAATTTCACAAGTTACGTAAGCAATATTCTAAAACTTTAGATAAATGTTACAAAAATTATATAAAAGTAGTTAAAAGTTCTATAAGATGTAATGTTAAATCTTTCTTTTATTATTCTATTATTCTAAATCATTACAACACAACTACTTTTCTATTCCTAGTATTATGAACCATGGTGGTAAGATTCGCACCAAAACCGAAGATATTCTCAATCTATTTGCTGACTTTTTTTAAAGCGTGTGTGTTGATGATGTCCCTTTTGAAAGTGTTCCTGAATTTGTCACAAAACAGGCCAATTACTCAATAGCTGGAAATCTAGTTTTCTCACTCCTGTGTTCAAGAAAAGTTAAAAAAATGATGTATATAATTATGGAACTACTTGCATTCTATCTAGTATTCCTAAGCTCTTTGAAAAAATCATTCTCAGCAAAATGTCCTCTAATAAATATTTTTTAACCAATAGCCAACATGGATTTGTCTTATCATCTAGATCTGCTCTCATAAACCTTACAGTATATGAAAACTATTTAAACACAGCACTTACTAATAGGAAACAGGTAGAATCCTTCCATACTGACCTCTCCAAGGCGTTTAATAAGGTCTGCCACAAAATGCTAATCAATAAGCCCGAAAAATTAGGGATAAGTGGCAATTTTTTGGCATGGTTGATCAGCTACTCATCTGATAGATTACTCTTTGTAAAGATCTATCTTACAAATTTATTGCTATAAGCGGTGTCCCACAAGGTTCGCACCTGGGACCTTTATTATTTATCCCATTCATAAATGACATTGTCAACATTTACTACAGTGTCTTAGTTTTACTCTTTGCCGATGATATGAAGCTGTTTAATGTAATTAACGATGTGTACGATTGCATAATCTTGCAAGAGAACCTTAATAATTTTTTCAAATGGTGTTCTGGTAAAATAAACTTCAACTAAATATTTACAAATACCAGGTTATGAGGTTCCAAAAATTCAACATCCAATAATATAAAATTATGCATTGTATAATGCTGACTTAATTTCTGTAGTCAAAATATTTGACCTAGACATCATTTTTTACCAGAAACTCTGCTTTTTATCTCACATAACTTCTATCGCTAACAGAGTTGATCCTTGGACCGCTGAATGTCTGGTCAATAGGATTCGTCAGGCGCTTTATACCACTAGACAAAGGAAACTTGCGTGGGACCGTGGATTTATCAAATTATATTGGAACCTAGGACCCGTGAAATAAATAAATATTTTATTGCTATCTCATTCTCTCGCAGCCTAAATCCTACAGATGTATGTGTTTGTCTCTTTTTAAAGTCGCTCGCTTCCGTTTCATCAAGTTTCAAATCACAAAAAAAGGATTAGGTACAATATTTAATTTACCTGAGGAATGTTCATCTAAGGGAGTATACAAGTCCGAAGAGTCCAAATCTCTATTGAATCCAGTTTTGAATATTGGAATAGTCCAACTAAACAAAGTCCAAAGACAAACTCACTTTAAAAAAAAGTTACATGAAAAAATTATATTATTTAAAACATCCGCAACACTTACCCATAGGTAATTGAAGAAAAACAGTTAGCACTCGCCCGAGGGTTCGGTAAATCATTTTTTTTCTTACCGGTATTCATTTTAAGACTAATATAAAACGCTTAGGTTTAATTTTTGTACAAACTTACTAAATGCATTTTCTATAATACTTGTTCACAAGCTTAAAAAACTGTGTTGTTTTTGGGAACAAAAACTGTGACTGGTTTACATCAAGAAAATAATCATAAATGGAAATCAGCTTTAACTTTGATAAATATCTTATCTTTTTTTATCACTTATATTGAGTAGATGATAATAATTAGTAGGTTCCTATTATGAAGTATCATTTTGAAATAGAATAGAGTAAGGTTCAGTTATTTTGCAATAATTCATGTGTGACAAAGTCATCAAATGACCATTCAGCACCATTTTGTTTTTAGATATTTGGAAGGTTCGACCAACCCGTTAAATGTCGATTCCAAGAACGGGTTGTTTCACAGAATTTAAAGAATTCATCAAATTTTGAAAATAATTTTCAAGTTGTGTTATTATTTCAGTTCCGCGTCTGGTTCATAATGATATAATAACAAAAATTGAATAGAAGTTTCACAGAACTTGAAAATTTACTTTTAAATTTGATGAATTGTTAAAATTCTGCGAAACAACTGGCCCTAAGTCCGTTTCAGCTTTAGAACAAATTGTGATCAGCAAAATAGGATAACTATCATGTTGTTGCTCGTCAGCTTATTACAATTTGTTGGAAAGCTGAAACACACTTAGAATCAACGTTTAACGGGGACCTTTCAAATGTCAAAAAAACAAAATAGAGCTGAATGGCCACTTGATGACAAAGTTACATTTGAATTTCCGCAAAGCAACTTAGCCTTTAATCTCATAACTAACTAACCTTAATTTCATAATTTTTGTTCTAATGACGTGTGACAAAATGTATTTCATGGGCCAATGAAATCCTTAAAAAAAAGATAATTATGAACTTATTATCAATATAAAATAATATAATCAAATAAATTTATAAAATCTCGTTGATTTTATCTTATCTGTTTGCACGCGTGGTATGTGTGACGACATGTGTGTAGTGTATTCTAGATACAGGGTGTTTGCAACTTAAAATATGAAAATAATAAAAAATTCAGTTCCCCGTCTGGATACACTCTGGATGCTGCGCACTGGAATTGTAAAAGGCTTATCAGTAAGGAATAGCAGCAATCATATAAAAACTATGAGTACTGTGTATAACTACACTTGCGTTATATTTAACCTGTACGCCGCTCCACAAATTAACTCAGACATCCACTGCAGCTCGATTTTGACATTTATTGAGATTATTTCCTATTTTATTTCCTGAAACCTTGAATTTTTTAGAAAAAAAATGTTTTTATTAAAAAAATATTCTTTTAAAAACGTGTAAGCTATAAACCCATCTCAAACTATAATTAATATAAATAAAAAAATAAATAATACTAATAATTATTTAATAATAAACAAATTTATATAAATAATATAAATTTATTAATTTATATATAATAAATCAATAAATTTATGCACCAGATTTATATGTCGGGGTTAAATTTTCCCCACAGGAAAACCCTTTCACACACTTCCCCAAATGATCATCTAGTCAATTCACGCTATGCAATTGCACTATATGTATAAGTATTATAAATACAAAACAATTCAAGAACAACATGTCAACCTACCAGAGACCAAATGGGAAAATAATTCACCGACTCCAGATATTTTCATATCAGAGGGTTTGGCTCTGTGGAATTCCTAATTTGACCTGTAAATCCTACTGATCCCTCAATATAAGTATTTGAAAAATCTTTTGTAATCCTACGTGTATTTAAAATGACTGATTTTTCCATTTTTATATATAAATTCTTTGACAAATCTAATATGCCTAAATTTTGAATGAGAGACTTGGGTATAATGCCAGTAGCAATAGTATTATTATTATTGAACGAATTAATTTACCTAGAAATTTAGGAGGTAGAGGTGTAGTCAAAATAAAATCTTTGAATCACAATCAGGTAGAAACGCTTAGAAATTTTTTCCATAGGAAAGCTAATAGCTCAGAAACGCACAAAATAATTTACAAGGCAGATAGAAATATTATACCTTTAAATTTATATGAAGAGAATGCCAACATTCTTATAAATACTAACCAGGAATTATTAGATTCCTGGTCAAATAAAATTATTCACGCAAAACACTTCAATTATCTAAACCAAACGTATGTTGACAAACTTTCGTCAAACAAATGGTTGAGTATTGGAGAGTTGAGCGCAGAAATCGAAGGATTTATGCTTGCCATTCAAGATAGAGTCATTAATACAAAAAATTATAGGAAGCATATAATCAAAGATATAAATCAAATTGATGATTTATGTAGAAAATGTTTGGCTTTTCCGGAAACTATAGAATATATTATATCGGGATGTTCTGTATTAGCGCCGTCCGAGTATACATTTAGGCACAATCAGGTTTTAAAAATAATCCACCAAAGTTTGGTAATTAAACATAACTTGATTGATTGCCGTAATATAGTACCATATTATGAATATGAAACAAATTCATTTTTAGAAAATGAATTTTATAAAATATATTATGAATTATGATAAAACTATACTAACAGACAGAACAATAAGAATTTGGCATTCTCAGACTATAAAAATATTACCATTTGTTATTTCAGCTACTGGCATTATACTTAGCTCTCTCATTCAAAATTTAGGCATATTAGATTTGTCAAAGAATTTATATATAAAAATGCAAAAATCAGTCATTTTAAATTCATGTAGGATTACAAAAGATTTTTCAAATATTTATATTGAGGGATCGGTAGGATTTATAGGTCCAATTAGGAGTTCCACAGAGCTGAACCCTCTGATATGAAAATATCTGGAGTCGGTGAATTATTTTCCCATTTGGTCTCTTCCTCATGTTGTTCTTGTATTATTTTGTATTTATTACACTTATAAAGTGCAAGTGCATAACGTGGATTGATTAGATGATCATTTGTGGAAAAGTGCGTAAAAGGGTTAAGTTTTTCCTGCGGGAACGATTTAAACCAGACATAAAATCTGAAGCGTATTATTATAGTCATAATAGAGAACTCCAGTCCATTTTTTATTATTTTTTTTAATGATTAATGACCTTACTAAATAATTGCATTTTTAGTTTTATTTTAAGAGTTAGTTTTAATAGTTAAAATAATTGTCAAAGTTTTGATTATTCAAGACCCCCCGAAAACCACCGTATGTATGGTGAATCGTGTGACGTCATCACTCCTGAAAAATTACTATAGGATCGGGCAATCAGCTGATCAACTGCCGCCATTTTGAATTCCGTTGTTCGAAGTATTCTCCCCAGAAGTAGCATTACTATTTTTTTTTGTGCGGTAGTTTTTGAATATTTTCAATAATAGAGATAAACTAATAAGAGAAACCTTTATTTTTTAAACATTATTTAGGCCTATATAATGTTTCAATAAACACAACAACTAAATCTCTATAAACAGTATGTAAATAAATGAATAAATTAATACGATGGCTTGTGTCATATCATGCATTCCCATACAATGACTTTACGGTGACGTCACGACACGTCCAACAGTGATGTCACCACTAAAATTTCAATAATGCTTAATAATGGGGATTACGCTCTCTGGCACTTCGCCTACTGTATAGGGGAGCGTATGTGGCACAAGTCACGTACGCAGCCTCTGTATGGGAGCATCGCCTAGACAACGTACTGATCCACTCGGCACTTAAGCGGGGCCAGCGAACTCCCCGGCTGGCACTCTCGGGCGCATACAGGACTGTAGCTTCGGACGTATTGCCGGTTCTGGCCGGTATTTTGCCCATTGATCTAGAAGTAAGGGAAGTGTTAACTAAGAAAAAACTAATTAGAGGAAAGTCAGCCGTCCATCTTGGAGTTGAACTAACACCAGGTGGGGCAGTACCTCTCCCTCGACTGCTGAAAAAGATGCGTGAACTCACTCTTAATGAATGGCAAAAACGTTGGGATAGATCGAATACGGGCAGATGGACTTTCTCCTTCTTCCCGTCAGTTAAAGCCAGAATGGAAGGGGCGTTCATCAAATTGGATCATCACTTAACACAAATACTTTCAGGTCATGGTGAATTCAGGGGAAGACTGCACAGCCTGACCCTGTCTCCCCATCCAAACTGTGCGTGTGGTGACACAAACCAAACAGCCGAGCACATTCTGTGGCACTCTGTGTATTTTGACGGACGCAAGGGACAAAATGTTGGAAGGTCTGAAAGTAACTACGAGACCAGCATGGAATGCGGATCTCGTGTCGAACAAGGAGAATCTCGAATGCCTGAGGAAATTTACAAGGATTTGGGTTGAGAGATGGCCTGAACTTAGAGTCGATGATTAAATTTAACTTCATTATGTGTTTAGGATCCAGATGTAATTGCTCCCGGCATCCACGGTCACCCTTTTACAATATTATTTATGCTACTACTACTGCCCGGATATTACGCACTATATTTTCTTATTCACAGTGAAACTGTTTACTCATGTATCATGTTTTGTATTAATATATATCATGTTTTCTTAGGTACCATCTTCAACAACCTCTTTAATATCTAAAATTTGTCTATTACTTGTTTTTTTTTTTCCTTTTTGTTTAACTAGATATTATCAATAACCTTACGCGTATCCTAACTATACTTGCATTTTTCTAGCACTCTTTTTCTAAATCTAAGATATATATCAACAAGTTTTTCGTATCTTGTATCATTCAAGTAGCCGGAACTGAACTACCATCTCATTTTTGTATTGTCCTACACCCCATCAAGATCTGTGTCCGTGCAACAACTGAGAAGATGACTCCCAAGGTAGCCGCTGCATAACCCGCCCGCGCCTCCCCCGTCGCCATGAGCGGGCCAGAAGACCAACCGTAGCGGACCGGTGCTCTTCCGCCCTGCCTCCGGTGACCCGATGCTCTCTTTTATCCCTAGTGTCTTCAGGTCTTTCCGCCCTTAATCCCAACACTTTCTTCTTCGAGGGCCTACCGGGAAGCCGGCTTAGGGGCGCGGACACCGAGTCTCGCTTGCGACTGGACTGATGGCTCCGCTTATCCTTGGCGGGACTGCCGGGTGACTGTAGCTCAGCTGCTTTGGTTAAGTTAAACAATCTCATCATAATATGTATTTTTTTATTCTGCATATTAACAAACTTTTATTTCAGCTACATCAGGTGGCGGAGATGAGACGTGATACTGTGAAATAAATAACTAACAACACGTACGCACTCGCATACTGCCTGCTAACAATGTATGCGCGGACATTGGGGGTCTAGAGTCATTTTAAATAAAAAGTAGCTTCTTTATAAATAAAAAATTAGAGTCCTGACGAGTACGGTGAAGGAGGAAACCATCTGTTTCCTTAGAACGCCGTGGGAAAGTGGTGGGCAACCTCCAAATGCCAACTTGACGGCGTGTTTTTACGACCCGATTAAAAATGGACTTTTTAATAATTTTTTAAAGACTCTGCGTTTAATATTATTAAATAAAACTTATATATTCAGAATCAGCGTTTATTGGCCGTTTTCTTTTTAAATATTTTTTTTTCATGAAACAATTATACTTTCCGTTTTTTTGCGGCCCGCACAAATATCTGCCGTTTTCTTTTTAAATATTTTTTTTTCATGTACAATTACATTATCTGTT
The DNA here is from genome assembly GCA_929108145.2 of Limnephilus rhombicus. Taxonomy (NCBI): domain Eukaryota; kingdom Metazoa; phylum Arthropoda; class Insecta; order Trichoptera; family Limnephilidae; genus Limnephilus; species Limnephilus rhombicus. The sequence goes on along the minus strand of OV815273.1, from coordinate 40,260,588 downwards.
TTTTTTCAAATATTTTGTAAACGTATATCTTTATGATTTTAAAACGTTGAATTTAATTGAGTTTAAAACGCCCAGCTGGTTTTCCTTATTTGTTTTTGGTATTATTATTATTTAGCCAACGTTTCGGACAGCGTTGCAGTGTCCATCATTAGGGCAGATCCGGCAGATCACACATCTGAACACAGCATAACACCCAAAAAAACAAATAACGAACATCCTAAATCGATTTTCAATAATAATAATAATAATAATAATAATAATAATGATTTATTGTCTTCATTTCTTAATAACAAATAGAGATAATGATATCCTCACTGGGATCTCCCGTGCTGAGGATTTCATTTACATTTTATAATTCAATTATAAGAATAATATGAATTGGACATAACATATATCATGTAGTATTTTTTTTTTAATAATTATAAAGTAAATAAGATAGTGTTTTTTTATAATTCAGTTCATTAGATTCGGTTTTAGTCTGTATTTGATTTCAGTATATTTTCTATTTCTGATCTCCCTATATTTAGTATCCAGCTTTTTATTTGAAATTTAAATGTTATAATGTTGAGGTTTTTGAGTGAGAGTGGTATTTTATTGTAGAGTTTAATGCCATAATATAAGAAGCTTTTTTGCCCAAATGTTGTGTTAGCAGTTACTTGTTGGATATGTTTTTGACCATGAGATCTAGTGTTTCTAATGTACGTGTCAGTTGTTATTTCTTGGGTTTTGTACTTATGAATGTAAATGAGTATAGTTTTAGAATATAGTTGTTTAATTGACATTATGTTAAGATTGTTGAAGATTTCGTCAGTGCTAGTTCTTACAGGAACTTTCAGTATAATTTTCATTATAGCTTTTTGAGTTTTAATAAGTGGATTTAGTATGTTTTTATTTGCACTGCCCCATCCGATAATACCGTATTCTAACAGTGATTGGCAGAGGGCCATGTAAATCTTGATTAAGTCTTTTTTAATAAGGACATTCCTGATAGATTTGAAAAAATAACTTAGGTTTTTAATTTTATTATTTAAATAGGTAATGTGTTCGGTCCATTTTAAGTTTCGGTCAATTTTTAGACCCAGATACGTTATATGGTCAACGTTTTCTAATGAGGGACAATTACAATTCTCATTTAAGTGATGCGGGCTATGAATTTTCAAGTTCAGGTTTTCTTCAGAGTTTTTCTTATTTTTTATTTTGAAAGTAATGAATTTGGTTTTGTTAGCATTAAGTGTAAGTGAATGGTAGTCTAGCCATTTTTTAATCCTATTAAGTGTGTCTTCTGCTTTCTTAAATGTTTCTGTCCAATTATTCCCATTTATTAGGAGAACAGTATCATCCGCAAAACTGATGATTTCTCCTTCACATTCTATGTGGCATAGGTCATTAATGTAAATAAGGAACAGAATCGGACCCAGAATACTTCCTTGGGGCACCCCGAATTTGACATCAATACACTCACTGGTTATATTGTTAAGTTTCACAGTTTGCTTTCTATTTCCCATGTAACTTTTAAAAAATATCAGTTCTTTATCAGTAATCCCTATGTTCTCTAGTTTTTCAAAAAGATGTGTGTGATTTATTGTGTCGAAGGCTTTAGAAAGGTCGAGAAATATGCCAATGCATTTTTTATGTGAGTCTAGAGAATTTTTAATATATTCAATTACTAAGGCTATGGCGTTTGATGTTCCTAGATTTTTTCTGAAACCAAATTGTTTTGGTGATAATAGTTTATTTGATTCTAGGTAGTCGACGAGTTGAGTTTTAACTGTTATTTCTAAGATTTTAGATAATGTGTTTAGAATTGTGATTGGTCTGTAGTTATTGATATCTTTACGATTTCCTGATTTAAAGCGCGCATAGTGTACGTCATAGGTTCTCAACGTGGGCGATAACGCCCCCTTGTGGTCGTTTGAGACTTTCAGGGGGGCAGTAGAAGACCCAGAGAAAATTAGACGGCGTAGAGATGGCACAGTGAGGGCGTGGGTAGGTAAAAAAAAAATGGTCTAAAAAAAGACCAAAAAAACACGCTTATTATGTATTAATAAAGCAAATAATATTGGTTAATTTTTGTTATTGTATGTATTGTAATCATTTTTATCGCATGTGCGAAAATTCACACATTTCGATAGTTCGGGAAGTGGATGAAAATTGAACTTAAAGATTCTATTACAATTTTTTTTTAATATAAATTAAGATCTTAACAATATATCATGAACGCAAGAAGGAAGGAGGTAACAACCCGATACTTAAATACAAAATAATTGCTTTTCATAACAACCCCCCCCCCCCCCCCTCCCCACGAAATCGTAAGTGTGCGGCCCGCGGTGATACCTCACATTGTCCTATGTGGCCCTTGACCAGAAAAGTGTGACGACCGCTGGTCTATATAACATATTTTTTTAAAGCCATAATAATTTTTACTGGAGTTCCTTATTTTGCACCTGACTGACAATTAAAACAAATAAATAAGAAGCTGTTGTACATATTCACAATAATTATTGAATACGTACAACAGGTTCTTCATCCCCTCATCCTCGTTTAATATAAAGATAAGGTACGTTGAAAATGTTTAATGGTAGGTATACAATAAGTAGGATATATTTTAAGTTGAGAAGATGTCTACATTACATGAAATAAACCTATTTCTCAACGAAACAATAAAATTAAGAATATCTACAAAACAAGACAAGCCCTTTTTTTAGGTTGGTACCTATAAAAAGAGCTGTTTTGGTATTTCTCCAAAAAGAATTTCAGCCAGATCTGCCAATTTTTTTTTGCCTCGGGTTAGCGGTTGCTGTTTCAGTATTTTTATCAAAAAGTTTTCTTTAAATTGGTTTTTGAAAAAAGAATTTCCCAGCCGCAGCATTTTTTTGCTTCTTCCGCCTCATTTTTTCTACATCCGCCCAGTTTTCTGTGGCTTGGGGGTAGCGGTTGCTGTTTTGGTATTTTTTATTAAAATATCCTCTATTGGTTTTTGAAAAAAAATTTCCCATCCACAACATTTTTTGCCTCTTCCCTCTCATTTTTTCTACATCCTCCCTGTTTTCTCGGGGGTAGCGGTTGCTGTTTTAGTATTTTTATTGAAACGAGGTAGTGAAATAGGTTTTTGAAATAGAATTTTAATTTTTTTGCCTCCTTCGCCTCATTTTTTCAACATCTGAATAAGGAACTCCAGTGAAAAATATTATGGCTTTAAAAAAATAGGTTCATATACTTAGACCTAGGACTTAGACCAATAAACGCTGATTCTGAATTTATATATTTTATTTAATAATATTAAACCTAGAGCTTACGCCAGAACTTACCATTATGTATAGCCTATAACCTTTGCGGACATGCGCACAACAAATCAACAAAGTTTCATTGCGATCAAATTAACGGTACGGCAATGCATAAAGTACAAACAAACAAACTTTGATTTTCATATATAAGAGAAGATGGATTACAAATATTATATTCAAAAATACATATTTCATTTTTTTTATTGCCATGTTGTATTAGGATCTCTGTATTATTATTGTATTAGAATTCGTCTCCGATAATGTTCTATAAATTTTGTAAAATTCCACACTGATTAATTTTTTTTATATGGCAACACTTGGATCTGTTTGCTTTATTATTTATAGATGTTCTTAACTTCTATTATCTATTCTTTGCTGTTTTATATGCTCATTAACGCTGTCTCTTACTTTCCAATTCTCATTTAATTCACATCTTTTCAACTTGAAATATAATTTACTAATTTTTTTTTTTGCATTAACTCCACACAGGAGGCCCTGAGGAAAATAATCTCTAAATATCCCTCAGGGTCTATGTCACCTGGGATGCTGTGTAGAGGGTCTTTTTGAGGGGAGGAAGGAATGAACATTGGTCTTGAAGAGACCCATGTTGTAGGAAGGAGAAAACACAGAGGCCGGCAAATCATTCCACAGCCGAGCTGTTGAAAAAACGACCCGTTCTCATGTGACAAATGTCAACCGTGTACAAATGTTGGGCACGCGTTTGGCATGTTTTCCGACTATGCACCGGTGTCGAAGGGATCAATGATGCTAGTTCCTCGGAGCATCTTCCATTGTAATTCCGGTAGAACAAGGATACCATTCCCACCCAATGCCTGTGCTCTAAAGATTGCAATCTGTCTGTTAAGATGGGAGAATCTATGTATTTATTTGACATAATATCTAACATTTTTAAATACAATTCAGCAATGTCGGCCTCACTTGGTAGTTCACCTGTGCTGAGGCCCCCAAATATTAAGCGGACCGTCCGTTTCCGCACAGAGTTGAGGGTATTTTTCAGGTATTTTGGAGCTCCAGACCAGAGGTGGCTGCCAAATTCAACAGTGGGGCGCACTTGTGATTTGTACAGGTTTAGCAGATGTGTACTATTGAAGTATCTGTGGACCCTGTACAGTGCGCCCAGTTTCAAGGGAGGCTAACTGTTCAGGATCTGTACTTCCGCTCTCCTGACAGAGCAATCCGGCGTGGTAACACCAGATTCCAAAGGGAAGTGTGGCTGGAGTAACTCTTCAATAACAACTCCAGCTCTTGAATAATTGGTCTTTATTCACACAATAAAAAGACCCGTAGGGTAGCTCATGTAGGGTGAGCTCAATGATGCTATCTCTCTCCGCGGTTTTATAACCCACATGAAGTGAAAACCTGGCAGCAGACGTTTTGCCAAAAACGACCCGCCCAAGACGGATGGTAACAAGAGAAGAAGGAATTAAAATCCGTGGCAATACAAACTCGCCCTGGCAATTGCCAACACAAAAGAATGTTGCCACAACCATTAGGGTGACAATCACAAATATTAATATTTCAGTACCTGAAATCTTAACATATTCCCGCCCAAAAACGAGTATTAAGGAATAGTTGTTTTTCATACAATAATATAAGAAGAGATTGCAACATTGGTACCCAGAATTTACCCAACGAGTTCACATACAAAAATAAACAATATTCAATATATGGATATCAAAATAATAACAAAAAAACTTATAACTAAGTATATAACCCTATGTCAGACTTGACATTAAAAAATAAAGTTTAATAACGTAGAACCTTCTGGTGCGCTGCACCCACTTATGAGTGGGTGTTTAACACTTGGCACTGATGAGTTTAACACTTGGCACTGATGAGCCTGACGGCACTTTGATTTACACATCACATCACTTTTAGCGTTGTAATTGGTTCTTAATCCAGGTTGGAGGAAGGATCCTCCATGGGAAGTAGACAGAGCTGTGTCACGGCTCTTTTGGTGACACCTCTGGCCGTCCTCAAGGAGACGACGCGGACGCGTCCGTCTTGGCCAGGGTGGATCTCCGTCACTCGCGCCATCCTCCAGTACTGCGGAGGTAGTTGGTTGTCTTTGATGATGACCATGTCACCAGGCTGTAAACTGCGTTGACGTCCTTCTTGCCATTTGACTCGGTTCTGCAATTCTGCTAGGTATTCCCGGCTCCATCTGTGCCAAAAAGATTGAACAACGGTAGACATCTTTTGGTAAATATTAAGCCTGTTTGTAGGCAGATGGTGGATATCAAGCTCAGGCAATGCTAACAGGTTGTCGCCAATAAGGAAGTGTGACGGAGTGAGTGCGTTTAAGTCATTTGGATCTGATGTTAATGGAGTCAGAGGACGGGAATTTAAACAAGCCTCAATCTGTATTAGTATGGTATTCATGCCTTCGTATGTCAAAACATTTGACCGCATTGCTTTCCCAAAGTCCCCCGTGATGCGGTGAGCGGGGAGGCAAGAAACTCCAGCTAATATTCTGCTGGGCCAAAAAATTATGGATTTCTTTATCAGATGCCTTCAAAAAATCAAATAGTTCAGTAAGTTCCCTATAACTACCTGTAAAGTTAGTTCCATTATCAGTAAAGAGTCGTGAGGGTTTACCCCTCCTAGCTATAAATCTTTTCAATCCATTCATAAATGCCATTGAAGTTAAATTAGTCACTAATTCTAGGTGAATTGCCTTCGTTGAAAAACAAATAAATAAACATATGTAAGATTTTACACTCTTAGCATTTCTGGTCAAACCAGACTTAATCAAAATTGAACCTGCAAAATCTATGCCGGTTACATAAAATGATCTTTGGATTCGGAATCGGTCAGCAGGAAGGTCACCCATGAGCTGGCGACACTCGCGCGGACGGACTCGGAAACATACAATACATTTATGCAGTGCTCGCTTCATTGCGTTTTTACCATATATTGGCCAAAAACGTAAACGCAGTAATGCGAGCAGAGCATTACACCCTAAATGTAAATTCTCATAATGCAGATGGGTTATTATTAAGTCAGTCAACTTATGATTTTGTGGTAACAAAATTGGATGTTTTTGAGAGAGCGAGGTAATATCGGATTGTGATAGTCGATCTCCAACACTCAACAACCCATCCTGCATAAAAGGATTTAGTGCCTTTACCTTGCTCCGCCTAGATACAAATCTTCCACTACTCACAGACGCTGGTAACGATAAATTTTTTAGTGGGGCTACACGAGATTTAGCGCATATTAACTGTGATTGGTGAATGCCGTGTTCATCAGTAGATCTTAAATACAGACAAGCCCCATATGCTCCTTGAGATGCATCGCAAAAACCGTGTAAGCTAAAAGATTTTTTATTAAAGCAGAAAATTTTCCTCGGTACACGAATATGATTTGCTTTACTGAGACTCAGCGTGTAAGTCTGCCAGGCCAATAAAAGGTCATTGGGTAGCTTGTCATCCCAGGATGTTTTTAGCTTCCACAATCTTTGCATAATTATCTTACCGACAATGATTACTGGGCCTACCAGTCCTAAAGGGTCAAACACTTTTGACATTAATGATAAAACTTGACGTTTTGTTACTTCTAACTTTGCGTCTATGCTTTCTACCTGATAGGTAAACTCATCAAGTTTGGTGTCCCATATTAATCCGAGAATCTTAGCTTCATTGGATTCATTTGGCAATAATTCTAAATTATCTTTAGAATCATTAATCGAGGGCGCATTAGACCTCCATTTTCTAATCTCCATGCCTGCTGTAGCAAGCGCATTAATGATTTGTGATTTAAGCAAGTGACAAGTATCAATGGAGTCACTACCAGAAAGAAAATCATCTACATAAAAATTTTCCTTAAGGGATTTACTAGCTAATGGATGAGTAAATGAAACGTCATTACCTAGCTGATGCAGACAACGTATTGCTAAATAAGGCGAAGGAGCCAAACCATATGTCACCGTGTTTAGCGTATAGTGTTTCGAACAATCCTCCGCATCCTTTCTCCATAATATACGTTGGTAATTTCTGTGTTCCGGGTTGATATTAATTTGGCGGTACATCTTTGCAATATCTGCGGTGACTGCATATTGATGTTTTCTAAAAAATACCAAGTGACAAAATATATCATTTTGAATGGTGGGCCCAATCATTAGAGCGCGATTCAAAGAAATCCCTCGAGCGGGTTTAGCCGACCCGTCAAAAACAACACGAATTTTAGTAGTTGTGCTTGATTCTTTAAATACAGCGTGATGTGGTAAATAATAAGTAGTTTCATCGCGTTTTGGAGGTTCACATTCAGTCATGTGACCTAATGCAAGATACTCATCAATAAATTCCGAGTATTGTTCCTTTAAACTAGGTTGTCTTAAGAATTTTCTTTCCATTGACACTAATCTACCTTTAGCAATACTAAATGAATCTCCTAATTGAGATAGGTTAGATTTAAATGGTAAGTTGACTACAAATCTACCATTTGCATCGCGTTTATGCGTGCCTTTGAAAATCTTTTCACATTCACTATCTTCCAGAGAGTGATGCTTACTATTTTCATATTCTTCAACCTTCCAAAACCTTTCTATTTGATTCTGCAAAGAATTTAATGAAATATGACAAACTTTAACTGGCCTCGAATTATGACGCCTCTGTACAGCTCCTGATATTATCCAGCCTAGCTCCGTTCGATGCAATGAAGGTTTATCCTTTCCTAACTGTATCTGATCCGTACGAACCACCTGCCAGAATATCTCTGCTCCGATCAGCATATCAATAGAAGCTGGCTGGTAAAACTGCGGATCAGCTAACTGGATACCGTCTGGAATGTTCAACATTTTTGGATTAATCAAGGTCTGCGGAAGATTGCAAGAAATCTCATCTAATACCAAACAAGATATTTCATCCCGGTATTGAGAACATAATGATTTAAATTTAATGTCAACTGTTTCCTTTACATGAATTAAATTATTATGCAAACCTGAAACAGGTATATTCAACTTTGTACAATGCAAATTTAATCTTTTACAAGTATCCTTTGTAATAAAATTAGACATTGAACCCGAATCCAAAAGTGCGCGTATTTTGTGTGTTCCACCATACGCGTCTTCTATTTTTACTATTACGGTAGATAGTAAAATTTCCCGCCCGTTCATGTCACTATGACATGTTAAATTTACTGGTGCCTCCGACTGACCCTTGCCAGCTGAAGTACCCGCTTGTACATTATCAGTATTGATATGTAACAGAGTGTGATGTTTTCGATCACAAACACTGCATTTTTCCTTCCACCTGCACACCTTTGAAGGGTGCCCCGGTTTTAGGCAATTATAACATAAATTGTTCTCTGATACGAGCTTTCTTCGTGCCGCTGGTTCTTTGTTAACAAATATTTTGCACGAATAAATGAAATGACTGTCATTACACAGCATACAATTAACGTTGCCCGACGCTAACATAACCTTGTTTGTAGAATTCCTTTCCTTAAAATTAAAAAACCTTGGTTTTGTTGCAACTGGTTCCGATTTCTGTTGCATTCCACCAATGTCACCTTGGATAGTTTCCAGGATCTGAGACCTTTGTGAAATAAAATTGCTAAACTGCACGAATGTAGGATAAATTTTGTCGCACTCTATTGATTCCCAAAGGCTACGTGTGTGATTATCTAACTTTGAGGTTAGAATATGTATGATTAATGTATCCCAATGTTCTGTTGGTAGCTTTAAGTTGTGTAAAGCTCTCAAATGAATGTTTGCTTGATCAATTAAATTCCGTAATTCATGATGATTCTGTCGTTTTAACGGTGTAAAATTAAATAAGAAATTCAAATGTCTATTCGCTATAAGTCGGACATTTTCGTATCTCGAAATAAGCATTGTCCAAGCTGCACTGTAATTATCCCCGGTTATTTCTAGAGAACTAATCAAATCAAGTGCCTCTCCGGACACATAACTAATAAGGTAATGAAATTTCTGAACATTATTTAATTTACTGTTATCATGAATTAAGGCAATGAACGAATTTTTAAAAGTCAACCATTTATGGTTGTCACCTGAAAACACTGGTATAGAGATTGGTGGTAAATTTACTGAGATATTTGGGACATTTTCAATCTTCTTAAATTTTGATAACATTTCCTGTCCTAATGCAATTATATTAAAATATGTACCTTCAAAATTATCCCTCGCGTCATTATCTTCTGATTTGTTCAATAAATCAATCTCCAGCTGAATTTTGGAGAATTCTATCAGAGAAGGCTTGATGGCGTCTAACCTCGATGACAATACGCCAGGTGTAATATCATTTTCGTTGCTTAAATAGGTTTCGAATCTCGTTAATGAACCTTTCAAAACCCCGCGCCGTTTAATCAACCTGTCGAGTTCCATTTTTTAACGAACTAACACTAACTTGATTTAAAAACTGAAAACACAATACGGCAGTTTGACGCGGTTTGACATAAACAAAAATGATTGATACTATAGATCATAGAGAACCCAATCACAATACTATGGCATACAAAGACGAAACTTGCAAACGCGTGGCTAGAAATGTAGGTAGGCAAAGCAAAGTTATTCGGCAGACTGAATACAACAATAAAAATTATTATCACCAATAAATTTATGCTATATTGAAAGCATCTGATTATGAACATCCGAATGTAATTCGATATAATCAATACGAAATAATGTGGCATCTACACAGATTTTTAGCTTTTTAAATGGAATTTGAAAGGACAATGAAAGGAAGGCTACAACCTGATTTTCTGTGCATGCGAGCGTCGTGATGAGGCTCGCTTGATCAATCCAATGATGGTGATGAGGACGCCGACTGGACCACTCCCGATGATGATGAGGCCTGACTGGGCCACTCCAAATAATGATCTTCCGTCTCAAATGGATCAATCCAAATAATGATCACCCAGCTTGAATGAATCAATCCAAATAATGATCACCCGGCTCGAATGGATCAATCCCAATAATGATCATCCGGCTCGAAGGACCAATGTTCAGGATCTGTACTTCCGCTCTCCTGACAGAGCAATCCGGCGTGGTAACACCAGATTCCAAAGGGAAGTGTGGCTGGAGTAACTCTTCAATAACAACTCCAGCTCTTGAATAATTGGTCTTTATTCACACAATAAAAAGACCCGTAGGGTAGCTCATGTAGGGTGAGCTCAATGATGCTATCTCTCTCCGCGGTTTTATAACCCACATGAAGTGAAAACCTGGCAGCAGACGTTTTGCCAAAAACGACCCGCCCAAGACGGATGGTAACAAGAGAAGAAGGAATTAAAATCCGTGGCAATACAAACTCGCCCTGGCAATTGCCAACACAAAAGAATGTTGCCACAACCATTAGGGTGACAATCACAAATATTAATATTTCAGTACCTGAAATCTTAACACTAACTTTACTCTGGCTTTTTTTATTTTTTTTTTTTTTTTTATTGTACGACAGACAGTTCGATTGTCCAATTGTTGTCCAATTACGATATAATTTTAATTTTCTTATAACTAACAATACATGTATATAGTTTAGCTTCTATGGAGCCCCCATACCTGAGCGGGTCACTTAGGGTTACACCAAGCATATCAATGGAAGGCCTATTGGGAAGATTGCTACCATTGAAAGATACTAGATTTTCATATATTATAACTACCCTTAATGATTTTACTGTGTACCTCATCTTCATCTATCTAAAGTTATTTCATATAATTTTTTAATGTATAAGTATTAAGTACATATATAATAAGTTGAGAGGTTTAATTCTTTTCTATTAATTTATAAATAAAACACTTGTGTTGCAAAGTTTTTCAACAAAGAAACGACATTTGTGTTTATTTATATCACTTTCCTTTGAATGATTTCTTCTAACAAAATCTCATATTTTAAATCAAATCATAGAAAAAACAAAACAAGTGACAATTGATAATTGCATTCTAACTGACACTACAGGATTCAAATTTAAATGGAATATATTTCCTTTACATATATATTATTTCTAATGCATTCCAATATTGTATTACTTCAACAGGATCTCATTTTGCTTTGTTATTTACACATATTCTTCTATTTACTATCCTTTGCTGTTTTACATGCTCATGGGCTCATTATTACTTACACAATTCTAATTTGTCATGTTATAGTTTATGTCCGTTCAGTCAATGCGCTTGTGTCTGCCCGTCTTGCAGTGCTTCATGTCTTACCCAATCTTAGCCCACTTTCCAAGAATATTTTTCTTCCTCCCCTAGATAAATAGAATCACACATATTTTATTAGACAAATGTATAACGTTATCATCACCCTACTTTTTTGCCATTTCATGTAAAAATAATGAATAAAAAATTCACAAAATTTCTTTTTTTTCAAATTGTGGTTGGAAGCTTTGGTTTCATAAAAGTGTACATTTTAATTCTTTTGTGGGTAACTTTTGGATTTTAATAAATAGCGTGGTGATTTCTCTTTCCAATACCATTTAGATCAGTGATTCTTAACGCCAGCGCCCACTTGTGGCGTTTTGTAGGTCTGGGGGGCGTTTTTAAATTTTTTCGCATTTAGGGGGCCCTGCAGAAGTACGCGTCAATATATGAAATAAGCTAATTCTCGAGCTATACACACCGATACATTAACACACTTTCTTCAGGTACAACGATTTGACGAGTTCTGAAATAAACTACACTTTCACGCACAAAAATTTGAACTGAGCATAATACTACTTCCCCTAATTTTTTGTTTGTAGTAAGAAATCCTTCATATAATTGGATTTCCTACTACATAAAATGTGTACATTTTAAACTTCGTTTCGGCGAAGGGGCGGGGAGCGTGATTTTTTTATTGATGGACGACGAGGGGGACGATGCATAATTTTACTGTGGTAAAGAGGGCGATTCTTTCAATAGGGTTAATAAACACTGATTTAGATCATATTTCTTACTATGATAGTAAGGGAGACACAACAATTTCTATGAGACCTAAATGAATTGTTCCGAAAAACGAAAAAATTATCCTAAGGGGTTAAAACTTGTTTATGTTTGCATTAAAAAAATTTACATTTAAAAAATTATATGTTTATTATATTTCGAATTATAAAATTTGAAAGCGTGTTTCATCACCTTTCAAAAACACTTTTTGAAGTAAAACTTCTTTACGCACACTTGACTTGGGGAGTAAACTGGCGAATGCGTGACGAGAGTGTTACAAAAAGCAAGGCGAATGGTAGTTGAGAGGGAGTACGCTTCATATATTACTGTAGGGGCAAGAGAGAGAGGTGCGAGCACACATTTTCTTTCTCTTTTTCTCTCATAGCCAGTTACGTTTCGTATATCTAAGACACAGTGCAGGCCTATTGTCTGTATCACACTGTAGGAGCAAGAGAGAGCAGTGCGCGCGCACATTTTCTTTCTCTTTTCCTATCATATAGATAGAGCAGAAGTTTTATTTAAGTTGTGTGGTCTAAAGCACACTAGTTTTTTTTTAGTTTTCGGAAGCATTAAAAAATATTCCTTTTATTTGAATTTTATTGCAATCTGGAAATATTTTGACCTTCCGACAAAATAGGCCCGAGGCCAGAGGAGTTAAAACTTATATTTATATTTTCTTCACAATATGTATAGATATGAAAAAATATGATTGTGACCGATCGCTGCCATATACTAAAAGTTATATTATGTTCAAAGTTAAAAGCCGAGAGGCGTTTGATTATGTATCCGCAAGAGAAAATAATCGAAATTTATTTGTCGGAAAATCGATCATACGAAGATTGAACTCCGTTGTGCACATCACTAACACGGCATAGATGATTAGTTTTAGCTTTTGGATTTTGACTTGACATTGACAGATGCTCAAGTGCATATTTCTATGGTATAAAATTATGACAAGAGACAAGACTGAAAAGTACTCTGAAAAATTTGACGTTTACGATATGTGAGACAATACTGATTATAACATAATGGTGTTTGTGTTCCTAACTTGAAGTGTTCAAATAATTTTAAATCATGTGTGATAGCGTGAATTCTTCGTCATTGAAATAAATATATTTCAGATAATATCTCCACAGCATTTCAGGTAAATCGGTAGTTTGCTTTTTAATTATTTTCTTGGATATTTTTGTAACGTTACAATAAATATATAAATTAGAATATGTTAGTATTCTTATAATTCCCAGTTTCTTAAATTAGTTTTGTCCAACAGTAACATCCGTGAAGTATTTTTATGGCATTATGCAATTGTGGGGTTATGTTATGCATATTATTCATCCTTAATTTATTGGTACCCTTTTATACTATGCTTTATTTTTTTAAATAAAGTTGTTTTTTTTTAAGGTTACTATTTTTATTTAATTAACAATTTAAAGTTATGTTTTTTTCCAATATGCCATCCACTCCAATCTTAAAAGATAATTTGTAACCACTACAACCTAACAAACGTTACTTTGTAATTAGTATAACGTGCTTTACATGCTGAAATAAATGTGTTTAGTTTGTAAAATGTAACATTTTTACATCTCTTACTTGGTCAAAACACTCTTGTATTCAAGGACAAAACAAATACTTTCATTGAAATTTGAAAGTTATGTTAATTTTTGATATCATCCTTTTCGTATACGAGTCAAGTTGCATACATTTTTATGTTGTGGCATGTGTGTCTTCGGTTGGGATGTTTAAACTTTTGGCTTGACAGCTGTTTTACCTTTATGCTTGATAGCTGATCATAATTAGTTTAAATGCTGAAAAGCGCGGAGAATCAGCATTCAGCAGTTTGAAACAACCATCTTAGTAATATACTGTATTATTTTTAGACACATTAGTAAACCATTATTATTATTAATCTGGTAAGATGAAATATTTCGTCATCCAAGGAAGCAACTGTGTTGGATCTGATGACATGTTTCGCAATTGCAATGATCATAGGCATCAGCCATGGTGCTTGGGAGTTAAAAGGGTGTATTTTTCGGAATTATTTTTAAGCAAACAATAAATGGAATTTTTTTATTAATACTCATAGTCAATATGTGCTGTATAGACTGTACACAAATTATTGTACACGAATCTAAACTATAGTTTGCGGGTTAAGCCGCTTTCAACAGGACACTCCGATGAAATTGCTGCTCGGCAGTTGACAGCGATGCCATACGGTTCATCAGAAAAATAAAATAAAAATATTTAAACTAGACGTGTAGGTTTATGGCACCACAAAGGGGATTTGATATCTAAAAAAAAGGTGAACCAGCAAATTTTATTTCCGTTTTTTATGGAAAATTGTCACCGTTCATAAAAAATAAAATAAATAGAATGGGGCCCTTTATAAAAAATCCCTATGTTGTACCATAGACACTGCATTTTCGAACAGTTCAAGACTTAGTGGATTCAAATTTTTTTAAGATGTTGTCAAACATGTTTAAAAAAGAAGTTTTGAGAAAAACGCGTTCAAAGTTTTGCTGAAAGATAATACAACATACAAACCGTTTCAAATGGTTTCTCGTAAAATGCTGTATCTCCGTCAATTTTACAATTTTTTTTAATTTGGTGTGAGCATGCAACAAATGCATCTTTCAGAAAATTAAATTAAAAAAATGATTTTTTTTGTTTACAATGGTGTCTGGTGTCTTAATACCTGATGTTATTCAGAAGCCTAAGAATGAATGAATTCCATGCTGACTAAACATTAGCCAAATTCCTCAGTTATGGCAATAAACAATAAACTCTTTTCTATATACAGTTAAGTAGAGGACTTATTAAATACATAATATCAATATTCCTGTTGTGTGATTTAATGGAGTCTATTAAATTCAACATATTATATAAGTAGTTCTGTGAACATTTAATAGATCTCGCGTACATAAAAGTATGTTTCTAATTTACTGCTATTTGATAAATCAAAACCAAAATATCCTCTGAAATCTAAGATTTGTAAGTAGGTACTTAAATATCTACCTACTTATTTATAAAACAAAATTACATTGGGTAAATGCCAAAGTTGTGAATCTGCAAAAACATCATTCGGAGATATTGAGGCTTGAAGTTTAGAATTTATTTTGTGACTAAACCAGCTTCTTATGTATTAATTTCCATCAAATCTGTAGTTTATACATAACTAGCAGAACCGGCCACACATTGCTGTGGCTAACGAAACACAACGCCATCTGTTAATTTGCATACATATCAAATCCACACCACCCGCTTCCCAGTCCGCTGCCTGCTTGCCACTCCCTTTATATATTATATATTTCAACCAATTTACACAAAACCTAGACAAATTATATACCTAAACCTTCCTCATGAATCACTCTATCTATTGGTGTAAAACAAATGAAAATCCGTTGCGTAGTTTAAAAGATCTAAGCGTACAGACAGCAGGAGCGACTTTGCTTTAGACTATGTAAGGATAATGTGTATTAAATAGTAAATGGCGGGGTGTGCTCGGTTTGAAATGAAAAATGTTGATATTACGTCACTATCTCAAAGACAATTATTATTTAACAAACTTTCTTCAGGCAAGTAGTAGATACCAAGATACCATAATAACACGGACCAAGTTAGCCACCTGGTTAAAGTAAAGCTTGCTTGAATAATAAAGTGATGCAGCAAATTTTCGGAAATGGAACAAATTTAATTAATTTAATTAATTTTTATTTTTAAATTCAAACAAATTTACAGACAAAAGAAATGCCAAATGGTTGAGTTTAAATAGGATTACTCTCGGTCAATTATATTTGGTATTTCATATTTTTTTACTAGCAAACTTGTGCTATTTTCTAATGTACACAAAGCTCTTCCACTTTCGAGTATTTCATTTTGCTGATAACTACAATATTTAAGATTTTCACAGGCAACAATCTTACCTTGTTTGTTTGTTTGGGTTATTAGGTTGCTTCAGTGGCGGATACAAGGGAGGGCGCGCCCCCCCCCCTTGGCCCCTCTAAATATGTATAAGAAAATCTTTCTTCAATCATTCGCTCTACATGTCTAAGCATCCCTTTCTTAATCTTTCTTATTGCGCTTGCATCAGCCTTGCATTCTTTTCATATTTTTCTTACACTATCATACATGGCTTTACCACACATACGCCGCAGGGATATCAATTATATAGCATTTAGTCCTTCCTTTGCCAATTTCATGCTTCACTGTCATACATCACGGTTGGTACCACCACTCTATTGTAGACTGCTAGCTTCGCTTCTTTTGACAGTTTTTTGTTAGCGCCAACGGCGTTCAGTCCTCCATAAATGCGGAGTTACCTGCATTTACCCTTCTTTCAATATCTCTATCAGCCTTCCCATCTCTCATAAACATACTTCCCGAATACAAAAACTCATCCACTGTCATTTTTGCGTAACTATTACAAATTGTCTTTGGGTCATTTTAGGGAAAGGAAATAGTGGAAGGAAAAAGATATGATAGGTGGTTAGGACTCTCTGGGTTAGTGTGTCCAAGAGAGATGGATGGATGAACCTTTCCCTCCCACTGCGATGCGAGGCAATGGGTCGAGAGATTCCTGCTGAAGAGGTTAAATGGTCTCCCTCAACTAGTCCTTTCCAGCTCGCTATGCAGTACGTGGGCAACCTTGAAAAAGCACATCCCATGAACTCAGGCATCCATGCTAAGTCACCAAACTTAGCGATCCACTTGGGATGACTTATAAGCACAGGGGTGTTGTTTATCCAATTATTAATTTCCGTGGCGGGGGTACCCACACTCGCCTCCTAAATCGAAACTTTTGCTTTATTCTTATTCATACGTCGTTTCATGTAAAGGTACCCTTAACATGGCCCGGCTCAAGTATTTGATTCCCTTGATCGTGTAATGCAGCCCTACTGCTCCCTGTGGCCAGCCAAGTTTTAAATGTGTGGTCCGCTAATCTTTTATTTATTTGTTGAAGTGAAAACTTCTTCAGCACCGTTGTGATTTGACAAACACATACATTTATATGTTTTAGCCTGCGAGAAAATGAGATAGTATAGTCGGTCTCCTCTTTGTGCGGTGCTTCGTATTCTCCCACTGTTGTCTACTTTTTAGTTTTCTTATATCTTTTGCGCCCCCCCCTTGAGTTTTTTCTGTATCCGCCTCTGGGTTGCTTCCTATATAAACGTCTCAGACAGTCTTGCAGAGTTCATCATCAGGGCAGATGACCTTTTAATCATAGTTATTAATAGGGAATTAATACAGGAATAAGTCAATAACAGTCAATTATTAAACAATTAAGAAAACATTACCAATTAATGTGGGGAAAGCAGATTTCAAAGTATCCCACAGAATAGATAATCTTTTATCACAATTATTTTCTCAGTAAATCGGTTTAACCGTTAATAAATCATAGGCACTGTAAAAATTCAAATTGGGGGCGGGTGGGGGTAAATAGAATAATATAAATAAGTCGTCTCAACGTGGCCTAACCACAGTTTGAAAATGGTTTTGAACGCCGAAACAGCTGTCACTATAATAAAAAACTAAAGTGCTTGCCGAACTTAATAATTATTATTATTATTAAATTTGAATTGAACATAAAATTGAAAAAAAAAGTTTCAGACCACATTACAATGTTCATCATCAGAGTTGATGTGCAGGGCAGGGCAGGCGATTGACACTGTATAGCTGTCCGAAACGTTGGCTAAAGTAGGTGGAAACAAAAATGAATCACGATAATATTTTCGGCCAGGGTTGATAAAAAATCATGATTTTTTTAATCCTAAAAATCGGATTTATTTGATATAAATCGGATTTATTTGATTTAAATCAGATTTTTTCAAATATTTCGTCTATTTTTACTCAGATGTCGGTCTATGTTAAAAAAAAACAATGTTGTTGTTGTTCATTTTAATTATTAATTTATAAATTTCAAAATCAATTAAGTACCAGACTTTCCAAATTCTCATTATTGTTATTTCATCTACAAACATTTTTGAACATTATAACATTAAAAAATTAACACAACGTAAAAAAAAGAGCACAAAAGTAAGTTAGAGGTTTGTCTTTCTTCCAATCTACCTGTAATAGGAAATGTGCTTGAAAAGTTTTTTTTTAACACCAGCAATAGTATTTGCTTATTCAATAAAAAATCAACAACTAAGAAAATTAAAAAGACTTAAGAATATTAACATGAAATTAAGCCATTTGGGTATCTCGTTTATATTGGTTTTGTGATTTGTCCAAATTTAGTCTTTTCAAAAGACTAATTTGCCCGCCTTCTCATTTCCTAATCTATTTCTTATTTTACTGTGCAACAAATTGAATGTCAAAAATGTTCTTTCGATCCCAGCAGAAGAAGAAACTTCACTAAGCAGTTGCTTGATTATTTCCAATTCTTCTTCAGTTATACATTTTTTTTATATTATATTTTGCTAACCACCAATCAGTAGGTGCGATTTTCTGCATGACTTGTTTATCGACCAATACTCCAGTGAAAGGCTCAACTTTGGCATACAAACGAATAATACTATTCATCAAACTAACACATGCTCACACGTGCAATGCACAACTGTGTAGACAGCTATAGCATTGCACGTGTGCGCGCGCCATAGTTTATGGCACTTTAGGATATCAATGACTTTAGGCGAGTGTTTTGGGTAGAGTAAAAAAGTAGTGATTTAAATCATTGATTTTTTTTTAAATCACTTGATTTTAATCTCGATTTAAATCACTGATTTAAATCAATTGATTGAAATCATCTCAACCCTGCTTTCGGCCGTCAAAATTTCGATTCATTGCTATTATTTTCATAACCCATTTGTTATTCTCATTATTTCTTGTGTGTCTAACATTGTTTTTATTTGACATATTGTGGTAAAGCGCAAATATGAAAGAGTACTGTTTTATTAATATTATGGATTCCAGCTAAATATTTACAGTGTAAATTTGTAAGGGGTTTTTTTACAACATTTGGGCTACCTTGGGTCTCAATCATGTAAATTTGTTTTTTGTTGGCATCCATTACGGAAACTGCTCTATCTACATATCTATATTTATGTATGTGTCTGTGGGTGGGTGGCTTTGTTTTTTTTTTATACAAATCTACAATTTTATTCAGAGATTTATGAAATTTTCTACACTTAACCTTCAAAACAAGACGAATATCAGTGTTTATGTGAGCTTTCAAAAAATTACCCCATAACCTTTTCTTATACCAAGCACAATTTCGATTCTTCACGAAAATTTGCACACTTACAAAATTAATGGAAAATCACTGTCTACACCTAATCCAATTCTGTAAAGCTCTGGCGACCTAGATTTCAGCTAATTTATTATAATAATGTATAATATAAAGAAGAGTATCTCTGGGTGGGTGGCTTTTTTATGCAAATCTACAGTTATATTCCGAGATTAATGAAATTTTGCACGTTTGACCTTCAAAACAAGAAGAAGGTCTAAATATCGAAATATTATCACTTCCCTTTTTCCCACTCTTATATCAGAATTTTGATACGTCCGGAAATTTTGCATACTTGACTTTCAAAATAAAGGGAAAATTACTTTCGACATCTGAAAACTCTGCATAAAGCCCTGGCGGCGCCGGGGACAGTTAATTAGATATATTAACTGGTAATTAGTACTTGTGTAATGGTTTTATTTCAATAAAAAAATTTTAACTATCAGATTCAAGAGGTTTTTTTATTATTTTTGATGTCATAAAGAGTTTCAACTTGCTCGAGGTCTGAAAGTACCTGGAAATTCAGTTTTGGTCACTCAGGTTGGTGTGTTTCAAAATCGTATTTGCTTCATTTGTTCAACGTCGACATTACCTATTTTTTGTTGGTTGGCGATCTGCAGTAGTGCTCCACATTGATAAATAATCGTCGTTTAACCTTTATCGCTATGCTAGGACTAGGGCAAATATGAACATAGATAAACATTTCATTCTTAATGTTTTTTGCTTGGAAAATACTCTTCAGAATCGCCAGATCAACATTCAAAATCGAAGGTAGCTTGAAATGGCTTTAGCCATATTTGGTGAACTGAATAGCCAGGCGCTTTCTCACCTTCATCTTCCTCAATTCTTCCCCTCCCCCCACTCTCATCAGCCTTTCAACATACCCCAATTGGGGGATGCTGTAGCCCTACGGGTTCCGGACAGCTTGGGAGCAGCTGAGACTCTTGTGCGGTACTCGCACAAAAAATATCCATAAGTGTTGTATTTTATAGAAAAATGTCCCTAATACATCATGAACATGCGTACTTAATATATTATGATAATTCCCTTTGTGTTAAAAAAATTATCTTTCACAACTTCTACATAACATAATTATGTACATAGGTACCTTTCTAAGGCGGCTGCGCGGCTTATTTCATACACAACTTAATTTGAATTGAAGCCGAAATAACCAATCAAAATGAATAATACGTTTTTTAATCAAACGGTATAGCAAATATGTAGTACGGATGTGTGCAACTTTATTTACTTTTTTATTTATTTAATATTTTTATGTTTTTACAATAAGTATACATTTTTTACGCGTTGAACAGAGTTGTAACATGAATATAGTAATAGCCTTTCCTCACCATAAAGAGACAAAGCTCTCGTGTTTGGTGAGGGAATTCATGCTCAAGTATATGTTACCATTTTAATAAGTAAATAATAATATTGAAATTAATAACAAAAGATAAATAAGGAAAACTTGAGATATATCAATAAACAGATTTCAGGATTTAAATGAAATATTAATAATAGTAATGAACTCTTACAGTTGTTTCACGATTTTTAATAATTTTTTTGGGAATTTATGTTTATTTTCGATATTTTTTAGTTTTAAAGGGAGGTTGTTGAAATAATTTATACCTAGATAAAGATAGGTATTTTGAATGTGCTTGGTATTAAATTTTGGGATTTTAATATTGTTTTGATATCTTGCTGATATACGAGTATTGAAATGTATTTTTTAACTGTATTTCTCTGAAAGTTTGTAGTATTGAATATATGTATATATTGTCTATTGTAGATACTTTGAATATTGAGAAGATTTTTTCTGTAGAAAATGTAGATGGTTTTTTCAGGATAACCTTAATTATTAATCTTTGAACTATTTTGAGAGGATTTAAAATAACATCGTATGTTCCTCCCCATCCTACAATACCGTATTGTAATATAGATTGAACAATTGCATTTTACACTTCTGTGTTTTAAATTATAAAATAATATACTAATGGAATTGAAATACGCAGAACATATGAAGCACTTGTCCGCAGCATCCTGGAATACAGCTCCATTATTTGGGCCCCCTCTGAACAAAACCAAATCCTAGAAATAGAAAGAGTACAAAAAAGGTTTATGCGTTACCTGTATATGAGGGAATATACATACTACCCATTCCTGTATCCATCGTCGTTATTAAAGGAATTCTCGATCTTAATACCATAGAAGCCCGCCGAAAAATATTTTTGGGGAAAAAATTTTTTAAGCTGATCTCCGGTACTGTACTGAATCCACCTATGTTGAAGTAGATTAACCTATATGTCCCTAACGCGTATACTCAGCGAGAACTTCTTCCTTTCAGAATGCGCCATTAAACAGAGCATTTCAACTTCTGCATTGAGCATCGACATCTTCAATCTTACCTATAGAGAGTTCAGTAACTATCTTTTGACATATGTCTCAACGTAGTGAAACTGCCCCCTTGGACTTTTTTTTCTCTTAAATTTTGTAATCTTCTTCGTAATAATTTGGTGTATAACTGTTTTATAGAGAACCTGAAAAAAAAATACTTAGAAAGAATTCAATTTTTCATTATTTTAGAGGCAACTTTGGCAATTATTTGTGAGTTAATAATAATTATTTAAAAAAAATAATTTTGCTTCATTTACTTCGCCAATATGATGAAATATAAAATTAAAATATTTTTTTAGAAAAAGGCATTTTGATTGACCGATTTTCGATGTCGTAAATAAATAAAAAAATTGTATCCAAAAAATCGATATTTTTAAGATGTTTATTTTATTACTCGTTATATTAACCCACTTTGGTTGGAAAAGGTATTTCTACCTTTTACGTCGGTCCTACTGAAATGCCTGCAAAGGCGGTGCTGTCAAATATTTTTATCCACCAATCTCTCTGTAAGTATGAATAAAACATACAAGTATATAAGTATTAAAAAATATGTGATATAAGATGGGAAAATCTTCTTAACTTCTTGTCCTTTGTGAAAGAATATTATTTTAACAAAAGGAAGCTTACTCTTTGGCACTGGAAGTGCGCAAATTGTTCTTTTTTGTAATCGGTACCAATGCGAAAAACAATTTTTTTGTTATGTAATAAAATATGTATGTAAATTTGTCACTAAATGGCCCAACACTGACTTTAATTTCTGTTTGCGAAGCCCTATTACAAAGTAGGTTATAATTTTAATTTTAATACTTTTATAGTTGTACAAAGAGCGCTATATAAAAATGTTATTTAAATGTGCTTATTATTTTCAAAGATATATCGATTTAAAACGAATTCCATTTTCTCGAACGGGTACCTTATTTTCGCCCGCCTGAAGTGTGTGAACGCTGCAGTAGATACGGCAAGATTATTTTTTACTAGCTTTTTCCCCCGGCTTCGCACGCATGGTATTAGGGGATTCCCACTCCTCCCCCCTCCACCTTCCCTCTCGCCACTCCACTCATCCATCAACCCCCCTCTCCTTCTCCACCCACCCCTCCCCCACCCCATTCCCCCCCCCCCTTGCTCCACCTTCCCTCACATTCCTCCACCCCTCCCCCTTCCCCTTCCTTCCCTCACTCCTCTCCCACCCCATTCCGCCTCCTCCACATTCCCTCTCCCCACTCCACTCATCCATCAACCCCCTCTCCCTCCCTCTCTTTCTCCACCCACCCCTCCCTCACCCCATTAACCCCCCCACTCCACCTCCCCCAACCTTCCTCCACCCCTCCCCCTTCCCCTTCCTTCCCTCACTCCTCTCCCACCCCATTCCGCCTCCTCCACATTCCCTCTCCCCACACCACGCCCCCCCCTCAACCCCCTTCCCCCGCCTTCCTCCCCCTCCCCTTCCCCCCTCCACTAGCACCCTTCCAACACCCCCTCCCCCCCTCCCGACTCCCCCCACTCACCTCTCGCATTCCACACTTTCATTCCCGATACATTCATTTTCAAACTGATCGCGTGCCACCTATTATAATTTTTTATACAAATTTCATAATTCCAGAACTCAACGGTAGTTTTATACCAAATAACGAACAAAAAAAAAGGATTATCCAATTTGGTGCAGTCGTTCGGGTTTATGCGCAACAAAGCACTCTTTTTAGTGTGAATTGTCTAATTTAAAAAAAAAACATCGTTTCCAAGGCGACAATTAGTTTGTTTTTTTCTGACGTTTGCAATAAATCGATTTTGTTATAGCTATAGATATCGCAAATAATGTAGCTTTCTATTAGTGAAAGAATTTTTAAAATCCATTCAGTAGTTTTTGCGTGAAAGAGTAACAAACATACATCCAGACATCTATACATCCATACGAACTTTCGCCTTTATAATATTAGTAGGATTAATATAATTAGCTCACAAAAAATGCCAAAGTTGCCTCTAAAAGCATGCAAAATTGAATTCTTTAATGGCTCAAAATGCATAACCCATAAATATAAAATAAAAGTAAATAAAAGAGCACATATTCGTACTAGGTATTTGGTATACCTTTCGATAAAAAAAATTAATGATTCAATTTGGTTGGGTATTTTGGCCTCAAATCTAAATTTAAGTTTTGTATGAAAAAGGTCGCAGCCGTTCCTCATTGATTTTATTCTAAATTGGAACGGAAATTAACAATTATTTATTTGTTTGCGGAAGTGTTTCCGTGTTCCTCCCACATTTCGCCTAAAAGACCTGGAAGATGACGATAGCGTGTGTAACAAGCCTTGACCATTCATAAACCGTTCGATGTCTTAAATCCGATCACTTTACCATTAATAGAACCATTATTAACCATTGTTGACCATTGCACTTGTTGATTGGTCAATTTATTGTAGGAAGTCACCCTTAACACATCAATTTATCGATTAACCAGTGCAAATTTGACACGGGTCGGATTCAAGGATTTAAATTGCTGAAAAGCCGGACTTACGAACAGCTTTCCAACCATTTTACAAAGATTCTAAGGCTCGGGTATTTGAACTCCATCACATTTGACGTCATCACAAGTCGTCATTCAGCGTCATTTTTATTTTTGTACTATCACCTGATGTGTCTTGGAAAATGGCGCTCTTCGTCGGTCAAAGTGACGAAAGTTTACCTAAACCTTGTGTAGTTTTCCAGTTAGACTGGCCGCGCACTAGGCAGCCAAGAATTCCTGACTGCGGCAGCCAATAGATCGCGTACGATTGCACGGCAGCCAGTAGCGTGCAAGGCAGAACCCACAAGCTAGTATGTGGCTGCCTTCAGTCTCAGCGCACTTGTCTAAACTAGTTTAACTTTTTTTTTTAATTTCTTATTTTTTTCAAAAGGTTATTAAACGATTTCACTGACATTCTTGTATAGTTAAAAAAAAAGTTCTTCGTGGTTACGAAGATGTCGTTCCAGAAGAAGAGGATGAATCCAAAATCTTCTCTTTGCTTTGCGTTTCTTACGAAACAAGAGTTAAAGATTTATTTCTTCTACGTCCATATCGCTTGACGGAAGGGTGACTACTGGCCGTCGACTCTGGCTGCCGAAACTAGCTGCTCAATATTTTGGCTGCGGCAGTAAGGCTGCCTAGTGCGCGGCCAACCTTAGTCTCCTGTTAGACCCAGTTGTTTGTAGGCCGTCACATTAGACGTCGTCGGTCGTCGACCATTTGGTTGAATGTTGATAACCGTCATGCTTGAAGTCACAACTAATCATCTTACAAGATGAAAATTTTTACGTAAATATGCAGAGGCGCGCCTCGTCCAATCAAAACTTCCTAGATCACAAGGCCGGGACACTGAATACAATCGGCCTTCTAACTTGTATGAAAACCTCCAAAAAAAAATTTTTTTTTTTTAAACTAAAATATTTAAAAATAATTTAATAAATAAAGGTAAATAGAAAAAATAATATAAATTGGGAATTTTTGTGGGATCCCTTACAAGTTAGGAGGCTGATTTGTATGAAAACCTCAAAAAAAATGTTTTTTTTTTTTAAATAACTAAAATATTTAAAAATAATTAAATAAGGGTAAATAAAAAAAATAATATAAATTGGGAATTTTTGTGGGATCCCTTACAAGTTCGGATCCCTTACAAGGAGGCTGATTTGAATGAGTGTCCCGACCTTGTGATCTAGGAGGTTTTGATCCAATACGCTCAAATTATTTTTAATTTACATGAGTAGGTTATTAGGATTATATGAAAAGAGTGAAGATATGTTATTGAGACAACGCGCGTGGTTTCACTGAACTGGGTCCAGTAGACAAGACATACTTTAGCGGGTCGTTTATGTAGCTATTTTATATAGCTATTTATTTCATTCGTACACACATTTCTTTGAATTGCGGTATTTTCATTAGCAGTGCTGCATTTTTGTTCGATTATTACAGAAATCCAGAATCACAGAATCCTGAAAGCTTAATATTATTATTTCTTTCGTTTCCTTTTACTACTGTTAGCTTATTATCTTTTTTTTGTTTCGTGTACATTCATATCCACCTTCTTTTTCTTTTTTTTCCTTTCAAATACTTTGTGTATGTATGTGTATATTATACCCTTATGGAATGTGTGGGATTGCACTCTCCTCCCCATATACTGGAATAAACATTTATTTATTTATTTATTTTATTTATTAATATGAATATAACATGTCTAGTATATTTTTTTGCCATTTTCTTAGCCTATCTTTCTTTTTTTAACTAAATAAACTCAAGCTAAAAACCTGCTTATCAAAATAGGTTTTAAAGGTTTAATTAAAAAAGAAAGAAAAAACTAACCAAAACTAAAACACAAAAACTAACACTCACTTGTCATGTCGTAAGAAAATGACCACAACGTGAATACCAAGAATTTGACAAATATTAATGAAAATGCATTATTTTTCTTCTCCATTGAATGAATTTGTTGACTGGTTCCTCATTGTTATTGATAATAACTAATGCGAAGTGTTTTTTTTTTTTATAATTTGTGCGCATTAGCGATGAGGCGCGCCTCTGTGTATTTACCGAAGTTGATAACATCTCGCATATTTTAAAATTTCCACTATTTTCCCAAAACGTCGGTTTTCCGAGACGTATTGACTTGTCAATGGCTCACTTCTCCGCCTGGCCTGTGTGGCCCCTCGCGGAAGTGTTTGCCGCCTCCCTCCAGCGCGTGCCGCCCTCCGCGTACACTGCGGAATGACAATCATCCAATTGCAGTGTGTTCCTGATGCATCATACACCTAGCCTCTAGCTCTGACTCTCGTCTCCTTGGAAGACAATTATTGCAGTCTTCGCTCCCATGCGTACCCAAGCGATAATGCCCCATCCACATTCGGATTCTTTTGGCGAAATGCTAAAGATCCTGTTGTTCGCACTGATTTAAGAATAGAATGGATTATTCGGTGTGGAATCTGATATTGTATACGTACTCGTTTCGATGTGGAATCTAACATTTGTGTATATGAACAAATAAATATGTTATCTGACATTTGTGTTTACTCTGATTTTGTATGAAATCCATAGACATCCAAATTTAATAGACCAGAAGTTACAGATGAGGGGTAAAACCAAACTATGGAGGGTGAAGAGGGGAAGATGACTGTGATTCGTTAAAATATCAATCTGACAGTATATAGGCATCTCGCATTATAATATCACCATCTAGTTCTTAAAAGTAAAACTGCTTTTTAATGAATAGACCTTTTTACATGGGAGCGCGAATTGCCCGCCACTTTATTATCATATTTGCGTAGTCGAAATCGGCAAAAGAAAGTTCACCCTTTTTCACACGGGAATATTTTGTTGCCGTGTTTAGTTGAGACAGTTTTACAAATGTTTCATAATTTACTTACCCCTGTAACTCACTGGAGAAACGCCCATATTCGCTACGTTCACATATATTAGGGCATAATGTATAACACAAGCTCTCACTTTTGTTCGTAAAATGTGCGATGTGACCAGCGCGCTGCTCAGGACAACAATGATGACGTCACATTTTTTAGATTCAAGCGACGCTCTCGTAAGCCCAGCTGGCTCCAAGGCGTAGCTATAGCCGGCTGGGGAGGGGGACATAATAATACGTTTTTATCACTTATGGCAGGTCCAGATATATTCATACGTCCATGATGAAATCTGACATTTGTGTTCACACTCATTTTGTATGAAATCTGACATTTGGGTTCATGGTTTGATCTTAAATCTAACTTGTGTACATGTAATTTGACATTCGTGCTTACACTAATTTAGTATGGTATCCGACATATGTATACACAGTACTGATTTTGTCTGGAATTTGTCATCTGTGTCCTTTATGATTTAGTTTGAAATCTGATAGTTGTGTTCACATTGATTTGGCATGGAATCTGTTATTTGTGTTTACTTTAATTTAGTATCTTATATTTGTGTACTTACACTGATTTGGTGTGAAATCTGACATTTGTGTTCAAATGTTTTAGTTTGAAATCTGACAATTGTGTTCTTAATGATTTAGTATAGAATCTGACAGCTGTTTTCACAGGTACCCACAAATTTCGTATGGAATCTGACAATGGTGTTAACGCTGTGATGATGTAATGTAATTCACATTGTAATGATTTAGTATGGAATCTGACGGTTGTGTTCACACAACTGGTATTAAAAAGAATCTTGGATTATAGTTGGATTATTTTTCTAGCAAATAAAAGCGCTCAAAACTAAATAATGACATTATTTTTTTACACCTTTATAACTTTCTTCTTCTTGCACCCTGAATAAGGTTTCAAAATTAGAAATAATTATTTTTATCATGTGGAATTCCGGTCTGAACGGTCCGAAACCCCCTTACAGATAACTCAATTTGGTTGGTTCAACCGTTGGGTGTTTCATACAGACGACGTTGGTTGGTTCAGTGTTGTCAGTTTTTTACTCTGGATAACACACGCAGCATGCATCCTACTTTATTAAAGGAAAATTGCAATCGCTCTAGTCAAAAATCAAACGTGGGCAACAAAATGACTCACGTAATGAAAAAAATCAAACGCAATTATGCTCAAATCAAACGCAATGATGCTTAGCCTACTCATTCCTTTTTTTAAACTAAATTAACTCAAGCTAAAAACCTGCTTTACAAAATAGGTTTTTAGGGTTTAATTAAAAAAGAAAGAAAAAACTAACCAAAACTAAAACACAAAAACTAACCCACTTGTTATGTCGTAAGAAAATTACCACAAAGTGAATACCAAGAATTTGGCAAATTTTAATGAAAATGCATTATTTTTCTTTTCCATAGAATGAATTTGTTGACTGGTTCCTCATTGTTATTGATTAACTAATGCGAAGTGTTTTTTTTTATAATTTTTGCGCATTAGCGATGAGGCGCGCCTCTGCATATTTACCGAAGTTAACATAATAACATGTAACATGATAACATCTCGCAAATTTTATAATTTCCACTATTTTCCCAAAACGTCGCTTTTCCGAGACGTATTGACTTGTCAGTGGCCCATTTCTCCGTCTGGCCAGTGTGGCCCCTCGCTGAAGTGTTTGCCGCCTCCCTCCAGCGCGTGCCGCCCACCGAGGAAGTGTAAATGGTGATTAAATATGATCGTAGTTTCCCACAAGCAAGCTAAATCCTTCTACAAAAGGTCAAAAACTTGTTCAAAACTCTCAATTCATTACTCATAACCATGGACATATGAATATATCTGGACCTGCCCTAAGTGATAAAAACGTATTATTTCCCCTCCCCATGCAGCCGGCTATAGCTCCGCCTTGGAGCCAGCTGGGCTTACGAGAGCGTCGCTTGAATCTAAAAAATGTGACGTCATCATTCTTGTCCTGACCAGCGCGCTGGTCACATCGCACATTTTACGAACAAAAGTGAGAGCTTGTGCTATACATTATTCCCTAATATATGTGAACGTAGCGAATGTGGGCGTTTCTCAAGTGAGCTCGTCAATGGTTACAGGGGTAAGTAAATTATGAAACATTTGTAAAAGTGTCTCAACTAAGCACGGCAACAAAATATTCCCGTATGAAATAGGGCGAACTTTCCTTTGCCGATTTCGACTACGCAAATATGATAATAACGTGGCGGGCAATTCGCGCTCCCATGTAAAAAGGTCTATTCATTAAAAAGCAGTTTTACTTTTAAGAACTAAATGGTGATATTATAATGCGAGATGCCTATATACTGTCAGATTGATTTTTTAACGAATCATAGTCATCTTCCCCTCTTCACCCTCCATAGTTTGGTTTTACCCCTCATCTGTATCTTCTGGTCTATTAAATTTGGATGTCTATGCTCATAACTCATAATACTCACGCCTGGCATTTAATTTATTTTTATATGTTCACACACAACTATGCACGACGGCAAAGTTGGTTCAACCGCTCAACCACGATACATACGATCTGGTTCCATGTCAACTCGGAATCAACTCAACTCAACATCTCTTTGAAAAGTCATTAAAAGCTATGAAAAAAATAGCCCATAACCTAACCTAACGTAACATATTTAACCATTTTTTATGTTTTTTGTCATCACTTTTAATGACTTTTTAAAGGGGGTGTTGAGTTGAATTTCTTTCTGAGTTGTCTGGTCACCGTACGATCTAACTTGGGGTGGTTGAATGGTGGTTGGAGGCTCTGACGATAGCCACACCCCCTTTATCGCATGCAAAACATCTCCACGCTGTTCAACTCAAGCAACTGTACAACTCAAGCAACGCCGTTCAACTCAATACAACCGCTTTTCCTTGCACGTCCTTGTGTTATATCTGTGAATGTCTTTATTGTATAAAATTTTATTTGAGAAGTATTTTGGTAACGTGTTGTTCAATATTTTGTGGATAAATATCATCGTGTTCAAGGTCAGCATCTGTTTCACGGTCAACCAATTTAGTTCCTTTAACATTTTAATAATTTTTGAAAATCTGTTTCGTCGAAGAATTATTCTCATTGCCATATTTTGGAGAATTTGTAACTTATTTTGTTCTCTTTCGTTACATAGGAAAAGTATACTTGAGCAGTAGTTGAAGTGTGGAGCAATAATTGAATTGTATATGGTGATTGCAGTTTTTCTAGAAATTTTTGTCCGAATTCTTCCAAAAAAAGATATCTTTTTGCCAATTTTCTTTTGGGTGTATTCAGCATGTCTATTGAAGTTTAGTTTTTACGCAATCTATGATAATGACAAAAACACATTTGCGCATCGATAATAATTGCTTCATTGTGTAATTTTTAACTTAATAAAAAAAACTTAATTGATTTCAGCTAATAAGTTAACACAACAGTTATTGATTCTGAGGCGGTACGAAGTTCGCTGGGTAAGCTAGTAATAAATAAAATATTGTAAAAGTGTCATTTTTTGGGTTGTAAATTAATTTACATTCGACAAATATGTGTTCCAACGGAAATCGATCTTTTGTAATTTAAAATTACGCACTTCTTAATGCGTTTTTTGACATGCCTTTTTTAGACAAACCGATTTACTGTATATCATTACGATCACAGCAGCCCAATGTTTTTACACGCTATCGCTGAGTCATTATTGGAACTCCCTGTGTTTCTTCGAATTTCTTTGCATTTTCTATGTATTTTTTGTATAATGAAGCTTTTTTCGATTTGTTTCAAAATAGATTCCCATTTATTAATAATATCGCACACAATCCTGCCATAAATTCCTTGCTAAATAAAAACACATTTTAATTGCATAATAGCAAATAAATTAAAATATTAATGATCTCATTCTTTATTTTTAATTTTTTTAGTGCTTGCCGGTAATATTTAAATATATTTTTTTAATGTTGTGTATATTATCGAGGCTTCTGACTCACACAATGTTGTCATTTTTTGCCTCATCTGTTTTTAAATTATAATATTTTCATTATAATCTCTAATGATCTTTAAAATGTACTTTTATATTCATTTTGTATAAAAATTCACTTTCAAATATTTTCCATTTTACATGATCTAATAAATTTCATTATTCTCGATATGGCATGAAACTCGGTTGAGGCTATTAAATTCTGAACTTCCGATGAGTTCGAGGTCATTAGTATTGTCACTCTCTGTCGTTCATATTTAATGCACTTCGATAATGTGTGCTCGACATCTTCAATTTGTTCACATATCGAGCACATTGGAGAATCAGAGAGGCCTATCAAACACAATATTCTTCCCATTAGTGCATGTCCGGATCTTAATCTAAAAATGATTCTCATTTCCGATCTTTTCAGATTAACCTCAGTCAGATTAACCATGGTCTTTTAAACCGAATATTTAAATATCTCAAATTCTTTTTAAGAATTTTAATTTAGGTTACCTACAAGATATCATATATGCAAGGTGACGCAAAAGTTGTCACCCGATGTTCTGTGGCTGTAATTTTTTTTTACGAATGAAAAAATTTGGTTCTACTTTTGGATTGTGTTTATTTGATGTCTTATTTTTTCCATTAATACGATACGATACGACACGACACGACTGTATCCCCCAGCCAGGAGCACTCCTGTCCCGGTGAGACCGGTACACCGGGGGGCACTAATTTGTTAGGACTTGGAACGCGTGCTCTGAGGATGGGAAAGAGGTTGAAGTTTAATCGACCGGTATACATGGAAACCTAATAAGCCAATATTGGAATTTAGGATGGGCAGGAATAAAGGAATGGATTGAGCGTTATTTTTTTTCCTTTTCCATATGCCTTCCTTCTTGCCTCTTCTCGGCTTTTCTTGTCTCTTCTTGCTTCTTCTCGTCTCTTCTTAGACCTTGTCGTCTCTTCTTGGCTCTTCTTGGATCTTCATGGATCTTCTTGGACCTTCCCGCATCTGCTTGATTCGTCTTGTTTCTTCTTGAATCTTCCCGTCTCTTCTCGGCTCGTGCTGTTTGTTATTTTATCTTCTTGCCTCTTCTTGGACCTTCTCATCTCTTCTCGGCTCTTGTTGGCTCTTTGTGGGTTTTCTTGTCTCTTCTTGCTGGGACTGCCAATCGATTGGAGAGGACTCCCAACCGTTTGCCATGCCCTTATTACTTATCTACTGTGTCTTCCTCCCAAACAGGTGCTTGTAGGATACGCTGGATACAATCACCCAGCGCTTGCCACCTCGTGGACTTTCACCAACCTGTCCCATTGTCTTGTCTATTTTTGTTATACTAACACATATTTTATCTGTATTTCCCGCTAAGCACTTGCATACTGCTTGCTAACAACGTATGCAAGGACATTGGAGGTCTAGTTTCGTTATCAAATGTAGAGTCGTTTTTACCAAAAAATTAGAGTCCTTGCAAGAGCCTTGAAGGGGTAACCATCTGTTACCTATACCAGGGCGGGTATGTGGTGGGTCCTCCAATGTCTCTTTTTGCTTATTCCTATCTCTCCTGGGATTTTATCGTCTCTTCTTGGCTATTTTACTTCTTCTTGGATTTCCACGCCCCTTCTTGGCTTGGTCTCATCATCATCTTGCCGAATCTTCTCGTCTCTTCTTGAATCCTCTTGTCTCTTCTCAACTTTTCTCGACTCTTCTTGCTTCTTCCCGTCTCTTATTGATCCTTCTTGGCTTTTCTTGTCTCTTCTTGGATCTTCTGGGACCTTATCGTATCTTCTTCTCTCTTCTTGCTTCTTCTTGCATCTTCTCGTCCCTTCTTGTCTCGTCTTGAATCTTCTAACCGACTCTTCTTGGCCTATCTTGTCTCGTCTTGTGTCTTCTCGTAGCTTGTCTCTCCTTAGTTCGATTTGACTCTTCTTGCATTTTCTTCCCCCTTCTTGGTTCACCTTGTCGGCTTTTCTTGCATCTTTTTGCGGAGTTGAATCGACCAGTACGAAGGTGCAGGAACAAAGGAGACGATTGAACGTTGGTTTCTCGCTTCCCACTTCTTTATGCTCCCCACTTATTCTGCTTCCAACTACTCCCTTCTTTAATTTTGCGCCTCTACCAGTCTCTTCTTGCTAATTATTTTTTCGTCGTGGCTCTTATTGGTTCTTTCTTGACTTTTTCCACTAGCCACTTTTTCTGCTTCTTATCTTTTTTTTCTTCTGGCTTTATCTTGCTTTTTCTTTTTCCTTCTTGCTTCTCTTAACTTTTCTTGGCTCTCCTAGTCTCTGCTGACATATCCTTGCTTCATCTCCACTTTTTTTTCTAATCGTGGCCTTTCTCGCCTTTTCTTTCATCTTATCGATTTTTCTTGGTTCTTCATACTTTCCCCTGCCTATTCGTGGCTCTTTTTGGTTTTTCCCGTCTCTGCTTATTTCTTCTAGCTTTTTCTTTCTTATTCTTGCATATTCGAATCAGATCATCAAATAGGTTTTGAAAAGATCTTCTCTCAGATTTTTTCCCTTTATTTATCAAATGCTTGTCGTCAAGACATATTCGTCTCTTTTAAATTATATTTATATGCTTAAATTGTCAGACAGAAAGATTTTCACTGACTGGTATAGTCTAATATAGCTTGTATAGTATAATATTATAACTGGTCTATATATAACTGGTATAGTATAATATTAAATGATGCAGTTTATAGTCCAGCATTGCTTGACTTGACAAGCTTTCGGATTGCACTTAATGCTGTATGTCGGGATTTATTTCAGTGCAGGAACTCTAAGACCAACTACCATATGTATTCCTCTTTGCTCCTGAATCTGAAGGTCCGTACAATATCTAAATAAAATAAAATAAAAACCTTACCATGAAAATAAAAATTTTAAAATCACTTGTCTATTAATCCGTGACATATTCATGGATAGGTATTATATACAACGGAGACCCTCTGAAAGTAATGACAAAAGACCCACTTGAAATTATCAAAATAATCTCTGCACGACTAAAAAACCTCATGTGGGGACGAAACGCATCAACAAGCATTTAATGAATATAAACAATTAAAATATATTGAAAATCAAGCCGACTGGAAAAAACAAACAATTAAGAAAAACATTTCAAAAACGTGCTCTGTAAGTGGTATTTTTTATGTTGGTATCCGAGTTCAGTGCTCTGAAATATTATGTTGTATAAACAATCTACTCCATCAACTAATATATTTATAAATAAAAGTAAGGTGGATCTTATCTTCAGTATTGATGCCAGGCCTCTGTGTCAAATCCTTTGGGTTCACTCGAATTCACTTGCAAACTTTGTCATTTTTACCACTGCTGCAACTATGCAAAACCGAATTTTGTAGTCAAATTATGAAGCTATAACTAAACCACGTATTTTGACATATTTTCAAAGAGATTTCACCGAAGGATTCCGTGATATAAAAATAATAGTCGAGAAAATGATATCGGCCGCCGCCAGAATTGTTGACCATACGGGCTCGATTTGTGGCATTTTCCATTACTCTTTCCAAAACCTCCAGAGATAGGTTCTCGCATTCTTGTTGGATATTCTCTTTGAAGTCTTCAAGAGTCTGAAGCTTGTTGAACCCCACAAAAATACGTCTGGGACGGTTAAATCTTCCCGGCCGGTGCAAATCCCCAAAACCGTTTCTACGCGTTCTTGAGGAGTATGGCGATTCATGTCTTGTTGACGTGTATTTTGTGTCTGTTTACTTCACAGATGTCAAAGCAAAACTGACATTTGCCGCCATTTGCAAAAGTATGGCATCTCGATAGGGTGATGCAGGGTGATACCTTGCTTTCCAACGTGGTTCTAGGAATCGGGATAATTACTGAGATAACATGCAATGCACGACTATTTTGCTGAAACTCGGAATTCCCGTATCAGCCACGCAGAAATTAGGTATCAAGCACTGAGTCATATTTCATTACTCTATGTTACCATGCGATCCGTTCATTTTGGTTTATCAATTTCTGGCAGACACGGTTTTTTGTTTACGTAATTCTCTGAGAAATTTCCCGACTCGATGATAACAGGGCGACGAGAACAGTCCTTGAGTTGAGATTATAACACGCCGCAGTGACCTGGAGACAACCAGGCAACCAACCTAAAAGGAAGACTTAGTCCAATATTGAACCGTTAAGGCCAGTTGCTAAACTAGTTGCTTTTTAAGCTCCGCAGAGATATTTGCGTCGGTCAAGTTGCAGTCTAGTAGGAATCCTGACAACTGAATCTGATTCGTAATATTCTGAGGTCACCTACTGAAAAACCTGTTGTCAGTGGATGACGAAAATTCAATTGTTATTCAAAGTTCAAAATTTGCCGTATAATACGTTTCCTTTGTCGCCATTTTTTGTATGGATTCGATATTTGGAAAGTTTCTTTTCAAACTAAAAACGTAATAACCTATTTTAAATAGTGTCTCTTGTAGTAATTGTTGAAATGAAGTGTAATTTCCATAATCTGTGCTTAAAAGTGCGGCTTATGGAACATTTAATGAAAGAAAAATACAAACCGTAAAAAACAAACTTTTTACTATTATTTCTATTCACAAATGGCTTTTAAAATATTAAAAAAATGGTTTTACTGAAGTTTGAACTTTCCTACCCAGCGATCGGAGTCAACCGCGCTACCAACCGGGCCAAACCCCGAGTTGATAAGACTGACATT
The DNA here is from genome assembly GCA_929108145.2 of Limnephilus rhombicus. Lineage (NCBI taxonomy): Eukaryota > Metazoa > Arthropoda > Insecta > Trichoptera > Limnephilidae > Limnephilus > Limnephilus rhombicus. Next base: position 40,224,773 of record OV815273.1, on the reverse strand, counting down.
TATTTCGTATGTTAAGTGCTTTATTTTATCCGCGTGAGTGTGTGATTGCCACCTATCTGTCGAGTTTCAGCTCGATCGGATGTCAGGAAGTGGGTTAATTTCCACTTCCAAGATTCCGCTTTATTCAAACAAACAAAAGTTAAATTCAAATAATGCATTTAAGAATAAATTGGGTGATATAAAAATATATTGGTGACGAGTTATGTGTTGAAAAATATTTTTAAAACATCATGACAAAGCCCGCCAAACATCATGCTAAAGCTCTACCGAAGAGCGGGTATCTCGATGTGCGTTTTTTTCAAAAAATGCGTATTTCCTATTATATCGCAAGTAATAAATTTTTTGAAATATTTTTCTCGGTGCACAGAATCTCGCTCATTGACACATTGATAATTTCAAGGTAATGGTGTCCCCCGGCGCGAGTTGCCCGAGTTGTGACGAAGAAAATTCGCATTTCCCGGGGCCGCCAACCTCCCTCCGCGGTGAAAGACTAACAACATTATGGCCAATTAATACTCACTCCAAACTTCTCAAACTTGACGTGCTCTGTTCAGCCACTGGCCGCTGGTTCCTACACACTTCAGTCTTCAGTCTTGAGTTTCAGTCGCGCGCCAACTCTCGTGCCGTTTGCTGCGCCTTTTCCCGCCAAGTGCAGCAGTACCGTGTCTAGTATTATTTCTCGTCGTGTTATTATTGAGCACACCGCTTTTACGGAACAGTTTCCTACAACACATCTCTGTCGGCAGTCCGCGCTTACGGCGTTCTCTATTCAAAAAGTCAGCCGATCTTATTATGTAAGTTTTTTTCTTTCTTCAAACTTGTCTGTATTTCGAATGCACGTGGGTTTTTCGAACGTTTGTGTTTGTTTTTTTTTCAGGTGTAAGTTTAGTTTCCAAATAATTTTATTGTAAATCATATTTAATCTTCTTATTATTTACTTTTAAGTTACAGTGTCAGCTGTATTTTCTTCATAATGTAATATTGTATAACTTTAATCGTGAATGAAAATTTATCAGTTTTAACTGGTATGTGTTGCTGTTTTCATAATAAAGGGGATAATTAATTAATAACAGATAAAATACCTAAATAGATAGCATTATATTAATTACCTTTTAACTGGTTCATCAGATGGGTTCAACTTGATATTTTTGTTATGTTGATGTAAATAAATATTATAATAAATCAGTCTCTCGATATTTAATGTGTGAAGGAGAACATTTAAACCTCAAAAGCGTCTCATTAAAAGTTGCATCTTTGAGCCAGTAAAAAAACTTTTGCGTACTATAAAACTCTACAGTCTAACGAAAAAATAAATTTGAATATTGTTCTATTATGTATAATTTCGTCATAAAGCGGTTGTGACTTTTCCCATACGGCACGTTCGCTAACTCTCATCTAAATATCAAATCTGCGACCGTTTGCCTAATTTACAAACCCGTAACATCAGATTTTATAACTTTTAGAAATGTTAAGTAATATTATAGAAACGGATATAGCCATCTAACACGCATTCCTCTTCCGTGTTGCAACTAATTACATAACACGAAATAACATCACTTTATTTGTCTAACATGTGAAACTTTCTTCTCATTTGGGCAATGTCAAAATATCATCAATTTTAATATCGTACATTATAAACCGTGATCTGTCATTCTGAGTGGTCTTCAATCGATTTTAAAACACCGGTGAGAAAAATAAGCTCGCAACCATAACAAATAACGAATAAAGTTTTTAAACATTGAAGAAGGTGTACCTAGACTTTAATCATGACTGTAACCTTCAAAAGTTATTAAAAGTGTAGTATATATTGCAATAAAATTTAAAAAGGGATTTGCAAACTCCTGAGTTGACAAATTCAATATTTAAAACATTTCTAATCGAATATTTCATGTCAAAATATGAAAATGTTTAGATTGTTGTATACCTATATTTTTTAAAATTTTATCCGATTGTAAACTACATGAAACCATTGTTTATTATTACAAACCATTTAAAAAAAATTGTAACCATATGTACCAAATATAAAAACCCTGTGGGTACATAGAAAAGGACGTTAAATAATAATAAGCTCTACAGGCATATAAATAGCTTACAAGTTCCCTGACGAAGGCACCGTTGTGTCGTTATTTAAAGTGATGTACACAAAGTTACAGTGTTTAGTTTTAAATGAAATTCATCTGTTAAATTGGTGTTTTGTTTTCAGTTAACAACAAAAATTTTTATTTTTTATTTTCTTTTTTTTTTACCAGCAAGTAACCACAAAAATGTCATCAAGGTCAGTATCTTTTCGACCTTGTTTCGCTTAGTGGCTTCCGTAGATCTTCACAAGATTTATATTAATTTATTCCTTATTGATGAGATATTCCCTGGTAAACGCCATTGAAAAATATAATAACCTTCTCTCTTCGATTTTGTAATAATAAAGGAAAGATAAGGTTAACGGGTCATGACCATAACCTAAATTAACTTAAACTTTCTAATAAATTAATAAACTTGCGTTTAGAGTTGTGCGTAGCGGAAGATTGCCGCAATATGTACTAAACATTAAATTACCACTCAATTATTATTTATTTCAACTCTCCGGTGAGCATTGTACATAATGTACGAGTACGTATACAGTGTACACAAAAAGCGAATTGTGTCGACATTGTGTGCACTAGGCTTTATGAGTTTGCAGAAAATGTATGATACTCCGTATATATTTATAAACAATAAAAAATGTATATTTATACGTACCTGTACATTAAAGGAGTTTATTTGTTTGCGTTGTCAATATTTATTAATTGTTTATTATTTAGAGCGAAATCGATAGATTTATGTACATAGCACGACGCCCAACAATCTTTTTTTCAAATTTCTTTTCTTTAGAGTTTTCTTTTTTGCTTTTATATCAAAATTTTAATACGAGTATTTTTAAGCGTATAGGTACGTATGGCTTTGAACCAACCTTCCCTTATTATTTATTATTATGTAATGCGTGTTTAAAAAAATATAATCGTGCAAGGATGTATTTTGTTTTCATATTTATTTTACTTGCGCTTTTAATTTGAGAGCTTACTCCTTTTGGAGGTGATACTTCATAATCTGCTTTTTCATAGATGACTTTTATTTAATTATTTTATTAAAAAACGGTTTTTGCAAGTTACGCTTTAATTATTTGTTTGCACCCATATATACGTAATAGGAATATAAATAAGTAGTTTTGTCCATAGTAAGTATACATTCTTTCAGGAAAGACTTGAATTGAAGATAAAGATACGGATTCCTAAAATAATTAAACTACCACCATCTATGAACGAGCAGATTGTGAATTTTTTTATGTATCAATTTAAATGTATTTTATGACTTTTTTCGTTATATATTTTATTTGTATTAATATTACGATGCAAGCCGTGGATAATATTTAGTAGGTATTATTGCAAATTCGTTATATTTCTCTTTACCCTCTTTATACAGTAGCAGGAATGTCTATCGATGACGAAATTATCGGTCCTAGTAACAAAAATTAAATTATAATTTAATTGCCTACCACAACAAATCATACCAAATGTCGCTACATTTAATAGGGCGAATAAATCTGTAGGCTAATGGTTCTTAACTATGATTAAGTGCTTATTTATAATATCAGCCGGAATACTTTGCCGAAAGATCTATTCTGTTTTATAATAATATTTTATCCGCCATAATACTGGGATATCCCCATCACGCCATTACCGAAACCCTACATTTAGTAACTTTCGAGACGTAGAAAAAATGTATAATATTCTCTGCGATAATCTCTTGTTGACCCGTGAAGTTTTTTTCTTACCCTTGAAAAGCGTTCCGTAACAACCTCTTATTAACGGTCATGGCGATATTAATGCAATTGGATTACTCCAGTTTTTAGCTACCCCTGTGCGTGAGTTTCTTATACTTGGCGTAATATGATAATAAAATTAAATTTTTTTAGTTTTATTTGTTAGTTTTTTGTGCGTGATTGCTGTACTTTGGAGTACCTAAGCACTAAAAGATGCCAAAATATGCCAAAATGCGTGCCTTAAATCCATTTATATTAAAGAGTCTCTGTGGCGGGCGGGCCGAGTGGCTTTGATTTTTAAACAAATCTACAGTTTTATTTCTCGATTGACTTGAAATTTTGCACACAAAAAACAATAGAAAGAAAAATTAATATAATTGGATAATTTCAGAAAACTTAACGACTATTTTAACTTCGCACGTTTGACAGTTCCCGCGTTTGATGAAATTGAAATTAAACTAATTGTCTATGGATTTTTTTAAAATTAAAGATATTTTAAATAGGTAGGTACTATAGGCTATGTTAGGTACCAAATTTGATTGATTGTTCTTATAATTTACAAAAATGAAAATTTGTTATGTACGAAAAATGAAAATTTTATTAAAAAAAATTGTAATAGGTGGCATCCGAGCTGTTTGAAAACTAAACGTACTGGAATTGAATATATGGAACGCGGGGGGGGGAAGAGGGTTGGCGGAGAAGGTGGAGGGGTAACGCGGGAGGGGAAGGGAATGCGGGAGGGGAACGGGACGCACGGGAAAGGACATGCAGGGAGAAACAATTTATTTCTTTGAATATGGCATTGCAACGCATGCCGGGAACCAGCTAGTATACAATAAAAACAGGAATTTCTTTGAAAAAACAAAAAAAATATCAAAGTAAATTGTTTGTAACTGATAGCTTAGGCTTTTCTTATTTCTATCGATTTTTATTTATTTCGTGGAGAGGGTGATTAATACCGAAAAATAATATTCAGCCTTCGTTAAGATTACTATGAATTGCGTTAATTTTGGAGAATGTTACGTGAGATGGATACAATGGAAGAAGGGAAACTGGAATATTACTTCAAATAGATAACTGTGGTTTTCCTTTACACCTTTACATGGGTTTGTTCTAGGTGCCGAAATTAATGGGACCTAGTAGTAATTAGTGTTTTGAACAAATACTCCACAGTCGTCATTTTGAGGGAACCATCCTTTTAGTTATATGTCTGATGCATTCAACTTGTTTGATGATGGAAACTCACGAAAAATAATATTTTATCTACTGCAACGTTGTCATCAGGTAGGGAAATTTATGTATAAATATAGGGGCACTATAAGTCTTGAAACATCATTTTACAATATCTGCTCTACTCACATGAATGTACCTACACTATTTTTGATATTGTTATACCATTTTCAGTGACTTGCTTTTTTCTAGATAAGAATGGCCCCTCGCAAATACCATTGTTCAGTAAGTTGTCTGTGTGAAACGTTAGTCCTGCGTGAAATCTGGTTCATTAAACTGAAATTCGCTTTGAATTTAAGTGCCATTTTCAAAATTGGAATCGGTTATGTAAAGTACCTACTCACCTATATTTTAGTCGGCGTTTTCAAAATTGCAACTGATTTGTCAAGAATTCAGACTGTCCCGTGATTTTTCACTGCTCTGCGTTATTGTAAATATAAAAATGTCATAAAAAATTGAATGTAACTGAAATATTTGTGGTGTACCAACATATTTAAAATTTTAAATGGTGAACTGGAAATTATATCCATATGGCTAAACATAAATGTTAAGCTTAAATTGAATACAAAAAAGATAAAATGTAAGGTAATTGGACACAAGAAGAGATGTGTTGAAAGCAATATTAAAATTGCTGGTCAAATTATTGATAAATGTTTCTGGATTGAAATACTTGGGAGTTTTACCTTGTAGATATGTAGATTCAAAACTAATTTTTAACAAGCACGCTGATGTACTTGTACCAAAGAATTGTTAATCAAAACCATCGAACCAATTTTAACCACGGATGCACAAATACATTTAAACATGCGATCTTTAAAATGGCCTTTAAGATGAAGCCATACTAAATAATGCAAAATCATACAAAATCACATGTTTTTGTTTTGAAAATTTGATAGCTTAGAAGTATTATAGATGCTTCAATTAAATACTGTGTGTAGAACATACCTTGGCCCTTAAAAATATTGATCATTTTTTTATAAGTCTTTTAAAAACCCTTTAAAAAAATTAAGTATAAGGTCTATAAAAAACACTTTCAAGTTCAAACTCTCCTATTTATAAACCCCTTTTCGGATTTTGTTTTATTGTATACCTAATGTGGCAAATTTAGTTTCTTTTATAATAATCGCAAAAAAATGATATTTACGCCCGAACTTCGCAAAATAAAATAAAATATGCATTTTCTCGTTGATATTTTTGACATCAATCAATACGGCCCGCACTCTACGAATTTGGATTCTTGAAGTGACCCTTATGGCATGGGCACAAGAACCATGCACTGGGCAAACCTATTTCGTATCAGTCACGCCCCAACCGGCGCGGGAGACAGTCGTGTGACTCCACGTCGCTTAGTTTCGTGAAATCAATTTTAAATTTCAGTTTTCTTACAATAAACAATGCGTAAAATAGGAATTAATATTTTTACAGGCCTTTACGAAATCAACCTGTAAAAAAAAATCTCAAATACCTTTTCCAACCTTTCCAAAAGCTCTTTCTCAAGTATTTTTAAACTCCTCCCATAAAGGGCGTGAATTCCGATTTCGATTTTTTCCTGAACTAGTGGATCGCCATAAAGATGTTACTATTTACTGTCAGAATGTATGTGTATCGCCTATAACTACGCTGTGCATTCCTTTGCACAGAAAATCTCAGAATTATTGACCTCAAACATGACAGGAATTCGAAATTTTAACCTCGACCTACACTTGTCATCAAATTTTTTAAATCATGTAAATTAGAAAATATTTGAAACCGAATAATGTGTACTTAAATACCTAGGTACTTATTGTCATGTGTATGATAAATAATGGTTTGATTAAAGAGTTAGTTGGAAGGCAACTAAATCCTCAAACAAAATAATATTACATTTATCATTGAAGAAGATGATATCACTAATAATCTAAACACGAACAGAAAAATAATAAGATAACTGTCGCAACTGCGACTCGAGCCCAGAACCTCTCGCCTTACCGGAACAAACGCCTTACTAATTCGGCTACCGAGAATTCTTATTTAAACGTCATTTTTGTCAATCTCATATTTCAAATTTCAGAATTAACAATATTATATCTTCGACTATTTTTTTCCATATTATTGGCAGCTTTCCTTTTCATTTGGAAACAATTGTTTGATGAACTGGTTTGTACCCTAGATATTGTCTCAGATAATTATACCTATCTGATTTTATTTATATGGAAGATTTATTATTATTTTTCTGTGCCTTGTTCTCTTTCATATTTTCGTTTAGATTATTAGTGTTATATTCTTCTTTAATGATACATTACATTGATGGGAATAACCTTCAAAAGTTACAAAGGAGAATTGTTCTAATAAAAATTAAAATAATATTACTGTGATTGAACTCGCATCCACCAATCCAAAGTCACGTAGCCTAGTCAAATTCTTACAAAACGCGACATGGGGCTTTAAAACGTCCCAATCATTGATTATCCAATGTTTATTTTGTACCAAATTAAGTGTGTTTGAATGCAGGTGAGCTCCATTCCTTTTCAATCGCGAATTACATAATTCACGTAACGGATTAATGTGCGAGAATGCGGTATTATGGCATGCCGACGTCGCCAAGGATCGGGCCCCGCCAAGCCAATAAAAGCCTTGCGGCTACCTGCCGATGTGACACTTCTGCGTGACACGGTTCACGGTGTCTGAAAGAGAAAACAACGCTACGTAAGACACTAAACCTGTCTGCAATTTAATGCATAGGGAAGCGACAAATACTACTAAACACGATTAATTAATAATTTTTAGATTTTATTTTTTTTAATTGGAATGATAATGTCTTAACGAAGTGATGCGCAATAAACAGATTTGCAATGTTATATTATCACTTAACCTGTGCTTTGCAGTGATTAATGATTTTCATCTACAGCTTGGTGATTGGTTTAATAAATTAATGTTTATTTATTTTCGCGCTAACAATCCTTGTGTAGGTGGCGATAAGATATAAATTCCTCCTTAACCCCAGTCGCCTGTTTTGATTTATGTGAGAAAAAAAAACATCGCCCAAAAAACGTGTTTTATTTTATTTTGCGAAGTTCAGGCACAAATACTTTACGATAATTTTTTAAAGAATTTAGTTTGGCACATTATACAATGAAACTATAACTTACAATGGTTCGTAAGTAGAAGATTTGTAATTTTAAAGCAGTTTTAATAGGAATTTTACTTAATTTTTTTGGGCTTATAAAAAGTCTTAGGGTGGGTTTCTTCATTTACCGAGAATGCTAAATGCAATGCTAATTGTAAAAGTAAACGGTAAAATGCATAGAAATGGGTTTTTTCATTTGACATTTACCGTTTACTTTCACCTTACATTTTACAGGCCCACAATGGTGCTGCAAATGCGAAAGGAAAGGTAACCAAAATGGCGGCCGTTGTCTAAATGTCACTTTGGTGACAGTTCAGAGATTTTCTGGCTATCTATTTTACGGTATTTGCTAGTATTTTATCATTATGTACGCAACAAGTGATGGTTCATCAGGTTCTGACAATGAACTAATAATTAATTATATGACACGACGTGTAAAGCGACATAATAAACGCAGGAATTTCTATCTAATGGAAGACGTAGATTTCGCGTTAATAAAGAAACTGCTCGACTTTTTCCTATGCAGATATGATATGATATGTTATTCAAAAGAATTACTCATTGCTAATAATTTTATTACAATTTAAAATGTGTTCCCTGAGACGTATGTGTGTAAAACAATGTACGATTGTGTGAGAAATGTGGATATCCGCAAAGAATGTAAGGCTGATGTAAGCATAATGCGTAAGATTAAGAGGACCCTCAGATGGTTTGGGCATGTAGAGCGAATGAACGAAGAAAGTAGTGTAAGAAGAATATACGACGCGAATGTGAATGGTAGAAGAAGTCGGGGATGCCCGAGAAAGACATGGCACGATCAAGTGAATCAGATACTTGAGTTGGGCATTTCAAAAGTCAGAATAATAGAAGAGAATGTATGAGACGATGTATGAATGTGAGTGAGGCAAAGAGTGTGTGCCAAGACAAGTGTGTGTGTTAGTTAGTTAGTTAAAACATGAAACAAATAACAACGCAACCATAGATGAAGCAATTCGCACACAATGTTTGACATTTATTGTGTGGGTTGCCACATGAAAAAAATATTTACACAGTTCCCAATACGAAAATGTGGGGATTAGGTTAGTTTTCATGCTGTCATCCTTATTTACTTTTACCTAAGCAGTTGGCATCGTGAAAAAACCCATTATGCCGTAAATGTCAAATGCACTGCAAAAGGAACTGTAAACTGCTAAGCTAAAGTAGAGTGTAAATGAAGAAACCCACCCTTATAAAACAATCAGGTCAACAAGGTGCGTTATTCTCGCAATTTAATTAAAGCATCTACTATGCTTCTAAGCCATCAAATTTTCATACCAAAAACACACGATTTTGCATTACTTCGTAAAGTGCTTTGCCAAGTTTGCAATTAATAATTTGAGAGAACTGGAGCTTACGTCTATCTTTTTACGCATTTCACTTTATCTTTATTTTTGAGTTCTCATAACATCAGAAGTATCTAAATATAAGGTGCTATAATAACTACATTGTACCTACTACCTTTGTCCATTTTCCATTGCCCGGACTTGAAGATACTTGCACTACGATTTTATTTGACCTTATAGCTTATTTTATTTCTATGATTTTAAAATTTATTACTGTTTTTCTATTAAAAACGTTTTATTTGGGAAATCTTTATTTTATGGGTCACTTACATTAAAATCTATTCCCTCCCCTCAGCAGGTTGGTTCTACTTGAAGTGAACATTTCTTTAGCAACGTTGTGATTTGAAACTCGATGAAACGTAAAATAGCGACACTAAAAAGGGACATGCCGGTACATCTGTGGGATTTAGCCTGCGAGAGAATGAGATAGTATAATCGGTCTCCTTTTTGTGCCGTGCTTCGTATCCAATCGTTCTCCTCTTTGTGAGGTGTTTCGTAGCCTTCCCAGTCTTGTCTACTTCAGTTTTCTGGACGTTTCACTCCTACCGCATGTGAATTGCAAAGTCTGATTTTTGTTTGTTTTATAAAGGCGTACATTATTTTTTACCCCGTTTTGAAAATAAATTGTTTGGTAAATTCGTGAATAATTTTAAGGAATTGTTTTGTATAGTTTTCTTGAAATTTTAATTTTCTTGAATTGTATTGTTTAGTGTTCTTGAAATTTTTAAAGGAGTGGAGAACAGACATTTTTTTTAGGTGTTATTTATTAATATTTGGCATACTTATATACATTATGCAGTCGGTTTAAGGGAAATTCAACATACCTACTTACACAGTATAATTAAGTGACCCCAAAGGGGTGTGCAGAGAGGATGCACCAATAACATATGTATAAATGTCTAATAATGTAACATGTGTTTTATAAATAAATAAATAAAATAAAACATATTTTCATTCAAATGCATAAAGGCTAAACCTACTTGTCTATACCAGGGTATAAGTACAAAAAATCGACACTGTAAATAAATACGTTTGAAATCCTAAACAACTTATTATTGGAGGTATTTTTGAAATCGGTTTTATGTGTGAAATTGATGAAATATGCCAAAAGATTATAAATTAAAAATAATTATAATTTCCGGGGGCCAACTGTCGGGTCATCATTAATTATTAATTCAAGGAATATTTCGTACGTGTAGTGTACCTATTTGCAACGACTTTAACAATGTTAACAACATTAAGATGCGCACTGAATACGCACTTGCCTATAGCTCACCGAGGCCCGAAAATACGTTTAGTTGAAATCATTTAAATTCAATGTACCCCGATAGAATCTCAATAGCGAATGAATATTCTCAAATGTGTCGTGCACTCAATTTGTTTGTATTCAATCGGAAATGTTTTCTATTTCACTTAATAATAATTGGGGTTTTACTTTGCGCCATGTGACAATTTATTAATACCTATTATAATTTATGATATTTTACCTTGGTTCTACCCCGTTTGCTATCGAATATCATTCCTAAAAATGCTAAACTCGATTACTTTTATGTATGTAAATATTTTTAATATGCACGTTATCAGTATTTTGCCCGCTGTTGTCGATAGAAGAAAATCGAAATCTCTCCTTATCTGCAGTTGGCCTTTAGCCATTTTTTAATGATCTCATTTCGACACTTATAAATACGCATGATCGTGAAACCTTAATTCTTTTAAGAATTTAGAGACGATTTCGGATATTGAAACACTGCATAATATTCCGAATGAGGCATTTTCACAAACTATTGAAACCTTTGGAATTACACATGAATAATGATTCGAACTGGCTACAACGTCATTATGACGTAGAAAACACCACTGACTGGCAAGACGACAAGCATGCATTAATCACAACGAAAACGAACACATCGTTTCAGCGGCAAATCAAAAATGACACATTTTAAATCATTATAGAAAATTTATTCGTCAACGTAAAATTAAAATAAGAATGCAGTTATTATTGTATTTTTTTTTTTAGACAAAACACTGAAAATAACCTATTGTGGGGTAATTTTGCGGGCCAAAGGGAACGAGACGGTCCACATTAAGGTTATGATACCTACTATTGCTGAAATGAGATAAGCGGTAAAACCTTGTGTGACCGAATTTCCAATACAGGGATTCCGATAGAAATTCAAGTAATACTCGTGCACATAGAGAATACTATCAAGTACGGAACGCTTAGCTCGTTTAGACACAAATATCAATTTAACAAAGAAAGGAGTTGGTATCGGGGATCATAATACAACGTGGATGAACAAGCTGAGATTAAATTGAATATAATATAAAAGGTTTTTTAATTGTAACACCGTGTACGTTTAAAAAATGTCAATGGTCCAAGCGCACATTTTTTTACTTTATCCAAACTGTGTTGGGAAATTAGTGTTACTTTCCGAAAGGATATGATTCTATGCCAAATTCTCAAACAAACTGTGTGTGTTTCAAGGAAGATAATTAGGTACACGGAAAGGCGATTTGTTTATATTTCTGAAATTTATATATCTAGTCATTTAATAGATGTTGAATGAAAATATAATTCACAGATCAAAATTATACATTTTAAAAACGTTAAAAAAATCATGTTGTAATCTTTTTTTTTTCTCTTTAGACTTTGATGTTTGTTTAAAACGTACTGTCAAACTCGAATTTGAAGAAATTTTAAAGTGAAGAGCTAATTTCAAAGATACAAGGGATAGTTTGGTGCTGCCATAGTAATGAAAAAAATTGTACCTTTTAATAAATTTCTAGAATATTATGCCAAACTTTTTATTACCACAAATATTATGTGTTATATTACAAGTAATTAATATTTTCCATTAATTCGGTGGTTAATAAAAATTACAAGTAGCTTTTGAATCTTATGTATGACAATTATTCTCATTTGACAGATTGTACATCATTCAAAGCAGTGTAGGTACTGGCTAATATAAATTGGGATTAACCTTTGCATTGCGAACAAACTTCACGAGTATGTGAAAGTTCAACTACAATCGATATTATTATTCATAACATTTTATAGTTGCATTTCAATTCGCATTACAGTAAAGAACAACATGAAAACAACAGTGCCAGGCGTTTCAAATTTTCTTTGCGTTCATTTACGTACCTTATAACTTCTACAAAGATTTAGAATTTTTCGCGAAAATAGTGGACCGATGTAAACAAATATACACATAACTACACACATAGTTAGTTATTTACCAATTTCATGACAATTTAAGTTAAAAAAAAAACACATTGATAAACTATTTGTATTTAAAAAAAACTTAATGCCGACTGAGTTTCGCCACGATAAAATCTAAAATCTACAAGTTTAGTAACATGTGTTATAAATATATTATGCTTTTACAATGGGTGGCCATAAAAAGGGCTGAGCTCCAGTGGCGGAGGTAGCAGTTGGTGTAGGTTGAGGACTGGGAAGAGGGTGCTCTTTGTCAATAGAGAACAACCTAAGTATCGGACTTTTATTTAGGTCTATTTGGTTGTTGATTACTTTGCTATTATTTTTTTGGCTTTCCGTAACTCTAAAGCTTCTAAATTATCCAGTCTGATCCCTATTCCGTTTTTGTGTAGTAAAATGACGCCTGTGTTTTTAAAACGTGTGGCCAGCTTCAATGAGATGGTTAGTAAATTCGGAGAAGCCATTTTTATTTAAACATCTTAGGTGTTCTTTGACACGGGTGTGCACTTAAATGCAGCGACTGACCCGCTTTTATATAGGGAAAACGGCGCGTCATATTAATTCTTACTTCGAATGCGTATCTACCCCTTTATTTTGGTCCAATAAAATTAATCAGTTACCCCCCTGAAAATGCTACAATGCATTCTTTCTTTGTTTTGTAATATAGAAGAATTCAGGGTAAGTATGCATTTTAAATGTGCGTAAATATAGGTATAATATCATTTACCGATTAATAAATATTACTTTTGCAACATAAACGTTTTAAATTAATAGCTCCCAGCAAAAAATATCCACGGTTATTGAACCTATAATTTTTTTTATGCTTGAATAATAAAAATTATGTTTTACTGTTAAGTTCAGATTTTATACAACATTAGCGTTTTTCCCGTTGCATCCGTAGTAGCTTTAATACATTTTATTATTAGATCTTCTCAAATGTTAATTTTATGCTTACAAAGCTTGAATTTATTTTTCCTTTTTATTCGCCAATTTTAAGTCATGATTTGTCATTTGTCAGGTATCTGTGATTTGAAAAGTATGATAAAATAGGAAATTGTTAATGAAAATAAAACAAAATGCAATCTATAACCTAACCTAACTGCCCTTGAGGTTATCTTAAACTAAAGCATTATTAAATTAATTAAAACATAATATTTATATAATGGAATGCGAGTACTCATAATCGCTTGAACCCACACACTTCTGAACCTAACCTGAGGATATAAAAATAATTTGATTTATTGAAATGATAACACGTCTATAAATATTATTTATTTATAAATTATTTCAATAGTATCTCAATTATTAAACTTTGTAAAATAATATAATATTTATTGAAAATAATATTAGATACCTATTTTTTTAAGTACTTCTTTACGCACGCTTGACTTGGGGAGTAAGCTGGTGAATGCGTGACGAGAGCGTTACGAAAAGTTTGATCGAGCGAGGCGAACGATCGGGCCTATACGCACGATTGACTTGGGGAGTAAGCTGGTGAATGCGAGACGAGAGCGTTATGAAAAGTGTGATCGGGCGAGGCGAACGGAAGCTGAGAGGGAGATATAAGTTAGTGAAGTTTAACTTCAGTTGTGTGGTCTAAAGCACACTCGTTTTTTTCTATTTCATGTCAATTATTTGTCTTAATTTTTGTTGTAGGTACTCTTGCTCTTTCTTAAGATTTTACACGAACGTTGCTCTAAAAAAGGTATAATACGATTACATATTTGAAAAAATATGTATAATTTTTTTTATTAATATTTAAATATTACATTGATGGGTACACGTCCAAAATCTATTCTGATAAATTATATATATATTATAACCCTTTCCAGTAAAATACACCTTTTACGACCGCACTTGCGGATTGTTTACGGCGAGAAAAGTTTTGTCAAAGTAGTGGCGATCTACAGTAATTTCTTCGACATTTGAAAGATCTTTACTTTAAAAATAGTCACGGGATGTTTTCTAATGCAGATTGGTTACCAAGTAGTTTTTTGCATTACTTGAATTATAGAGTATACGATGTAAAAAACGACTTAGATGTAGCAACAAAACTCTGGTTTAGGGGAGGTATTTCCCACCTTCGGAACGGGAGTGTTCCGCAAGGCACTGTACTCGGTCCCTACTACCTACTCCTCCAAGCTTACCGCACTCAGTCAAGGCTGTCCAGTACTGTCCACTTTCTCTCCTTCCCGTCCGGTAACCCGCGAGGACGGGGCGCCGCGCCGGTTTCGCCGGTTACACACGGGTTAAACCGCGGTCAACCATATTATTTAATATATTACACATTTCCTTCTGCAATAATTTGTACGTACGTGCACTTGGAAGGGACCATTTCAATGGCTCTCTAAAACTATCATCAGTTTATATGTTTATATTAAAATTCGGAATGAAAGCTGTAGAAATGAGATCCCTGAGGCGTTTGTGTGTAAAACCGCGTGAGAAATGTGAAGATCCGCAAAGAATACAAGGCTAATGTAAGCGTAATGAGTAAAATTTATAAAGGGACTCTCAGATAGTTTGAGCATGTAGAGCGACTGAACAAAAAATGAGAATATATGTCGGAAATGTGAATGGTACAAGAAGTCGGGGTCGCCCGAGGAAGTCATGGCACGATCAAGTGAATCAGTTACTTGAGTCGGACCATGTCAAGAGTATGTATGAATGGGAATGTGAATGAGGCAAATAGTATGTGCCAAGACCGAGTTGTTTGGCGGTCTGTCCTCTCTGTCTTCCCCTGCGGGGAAACGGCCCGATAAGATAGTTTATTTGGTGATTTCTATAATTTCATGGGCGGGTTGAAACCCTTGACCTTGGGTAGAATAAAGCCAAATTATTTAATTAAATGTTATTTATAGGTAAATCGTGTAAAACATTATTATTTGAGCAATTAATTGTTTTACGCGCTTCAACGTTGTAATTATGGATGTTCGTGACATTTTTACCTACAGTTTTGTTAAATATATTGCTTGTTCACGATAAAACGTTGGTAATTTAATGGTTAATTGCACAATGTACATCATAATATGATTTTAGAGTCTAATTTGTACATCGTCCCCGTATGGACAAAAGGCACTAACCTCAAAATACGTTTTCTTTTTATTTATTTCATATTTGTATGTTTTTAAAATAATTATACATTTTTAACATGTTAAACAGTTTTGTAAATGTAAAGGAATGTAAAAATAGCCTTTCCTCACCATAAGGAGACAAGGCTTTTTTGTTTGGTGATGGAATTATAAAATCAATAAAATAAATGGAATTATTTGTAATCATGTACGTAAGTAAATAATAAAATTGCAAATATTTTTTTATTTTTATTATTACTGAGTTAGTTTATACTACATGAATATAAACTAATAAGCACAATGTAACATTTCATTTGATAAATTTAAATATTTTTACAGTAAGCATAACATTTCTTTTTAAATACATTCATTCTTTCTTCATTCTTCATACTTTCAGGCATTTCATCATACATCTTTAGTCCTCTGTACATTAGGCAGTTCTGTGATTTTGATTTCTTCATTTATGGCAATCTAACTCTGTTTATATTTCTTGTTTCGTAGTTATGAATGTCTCTATTAAAAACAATTTCATCCTTAAAGTATTTTGGCATTTGGTTTTTCATAATTTTATGCACAAAAATTAACACGTTAAATAGTAGTCTCTTTTTTATTGGAATCCAATTTAGCTCCTCTCTCATTTGATTAATCCTTGCGTATTTGCCTTTCCCCAGTATACATCTCATAGCTTTGTTTTGTATAACTTCTAGTTTGTTCAAACTTCCTTCATTGGCCAAATATAACATTTTAGAGCAGTAGTCCAAATGTGGAGCAACGATAGTTTTATAAATGAGCTCCGTAGTGTTTCTATTTAATTTACGTCTAAGTATTCTAAGAAAATTTACCTTTTTTGATACCTTTTTTAGCACATATTCAAAGTTTGCTGTGAAAGTCAGTTTTGAGTCGAGTATTACACCCAGGTATTTGATTTCATTTACTTTTCCAATTTTTTCACCATTCATTGTCAAATTTAACCCTGTGTTACATGTTTTATTGCCTATTTCCATATATTTTGTTTTGTTTACGTTCAGTTTCAACTTGTTTAATTTCAGCCATTTTGCTATATTTTGTAGTCTTCGTTTATTTTGTTAATTGCTTCTATGTAACCTTCACACAAAATATAGATTAAGGTATCGTCTGCAAATAGTCTAATTTTGCAATGTTTAATAGTTTTGATAATATCATTTATGAAAATTATAAATAGAATTGGACCTAATACTGACCCTTGCGGAACACCGAGGTTGTTTTCTATCGGTTCTGATTCTGAGCTTTCAACTTTCGTTACCTGTTTTCTTTCCTGGAGATATTCTTTGAATAGATTCAGAGCTACGTCAGAAAGACCTATGTCTTCTAGTTTTTCCAATAGTATTTTCCTTCTATCGTTTCAAATGCTCTTTTGAAATCTAAGAATGCTGCAATGGTTATTTTTTTTTGTCTGTTTCTTTCTTCCATGTATCAATCACTATGTTTATCGCTGCTTCGCAAGAGTTGTTGTTCCGGAATCCTGATTGCTCCCCACATAATATGTCATGTTTTTCCAAATACTCAATGAGTTGTTTATTTATTACAATTTCTAGTACCTGTTTATTTTGGTAACATATTTATTGGTCTAAATTCTTCACATTTTCTGGTATTAACAACTTTCGGAATCGGGATCATAGTAGATGTTTTTCGTGTGTTTGGAAATTTTCCACTTCTTAATGATTCATTTATTATATCCAGTAGATAAGGTCCTATCACTGGCATTGCATCTTTCAAAACTGTAAAACTTATTCCATCTGGACTCGCTTTTGATTTGGTGCTGTTAAGAATCTGTAAAAGATATGTTTCATCAATCTCATTAAATACAAGTTTTTCTCGGTTTAGCCGATCATTTCTCACGTAGATGTCTTTCTTCAGTATTGGTATACTCTGATGCAATTCTATTATGCTGTTTACGAAATATTTGTTGAAGCAGTTCTGTATGGTACCCTGTATCTGATGTGGGATTCAATGTCGTATTTCATCTCTTTATCTTCGGTTTGTAGTAATCCTTTTATAGTTTTCCACATTTTTAGTGTCTCCTTTTTCAGAGATAATTTTGTTTTTGAAGTAATCGTTCTTGCAAGTTTTTAATTGTTTTGTGTTTTTATTTCTCATATTTTTTAATGCTTTCCAGTCTTGAGAGTTTCTTGAGATTTTCGCAATTTTGTACAATCTATCTCTTTCATTTTGTATTGTTTGTAGTTCTATATTATACCATTTATTTGTTCCTCTTATTTTAGTAGTTTGGATTGGTGTTAACTTATCAATTACTTCTTGTAGATTATTTATTAATGATTTAGACTTTTCATTGTATTCCATTTGATGAAGTTCATCCATATCACCCAGAAGTTCAATTAATCTTTCACTGCTTTATTTTTTATAGTTTCTGTATTTTATTATTTTGCTGGTTTTCGTCTTATTTCTTTTTATGTTATCTGTAATGTGGATAAGGTTATGATCGGTTATTTTTGGTTCATCAAGAACTTTTACGTTCAAATCCAATCTATTTGATATGACAAGGTCAATTAACGTACTGGATTTATCTGTTATTCGTTTCTCACTTTTAACAAGTTGTTTCATTCCCAAAGTTTGAATAATTTGTTTTAGTCTTTTAGTATATGTATCCTTAAAGTTTTTGAAATCTATATTGAAGTCACCAGTTAAGATATTATCTTCTTCTTCTTGGAGATTTAGGTTGCACCAGTTCTCTATAAATGACAGAAAGTCTTTGGTACTTGCATTTGGAGAATGGTAAATTACTCCATAAACCCCTTTCTTATATCCCGAAGTTATCCTTATTGCTAGTATCCAGCAATTCTTTACGTACTGTGTGTTGGAAATTACTTCATATATTATGTCTTTTCTAATAATTATCACTGCTCCCCCTGTATGTCTACTATAGGAATCACAACGTACTGTAGTATATCTCTGAAAAGTTATTTCACTGTCTTCAATGTCGCATGTTACGTGCGTCTTGCTTAATATTACCATTGTAGGATTATTTCGTTCGATCAGCATCTGGACCTCCTCACTATTCGATATCAAACTTTGAATATTTAAACATAGGATTCCTTGCAGTTCGTTGCTTTTTATAAAAAATGACCTTTTTCTTCTCTAATTCTAATTTTCTTTTATATACCGGACATTCAAAGCTCCACGCCGGATGATTTGACTCTAGGTTTATCTTCAATTTGTTTTTGGTATTGATACAATTTATACACCTTTCTGTTCCTCTAATAGAAGTACATGCTTCACTTCTGTGACCTCCTGTGCATTTAGGGCATACAAAGGAGTCTTTTTTGCATTTACTTCCTTATGGATGAACCCGTAGCATTTGTAACACCGTTTAATGTCAAATGCATCAAATACTCGGACCCTTTCCCATCCAATATTTATTTTTTGCATTTGTAACATTGTTCCATGTGTTTGTAAATCTACTTCCAAATAAATTATATATTCTTCTCCTGTTTTTGATTTTTTGTTTTTTATTGCGGATACTTCCATTTTTTGTGGTTCTTCTGGAAACTCGTTCTGAATTTTTATATTCTGAACAATTTCTCTTTCATCCATTTTGTGTGTTATTCCAACGACTTTTATTGATGGGAATCTTTTTTCCGGGATCTTCGTTGTATATTTTTCGCAGAACTTTGTTTTTATGTCTTCCTGTAGTTTTTCAATGTGCTGACTGTTTCTGCATGTAACAACAATTTTCCCATCTTTTGCATTTTTTATTCCCATCACTCCGGTTTCAATTGGGTTAATATTTTTTTAATGTCCTCTTCGATTTTCTCCGTTGTCTGTTCTTCTTTCGGAGAGATAATAATTTTTTTTTCCCAAATTTTGACATTGTTTATTGTTTCCCGTGATTTCTTTTAATATTCTATTTTCCCCAGAAATTTCGGCAATTTTTGCTGCCATTTCGCTTATGACCCCCAAAATTGTAATTGTTTTCGGGGTTAATTTACTAATTTGTTCTTTGCTTAATTTAGTTGCACTGTCATTGATGCAATTTTGTAGTTTTTGAACCGCTTCTGTAGCTTTATTAATAAAAAAATTTGCTTTTATCTTGAGTAACTTTTTTTTTCTTTTTTTTAAATTTTAAAATTCACTGAAAACTAAATTTTGTATTTTTGATCTCAAGTCGTCGGTCTATTTTGGTGCGTGTCTATGGTTTCCTTCTGTCAAAAACTTTTTAAAACGATAAAACGCACTATGTTTATTTTAGATATGGAAAAACTAATTATTTCAGTAGATTTATCTACTATTTCTCCGTAGAATGAGGTATTGTTTGAGTTTATTTAAACACTATTAAAGCACCTTTTTGCTTAAATTTATAGATATCTTTATCGTTATGTTCACTGTTCAAGATTCAATAATAAGTAGTAAGAAAATTTCAAGATTTAAAATAAATAATAGATATGAACTCTTACAGTAGTTTCATGTAATTGGAGATAATGTTTTGAGTTGATTGATAAATGTATGTATAAGTTAAATAGAACCTTATCAAATGGTATTATTATTATTCGTTTATCTTACAATTTGCTTCAAATATGTCAAACGGTCGAGTTAAAACAGGGACTTCCGCTGCGCTCGATCAATAAATATAGCAGAAGAATGGGACATTAATTATTTCTTCCATTATCAAAACTGGACTGTCATCCAATGTCAAAAATTGATTTTAAAAAATCATTCAGCTCATAAGAAAGGCATCTCATAAGTTGCATAATCCAATATTTTTCTCGAGAAATAGAAAAAAAATCACTAATTTCTAGAGGCTTTTTCCATTGACCTGGATATACTTGGTCGAAGGCTTATTCCCTTAAATCTTCAGTTCAAAAATCAACAGTTTTATTTCGAGATTGATGAAATTTCACACACTTCACCTTCAAAACAAGATCAAGGTCACTTATTTTAAGTCTGTTTTCGAAAATTGCTCTATAAAGCCCGGGCAACGCCGGAAACTGCCGCTAGAATTATTATGAGGAGACTGGCAATAATTATAACTAACATTTTTAATCAATTTTTTTTATACATTTTTTCATCACTCTTATTGACTTTTCAAAAGAGATGTTGAATTGATTTCATTTTGAGTTGTCTGGTCAACTGTCTGGGGATCAATTGTCGGTTTTTTTTTAAACTTGGCAAGCTTGAAGGGTCACAAATGATGGTATGGAAGGATTTGGTAACGGATAGTGAGCTTGTTTTCTAGATGCAGCTAGAACTCTGGGAGAGTGGTAGATACTTCGCCCTTGTGAAAGATCACCATTCAGAATCGAAACGTTGTTTGAAATGGCCTTAGCGGTGTTTGGTGACCAGATATGTATAGCCAAGTACATCCCCACATTCCTCTTACCCATGAAGTTGCCATTTTATCTCAAAACCGTTTTTTTGTAGTTAGTAGCTTTTTGAACTTAGACCATATCTATACTCATATTTTAAAGACTCGTAATTATTTTAATAGTCCACGTTTATGTCATTAAAATTTTCCGTATAAAAGTTAGAGTTTGCATATCACTTTGCTATCCTTTTCACCATGATGACCACCGTTACTACATCTCTCCGGAGCCTGTACGAGCTTTTCGTGTCCTCATATCCTGTAGACGCGGAAAGAAAGGTAGATCTCTAATTTAAGTTTTTGTTTTTGTTTTGACTATTCTTTTTCTAAATTTTATTGGTTTCATTTAAAAAAGTACATAATTTATTACATATCTATTAATTAATATCGGTTACATGCATATATATTAATTAATATTGCAAATAAACATTGCGAACACATTTTAGATATATTTCGCGTTGACAATTTTGCAAGTTTCAAATGGCAACTAACTTCGATCTTGTCTTCTGATAATTAACTTTTATTGTTTTTTTTTCTGTATATAAAAATCTTCTCTTTTATTATTTATATAATCGTATTCTATACTTCATCATAACTTTATTTTCACACACAAATAATTGTATCCATATACCTACATTCTAGCTTTTACACATTACACTTTGTTTTATGACAAGTCTTATTGTCGAAATTTTATTAGTTTTTTATTGGTACAACTATATTATTTATCATGTTGTACTTAAATGTCATTTTAAACTTTAGTATAAAAGCCCACCGGACTTAATAAATAGAAAATAAATAATTAAAAATGTATTGCTAATATACAAATTACATAATATATAACAATGAAGTTGGAAACTAAGGATGGGTTGTTTAAAAAAAAATTAACAATTTATCAAATATTTAAAGTTAATTTTCACTTTCTGTGTAATTTCTTTTCAAGTTCTGTGATTATTTCAGTGTTATGAAGCAACTAGCCTATAATGATATATTAACAGAACTTAAATAGAACTCACACAGAACGTGAAAGTTAATCTAAAATATTTGATGAATTGTTCAAATTTTTTGAAACAACCCCTCCAAATATATTAGGTATTTCAAATTAAAACAATTTAAAATTACTCTTCCCTTATTTCGTCACTTCTTTTTTTAATTTTAACACATTTTTCCCTTCTTTATTGGATGATATTTCATTTTTATTTAGGAAAATTATGTATTTTTTATAAAAATATATATAAGCACTTTTTTATGTTTACTTTTTTATGTGAATACCGCACCAGAGTCGTAACTGTTCCCGACCGTCTGGAGCCAGTGAAACTATTACATTCCCAATCGGGGTATGTCGTAAGACTGAAGATAGTAGGGAGGGAAGTACCTGGCTAAGAATATCTTGTCACTAAACACGGCTAAAGCCATTTCAAGCTACATTTCGATTGTGAATGGTGTTCTTAAACCAGGGCGATAAGTATCTTCCGCCTTTTTGATGTAAAAGCAAAACCAGCAATCTCCTTTGATTGGATATTTAAGATTGCTTTTACACACCTCATGATGAAGAAAAAACCAAAACCTAACCTGACGTAACTTATTTAACCTGTTTTTTGTTGTTGTTGTTTTTCATCACTTTTAATAAGTTTTCTAAAGAGTTTTATTTTTACCCACCTCATTTTAAATGATGAAGAAAAAACCTAACCTGACATAACCTATTTAACCTAGTTTTTTTTGTTCATCATTTTTAATAACCTTTCCGAGGAGTGATGAAGTTCCACTTTGTTGAGTTGTGAAATCATACAAAATAATCAAATAAAAATTATTTGCGCACGCCGTGATTTGAACCCGCGTCCTCCGGATATCTAGTCGACAGCTTCACCCTTCGACCACGGGGGATTGTTCCGTCACTATCCAACTTGGTAGCAGAAGGTTGCGTGTTCGTTTCCCGTCGGAGCACAGTTGTTTTTGTACGTACCATGTTAAATGTAAGTTTTTTCTTAACGCAAATATCTCTACCATATGTTAAGATAAATCAGTATAAATTAATGTGTTACAAACTTTCTCATTCTCATAATAAATTTTATTAATATCAGTAGTAAGAAAATTGTACTTAAGAAAAATGTATGTGCATAACTTGCTCAGGGTGTTGACATGAGATTGAACTGACATTCGAACCCACAACGGATCTAGCTTTTTATACCCTTACCAATGGGTACCCCCACCCATACAAAAAAGGCTTCGAATGGTCCATAATGTTCCAGAACATTCCACAACATTCGAGAGCGTGCTGGAATGTTCCACAATGATATTCCCGATTCCGTATTCCCGAACATTCCAGAATATTCCGAGATGTTCTGGAATGTTGTGGAATGCTCTCGAATGTTCAGGACTGTTCTAGAAATTTCTAGAGGGCGAAACTTCCAGCCCTTTTATCTTCAAAAGCATGCCTTTCAGGTAAAAACGGGAACCTTCTCCATGGATGGGGGATAGAGGGCTACCACACCATATTATACTCGTAACTCCCCTAATTGAACCGGTTTCTGAGGTTTAGCAGGACACACATTACTTTATACTTTATTTTATAATAAATATTGATTATTATTCATTAAATTACTTGTTCGCGGTTGTTCCTTTGTTCGTTGCCGAAGAGTTCGTAAGCTTTCGTCCGACTCCGATCCGCTGAAAGTTTTTCATAATTCGATTCATAGCATTTGCACGCCCTCACTACGCGTGCAAAATAAACTCACTCACTTTCCATACATTAATAATATTATTTGTAAATGTTGCAATTGAAGTGGCTCTCTCCCGTACCGTACGATACATATCTACGATTACTTCGTGTCTGGTTAGTATCATTCGGCTTGGGAATGATTTACGATGCCCAGAAATAAAACGCGTAAAAGGCGCGTGGATTTAAAGCATGCCGTGCAATGTGCCGAATGCATATTTGTATTATTAAATTAAATTAATATCGGTAGAGTACCTATCAAGTCTAGAGAGTTGAAAACTGTGTTTGATACACGCATAGATATATTTTTCTATGGCTGATTTAGTGCACCCACACGAATTTTAAGTATTTCCAGTTTGGGGTTTTATAAAAGGGGGATTTTTACACTGATGAATGACAGATTGAAAATCTAGTAACGAATTCCGATTACAGGGTTTCGACTCTCTTACTTCCCATTACCTGCATATCATTAATCAAGCTAGCGTACTTATTTTTAATTTATTCGACTAGACGTTTTGGCTTCTTCTTCGTAAACCTTTTGACGTCCAGCTTGGATATAATAACATCACATCACTTTGGTTGGAAACGGTTCTAACTTCACATTACCATGGTCTGAGATATTATGAGGTGTCATCATAGTTCGCAAAGACGATTTCTCATAATCTATTTACCGATTTCGGATATTGATATGGAATATTGTGGAAAGTACTTATTTTATTGGAAAATATTTAAGTAGGACGTGTACTTACAGATAGAACATAATATGCAACCAGCTAGGGCATAATAATTCATTGCATAAGGTTTTAACTACACTTCCAAAATGCCATTCCGAGATATTTCCACGTTAAATATTTTCCTTTAAAATATGTTAAACTAAAATACTTTACACAAGATTGAATCTCAAAATTATAAAATGTTAAATAGATTATGAGAAATCGTCTTTGCAAAATTTTGACACTTAATAGGCCACTTGCATCACATTTTTTAAAAAAAATTTCCGGTTTAGACAAATATTCTAAGACATTCTGTATTTTTTTTTAATCGTATTTTTGAAACCCTGGGGATTTTTTGAAAATTTTAATCCGAAAAATCAGACCATTTTTTATAAACCGGAAAGACGGGACATAATTTTATAGCTGCGAAAAAACGATAATTACATAGCCGAAAATCATTTTTAAAAAAGAACGTTTTCCATACGAATGGCACAGGAGAATAACGAAGCATACCAAAAATATTACATCTCATAAATATTTTTTCCTTGATCCGTCTTATTGATCATAAATCATTATAATGTACAACGTATATATTACTAAATCCAATGTACTTGTAAATTATAATAAGAATAAGAATATTATAAAATTTGATTTTGTTAAAATTAGCACCATAACCATTACACCTCTAAAACATGTACGGACAACCTAAAATGTACGGGGTTCTCTTCATTACATCTGTCAAAAAATCAAACCAAATGATAAGTTCGCAGAGAACAAACAATAAATCTAGTGAACGAATTCAAAAATTCGCCTGAAATCAAAGTGATGCCATATTAAAAAAATAAATCAGTGTGGAATTTTACAAAATTAATATGAACATTTTCGGAGACGGGACATTTTCATGTAGTGACGTCACGAGCCCAAATAATGGATTTATTTATTAAAAAAAAAAAAAAACTGTACATTTCTAAAAAAAATTACTAATATTTTCGCAATCTTAATAAAAAGATCTATCCACACAATTTTTTCCAAGTCGTTATGAATTCAATGCAAGTGGTAAGGCGAAGTCAAAACCCAGTCCAACCAAGGTGACGAACTACACTGCGCCTTTGTAACAACGGTCAGATACAAACAAAATGGCAATTACAAAAGGTTCAAAGTGATGTTAGAACCTTGTAAAAGAAATGGAAGCTTTAAAAGCTTAATGTAAGATTATTGTCGTACAAGTATCTAGATAAAAAAGCCTCCCTCAAATGTCTCCAGTTTGTCAGATTCTTGGCGACCCTCACCCGTCCGACGGCGCGGCGGGCTCTCATCGGTTCTCTTTAGGTCATCAGCCCATGTCATCACCAATCCGGTGACATTGGAATTCCATCGGTCATCTGTTGTGCTAGAGCACGTGCAAACTCAGTCAGATATTGTTTGATTGTAACGATTGCATACAAAGAAGGTCAGTCTTCAACTGAAGTGACAAATAATATTAAGTTAATTGCAATAGCGAGTTTATAAACCATCTAGTAAAAAAAACTCAACCCTATCGATGTACAATATTAAAGATGAAACGGATATCCGGCCTAAATTTATCAGCCGGATACCGGATATTAAAAAACTACGACAATTTCATATAATAAAACACAATATATATAATAATATCTTTATGAGGTAAATATCAATAAAATGGCTTATAATTATGGCGGCTTTTATTTAAAGTAGAAAAAGTTACAAAAAAGCCATAAGGCCTTCCAAAAAAGTTAAATTTTCTTGTGAGATATTCACTCTAATTATAAATACATTTTTGAAGCCGGCACAACAAACAAACAGCAAACTTACTATTTTCACTGTTAATGTCGAAATATTGCCAAATAGGCGATCTTTTTTCACTGATGACATGATTCAGTTCAGTCACATTACGCAGCAAGTAAACAACTAATTTAATTTTCACTATTCAATCACACTCGCGATCACTCACGAATACTCTCGATGGCAACCGAAACCGCCCGAATTTGCCGACAATGGGCCGAACATCCGGCTGCCAGATATCAGGCCAAACAACTATCCGTTTCATCTCTATACAATATTACTGATAGAAATTCTAGGAAAATCCATTCGAATTTAATCTCGATCACAATCTTCAAGGTGTAATAATCTATTGTAAAATTACGTACCTCTGATTGCTGAGATAATTCGATTTCAATGAGACACTGAAGGCGCGTGAGACCGAAGACCTTCTGATCTCCACAATTCGAGTGATTCCGCAAGTCCCTTCATCCGCAATACTATCTGAGCGGCCTTGGGAGTATTGACGAATCTCGACATAACCCAAATAACAAGACTGGTCCGATCGTCATTTTTCACGTAGCCTATATTGTTATGATTTTGCACCCGATAATAATAAATTGATGAATCGAATCTAATAATTTGGTCCAAATGTTATCGCACTGCTGACTTAATAAGGTCGCAGCCGCTGGGGTTGTTGTCACATGAGTGCATCCTCATTACTTAGATTTCTCCTTAAATCTCCATTATTGTTTATTATTTTTTTTTTCCAATATTTTATATCTAATATCTCTGTTACAGTCGTTTTTTTGCGTATATACCCACAACACCTAATATATATATATACACGTAGTACCTATCTATACATTCCTATACTACACGATAACAAGAGTATCAAAGTACTATCAGAGTACTCAAAGGGGGGGCGGGGGTCCAGCAAAATTTCACGTTACTCGAAAAGGATATACGAAGTGGCCCAAATTTATCTCACCAAGGGGGAGGGGGGTCTAGAGTGGAAGAAAAACTGCTCACGTAATTAATGTATGCCCCCTAAGTCCAAATAGTTTTTTGTGGGTTTGGACTATAAAGTGATGAAATATTGATGCAGGTTTAGGGGTCTTCAAAAATTATCAAAGTATTCAGTTTGTGTATACATATTATGTTGTAAATTATTTATAAATTTTGGTTTTACGCCTATGCGTATCAATGGATAATAATTAATAGTCTATGTATAAATATATAAAAATGAATCCCTGTTTCCCTTGGTCACGCCATAACTTCAGAACGACTTTTCCTTACCTATTTCATTCATCTTTTCAGTTTTCTAATACTTTGTAGACGGTTCTTCCGGAAAGAAAAATTAAGAAAATTGGATAATTTCAGAAAACTTAACGACTATTTCAACTTCGCACGTTTGACAGTTCGCGCGTTTGATAAATGTCAATTTAGCAGGTAGCCGTTTTTTGTATTAAAAGAATTGTCTATGGATTTTTAAAATTATAGATATTTTAAATAGGTACCTGTATTAGGTACCAAATTAGATTGATTGTTCTTAAAATAAACAAAAAAATAATATTTGTAATATATTAAAAATGAAAATTTGAATGAAAAATTGTAATAGGTGGCACGCGAGCTGTTTGAAACTGAATATATGGAACGCGGGAGGGGGGTTGGCGGGACGGGGGAGCGGTAGAGAGGAACTCGGGAGGGTGGGGGATGCGGGAGGGGAACGGGGACGCATGTGAAAGGATACGCAGAGAGAAACAATTTATTTTTTTGAATATACAACGCGTGCCGGGAACCAGCTAGATTTAATAGATTTACGATAGTCTTGTGGTTGGTACACCAGGTGTGTGATAATACTCTACCTTAAGGACCCGCAACCCGGATTTCTACCGATTTATTACATATTTCCCTTAAACATGGTAAATTTTAAAGCTCTTAAAAAAATATATCTTATTCTTGAAGATAATATCTAGACTTTGCCCGCGCCAAACGCAAATTATATAAAATTCCCTCGATAGAAAAAAATTGCAAAGTATGCTCCAAAAATTATTATACACACGTTTGTTTCAGTTATTTTACAAGTTATATGTATGAAAAAATTCACAGTGTTTCTTTAAATACTGTTTAAGATAATGCCCTCGAGATTTTTGCTCTAATGAAACTACTCGTGTTTTATTAAACATTTTCGCATCGATTTTGTCGCTGTAAATGTTAGCGCTCTCCTCCAACATTCGTAATTTCGTATCTCTCCATCTTCTTCTTTTCGAGCCTGGTTGCAGAGCCTTAAACTGTTAGATGATGTTTTTTTATATCTACTCGATCAAAGTGCTGCACTTCTACGAGTATGTATAATATTTATTAATATGTACATAATTTATTTATTGCTTCTTCACAATTTAAATACATTTTTTACCTTGTAATTATTAATCACATTATCAATTATTAATATTACATACATTATTAGCATACATGATACATGCTTACGCTTGTATGTAGTATCCTAATTACGAATGTAGGTACACCACGGACATATGTTTCGTCGATGGAGCAGTCAATTGCTGTTTATTTCACAATGAACCAAATAAAGATTTACGATGCGTGAGGAATATTTCGAGTATTTTCCTGTTCCTACATAGCCACTCATTGGATAAACCACAACACTGCACCCACTAAAGTGGATCGTTTGCATTTTTCTAAACCAAATAATGTTAATCATAAAACCTTTATATACCTCGTAATGTCATTAGAAATGTTTTTCAATATGGTCTAATCGGAAAAACATTTCCTTATTTCCCACTGTCTTAAAATTTTAATATTATTTTAGATTGTCTAATGTGAATTTCCATTTTACACTAATCATAATATATTATTTGTTAACACATACATGGTTTACGCAGCACTCACATAATATTAAAACCTTTGTAATCGACTGCAATTTAGTATGTATTTGGATCAGAAATTCGTTGGTAACATCCAAGTCGTAGTTTCTCATTCTTTAACCACTTGTTTTATCACTTTTATTCACTATCAACCTCTACTTAAAACTATTGCAGTTGTCTATCGTATCAAATTTATTAACCTTAAAATAGTTCTCCTTCATGTGGTAAAGCATACATTTTTACATTTTAGTTAACATTTGGACTACTGCTCAACGGTGTTATATTTGGCCAATGAAGGAAATTTGAACAAACTAGAAGTTATACAAAACAAAGCTATGAGATGTATACTGGGGAAAGGCAAATACGCAAGGATTAATCAAATGAGAGAGGAGCTAAATTGGATTCCAATAAAAAAGAGACGACTACTATTAATGTGTTAATTTTTGTGCATAAAATTATGAAAAACCAAATGCCAAAATACTTTAAGGATGAAATTATTTTTAATAGAGACATTCATGATTACGAAACAAGACATATAAACAGAGTTCGATTGCCACAAATGAAGAAATCAAAATCACAGAACTGCCTTATGTACAGAGGACTAAATATGTATGATGAAATGCCTGAAAGTATGAAGAATGAAGAAAGAATTAATGTATTTAAAAAGAAATGTTATGCTTACTGTAAAAATATTCAAATTTATCAAATGAAATGTTACATTGTGCTTATTAGTTTATATTCATGTAGTATAAACTAACTCAATAATAAAAAAATAAATAAAATAGTTAATTAATATTCATTACAAACGTAATTTTTACAGTTTTATTTAAATTTATCGTTGCAGAAATTAAAATAATACTTAATGACCGTGTCCTTGCGAATCTGCCGATGTCTCAAAGTTCATAGATTTCCTAATGCATTTATGCAGCTAAATTGCATTTAACAATCGGCAACGCTTTACGATCTACCTTGTTTTTGACAACTCAAGGCGGGTGGCATACTCGTATGTGTGACGTTAAAGAACTAATATTAGAGAAAATGTTAAATTAATATTGGTTTAGTCTGATGAGACTAAAAATAGTCTGGGACAACTTGATAACAAACAGGATTCGTGACGATTTTTTCCTCGGAGTAATAAATTTTGTGAAAGTATGTATGTACATTAAATATTTGAAAATTGTGTGAATCACCTACATTTTCTACGCCTATCTGGTACTCACATTAATTTTCATCTAAAAAGACTCCGTCCAAAAAGATACGTCCAAATCTGATAATTAATGAAAATAGCTAAGCAATGCGATACAAGTCATATTATTCAAAACTTCTCTTTGAATTTTTTTTACATTGTTTCTACACAGGAGGCCCTGAGGAAAATAATTCCCTCAGGGCTCATGTCATCTTTGAGGATGCTGTGTGCGGGGTCTTTTTAGAAGAGCAAAGAGATTAAGTTCTGGGAAGGAAAAGGTTTAGGGCTGGGTAGGAATCTGGGGGTCAGTGTGTCCACGAGTAACGGACGCACGAATCCAACCCTTCCACTGCGGTGCAAGGCGATGTTCTGATAGAGTCCCGCTCCCGATCCGGCCTGCCACGCAGTTGCAGAAGCATTCGCCGCCAAGGCCCGGATAAATCTCAGCCTATGAACCCGGGTACCCCTGCTAAGTCACCAAACGTAGCGAACCGCTTAGGTTGACCTATTGCAGAGGTTATACAATAAATGGTTGACGTTGGATGTTTTGTTATTTGAACAGTTTTATACAGCATCTTTTACTAATAAAATCAAGTCAAGGGCGCTTGAAATGTTGGTGATTTCTGTAAAGTACGTGTCTGTTCTGTTCTGTAAGTTACGTTGCTTTGACACAGTTCCCAAAATGCCTATAAATCGAAGTGCAACTGATAATGCAACATTTTAATGTGGCCTTCTTAATTTTCGTTAATTTATTCATATTCAAATTAGAGATTAAATCGATAACGAGAATTGACTGCGACAGCAGTCTTCCAACCTTGCGTCCGGGGGACAGAGAACGTGTTCTCACCAATCACCAATCATTGATAAGATTCGTCACCATTTGAGAGTTCATACGTCAAGTAAAACCCCGAGGCATTTCTCTCTCTGTTCCGATGGGCCATTGATCAATCAACAGGCCCGAATGTTATCAAACAAAATGAAAGGGGGATAGCCAAAACCTTGGTTCAGTTCAACAACACGTCCCCGGGAAGGAAGCTCCTGTTGAAGACTTGAACACTCAATTGAAATGAACTCGCTATTCAATCAAGTGTAACCTTAACTCACATGTTATCAAGATCAGTGAGGTCAAGTTCAGGCTTCAGGCTTCACCACCGCTCGAGGGGCGACACGGGAGATGAAATGCTGCTCGAGCTCTTCTTCTGGAACGTTTATCTCGTGGAACAATATACGCAATCTGGCATATTTATGTAAATAAAATGTGTCTGACATTCAACCAACTTGAGAACAGGGTTGTATCTGAAAAATAAAATCTATTTTCGTTATTCTCACGTTTTTCTCAATTTTATTAACTTTGCGATAAACTGGAATAATAATAAAATTGTCCCACCTGAGGTTATTAAAGTCGTTTGTATTATAAACGTCACTTTTACTCCGTCTGTAATCGAATTGATTTTCTGTCTTCTGTTTGTTATAACTTTTTAAAATATGTACCTAGGTACATATTTTAGGTTTGTAATTCCTAGAATTGGAGGCTTTTTGCGTGGAATAATTTGTGAAAATGGTTGGAATATAATATTATAAAGTTTTATATTCTTTGATACGAAAACTGTAAATTGGGCGCACCCTTAATGCCTGTATGGAACGCTAGAGCCTGGGTAAACGCTATTTCCTTGATTTAAGGTGACACAAATGAACGTGGTTATACAGAAACCAGCCAGTATGTAATTTTGGCAAAGATAAGATATTTTTTCATTCGACAGAGTACGGTCATTTCATACGGTCATGTTCTGTTAAAACTAGCCAGACCGCTTTTATTCAAACTTTCATAGTAATCGCCTTCCGAAATATTTGTTGATCGCGAAAAAAAAAACATTTAGGTAAAGCAGAACGCGCCAAAGGCACTCAAAACATCTTTAATGTAGCTATTTCTCAAAATATTTTTAGTAGAACACAGCCAGAGTCAACTGGTCAAGATCAGCAAAATACCTAAATTCGAACAATGACTTTTACCTAAACATCAGAAAACGAACACATTCATACATTTTGGTAGGCATGGCTGTTTTCTGCAGAATGCATATTTCACATAGTAAGGTCAGACAGTTGATTGCAGAGCTTACATTCACCAACACGTGTTCTACAGAAAACAGCCAGATCTGAAGAAAGGCTGGATGGCTTTTTTCTGCATAACTAATTTCAAATGACACAATGGCTTTGTTCACGTGAGAAAATTGGCAGAATGAGTGTAAATTCGTTAGGTTATTATCACATTAAAGTCGCGTTTTAAAAGTTTACGCCGAAGAGCGTTATTTTAGGCTACTTTCATTTGAAATAATTCCTGCATTCTCCAAACATATCTTCACTCCCCTCGCTAATACAATGCGGAGCAAACAGGTCCTTTGAGATTTAACCTTACGCTTAACAATGTTAGCCTTGTTGTTATTTTTTAGCAACATTGGCAATGAAGTCAAATTACCAACACCACCAACAACTTAACATGCTTATCGTCTGTGGTTTTCTTTGCGTAATAACAAATAACCTAAAATATTTATATTTATAATATCTTACTGGATCGGGAATGATGACTCATTAAAAAAATATAAATAACTTCCAGTTAGCGTGGGAAGGTTAGTGTCAAATTTGAAACATTATTCATAGAGGCTTATTTAATTGTCATTGTTTTATCAAAGTGTATCTGCATAATTATTCCGAAATTATTTAAATTACCTTTCCTGCGAACTCGTAACAAAGCAGGGATTTCCCTCATCTCTTGTTTGGCATAATATGTTTCTATGGAAACTCTTGTCCAATATTGTTAAAATAATCTCTCGCTTGGCAGATTTTCACGGATGACTTGGCAATGGTGTCACGAAGTTAGCGCTTCTCCAACAATTAAGATTAATGTATCTATGATTTTCTTGCACGCACGGATTTCACTTTCGTTATTTCGTTCGCGAAGCATTCTTTGTGTTGTATGAATCTTGTGCATTGTCCTCCATGAACCTCCTAAATAATAAGTGACAGAGAACTAAGTAATAGTGGTGTTTTTGTAGGTTTTTATTTTCATTTAGCATGGAAAAGGCTATACGGCACGAACCGCAATACGAAGTCCAGAACTGAATCCAGACGATTTCGCCAGAAATCTTCCTATTACACATGTAGTGTACGTATTTGATAATATGATTGAACATAATTGATAGTTAATTTTTCAACAGTTATTGGTCAAGTTCAGATTGAATTGAATTCGGCGTCACTTTGGAGAGCCTAATAATAATAATAATAATAATATTTGGATGATTTATATAGCGCCGTTTTTGTGAAAAATCACCTCAAGGGCGCTACGGTATGTACTATATGTATATCATATATTATGTAACTTATTAGGAGTTTATCTGCATTTTCATTTTTATTGGGTGTTTATCTCGTTTTCATTTCTGCCACTGTTATATTTTCTGTCTGTTGACTGCACACATTAAGCCGTCTTTGGGAACATTGCCTGGCCGATTTTTCGATAAAATTTTAGAATTCCTCTTCATTTTTAATGTGCACAAATTCTTGAAATAACACTTAGTTTCACACAACTTTATTATATATTAAAAAAACGAGTGTGCTTTAGACCAGTGGGCCCCAACCTTTTACTACATAATTTTACTACTAGATAATTTTACCACTGGGGGTCGGTAAAATTATCTATAGTTGAAAATATCTTCGTTACTTTGACAATTAGCAACAGATAATTAAAGAATTTTCTTATATTCATGAATAAGCTTCACCCGAATTTTACATTTACATAAGATCAACGATAATAACAGCTTAATTTTTTTATTTTATTAAGTATTTTGATTTTATTTATTTATTTAAGTTTTTTATGCAAGCCCTTGCGCGGCCCATTACCATTTGGTCCACGGCCCATAGGTTGGGGACCACTGCTTTAGACCACACGACTGAAGTAAAACTTCGCTAACTTATATCTCCCTCTCAACTACCGTTCGCCTCGCCCGACCGTTCGCCTCACCCGATCACACGTTTCATAACGCTCTCGTCACGCATTCACCAGCTCACTCCCTAAGTCAATCGTAAAGGCCCGACCGTTCGCCTCGCCCGATCACACTTTTCGTAACGCTCTCGTCACGCATTCACTAGCTTGCCCCCCCCCCCCCCCCCCCCAGTCAAGCGATAAAACTACCCAAACAATAAAAATCTGAAAACTTCAATATCTAGGACATGTGATGTGACATCCAGAGAAGTACGAGATCTTGCATCTCTTAATGTAGGGAAAGATTGCCGGAAGACGGGGCCTGGAAGAAGTAGAACGTCATGGCTGAAAAAGCTGAGACAGTGGTTTGGCCAGTCTACTATAGAGCTGTTCCGGGCCGCAGTAAACAAAGTCCGCATAGCTAACATGATTGCCAAAGTGAAGAAAAAGCACAATTTTTGTTAGTGTTGTATCTAGGACACCTTTCTTCCCAGGTCAATGAGCCATTTTGTATTTTTTAACGATTTTTTTCCCGTTTCTTACCAATGCTTTTGTAATTATTTACAGATAGTCGGCATGGTGTCGCGGTTATTCCGGCAGCACGGCGCGCTGTGCGCCTCGCACCCCTGGGAGGTGATCGTGGCCACGCTCACGGCGGCCGCGTGCGCGCTGGCCGTGGAGCGCGAGCCCGCGCCCTCCCCGCCGGGCAAGGCGCCCTGCGGGGGCTGGGCGGACCAGTGCGGCGGCCTCGAGGCGGAGTACCACGCGGCCGACGCGGTCGTCATGACCTTCGTGCGCTGCCTGGCCATCCTCTACACCTACTATCAATTTAGGAATCTCAGCAAGCTCGGATCCAAGAATATTTTAGGTGAGTTTTTATTATTTAACTGTATTTTCTTTACCATGTATGGTTAAACTGATTCCATGACAGTTGATCTCCCGACAGTCGCCCCCCGGCATACTTATATACCATATGCATTCGGTTTTGGGAAAATATGTATACCTACTTTCACAAAATATATCCAGTGTCCCAGAAGGTGTGGGCAGAGAGGATATACCGCCGAATAACAAAAGTATGAAACATATTTTCATTTAAATGCATTAAGGTTAAAACTACTTATCTATATACTGTATAAACCCGCGTATAAGTACAAAAAATCGACACTAAATAAATTCGTTTGATATCCATACCAACTTATTTTTAAGTCCATTTTAGGTTTGAAATTGGTAAATAATGCACTAAAGTTATAATTTTATAATAATTATAATATCGGAGGTCAACTGTTGGGGATCAACTGTCAGGTCACCGGTGAAACTATGACCTTACGACACAATTTTGATTCGCTGGGAAAGTTCGATTTTTGCTTAATAAGTTCTCGCTTTTCGTCGTTCTGCGTCGTGTGGTACCTTCAATCGTCTTCTGCTGTGTGCGGTGAATTTCTCTCTCTATCTCTCTCAAGTATTTCGTAACATGCAGGTGACATGATACATTTTAATGATAATCGAGTGAGAAATCACTTTCATCGTTATTTGCATATTCCAAGTGTTGCGGACCTTTCGTATTACAGTACTGGTTGCTATGATTAATTCTATTTCTGGACCGGTCATCGATAAGGGTTGTATCGATAACTTTCGGTAACCTCTCATATATTGTATGTTAACGACCTGCAGTTGTCCTAGGGACAACAACTTCACTGAAAAGTTACCGAAAGTTATCGATACAATCCTAATCGTTCGACCATGCTAGAGATCCTATTGATTGGTAACTAAGCCTCCCTGGAGAGCAGTGTGGACTGTAAATGTAGTGCAGATTGATTGAAAGACTTTCTTCAATTCATTACGAGTATAAACCTCCGTGGCATTTACATTTGGTAAAACTGCTAACTATATTAGAACACCCGCGGTTGGAGTTGAAGCCGTGAAAATGGTCCAACTGCGGTGCAGTATTCTTGATCAAATTCTGATAACCGAATGGAGTTGGATATAATATTTTTTGTGACTTTCACATGGTATAAATATTAGCTTTCGCTAGCCTCACCACTGGTCTAGCCTCTTATTTTTTTACTTCGACCGACCTCAAAAAAATTGTGGTATCTATTGCCACGTCCAAACTGAAGCCAACCTTCCAACTCCGAACTTAGTTCGGAGTTGGAAGGTTGGCCGATCGTGTGGTCGCTGCGGCCAACCCTCCAACCCCGAATTCCGTACCCCAAAATGGCGGACATTAAACAGCTGTAGCTACGCTGTATCTTTTTCAGTTGCCTACAATTATTACGTACGTATAATCATATACTTATATACACGACATGTTTACAAACGATTGTTATACCACTCTCCGTAATAATATAGTCATTTTAATAGTACGCGGCACGGTGTGGACAGCTTCGGCAGGCTGGTTCGTGTGAGTTGGCCGTCAGGATCGCCTCGAAGGCGATCCCGGGCCAACGCGAACTCCAACCTTCTAACTCGAACTTCCAACGCACGAACACCCCTCCACACGATCGTCCAAACGTTTGAAGTTGGAACGTTGGCCGCAGTGTGGGCTTACCATATCACTATCACTTTGTCGGAGATACATACGACTGACTCTCCCCTAAAAACTTCCCACTAACTACATCAAATTTACGCTAAAAGTTACGATGTAAGAAGAAATTCGTCGTCATCTTCCAAGAGTTTATAATATTCATGATCCATGACCGGTCAGTGGTTGAGTGGACATCGCGCTTGACTCCCACCCAGGCGTTCCGTGTTCGATTCCTCGGCTGGCTAAGTTCTCCATCACGACTCGAGCAACATTTTCGGCTTACTGTGGTGATAGTAGGAGATTTTCAAATATTGTCGGGTTATTCGTAACCCGGGAATGTTTGTCTTTCTTAAAAAACTATATTTAAAATGCGGTTTTGCGAAGTATTTGTGTAAATGCGTTTATCACCTCCACAGTTAATCATAATATTTATAAACCATTTATTATTCGTATACGTTTTTATATTTTCACGGCCAAAAGTATATTTGTTTTTTGGGTGTTGCGCTACCTCTTTCTTTAGCCCATTTATTATCCACTCGGTAATAGAACTGACACACTATTTGAAAGTTGATTTTCGGAACTAAAAACATTAACTTATCATCTGTTGCCTTTGTGTAGGTATGTTATATACTACTCACCTTCCAGTCAATCAGATGAAATGGAATTCCAGATCATAAATAGTTGCCAGAAACAATATCCAATTTTCGAAGGATTAATTACTAACTATTAATCACCTGTTTTTATTGTGTACATTTACTTGTCCGGCTTCGCCCGAGATATTGATTCGTCTAATATTTCGCTGAAAAATGCTGAAAAATGTACTTATACTGGCAAGAAAGAAAACAGCTGAAACGAAACGAAATCGCAATTTATAACAAATACTCAGGCTTTAAACAGATATATACCGATGGATCGAAAAAAGTTGAACAAGTTGGAGCTGCCTTCATATCAATGCAAAACAACTTCACTCGTCAAATAAAATTGAACAAAGACTGCCCTATTATGAATGCAGAATTGATAGCAATCAAAGAAGCGGTGAAGTATGCAGATGGAAACAACTGGAATAAAATTCTTATATTAAGTGATTCCAAAAGTGCGCTTCAACATATAAAGAGAGTTTCGAAAGGAGTTGCCTGCAGAAAAATAGCATATAATATTGTAGAGCACTTAATGAAGTTACATCAGAAAGACATTGACATACGTTTACAATGGATTCCATCTCACGTAGGGATACATGGAAATGAAGAGGCGGATTTGTTGGCAGACGAAGCAGGGGTGAAAGGTCACGAGTATGACTGGACGCCAGATAACGAAGATTACTCCCAAAAAATACATTTACTATGTAATAATATGAGGAATGAGCATTTTGAAAATTTATCTGCCAATAAGGGCGTATGGTATAGAAAGCTTCAAAAAGAACCCTTTAAAACACCATGGTTCACTGAAACCAATCTGAAGAGATCAGAAATGAGAGTCATTTTTAGATTAAGATCCGGACATGCACTAATGGGAAGAATATTGTGTCTGTTAGGCCTCTCTGATTCTCCAATGTGCTCTATATGTGAAGAATTTTAAGACATTGAACACACTCTCACAAAGTGCATTAAATTTGAACAACAGAGAGTAACAATATTGATGACCTCAAACCCATCGGAAATTCATAATTTGATAGCTTCAACCGACTACTATGCCATTTCAAGACTCATGAAATTCATTAGATGGTGCAACATGGAAAATATATGATACATTGTTTTATAAAGATACATACATATATAAATATTGACACATTTAATATATAGGATATATTAAAAAAAAAAATAATAAAATAAAAAAAATAAAAATAAAAATAAAAATGAAACCTTAAAATAAATAAAACAGATGAGGCAAAAAATGACAGCAGTATGCGAGTCAGAAGCCTCGATTAAATATTATAATATAAAAATTAAAAAAAAAACGAAATCGCAATTTATTTATTGGCTCGTTCATATTAATTTCTCCATGTGTTCTTTAAAATCCTTGCCAATTGTCAAACATTTTATTGTCTCTCAACAGAGTAAAATACACTTTAAAATTATGAAACTAAAAATTCTTACTTTGTATTGTATTTTTTGTATTATTAAGTTCGTTCCAGTAACGCTCTTTTATAAATGCATAATACATCGGTATCCCGCCCTTGTAATTCGATAAATATAGAAGTCGAAACGATGCCAATAATAATGTTACTTATTTTTATTTTTCTGTTTCATGTTTGTCGCCACAATAGTATTATCTTCTTCTTAAAGAGTTTAAACAAATTTTAATCATGTTTTTGCTGTATATACATACCACTGTTTGTTTTTTTGTAGGTACTAAAATAAAGTTTCTTTTATTATTTTTAATTGATAAACTAACGTTTAAAACAAGATTTTTATGCATAGCACAAAGGGTAACAATTATTATAAGCAATAATTATCAGCCTGAAACACTCATAAAATTTATTTAACTATATTACCCATGCACAGGCTGCGCCTTAGTAGGTTCCCATTATTGTTACGATTTTCAAAGTATGTAAATATACATTGTAAAATATGGGAAAAAAGGAATTAAAAAAAAGAAAAAAATGTACATAATTTGAACTTCAAAAATAATATTTTTTAAGACGCCTGAATCATTATTATTTTATGAATCTACGTCAAAGCTCTTAAAAAATTACTTGGGTACCTACTCCTTATGGTATAAAAAACAACCCACAAATAAATAAAAATTTATGTATGTATTATGTAAATCGTTAAAATTTGCGACAAAAAATAATTACGACGGGAAAAATATATCTATATATAAAAATATGACTATTATCATTAACTATTTCTCAACTGAATTGAATTATCATTTATTTTCAATAACTAAAATCACTCATAGTAGGTACCTAATAATTATACCAGATTCCCCCAGATCTGTCGGTGATTGTTCCGAAAGCACATGGATTTACGTCGTTAACCTAAATATTTAACCGTGTCAAGATTTACAAGTTACAGCTGGGTATAATTAATTCCGCTTTAATTAAAAACAACTTGCCTAACTTTTGATTGGATGGGTAAATTCGGCTTTGCATTGTCTCGTATTAGAGGTAAAAATTTACAACCGCGAAACCCACGAAGCAAGAAGTGTTGAGGAAGAAGGTTCACCATTATGTCGTTACCTGTCTATCCTACATTCCTATG
Source organism: Limnephilus rhombicus (assembly GCA_929108145.2). Taxonomy (NCBI): domain Eukaryota; kingdom Metazoa; phylum Arthropoda; class Insecta; order Trichoptera; family Limnephilidae; genus Limnephilus; species Limnephilus rhombicus. The sequence goes on along the minus strand of OV815273.1, from coordinate 40,184,645 downwards.
ACTGATGAAAATCCAACTTCCCCTAAAAATCAGTTCTTTTTGGCATAATATCGGTCGCACCGAGACAGGAGTTGACCTCCATGAGTCGAATCGAATCGAGATGAATTCAGAGGTCGTGGGTTCAGATCTAATTATTATATTCGTGGTAGTAGTAGATCTAATTATCACATTACTAGTAATTATCTGGCACTTTCCAGAGTGGTAGAGATACCTAATCTCTGTATCGCCCTAGTAAAAGACAACTATTCAGAATCGTAAATTTGCTTGAAATGACTTTAGCCGTGTTTGGTGATTAGATCTGAATAGCCAAGTACTTCCCAACCTGCATCTTTCGAACTACCTTCAGTAGCACAATAAACCTCAATTGGAGATGCCATAGGTCATAATACATAATTGGGACTCTTGTGCTGTATTCAAATCAAAGTGTACTGAGGGATGGGGTGGCACATTTCTATCATACAGACACCGCTGAAAAAAGACACAACGAAACAGATTTCAAAAACAAAAAGTTAAAGTTAAACTTCCCAATTCGATCATGAGAAATGTTTTATTTATTGAGAACCAAAAATTACTTTATTGTAATTAGTTCTACCATGTGATTTTTTTTTTAATCTGTTATATTTGTGTTTCTAAAATTTGAAAATATTTTTTTTTAAATATCACTGACTTCTTGATCACACAAAATTCAAATTTGTTTAGAATGTCAAACTGCGTTCTGGATCGCACACGGCCTAATTTGTTCAGAATTTCTTTGTTTTTGATCGCACAAACGCAAATTTGTTTATAATTATATATCATGTTCTGGATCACACACGCTCAAATGTGTTCAGAATGTCTATGTTTTTGATGGCACAATCGCAAATTTGATCAGAATGTCTCTATACATGATCGCACAAACGCAAATTTGTTTCGAATTTCTCTGTTCTTCGTCGCACTTGCGAAAATTTGTTTAGAATTTACCCTGTTCTTGATTGCACATACCCAAATTTGTTTAGAATGACTCTTTTCTTAATCGCACATGCACAATTTTTTTTAGATTAGTGTCTGTAATAAGATATTCACCTTGTAGTCCACACATCGCTGCAGTATTATAAATCAATCATTAGTTCATTACTCAATATCTCCCATTGCGCAAATTTCACGACCAATGTGTGCCGTTTACCTCCGCTGCGTTGCGCAATTCATTCAACAAACTGTTGAATATGTATACCACAAAACAATAAATTATTATGAAGTCTTGATTTAATAATTTTTATTACATGTTTCTAATCTTCGGGATGCCTTCCATGTGACCGGTTTCAACTTCAACTTTCCAAACTGCCATATGCATTAAATTGAACTACAAATTAAAAAAAAAAAAAACTTAGTTGGTTTGTAGTAATATGTGTGTTCCATATTTATACTGTATTATTAAACTACAATATTACAAAACAGTCCATCCAATTACGAATATATATGCAACCTAGTTTATCTGAATCCAGCGTTACTTCGCAACAAAACGAAAGGTTATAATTTGTAATTTTTTTCTACTATTATATAAAATACTTGTACTTACTTAGATACTTTAAATATATGTATATACATATAGATGTCTAGCAATTATTATTTAAAGTAACTGCAGTTCAGTGAACTCTAGAACTTTTCCTTCGAATTTAAGTGTCACCATTTTCAAAATTAATAGTCTTTGTATGGAGATGCGATACAGTACCTACGTTTAATATAATATACTAGCTTTTACCCGCGGCTTCGCTCGCATGGTTTTAGGGGGAAATCTATATATATATAAAAATCAAAATATGGTAGCTTCTGGGTTTGTAGTTCCCGGCATGCGTTGCTACGCCACTTAATAAAGATATTGTTTCTCCCTGCGTGTCCTTTCCCTTCGTCCCATTCTTCTTCCGCATCCCCTTCCTTTCACGCGTTCCCACTCTGCCTTCTCCGCTTTCCCTCTCCCCACTCCCCTCTCCCGCTTCCACCGTCCCACGAACCCCCTCCCGATTTCCCCTCCCGCCTCCCCCTCCCGCCTCCCGCACATTCAGTCCCTGTACATTCAATTTTCAAACAGCTCGCGTGTTACCTATTGCAATTTCTTTATACAAATTACATAATGTCAGAGCTCACCAATATTGTATAGAAACCTTCGTTGACGTTCTCACAACAACTCGCCAAAGTTTCATCGCAATCGGATGATCGGTTTAGCAATGCATAATTTCATGATGCCAGAGCTCACTATTGTATACAGAAACCATCGCGGGCATGCACACATCAAATCCCCAAAATTTCATCGCAATCGGATGAACAGTTTAGCAACGCGTAATTTCATGATGCCAGTGCTTACTATTGTATAGGTACAGAAACCATCGCGGGCATGCACACATCAAATCCCCAAAGTTTCATCGCAATCGGATGAACGGTTCAGCAACGCATAGCGGACATATAAACGTTTTTAGATTTTTATATGTATAGATTTCAGATAATTGTTTTAATTGCCATTTTCACAATTGGAACTGATCTGTCGAGAATGAGGTCACTCCTACAGCGAAATTTCGTGTTTTTTGCTAATGTATCAGATGAATTAGAGCATAATCAGAAAATAAATTTTTGAATTTTTGAGAAATTCTGAATAGTACCGAAAGTATAAGCCGTAAAAATGTAGAAGTTTGCGGCCGGCCGAAAAGCTTGTGACATCACGGCTTACACGCGGTATTGCAGCACTGTCATCACGAGACACAATAGCATGTATTTTACTCGAATTCACTTTAAGAGTTGATAACTCCGTCATTTTTGGAGACATTGAAAAACTAATTTGATTGTCGTTATTGACTCTTAAGTAAGTATGATGCATTTTCATCAAAATAAAAATAAAAATTTGGAGACGACCTCAATCAAACTATCCCGCGATTTTTCACGGGTTTGCGTTAGTATATTTTATAAAAAGTGTGATTGTGGGCCAATAGCGCATTAACTAAAATCTGTTATGTCTGGCGTCATGAAATTTGCAACTTTTCTTTCGGGAATTTCTAGGTTGAGACAAGTGTTTTCGACGCGCAGCGTTATTTTCATCATGAGCTATGTAACTTTGAAATATTTATTTAACCCCTCAGGCCTCGGCCATATACTGTCGGTACGTCAAAATATTTCCGCCCTGGAATAAAATTCAAATAAATGGAATCTTTCTGAACTTATCCGAAAACTAAAAACTCTTTTTGAAAGGAGATGAAGTACGCTTTCAAATTTTATTATCTTAAATAAACATGATTTTTTTAAATAGAAATTTTTTTATTGCAAACATATACATATACATATTTTTTAAATGGCTCAACTTACGATTTTTCGAACTAAACTTACTTATAACCAAAAAAAATTAAAACACATTTGATTTGAGAAAATTTATTAGAAACGTTATCCTCACCTCACTCTTTTATCGTTTCACGTAAAAATAATTCTTTTTTTAAATTTCGGTCGGAAACTTTGGTTTCATATAGGTGTACATTTTAACTCTTTTGTGGATAACTTTTGGACTTGAATATAAAGCGTGGTGTTTTCTCTTTCCAATGCCGTTTAGATCATATTTCTCACTACGAGAGTAAGGGAGACAACGATTTCTATTAGACCTACATATATGAGTTGTTCCGAAAGGCGAACAAACTAGCCTGAGAGGTTAATAGAAAAAAGTGTCTTTATCAGTTTGTAGAGCTAGCGAATTTAAAAGTGTACTTAAAAAAAAAACGAGTGTGCTTTAGACAACAAGACTGAAGTAAAACTTCTTTAACTCCATCTATATGATAGGAAGAGAGAAAGAAAATGTGCGCGCGCACTGCTCTCTCTTGCTCCTACAGTGTGATACAGACAATAAGCCTGCACTGTGTCTTAGATATACGAAACGTGACTGGCTGAGAGAAATAAAATGTGTGCTCGCACCTCTCTCTCTTGCCCCTACAGTAATATACGTAACGTAACTCTCTCTTTCTATCTTCACTAACTTATATCTCCCTCTCGACTACCGTTCGCCTCGCTTTTCGTAACGCTCTCGTCACGCATTCACCAGCTTACTCCCCAAGTCAAGCGTGCGTAAAGAAGTTTTACTTCAAAAACTTTTTTCATTTTATATGACTACCCTAAAAAAAAAATGACTAGTAGCTTTTCCCGCCAATATCATAAGGGGCCATCCATAAATTACGTCACACCTTAAGGGGGGGAGGGGAGTACAGAAGTGCGACAAGGGATATAGGGGTGGAGGGGTCATGAGCTTTGTGACGTCACATGCACAGAACGACTGCGACACATGCAACTGCCACAAAAATATTTTCCCTATCCCATTACGCCCCCTCCGTTGTGGCAAATGTAACCCCATCGTGGAATCCCATTACGTCCCCTCCGCCGTAGTATCCCGTTACGCCCCCTCCGTTGTGGCAAATTTAACCGTGACAATATTAAATGTTGTCGAAAAACCTTTAAAATATTACCAACTATTAGTTTTACATGTAAAATTGAAAAATATGTGACGTCACACTGGGGGGAGGGGTCTCACAAATGTGACGATGTGTGACAGGGACGGAGGGGGAGGGGTAAAAAAATCGTGAAATTCGTGTGGCGTAATTTATGGATGGCCCCTAAGAGGTACCACTTGTTAGCTAAACTGTAATCATACTTTTGTTTTGATAGTAATAATTGGTTTATTACTTGTTTTTGGTAAAAATGTTGTACAATTTTGATAGTCTTGATCATTGAGGTATATAAATAGAGAAGCAAACTTCATTACCGCTCATCGAAAAAAACGTAACCACTTTACAACTCAACGACGCAGCTTTGGAATCACTAAACATTTGAACGTAAACATATCTTTGTCTCACTTGCACAAGTCACGAGAACATTACCACCGCTAGGATTAGACAAAGCCAGAAACGCAAACCTGCAATAGCGGCTTGGTGTTGCATACTATTTGAAATTTTACCCAAAATAAACAATGAAATAGTTTTTTTTTTACGTTAGTTTGTAATAAAATAAACTTATTTAAATTATTTTTAATTTGTATTTTTCATTATTTGACTAAAAGAATGAACAACTAATGAAATAATGAAGTCATTATTTGTTCCAATATTTTTTATTGAACCAATAGTATATAATACTCAAACAGAAATTGTTTCAAAAGTGTTTTCAAAGTTCTTTTCTCGGCAATCGAATTATTTCCACCCACTTCTCACGGCGTGCTGCATCTTATGGTGCCCTGCAAAATTATTAATATAAAATACGTAAAAAAATATAATTACTTACTAGATTATTCATTAATAAACTAACATAAGTTTTAATGAAGTATGTTGTATGAAGATTAAAACATAATTTTTATTAAGTATTTTAATATGGTTACCACCATAGTAACTTATTCCATAAATTATGTATTCTCCCATTAATGTAGGAAACCAAAACGACTTTTTAGTGGCAACACTGAACCTATATTAGAGTATTTGACATTTTATTTCATTTTCTGCTTTTTTTAATTAAATGTGAATATGTAAACAATAAACTTCGGTGTGGAAAGTAATTCCACTTGCTTTATTATGTTGAATCGCATTTTTTCGCGACGCATTTAACCATTTTGGTGATAGTTTTGATCGCGTATCGTCCGGCACAAGTCGGTCGGCGTCACAATGAGCACTGGACTGACGTTAGCGGGGCATATGCTTCTGGACATATGTACAGTGGCAATGCTTTGGCGCGGTCATTAGTCATCTAGTATATATATATCAATGGTCTTGATATTAATATTATCTACGGGTTCCTTCAGAATTTATTATTAATTTCGCATAAATATATCAAATGGATCTTATCTACTGGATTGTTTATTTATTGTTACTTCCAAAGGTATATTATTACATGAAATGTATTTTGTTAGTTACTTTGTACGTTCATAAAACAATAGTAATTAGAAATTATTGCTACGACTTGTTTTTAATTTGAATGACGGAATAACATTTTTGTAGGTGTCGAATAAGTAAATTACTTTTTTCTTTTTATGGTTACATGCATGGTGATTCAAGTTCAACGAACTTTTAAATTTTCAAAATTGGAACTAAAATTATTTTTGTAACGAATAATTCTTTATTTGAAATGCGTATTTCTTTTGTTTAAAAGTTTGAGAGATGTTGTAATTTTTCACGCTTACTTTCATTCGATGGGTAAATTTCTTTTCTGGCAAGGCAATGTTCCCAAGGCAGATATTTTATTTGCTTCAAAAATCCTACAATTGAAATAAACCGTGATTTTTCACGAGTCTGTGCTAGATTAATTCTAACATCGTTCAATTTTACTAAATTTTTACAATAGTTTTTTTTATATTTTTGATATTTGAGTAATATTAGGGTGCTGCTTTATTTTCATGAAATTACTGACATAAAATTTCAGAACTTTTGTGTTGAAAACTTCTTTAGCACCGTTGTGATTTGAAACTCAATGAAACGAAAAAGAGCGACACTAGAAAGAGACAAACACATACATCTATATGATTTAGCCTGAGTGAGAATGCGATAGTTCAATCGGTCTCCTTTTTGTGCGGTGCTTCGTAGCCTCCCCACTCTCGTCTATTTTATTTTTCTGAAGTTTTCACTTCTACCGCGTGTGAATTGCACACTCTTGTTTTTTTTTTAATTCGACCTGATCTTGTCGACATCCAACCGTCAATCCGTCGATCGATCGGTATCCGGTGATCCGATTTTCATAAGTCAGTATTTTCTCAGATGATCGGCAGTACCAGCGCCCTTGAGGTGTTTTTCTCACGAAAATGGCGCTATAGAAGTCATCCAAATATTATTATTATTATTATTATTACCAGCACCCGGTCGCAGTTCCGAGTTATTGTGATGCCGAATGGTCAGTTACAAGACGAGACGGTGCCAATACGAAAGTTGATAGATTGCATCAGAGAGGCCCCTTTGCCGTTGCACGTGAGATAAGGAGGTCACTTTCTCGCAAATGATAAGAGTACGAAAATCCAACAATCACTATTTCCAATTATTATAAGGACAGTTTTTATTGTTCATGTTACTTGGTACTCATCACTCGTTGCATTCTATCTAATACAGGTATATCGCTGATAGCTCCATTGCTTATCTAACATCTCCATCAACCGGCAATTATTTATTGGATAACCAACACTTTTAATTCAAAATTTATTCATTTTAAATTCAATTCAATTAAAAATTAAACTTTCAAAGCGTTTTTAAAAGAGAGAAAATATTTAAGATTAGATAAGCATATTTAAATCATAAGCAACAGAGATTGCCGTCTAAATTGTGCTGTATTGATTGTGACATATTGATAGTCCAAGTGATTCTATTTAACAACAAGACCGTCTCCCGACTGACTTGACTAGAGACACTGATTCATCGCATTAACGATATATTCGCGAATTAAAGCGATAAATTGTGTTTTTAGCGATAAAAACGTTAAAACGCGAAATCGCAGCGATTTTTACAACAAAACTCAACAAATTGGTAAATGTATTAGAAGGGTCAAAATATCCATACGCTCATTTGCTTTGGGAGGATTTGGTGTCCCTAAGCCTTTCTTTACAAAAATTGAGTGATGGTGTTTTCCCTGCCAAAACCTTAAAGGCTGTGCAGGAGGTAAAGAACCGGGTTGTTTTAACCCAAATAAGAGAGAGTTGTCAGAAGAGTTCTGTGAAACTGGCTTCTCATATGCTGAACCGTCAAGACAACAGCACTTATCGATTTCTTGAGCACGCAGGTAAAATGTTCAATCCTGCAATTGTAGGTCAGAATGTCCAGCGATCAGACGCTATTCTTTTAGCAAGTAAAAGTAGGCTTGCTCCAACGTTTAAATCTGTTGATGACAGTAAATTCCTGGAAGGTAACAGGTATTTTCAAAGACAGCTTGTAGAGCAAGTGAGGGATGGAGTCACTGTAGACATAATTCAGCTGCTCTTAGCTGTAAAAATTGTTCACAGAAAATTTGCTGAGGCAGCTCTGATGACTGTGTGAGCCCCTGTGAATAGTGTTGACGCAGAAAGATTTTTTAGTTGCTATAATCTTGTATTGACAGATCGTAGAACGAACATGACACAATCTACTGTAGAAACATGTGCCATGTTGAGTTTCAACCAATAATAAAATAAACATGTTTCAAGTGATTTTGCCAATTTAATTGTTTTTCCCCTCTCCTTTCCTTGACTCCCATTCCTTGACGTTATCCTATTTAGCTATAAACGCTATGAAAACGCAAAATTAAAGCTATAAAAGCTATTTTTTCAATAATTAATGCTACATTTCTTGAAAATTAAAGCTATGAATCAGTGTCTCTAGACATGACCAATGACCATTGTCAAGTTAGTCGGTGACGGAGATAGCCATCGTCGTAGGTCATCCCAAATGGTTCGCTACGTTTGGTAACTTTGCAGGGGTGCCCGGGTTCATGGGTTGAGGTTTATCCGGATCTTGGCGGCGAATGCGTTTACTCAGCAATTGCGTGGCAGGCGGGATCGGGAGACATTTTGATTTTGAGGTGTGTTTTGATCTTGGCGGCGGATGCGCCTACCCACTAGCTGATTTGGGGATCGGATGGGGGCCGGATCTGGACAGGCTGGTTTGGGGAGATCCTTTGACCTCTTCGTCACTCCTCGATAATTGGGGATACCATAGTCTCGCAAGCAGCAAGCGGTTGGGAACAATTTGGGACTCTTATGCGTTATTCACATTAAAAAAAAAAAATCATCTTATCATGTTTAAACTGATAAGATTTTGTTTCTAGATTTATATTACCATCGACGAGTGTTATGCTTTGTTAAATCTTTTGTTATAAATGAACGAAAATACATTATGATGATTTTTGCATCATTTAGTACTTTGTTAAGCCACTTTCTTGCAATGTGCAAATCTATCGTTTAGTTACGCTAGGTACATTAGATTCCTACTCACCCTTCACACATTTTTCTCTTTCACAACTTTGTCTCCTTCCTCTCCTTAATAAAACTTCACACAACATCCCCAAACATGATACAGGCTCTGAAAGAAATTAATTTCATATTGGCCCCCTGTGTAGGGTTAATATAAAAAAACTCCACTTTTCTTATAAACGTATGTATTCTGCAACAGAAAGGTATGTTCCAAGTTCCAACATATATGAATGGCAGGACCATGTCGAAGACGTGTGCAGGAATCAAAATCACTAACCAAAAGCATAAACACGGCCTTTACGATCCGAGTTGTAAAATAACTCAAAACCACAGACAATAATAATTAACATCGTCATCGAAAAAATCATGTTACAACATCTCCCTCTTTCTCACGTACGACGCATAAGAGGTGCTACATTGTATTTCTCAGCGGCAGGATCATACATAGAAGGCGCGTGCCAAATCAGAAGTCAAAAGCCATAAACAAAATTTAAACGTGTGGAGTTGTATAGTAAATCTGAACCACGGTCAATAATAAACTTCACCGTTGAAGACGCGCTAAACGCGTCACGTCGCGTCACAAGTCACAAAGAAAGCCGGCGTGACTCGAGGTTCACCAACTGGCGAAGAAAGTGGTTCCATCCACTACGTTCACAATAATATATACTATAGCTATTTCTATAGATGATTCTTCGCTCATCGCAGATTATTAATTGCTAACGCTATACATTTTATTGCTTTCATTGAATAAGAGATATTCATTAGTTCCATTTATTTTTATTGTAATATCCGTGGTGGATGTGATATTTGATGCTCTGTTTAATCTAATCGTTGTGTGTTGATTGTTTTATTTCAAACAGGTGAATTAGGTAACTCTGACAAATCTTAAATGGTTTTCTCCTTAATTACTAATACTGGCGAAATTGTGATTTTATAAAATCATATTAAGATTGGCACAGAAGCAGTTATGATTTTTACATTAGGGTGGACCGATATTTTTAGCCGATTATTTTCTCTCAGTTGTCTCAAAAGTTACACATTTATGACTATTTAGATAATGAGTGGGAGATAACGCCCCTTTTGGGCGTTTGAGACCTTCAAGGGGCAGTAGAAGACCCATAGAAAATTAGGAAGGGTTGAGATGGCACAGTGAGGGTGTGGGCAGGTAAAAAAAATGGTCTAAAAAAGACAAAAATCAAAATGAAATTGGATGATAGAAATTTTTTATTTACATTGAATAATTTTATCATCTTACGAGTATTATTATTACACATATCTATCTACAAATTCTTAAAATACAAAAGAATTGTTTTTTAACTTGCTAAACAAAGAGGTATAACAAATAATTTAATATATTTTTAATCGAATTATTAATTCCGATAGTGAAGCTCCCTCCCCCTCCTCCGCCACCGTAAGTAAAAAAAATAGGGGGGCTTTAGAAAAAAAAATTGAAAAAAACACGGCTCTCATAAATTTGGGATCTGGTAGCGGACCAAAAGTTTTTCTCAATATTGTAGAAGGTTTTCACCATTTAAATATGCAACATTTGAGACACCTGGGGTATTCACATCGAAAATAATTACACTTGGCGGCCCATCGTAGTGTAAGTTTTATAGTGTCATTATTTGCTATTCTGTTGTATTCAGGTCTAAAATTACTGTAAGGTATGTTGTTGTAATAATCTAATAGTGTCAATGTTTACCTCGAAATGATTTTTTTATTGATAAAGTCACGCACGGGAGACGACCCAAGGCGCTTTGTGGGTGGATCGTAGCTCACTCCACTTGCAACCGGCTGGCATTGAACTATAAGAAGTTTGGTTAACCTATTACATTATTTCCAAATTCGGGTTTCCAACAAAAAATCTTCCAATGTACAAATTCCAAGATAGCATTTTGCAAGCATGCTAAGATGAAAAACTAGATTAAAAGCTACAGATAGATTATTCTTCACTTAATATGAAACTATATGTGAAATCCTATTTAGATACTATTTTGATTCATCTTTACGACGAATCGGCTTACAGTATAAACATAAAAAAATATGCTGTGGATAAATCGAAGCTTTTACTAGCTTTTCTATGTATTGGAATTACAATAAAATTATTATGTACGTAACAAAAAATATAAGCGTAAACCACCAAAAAAATGTTTTTTCATGACTTAATTATGAAGTAATACAAGAAACAATTTTTTTTAAATACCCCTTTATGGCTAAGACTAATTTTGAGGTTTTCCATGTTCTAACTTTTTTTCGTTCTTATAAAATTATGCACAAAATAAATAAAAACCACTTTTCGCTTACTAGCCTCGTGCAAAAAGACGCTCGATTTTAAAATTTTGCAGGCATGAGATTCGAAATATTTCTAGCGTTTATATTCCTCTTAACTATCGGCTAGCATTGAACTTACCTTATCGGCTAGCATTGAACGGTACCTTTGAAACCTACTATATTATTTTCAAATTCGGTTTTCCAACTAAAAATTATTTCGATGAATTTATAGATAGCTATAGATTCTTAAGTTGCATTGTCTAGAATAATCTCTAAATATGCATGAAAATCTATTTTGTATGGATTATGGACGATAGGGTTCCCATCGGGTTTAATTCATCATAAGTAAATATGTATATATTTGCTCACCAATCACCAGGGCTATATAAAAGTTGTTTAGGGGATAACATTTCAACAATAACAATTTATTATTATTCAAGATCCAGATCAAATTATTATTTAACTTGGGTTGATCTTTTTTCGAAATTATTCCATTACATTGTTATTTCATGAGAACATTGCCGGGAAGGTGAAGCTTATTATTTATGAAGACATTTAAGACTCCGCTAGGGACGTGATAGGGTAGTTTTGTATGTGTCAGCAGTTTGGCCAAAGGTAAAATTGATCTTCTATTGGTTAAGACGCCGCTACCCGAATTTTTACCGATTTCTTGCAAAGCTCCCTTGAACATTTGTAGTTTTTAAGCTCTTAAAAAAATATATGTTATTTTTGAAAATAATATCTAGAAATTTGTCGCGCCGAAACGCAAATTATATAAAATTCCCTCGATAGAAAAAAATCGCAAAGTATGCTCCAAAAATTATTATAAACACGTTTGTTTCAGTTATTTTACAATTTATATGTATGAAAAAATTCACAGTGTTTCTTTAAATGCTGTTTAAGACAACCCTCGCGAGATTTTTGTTCTATTTTAAACGAGTCGTATTTTATTAAACATTTTCACAATTTTCGCATCGATTTTGTAACTTTAAATACTAGCGCTCTCCTCTAACATTCGTAATTTCATATCTCTCCATCTGTATTTTTTTTTAATTTTCACCTAACGGTTTCCGGAAACTTTTGAAACCCGCCGGTTTCAAAGGTTAGATGGTTAAAAAATCATACGTTTTTCTACGGGCACTTTCTTTGTTTGAATTAATATTTTGAAGGGCCATAATTTTTTGCGATACCTTTCTAATGCCTATAAACTTCGTAAGTTCCTTTGTACCTAATATTTAGATCAGTCTCTATGAAAATTAAGATTTTTTTCTTCGTTTGAATCTCCGCGATGACGGTTAAAACCTTAGCTTCGCTGGAATGTAGATTTGAAATCGAAAATGTATCGGTCACGTGCCGCCGCGTTACTTTCCCTGTCCATTTTCACTTGCCCGCCATTGTGGGAAGTCTGCGATACTACCAACAATAATTACGTTTACTGCCGTGTGCAAAATATATTACGAGTATTTAATTTAGTTTTGTTATGATTTATTCTCTCGACCTACTCAGCGCATAAACTGGTTTCTGTATCGTATGAATAATTAATTAATCCACGTTGAAAATAGAACACTTTATTTTATATGTATTATACATGTATTTTATTTTCACTCTGATTTAACTGTGTTTTAAATTTAATATTTTTATGTGTTCACACGTGTTCGACGTTTATTACCAGTGTTCTGAGAATCGTCGATATGGTACATAAACCGAGTCAATTTACTTAATTGATTGAATACAAGGTTGAGAACTGTTACTAAGGACGATTTGTTTAAAAAAATTCAAACAATTCATAAAAATTTCAAAGTGCGGGTTCTTTTCGAGTTCTGCTATTGTATAATGGCCTCTGTGCTTCCTCCCTCCTACATCATGGGTCTCTTCAAACCAAGGGTTGTGGGTAGGGGATGGGGGAAAGGGGGGGGGGTGGAGTAGGTTTAGGGGGTGGGTAGGGGGAAGGGGAGAAGGGGAACTTGGAAGGGTGCGGAGGGGAGGGGGAGGAGGGGAACTCGGGAGCGGGGAGGGGAACTCAAAGCCGCCCTGCGGAGCGGGTTTTTAACTGCTAGTCTATATATATATATAAATCTAAAAATGTTTGTGTGTATGTATGTCTGCTATGCGTTGCTATATTAGCCTAGGAAATGTTTGAAACTTTCAAAATACCTTTTTTATACCCCGCGAATTTTTCTGGATTATTACAACCACAAGACAATATACCTGAAAAGTTTTTTAATCATTACAAAAACCCTTGCAAACCTGTCAAAAATGTCGAAACTTGAGAATGACATTTTGCGAAACAATGATTGTTAAATCTAAATTCTATTTTCGAACATCTTTAAGTTAACGGATTTATTTGAAGTACTCGCCTCATACTTTGAATAGAATCAAGAATTATAAATATTTAAAATAGATACCTATGTTAGTTAACGAAATTGATTGATTGTTCTTATTAGTGGAAACAATTTATTTATTAGTGGCATAGCAACGCATGCCGGGAACTCGCTAGTACTTACATAAATATATTGAAACAGCTTGGTATTGTACCGAATAAAATCATTACCTCCTTCACAAAGGCCTTGCCACTGAAAGCGCCTTACACAGCGGAAATTTGCACACTGTTACTAAAGTTCAAACCTTGGTCCACCATTATTTTTTTCTAATAAAAACAAACAAATTAACTTTTCCATAATATATTATCGCTCAAACAAGTGTAAAGCTTTTTAATATTTTCAGAATGGTTTTAAATATCATGACGCGTCTAATTGTTACGAAAGTTTAAATCCTATTAATCCTATTTCCTATTAATATTATAAAGGCGAAAGTTTGTATGGATGTATGTATGGATGTGTGTTTGTTACTCTCTCACGCAGAAACTACGGAATGGACTTTAAAAATTCTTTTACTAATAGAAAGCTACGTTATTTGCGAGTAATATAGGCTGTATGTATTGGTAAGCTCTGACGTTATGAATAAGCTATGAAATTATCCCTAACAAAATTGAGTTATTGCAAATTCAGAAGAAAAGCAAAACAAACGGTTGCCGTGGAAACGATGTTGGCGTCGTAGTTAATATCTGTGTATCTCTAAAAATGAATCGCCGAAATGTGTGTGGGCGCATAACTTCCGAACGATTGCACCAAATTGCATAATTCTTTTTTTTATAAAACTACTGCTGAGCTCTGGCATTATGAAATTTGTATAAAAAATCGCAATAGGTATTTAACAATACCGGGAATCAATTAGAGGGGAGGGGGGAGGCGGAGTGGGAAGCTCCCTAACACCATGCGAGCGAAGCCGCGGGAAAAAGCTAGTTATAAGATAAAACAAAAGGTTCTTAATTCACAAAATTGGGCGCTGCGTTGTTTCGTACTTTTTCTACAATGTAGGTAGGTACAATCCTTTTCCTGAATTTTTGAATTTGGCTACCATTATATTAATGTTAAAAACTTATGTAAATTAATAAACATCACGTGAAAAATGAAGTTTGGCGGCCATCTTGGATGTCAGTGTCTGGGCCTCTTCGCAGACGGTGACAATTAAAATAACAAATAACGTGTTTAAGGCTCGGCGGCTATTAGATATTAGATCAAAGCTTTGTGCGTTTCTCTTCAATGCTTTTTGATTATTTTGCAAATCACGCGACAGTCACATGTATTGAACATATTAACGTGATGCACCAGGTTTGTGTTCAGAAAATTCGAGGTCAGGCCGCTAAAAATAACACTCCTTATGTAGATGGCGAAAAGGTTTAAATTCCCGTGTAACATCAGCCACCTGTTTTGATTCATTCACGAAAAAAACATCGCAGAAAGGCGTGCTTAATTTTATTTTGCGAAGCTCAGGCACAAATGTTTGAATGTTTTACTATCATTTTCTAAATAATTTAATTTCCCAGTTTATACAATAAAACTTTAATCGAAAACTCGTAACTTTTGGGTGGGCTAGGGTGCTAATTTTAATAAAATGGCATTATGGATGTTGCCGTAGGCGAAAAAAATTTGTTTTTTTTTTTCAAAAATCGATGTTTTGTATGGTATGAAGAAATTTCAGAAAATCCATGCGGCACACGACCGAACTGAAACTTTCTGAAATTTTTGTTCTGGACTTTTAAAAGACTAGTAAAAAAATAATCGATTATTGCAAAAGTCAAATACGTGTGGTACTCGCAGTTTTTATTTAAAGCTTCTAAAATATTTCTAAACTATTTCATTTTCAAACCAAATTCATACCCCGTGTGGCTAGTTACGTTTGGTGCAGGGATGCTCGGGTTCATAGGGGTGAGGTTTGTCCATGGCTTGGCGGCGGATGGGTCTGCCTACCAACTGCGTGGCAGGCCGAATCGGGAGAGATTGGTTGGGGAAAACGTTTTGACCTCTCCAGCAGGACACTCACGGAACATCGCCGTGCACCGCAGTGGGAGGGATGGATTCAAACGTCCGTCACTCCTGGACAAACTGACCCCCAAATTCCTACCCCCCCCCCCTTCGTACCTTCTTCCTTCCAAGAACTTCCTGTCCTTCCTTTCCTGAGAAGACCCTCCATACTGTATCCCTAAATATTACATAGGACCTGAGGAGAAATATTTTTCCCCCGGGCCTCCTGTGTGGAGCTATTGAAAACACATGATTTTGCATTGCTTAATAGTGTAGACTGTAGACCCTTATAGGTACTACTGCACCACCCACCATTAAAAGTTGCTTTTACTTTCCAAAATACACTCATCAAAGAATATATTACATATTAATATTAAAATATTTTTCAGGATTAAATAACGTGTGTTTACTATTATGTCCTCTGCGTGCGAACTCTATCTAAATTTCTTTAAATGGACAATATACAGTGTTAATTTCAAGCGACCTCCCAGGTAAGTATGGTCCTTTTTTATTAATTTTTAGGCAGCATCGCGTTCATTGGTCAAAACATTGTACATATATTTTCGTATCGGTGACCAATGAACCGGTTTATGCAATTTTTAGCCATAAGTTGTTTTTAATTGTTTGTCTAGCTTGTAGTTTTTTTAATTTTAGAAATGTGTTTTAAGTTTGTACAGCGCCCTTGGGGTGATTTTTCACAAAAGCGGCGCTATATAAATCATCTAAGTATTATTATTATTAGTCGAGTGGAAGATCCTCAACGTTCCAAAGTGGGAGATAATCTCATTATCGCCCTTGGACAGTTGGTTGGAACTTTTGTGCGATATTCACATAGATAAATTTTAAAAATTAAAAATTTCAACTTGCAAGACAAGTTTATTTAAAACGTGTTATCTTTTCTTTGCTCATTGCAAACCGTGCAATTATGAACGTTCAGTCCATTCGTGGTTTCCCTTTCATTGTTGTCCACCATTTGTCGATTGTTTCAGGCCTTGGCCCAATCCGCAGTAGGTACAGAGGTACAGAAGATCATGTTTGGGTTATTTACGTTGAAACATGAAAATCTATTGTTTTATTTTTGTTTTAACATTTTATTTTCTCACCGTAATCATTTAGTTACGCTTAATCGATATAAGTATCCATAAATATTAATTTTCAAGTTTTTCTCGTTCTGTTATTAAGTTAGTAATTGAACACGAGCGAGCAATTTGTTCGTGACGTTGTTTTGTGCAATTATTAATTATTTTATTTATTTAATCATTGAAGACCATATTAGCGAGGCTCAAACGAAAAATTGAAAAAGAAAAATCAAAAAAAGATCCATAGCCTAATAATAATAATCTTTTTCTGATTTTTCTATTTCAAATTTTAATTTTGAAACTTGCTAATATTGTCTTCGATGATTAAATTTTACAATTTGGGGTTAGGTACTCATTTAGTTATTCCAAAAAAAAAATCATTGGCTTAGCAATCACACAGACAGCTTGGGTAGCCTCCTTCGCACCAAAATATTCAAAGAAAACGAAATCTAAAATTGACTAAACTTAATTAATATTGAATTCAAACAGGTTAGCACTGAGCCTGGGAATTTGACGTTACGCCATTGGCCAGATACACGTATCTCGCTGACCCTGTTTTTAGTGCACATCTCGGCGATGTTAAGTGACACTACTGAGTAATGCAAAATCGTGGGTTTTTCGTTTGAAAATTAGATCGCTTTGAAATATTTTAGATGCTTTAATTAAATACTGCTAGTAGAGCACACATTTGCATTTGAAATAATCGAGAATTTTTTTATTCGTCTTTCTATAAGCCCAAAAAAAATAAAGTTTTTAAAAAACTCACAGTATTAGACATCCGACAATTATACATAAAGACGATTCTCATATACATATGGAAAAAGGATTTGATGAAAAAAACACAACAAAAAATTCGCACCCGGTACTTATCCCAACTAAAATGCATAATTCCTCCAACAAAAACAGCCTTCGCACAGCGCCAGTACTCTTACATTGCGCCCAAAATGTTCAATTCGCTGAGTATTGATACCAGGAAATCGAAAACTGACGATAGTTATATCACAAGTGTTCAGAACTGGTTGATTGTAAAGGGAAGGAACTATTTTAAAGAATGCCTCACATCATTAATTTAAGCTAACATGAATCAACTTAAATTAACTTGATTACCTAAACTAACTTAATAAACTTAACTTAACTTAACATTCTTAGCCCTTTCCACTCCAAGCCTTTATTTTTTTTTTTTTTTTGTTCTTTGTTTCTTGGTTTTATTTCACCAGCTCCACGACGAAATTGTGTATTTAAGTTTTAGTTACTTTTTATAAATAGAATTGATAATTGATTATATACCACCAATAAAAGCTTTTTGTCTGTAAAGAACTATATGTAATTAGCTGAAATTTTAAATAATCTTAAACTATTTACTTAAAACTGTTTGGCACCACTGTGTATCGAATCCGATGAAGTCCCATGTGTACTTCCCAGCCATGGTAACAATAATTATTATTTAGTATTCGTCGGATTGAAACATGAACAACACTGTACTATATACTACATACCACTGTACAACTGTACAATATAATTTACCGGACTTGAAGAATAAACCCCTACATTTAATTGTACTAAAATTGGTGTTAAATAATGTAGATAATGTAGATTTTCAACATAAAAATCCTTTCTCATGTGCTTACCATATAGTACTCACTTTGATTTTATACTCGTTACTCTTTTAAATTAAATTATTTTATACTATTTTGTATTCTATTATATTATTTTATGCATATGTATATTTTCTTAATACTCTCACACATTCTTTATATCGCATATGATAATTTACCGTATAAAAAATCGACCACCACAACACAGGCATGTGCCTAGCATGGTGGTCGAAAAATCCCCAACTTTTGTAAAAAAAGATTTTTTCAATGAATAAAGAAACTTTAAAAAAAAAAAAAAAGTTTCGAGGCCTGTAAAAACTTCTTTAAAGTTAAAAATCATCTACTTACAACCCCTTTTGGATTATGATTTTATTGTATAACGTGGAAAATTTAATTATTTATAAAATGATCGTAAAACATTCTTAATGTTTGTGCCTGAACTTCTCAAAACAAAATAAAAGAAGCTTTTCGGCGATGCCTTTTTCTTGAATAAATCAAAACGGGCTGCTGGTGTTAAACGGGAATTTAAACCTTATCGCCATCTACACAAGGAGTGTTATTGTTTGCGGCCTGATCCGGAATTTCACACGTGAAGCATCGCCTTAACCATGCGTTCTCCGTCTGCAACATTAACATTACCACCGGTGGAAAGCCGCGTTTCATAACATGGTCATCGTTCCATAAACCAGCGTCCTTGATTCGTTCGCCTATCACTAAGTTATCGACGCTATTTCACAACGAAACAGAATGAGGAGAAGAAAAAAAACCTGCACCGGCTTTCGTCTCAAAAGTGTGTCACCACGCTAAATGTGACGTAAATCGGCCCGCTAAACACCTAGGTCCTACGTCATTATAAAAAGCGGGCTATAAAAGCTAAGAGACGCGAGTTGCGTGTGCGTGTAGACTTGTAGACGGTAGTAGCCCCGTTCGGTGTAACATGCGTGAAAGTGACCCTCCGGTGGCTCATTCACAAACTCGTTCCTCGCCCACCTCGTCACCCCACTCTCCCGCTGTGTTCACTTCAGCTGGCGTTATTTCATATCGACGTATTTACTTTGAAGACGACCCAATCCTACATATTATCGTAATGAGACGTAATGCTGAGTACCTCCTCTCATATCGTAATATTCCCAAGTGTCCTCGTTTTAACTAAATTTACCTACATAGCTATAAGTACGTATAAGAATTGTTTGTATGTCGGATGTTCATAAATTAATGAATACGTTTTTTTTTTTTTTTACAGTGAATACCGCACAAGAATCTCAACTGCTCCCGTCTGGAGCCAGTGAGACTATGGCATCCCCAATTGGGGTATGTTGTGAGGCTGGAGGTAGTGGGGAGGGGAAGGAGGTGGGGAAGAGGAAGGTTGGGAAGTACCTGGCTATTCAGATCTGGTCACCAAACACGGCTAAAGCCATTTTTAAGCAACGTTTCAATTCTGAATAGTGGTCTTACACCAGGGCGATACTGATAGTATCTTCCACTCTGGAACATGCCGCAAATATACTATATATTATTTTAAATTAATTAATTGTGAAATAACACAAATTAATCAAATAAAATTTATTTGCGCATGCCGGGTTCGAACCCGCGACCTCCGGATTGTGAGTCAAGAGTCTTACCCACTGGACTACGGAGGTCGTCAAAAGGAGGTCGTATCCGGAAACTAGAGGTAGAATCGGAAATCTGGGGAATCTACATCACAGAGAACCCACAAACCAGTTTTTTTTTTTCATTTTCAACATTCGACAACTAAAAGGGTATTACCAGAGAAAACCAGAAATATGTCATTTTTATATCAGATTTTAGCGTATTGACTCTTTTCCACAAAAAATTATAAATGGATTTCGAAAGATTGTTCTTTTATCTAGCATTCGCATGTTTTAAATTTTGAGAAAAAAAAATATTTTTAGTATAATTAGGTCGTTGGCAGATTTGTTAAATTTTCAAAAAAAATTTTGTATTATCCCACACCCATTTCAAATCATATAATCATGTAGTAAAATAAATCAAAACATTATCTGGGTATCGCATGTTTTACAATTTTTATTTAAATAAAATCATTAAAAAATATCTACGTACATGTGTTTCTGGACGAAAATTGGTCCGTTTGTGTATTTATTTGCGCACTTACAAACTAATATATTTCAGATTTTTTTGACATTCTTATTTAACCTAGACATTATTGAAATATAATAAATACTAAATACTTATAATCAAAAAGTAATTAAAAGTACACTATTTTAATAGTTTTATCATCACTCCTTTCAGCATTTTTGGATGTAGGTATAAATTAAAGCAAATTTGGAATGAATTAAAATCGATATTGAGTTATAATTTCAAAAAGCTGGTACGAAGAATAATTAATCTTTCTCATTGTAACTGCCCTGCACGATCGTAAGAACAACTTTCGACGAAATGTGGATTTTCGTCCGCTGGCTGGTTAAACGCTCTTAAAGGCGCTTTGGAGCATTTAAAAGACAATATACACCTGATCGCAATAAGTAACCCTCTAGCGACTGATTTTTTTCAAATTTGACCTAAAAATTCCAACTTTGGACTTTTTTTATTTATCTGTTTATTTAGCACAATATTATACATTTATACGTATACATAATTTATTAAATTTTGACTGCCCAACTAGGAGTATTACTTGATTTAGGTACTCGAAAACGGACCACAAAATCTACTCCAAATGTGGTGTAAATTCACCAGTTTCCTACTTACATCACTTGTTACAAGACACCACGTTTTGTATATTTGAACCTTTTTCAAGACACATTTAGAAACGAAAAGTTTATTTGCCATTAAACCTTTTTGCCTCACTTTCGCCAGTCTCTCAATATTCTTCAAAAATACAGGGTGGCACACTAAAACAATATTTTTTTATTACTGACTTGTCACAATCTGCTTTAAGAATCGAAACGTGCGTCGGCGTCGTTTGAAATGGTTTTATCTATAAAAAAATGAAACAATACAACTTTGTATAAACCACTTATAAAATGTGCAAATCCGACCGGTTTCAGAACAAACGTTCCTTCGTCAGGGAAAGCTTATACTAATTTGAAAGTTTAGAACAATGTTTTATTATGGTAGGGGTGGAGCCGTTGTTAGTTAATAATGTAGATTGGGTGGGTAGGTATTAGTGTGGAGTGGGTGGGTAGGGGAACAAATCCATGATTGGGCTATATGACAATATTTTTTGTTTGTTGATAATAGATTCATTATTTTTAAGGGATTTTTTAATTTCCAAAGCTTCTAAGTTATCTAAACGTTTTCCTTTATGATTAATATGAAGAATATTTATCCCTGTGTTTTTTTCAAAACTATGGTTATTTTCAATGGTTTTATCTATGTTTGTTGTCTAGAGATCAGATTCCAAAATTCCACTTACACTTCAACTTTCCTTTCGTCAGCCTCTGAACATTCCTCAAAAAGAGGTGCATACTAAAAGAATTTCGAATTACAGACTCAATCTGCATTCAGAATCGAACGTTGTTGGAATGGCTGCCAGATCTAGGTGCTTTCCATGCTTCCTCCTCTCCTCATATTCCCTTCCCTCCCCCAATTCCGTCAACCTCAACATCCCCCAAAGGGGCAGCCATTTACATTTCCGTCTCTGGATAGCCAGAAATCTTGTGCATTTCATTCAGAATTTGCTTTAATATATACCTACATTCAAGTTAGTAATAAAAATTCTCAAACACGCGATTTTAAAATTATGTTTTTTTTGTAATTGTCTTTTGATCATAAGTATTTAAAGTTTTCAACAATGTCGATAGACCGTAAAAACTAAAATTAAAATTCTGAAAAATAGCTTTCTTAAAGAATTTATTAGTTTATTTTACTGTGATTATATGATTTGAAGTATGTGTTGCATAATACAACATTTCGTTTAAAATTTTAACAAATCTGCCAACGACCAACGGTGTGTCCTTGTTATAATAAAAATAAACATATTTTTTCAAAATTTAAACATAGCTTTAGGTGCTAGATAAATTAACAATCTTTCGAAATCAATTTATATTTTTTTGTAGAAAAGAGTCGTTACGAATGGCGAATACGAAGTCAGGCAGGGTAAGGTAGACAGGGTACCTACGCAATGACTAATTCATATACTAGTACTAAATCAGTGGCGTAATTGGTTTCCGTTCAGATCTACAAGTATTTGAAGGGCAGTTGAAGGTGTGCATTATCTATTCTCTATTTTATCTATGTTATTGTTTAAGTTTTGTTCTGTAAATAAAGAAAAATTGAATAACAAAGTAATAAAAATAATAACAAATGATTTATTATTAGTTATTATAATATGTTTTAGAAATGTCGCAATAAATCTTAACTTCGTGGTATTGGGGTCCAATTATTGCGCATCTTCCGCTAATCGGCGTAACCTTCCGGGTCGTGACTGCAGAGATGTGTTTATATAATTTTGCAACCGATGCGTCCACAATAATAACTCCCAATTATCGTTGATTTGTCGTGTCACCAAATACGACGCCATTTATCGGTTAATCATTCAATGGCATCTAGTGATATTTAAATAAAACATTTAAATAAAACATTTCAATATTATTTTTTTTTATTTGTGTGTTTTTACCGGCCTTTTAGTTAGTTAGTTAGTTAGTTAGGGGCCATCCATAAACTACGTCACACGAATTTTAAGATTTTTGACCCCCCCTCCGTCCCTGTCACACATCATCACCATTATGAAACCGCCGTTGACGTCACATATTTTTCAATTTTGACCCCCTCCTCCTCCCCCCCTTAAGGTGTTACGTAATTTATGGATGGCCCCTTATATAGTTAGTTCATTCTTTTCCGATCTTATTCATTTCGTACTATTGCCCCAGGTGGTTGTACCATACATTAATTATTTAGAATCTTCACTGGATGCCGAACTTTTTTTACTAGTAATAAGTGGATGATTTTTTATAGCGCCATTTTTGTGAAAAATCACCTCAGAGATGCCGTTATATATGCCAGAAGTACCACTATTTATATATCGACCTCTACCCAATGTAAAAAGTGCAGCATTGCTTTTTAACACGCTCGCGCTACGGGGACCAAAATATAGAATCAGTTTCATATTACCTACTCTTGGGGTGAGGTTTGTCCGGATGTAGAAATGTTAAAAAAATACTACCTGATATAAATATTACTAAGTACTTAGGGAACGTACCCATACTACGTGACACGTTTAGGGGGGGGGGTCTTCAAAATGTCACGCTCCATACAAATGAGCGGCGGGTTGCTTAGGTTTTTGGTCACCGGGGGGGGGGGGGGGTTAAAAATTGCAAAAAGTTGGTCACGTAGTATGGGTACGTTCCCTTACCTAAAAAATGCTACCTAAATACATAAATTATGGAAAATAACTTTGAAAAAGACGCGTCTCGCCAACAATTTAATACTAAATTATAGGAAAATGCAAAAAAATTAAAGATTTTAGACCGGAATGGAGATAAAACCCCTCCGTTATTTTTATTTATTTACTAATTAACTTAATTTATCGAAGGAAGCAAATACTTTGTGATGTGACATTATATATTAAATGAAAAAACGCACTTTGTAAAACACCACTTTTTATTTGAATTAATATTTTACAGCCAACCAGGTTTCGAATAGCGCTCAGCTCAAGCTTCGTCAGGGCTTCGAGTAGATATAATAAAGCTGAACCTACATGTTTGCTAAATGACGTGTTAAAAAAAATGTCAATTGTGAAGGTCAAATCCCAGGTATATAATATATTATTATACAAATATTATTTTTAATGCTTTTTTTTTGAAAATAAAAGGAACAAAAAAATGTCTCCATTCAAAATAAAAATATTTACCAAAGTTTCATCAAGAAAGATTTTCGATACCTTCAAAGGGATTATGAATGAAATCCAATACAGCGAGTTTCTATACCTAAACCTACCTACATTTTAATGTGCTCGAACGGCGATGATTTTTGTGTTCCGTGACTAAACAGAACAGTGGCAAAACAAAACATTTAAAAAAGGTGATGAAAAGTGTAAAAATCTACGGGTCATTGCAACACATTTTTTCAGATTGATTCGTGGATGGTTCGAAAACTCGACTTTCATGGATAGAGCACTAGTTTCTATATTCCCGATGGTTATCTCCGTCACCGACAGCATAGACTGTTTTATCTCCCAGCTTGCAGAACTAACTTGCCAATGGTCATGCCAGTCGGGAGAGCTGTCTTGTTGTTAAATATTGTATAATATCACTTCGAATATCGATATGTTTAACATCAATGAAGCACAATTTAGACGACTGTTGCTCTTAGATTAAATCTGCTTATCTTGTGTTAAATATTTTCACTCTTTTAAAAATGCAATGTTAATTTTGTAATGTTTTTAAAATGAATAAATTGAATTAAATTGAATGAAGAAAAAACTCTACAAATTTTACCTAATAATCTTGTTATGTTTTATCCATCTACTCTTTTTGGCGGTTCTCGCCTACACGTACCTAAACAATAAATATTCGTGATTTGGTCGGTATCCGGAAGGTTAATAAAATTATGTTTTCCCATTTTTCGTCTATGCCTACAATTTGACGGCCTCAGGGGTAAGCGAGTCGCGAGTTTAAATCCTGGTTACGCAACTAAATTTTAATTGATTGATTTCTGTTCTTTCACAATCTCTACATATTATAAATTAAAGTCCCTCGCGTCGTCTGTCTATCTGTCTGTCTGTCTGTCTGTCTGTTCGCGATAAACTCGAAAACTACTGAACGGATTTTCATGAGGTTTTTCACCAATAGATAGAGTGTTTCATAAGGAAGGTTTATGTATGTAATTTGTCAAGGATTTATGTAAATTGGTTGAAACATGACGATAATTGTTAGAAGTGTCGGAAAAAGTCAAGCCGCCTGCCTGGTAGCTTTCATCGAAAACGCTGCCTAATCCTTTGGGGATATAACAAAACAATGCATGGTGGGATATTCCTCTTTTATAGATCTACAAAAAAGTCCGCGAAGACATATAGGTATCTATCTTTTACCGATAGCTTACTTTACCCACTCCATCTTCTAAAAAAATGGTTACGTACATTGCGCTAATTGAAAAGTTATTTAGACGGATACAGTATTAATCCTTATTAACTTAAATAGTTATAAATTAAAGTCCTCTGCGGCATCTGTCTGTCT
Source organism: Limnephilus rhombicus (assembly GCA_929108145.2). Lineage (NCBI taxonomy): Eukaryota > Metazoa > Arthropoda > Insecta > Trichoptera > Limnephilidae > Limnephilus > Limnephilus rhombicus. The sequence continues at coordinate 40,159,274 of OV815273.1, read as the reverse complement.
CTTCGCGATAAACTCAAAGACGGCGGTGGTTATAAAGGTTGGATTACCATCCAGTAGATGACGTTGTGTTTTATTAGCCACAGCAACGCGTGGCCGGGTCAGCTAGTTTTAAATAATATAATGTGTATTTGCGGCACGCTTCGGGGTGGAAGATACTCTCTTTATCGCCCTGTTGTAAGACCACCATTCAGAATTGAAATGTTGCCTAAAATGGGTTTTGCCGTGAACGGTGAACAGATATGAATAGCCAGGTACTTCACCTTCCTCTTTCTCATCTCCTTCCCATCCTCAGTATCCTCAGCCTCACAACATACCCCAATTGGCGAAGCCATACTCTCACTGGCTGGAGGCGCTTATAGGTTGGACGCTTGTGCGGTATTCACATAAAAACAACATAACATTGAATTGGCTGCACCTCATTCGCCACGTGCGTCTTTACAAATGCCAGCACAAACACCTAATTATTTCTCTATAGCTTTATGCTAATATTTCGGTTGGGTTAGCGCTTCCTCTGTGCACGGATTGCCTAAGAATTACTAGTTTTGCAAATAGTTGTTCGCCGTATCTTCCTACATAATAATATATATTTTATAAAGTATTGTATGATCGCACAGGCCATCTGCGTTTTCTCTAATAAGTGCGATTACTGACTTGTTAAAGCATACGCAACCAATACAACGGTAGGTACATACTAGACAGTGACCCGACAGTTGAACCCCGGCAGTTAGCCCCCATTACGATGACTGAAAAATTATAAACTTTTTTGCATTTTTTACCAAATTCATAACTAAAATCGACATCAAAAACCTTTAATAATAAATTCGTATGGATATCAAACGAAATGTAAAGTTAATGCATATTCGGAGTAAAAAAAATGTATATGTCATTATGCTGTCCGATGATTTTTTTCAATTAAAACAAAAATATTTTTCCTTATATGATAAGCACTTCATCTCGTTCGACCAGCACAGTAACACACGAAAAAGTGCGCGTATCTCGTGATCCCGTCGCGATGTGAAACAATGTAATTAATGACGACATATGATTGAAAAAAAAGTATATTTTTAATGGAAAAAAATATCGTCGGACAGCAAAATGGCGTTTACTTTTTTTACCTACTCCTGTACTCAAATATGCATAGGAATCACTAGTTGAAATCCTTCAGGTACGTGGTGCTACATCCCATAAAAGTTTAACATGTGTATATTGAAGATTTAAAAATATTAAAGACTGTTGTTTTTTTTTTTAACAATATCAAATGAACATGCAAGAGGTGACATTATTGTGTTATGTTGCGACTAGAAAAGGTTGATAGGAAATAGTGCAAAGTAGAAATATAAAAAGGTGATGAAGCAGTTTTACGATTTTGTGACATGCGTCAAAATGTACTTTGCTCAACTTTGTGATTCTGAGAATTTGAAAATTTCAATGGTCAATGCGGCTAGCGATAGGATAGGCTAGGGTTGCCAACTGTCCTGTTTTCCCAGGACATGTCCTGCTTTTTGGGGTGTCCTGGGCTGTCCTGGATAGTTTTTAAGTATCGTCCTGGGTTTTTAAAGAGTCCTGTTAAGGACCTATGTTTTAAAATTCGCCCGCCACTGCTCTCTCTAATCGTTTCTTATAAACACACAGTGGTCAAAAGAGAGAAATCGGTTACTTCCAGCAACAGTTGGGAGGCGGGAATGGGTACCGCCGCCCCGGGAACCTTTATTGGATAACCAACACCTCTGTCATAGGTCACCCCAAGTGGTTCGCTACGTTTGGTGATTTAGCAGGGGTGCCCGGGTTCATGGGGTGAGGTTTGTCTAGGTCTTGGAGGCGGATGACCAGGACATACTGAACCCCAGATTCCTACCCACCCCTTAAACCATTTTCCTTCCCAGAACTCTCCTCTCCTCCCTTTCCTTAAAAAAACCCTCCACACAGCATCCTCAAAGATGACATAGGCCCTGAGGGAAATTATTTTCCTCAGGGCCTCCTGTGTGGAGTTCATGTAAAAAAAAAAAAAAAAAAAAAAACAGTTGCTGCAATAATCAAAATTATCTTCAACATGTTAAAGAATATGAACTGTGAAACATTGTATAATTGTTAACTCAACCACAAATGTTGAGGGACAATTGTGGAGTTGAAAAATAAATAATAAAAGATTAAACAAATAAATAATAAAAAAATAAAAATATGACATAAGAATTTGTCCTATTACATTACTTACTTAAACTTGATTATTTTATGATTAAAAACATCATTCCTCCATTTGATTCGCTAATTTAGTAACTTATGTTAGTTGAACACTTTAATAAAAAATGTGTTTTTTTTGTTGTTTTATTGAGCCTGTTTTCAGTGCAATATAACTATAACAATTAGGTACTGCTCTTATTACATGTATAGTCCTGGCTTTAAACCGAAATGTCCTCTTATCTACCTTCAAATCCTGGATTTCAAAGTATGGAGATGGCAACCCTAGGATAGGCTGAAGTTCTCGCTTTCGGAGCATAAAAAAATACGCAAGATATCACCATGGGCGTAGCTTATTTAGGATGGGGCAGAAAATAAAAAATCTAGAATAGGTAGAAAAAAGTAGGCTTCTCCAACATATTCATGCTTTAGGCTCTATGAATACAAATAATATGGATGGAAGAAAGAAAAACCATCCTATAAAGTACTGTAAATTTGAAATCGCAACTCGGTTGACAACCCCAGAGGTCATGCATCGGCCAGCCAGGGTGAGGCAAACGCCCCACTTTGCCCCACCTTGCGTTCGAATATGGATATCACATGAGTATACTTGTTAGACACATATCGATCATTGATAACCGTGATTACCGTAACGTACAAGTTAAGTACACAAACGGGAACCACATATGTGGGTTGGCATTCACAATATTTTTCTGTGTTTTCGATTTCTTTTCTCTCGTGTGAAGCAATTATATTTCCGCAACATATAATGTTGCATAATATCTTCGTATTCCGGTCTACATTGACTAAGGGCCGGTATTTTAATAGACCGATAACAAACTGTCTGTCCGATTTTCCCTATCCGTAATACAAGGATGCGTTGTTTCTAAATTTTTTAAAGATTTATCAAATATTTGAAGTTATTTTTCACGTTCTGTGTAAGTTCTATTCCAGTTTTGTTATTATATCGTGATAGGGCAGTTGCTTCATAAAACTGAAATAATCACAGAACTGGAATAGAACTTACACAGAACTTAAAAATTAACTTCAAATATTTGGTGAATTGTTCAAATTTTTTTAAACAACCCGTCATAAGTTAATAATTTTAATAATTTTATTGTAAAAACTATAGATTATTAAGGGATTTGTGGTGATTTATCACGTCGTGTAACATTTGCTAAAAATTACACTCCTTGTGTAAATGGCTATAAAGTTTAAATTCCCGCTTAACACCAGCCCGCCTATTTTGATTTATGCAAGAAAAAAACATTGCAAAGGGTGGGTTTTATTTTATTTTGTGGTTCAGGCACAAATATTGGGATATTTTATGATAATTTTCTAAAAAACTTTATTTGCCAACTTATGCGATAAAACCATAACCGAACAGGGGTTCATAATTGGGAATTTTTGAACTTTAAAGCAGTTTTTAAAGGCTTGATACTTTATTTTTTTCTGGGATAATAAAAAGACTTAACAAAAAAGCACCCGATTATTTCAAAGGCAAATATTAGTATAGTTCTACTCGCAATATGTAATTAAAGTAACTGAAATATTTAAAACAAAAAACTTATGATTTAGCATTACTAAATCCAATCCAATCTCACAGCTATAACGTTGCCATTCAAGACGAATAAACGACTATTATAAATTCTTAACCCTTAACGGGTTATCTTCATATCTGCACATTTATCTGCAAGTTTATTTTTTATTTTATTATTATTTATTTTTTTATTGTCATGTAAAAAAATATGAGTTACATATATATTTTACAAAATATTATAATAAGGTCGTTGTTGGTCATGTATAGCTTATCAGAAAAGAGGAGCTCTTGTGCCTGATAAGGGAGCAACGATGTTACAAGTTACAGGTTGTAAGTTATAATATGTTATATATAAAATATTTACTTTTTACTTTTTTTGAAAAATTGTTTAATTTTAATTATTTGTTCTGATTGGTTGACGATACAGCGTAATTTAAAATGTGACATGATCACATTTTTCGTCGTGGATTACAATATTAACTTCATGATCAGGGATTTTCTGTAAGGAACATGATACATAATATGTTATTTTTTTAGCATTAAGAGTGAGTAAGTAATAACTTAATAATCAAACAAACCATGATTTTAAGATGTTAATATCTTCATTTGCCAATTTGTTAACTAGTTCCCATGTTTGACCTTTTATTAACAATACAGTGTCATCAGCATAAGAGATTAAGTATATTATCTACACATCTATCTGGAAGTTAACTATCTGCACTATTTACATCCGTGTGTGACGTGCATTGTCATTTCGAAATGCTTACGAAAATTTCAGGTTGAATGATAGTCCTTCCGGCAACAGACGGTGACCTTTCCTTTAATTTTCATTTGAAGATGAGTTCCTTGTTGCAGCTTCCGTAATTTGAACATTCATTTAAACTATTATATTTATTAGCAACTCATAACAGCCAAGGTCTTAACAAATATCTATATATATATTGTACTAGCGAGTTCCCGGCATGCGTTGCAATGGCACTTAATAAAAATATTGTTTCTCCCTGCGTGTTCTTTCCAATTCGTCCCGTTCCCCTTCCGCCTCGCCTCGCCTTGCCCTCACGAGTTCCCACTCCGCCTTCCCCCGTCCCGCGAACACCTCTCTCGCGTTCCCCTCCTCCCTCCCGCGTTCCTTACATCCAGTCCCGGTACATTCAGTTTTCAAATTTAAAAAAAGCAATTTTTTTACAAATCTCATAATGCCAGAGCTCACCAGCATATATAGAAACCTTCGCGAGCGTGATCACAACAACTCACCAAAGTTTCATCGCAAGCGGATTAATGGTGTAGGAAAGAATTCCGTGACGCCATAGCTCACTATTATATATAGAAACCATCGCGGGCATGCGCACATCAAATCCCCAAAGTTTCATCGCAATCGGATGAATAATTTAGCATCGAATAATTTTATGACGCCAGAGCTCTCTATTATATATATACAGAAACCATCGCGGTGTGCACACATCAAATCCCCATAGTTTCATCGCAACCGGGTGAATAGTTTAGCAACGAATAATTTTATGACGCCATTAGCGTTAACATTAACATTAGTTTTAAAAATGGCGTGTTTCCCTCTCATTGTAAGATTGCTAAGGTTATACCTCTTTTCAAAGGTGGAGATCAGCTAGATGTTAACAATTATCGACCCATATCCTTGCTCAATACTCTCTCAAAAGTAATAGAGAGATTGGTAAAGTCAAGATTAGTTTCATTCTTAGAAAAGCACAAAATACTCTCCGACAATCAATTCGGTTTCAGAGAGAATAAAGGTTCGAGTGATGCTGTATTGAAGGTACTGACCAAAGTTATAAGCTCGCTGGATTATGGCAACGACGCTTTAGCGGTGTTTTTGGACTTATCAAAAGCATTTGATACAGTTTCCCATGAATTGCTCCTTAAAAAATTATCATCTCTAGGCATTGATAGTACAGCAATGGGTTGGTTCAGATCTTATCTTAGTGATAGAACGCAGCAAGTTGAGATAAATAAAATATTAAGCAATGGTAAATCAATCTCCTTTGGAGTCCCGCAAGGTAGTGTGCTTGGGCCAATATTGTTTCTAATATATATAAATGATTTATGTAATCTGAATATTCCTGGTAACATCGTTAGTTTTGCAGATGATACTACCTTAATATTTGAGGGTAAAACTTGGGATGAAACATTTAACAAATGTAATACAGGTTTAAGAGTGGTAAATAGTTCGTTAAATAATAGTATTTTAACTTTGAACCTCCAAAAAACCAAATATATCACTTTTAGCATTTCAAGTAAAAGTCAACCTTCCGCCACTCATAATTTAATAATACACAATTGTTTGCAAACCTGTAACTGCAATCCTTTAGAAAATGTAGTCAGCATCAAATACCTTGGCGTAAAAATAGATAAATTTTTAAGATGGAACGATCATGTTAATATGTTGGTAAATAATACTAGGAGACTTACCTATATCTTTAAAGAACTCAGACATATACTAGACAAGGAAAAATTGAAGACGGTTTATTTTGCAATAATCCAGTCTCTACTTTCTTATAATATAGTGTGCTGGGGATCTTGCCAAAAGTCTTATATAGAACCACTTAACATTGCCCAAAAACTGATCCTTAAAGTTATGTTCAAGAAAAAGTTTAGATATCCAACTCATATACTTTATAAGGAATGTAATGTCATGAATGTAAAACAGCTGTGTATTACACAAACACTTTGTAAATTTTTTAATAATATTAGTATTGCAGAAAGAACTCAGCAAATTCGTACTACTAGAATTGGGTCTGGTCTTAACTTTGTGGCAATTCAAACTAAATCTTCTTTTGGTCAAAGAAATTACTTCTATCGGGCTCCACTCATATTTAATAGCCTTCCAGAACATATTAAGTCATCTAATTCCTTGTGCACTTTTAAAAAAATGGTTAAATTATTCGTATTAGCCGAGGATTGCCAATTGATTTTTTCTACATTGTCATTTCTAAATTCATAGCATATTGATTATTTATTACAGTATATTTACTGTTAATATATTATTTTTTATTTTCTTATTAACTTACCATTACATATTAATTTTCTAACCGAACCTAATTTTAAATATTATAGATTAAACAACTTGCAAAAAAAAAATGTTATTTCAAAGCTAGATTTCAACATATGGTCACCCTACATGTTTTACGTTATAATGTATTTGTTCCTATAGTGTAGTAGAGGCCCATTCTGTGAGAAATATTATTGTAGCAATATTGTCTTTCAACACATTATTTTGTGTACACTATAAAATTGTTAATCTTAAGTCAAAATGAAGTTCAAAATTTCAAGTTAAACAATAACACCTAAATTAAAAAGGTAAAGAAACAATAAATAAATAAATATATATGGGTTATCGTATCCCATAACTTTGTCAAAACTAAAAGATCACACGGTGGCATTTCTAAGGTGTTACTTACACTATAAAATACAATCATATTTTAATGAAAACGGTCACTTAAATGGAATGAAAACAATAATATTGTGATCAAAACGGTTTCTTTCATATTTATTTCATAATTATTTGATAGTCACTTTAATATTGCATAAGAAAGATTCGCTCTAATGTAATCGCTTATAAATCATTGTTTTGTTTCATTTTTTATTTTTTTACACATATTTAAAAAAAAAACCTAAGGATATATATTTTTTAAAATTTTATCTGTTGTTGAAAATGGTATGAACTAATGATATAATGAATGAGAACATTTTGTCTGATCTCTTAACACTTTGTTATTAATTCATATTTTTATCACTTATTATTTTCTCTGTTTATCATTTTATTTTTAAATTTTATTATTTTGCTTTTACTTAACTGTTTTGCATGACCGATATTTGCGTGTGTTATTTTTATTAAATTGTGAAATTATTAACCCCGATACAGGCGAACCCTAGTGGGGTTAATAATTACATGCTAAAAATATATGTATATAAATTGTGAAGAAGCAATAAATAAATAAATAAATTAGGTATATAATATATGTATATAGAGATCATCGCTGGTATGCTCACATCAAATCCTCAAAGTTTCATCGCAATCGGATTAATGGTTTATTTTTATATGTAAAGATTTGAAAATATGTAGTTAAAAATGCGATTATCTTATCGGAAGATTATAAATATTGCTTAATCTCGTAATCAGCAAGTTCTACCTTGTCAATTTTTTTGTACGGTACCGTTGGTAGATCCGTTGTAATCTGTCTTTTTGTTGCACGCTTCTTTTGTAAGATAAAGATACAAAATTGATCCATCCGCGGTATGCCGGTATTCCTGTGTAGCATTGATTAGTGGTTTATCCATTGAACTTAGCGCATTGTTGAACTGATGAAGGTGTGGACTGACAGTAGCAATGTGGGGCTTGTCGGAGAAAGTGAACTCGATAGCCCAAAGGGAATTTACATTGTGGAGCGAGGGCCCAGTTATGAGCGTTCAAGAATTTGATTAATTTTATCTGGTCTTTAACATTTTTTAGCCCAGTCCAATTTTTATTAGATATAACTACCACCGAACACAGAAGATGTGGTCTGGCCTAAATATCACGGGTTTCATCTTTCTTTTATTTTTTGTCATTTTCCAGAATTAAGGTCGTTTCTTTAATGTGAAAACCGCGCAAAAGTTGCAACTGCTCCCAACTGCATGGAGCCAGCGAGACTGGCATCCCCAATTGGGGTACCTATATTGTGAGGCTGAAGGTAGTGGGAAGGGGAATGAGATTTTTTATGTGAATACTCACAAGAATCCCAGCTATTCCCGCCTTGAGCCAGTGAGACTACGGCATCTCCGATTGGGGTATGTTGTGAGGCTGAAGGTTGAGGGGGAGAGAAATGGGATGGGGAAGAGGAAGGCGGTGAAGTGTCTGGCTATTCAGATCTGGTCGCCACACACGGCTAAAGCCGCTTCAAGCAACATCTTAATTCTGAATGGTGGTCTTATACCAGGGTGATACTAAGAGTATCTTCCACACTGGAACATCCCGCAAATTTATATACGGAATGTGGGGAATTACCTGGCTATTCAGATCTAGTCACCAAACACGGCTAAATGCATTTCGAGCAACCTTTCAATTCTGAATGGTGGTCATACACCATGGCGATACTGAGAGTATCTTCTACTCCAGAACGTTCCGCAAATATGTCTTATATTATTTTTAAATTGTAAAATAACACACATCAAACAAATAAAATTTACCAGTCGAGAGCCTTACCCCTTATCGTGTTACGATAATTTCATATTCAAATAATTCGTGCACCTACATATTCAAAACGGGTATTGTTTGGGAATGTGGCATAACTGCTAACACCTATATTATGTAAAAAGATATAGTTAAAAAAATCTGGTTTTAAGATTAAGTTATGTCGTGAATTCGGAAAGGCGATAAAGCATTTATTTTATTTGAGGAAAATTCCGACTATTTTATTTTATAAATATTTGTCCTCGTCGCGTCGGTTTAATATGGCGTACTGTTATTATCGATAATCCTATTATTTGAGGTCAAATCATATCATATATTAGGTTCCCATTTTACATACGTTACGAGAATGAGATGAAAAACCCAAATGCAAATCTGATATATTTTTAGAACGTGTTGTCAGAATTAGAGGATTCAAAATGCATGGATTTATCAATAATATTATTTTTTTTATTTATTAACATTCAAACCTGCTAAGCCACATTGTTATTAGTTTGTCAGCAGGTATATAATGGCAACATTTTATGCAATAACATGGTACATTTTCAAACGCTAAATATGTATGATGATGATGATAAATTAACAATTAGAAATTAATAGATTAGTATAAATATAAATATTTAAATAGCGGTATAAGCAAGTACAAATGAATAGTCACATCAATAGTTTCATATATACTCGTATAGGTAGGTATGTGAGGTATTACAAAATTAAAAGTCATAACGTGAATTCCAATTCGGAATACAAGCACTTCACTAGGGGATAAATATAAATCATCCATATCTAATAGCCATTCCCTTAGATTATGTTTGACTTTAGCAGTATAAATGGTATTATTTTTAATTTCCATTGGTAGTTTATTAAATATTTTGGGCACAAAGGGTTCTTTCACCGTATTTATTTATTTGGTACATTTCGGAACCTCCAATCCTTCATTTAGTTGTATGTTACTATATTTTACTTTTTAGATTCTTACAATCATTGATTGAGTTATGCGCTCTGCAGAACTCATTTTAATCCTCAAATTGTTGTATTATTTTCATTGGCCTTTTATCTGATACTTGAGCCTCTTCAAATATGCACTGAAATAAATTTCACTGTAATGGCTTTTCGTATTGCGCTGCTTTTAGAAGTTATCAAGTTGCACAACCAGAATTATTGTTTACTTATGCTCGAATTATTTATGTGCATGTACCAGAAAATTTGATTTGAGGCACAATGCCGTGGAAATAATACGGATGCATTCAATAGCAATAATATTAATAATTCATCGATTTCACGTTGAAAAAGTCGTGCCTGTTCAGTACTTATATCGGTGAGTAAAATGTATCTTATATATTTAGGATATCTTAGATATTTACTGTCCAGGTGAGCGCTCTACCAAATGAACTAACATATTCAGAGTTCAAATTCTTGCTCTGCCGCATCTTCTCTGATAATCGACGAATGTAAAATAATTATTTGATTAGTTTTTGTTTAAATCTAATTGTATCATTAAATAGCTGCATGATTAAGTTGCCCCGATGAAGGTACTAAAAGGCTATCTGAAACATTGGCTCAAGAGCTTATTACTACAAAAATCAATCAAAGAATTAATAAAAAGACTGAAGTTTAAAGTATTTTTTACCATAATGAACGTTTAGATGGTTTGGACATATATAGCGAATGAACAAGGAGTGCAGTGAGAATATACGACGTGAATGTGAATGGTAGAAGAAGTAGCGGAACCAAATACTTGAGTCAGACCATGTTAAAATTCAGAATAACAGAAGGGTATGAATCGGCAATGTATGAATCCGAATGAAGCTAGGAGTGTGTGTCAAGTCAGAGTTGTTTGGCGGTCCCTCCTCTCTGCCTACCCTACGATGGTTGCGTGATAGATGACTATATTACCTAATGAGTGCTTCCAAATGCGATTGTGTGGGAAGATCATTTCTCCATGGATGGTTATAGTTTACAACATCCGGGACGAGCGCGTATTATCTGATATCTTATTGAATGTCAAGTGTCCACATGACATGTCAAGCCTTGAGTGCCCCAGCCTTCGATTTGTGTGCCTTGGGTATACTGACCTTGAGTTCTTTAATCCGAGAATTGGAGGCGAATGACTTCTTCTCATAATAAAAATAATCTCTTTTGTTTTCTTTATTGGTCCTTTCATGCACGACAATGATTTAACTGTAACATAATTGATAAGGGTTGAAACTTGTCATTTTTAATGATTTTCAGTAGGCATTTAATTGTTCCCAATTGGACCTCTTATCGAACTTTGATGAATTCATTTAATGCACATGATTTATGTTTATTATTGTGTCTTTATGTTGTTAACAATTTTTCTGTTTAAGTGTGATTATGTATAGCCTTTATAATATGAGATAATCTCCGTCTGCGTTACCTTGATTAATATACCTGTCTGCAACATTTTGAAAGACTTTCCGGAAGTGTATAGTGTGAAGACGTCCTCTTTGTACAAACGGCAGTGTCTTCCTACGTATATATTATTGTATGGTCTTGCCTACATTTTCATCAATGCCAATATTGCCATTGAAACAATCATCGAAATATTTTATCAATGAAATAAATTAATCTTACCAGATGCTTCGTTCACGAGTGATGTTTTCCTTGTAATCAAATGGATTTGATGATCGATTGATATGATTGTAATATCCGTATGTAATCATATGGACTTAATAACGCAGACCTAAAAAAACACGTGATATTACAATTGTAGGATTTGTGAAGGTGATTTTATTTTTTTATTTATACTTAATATAATTTAATTTTTTTGTTGACAAATTAGAGACGATCAGAAATTTATAAACTAACTAACTAACCATCACGCCGTTTCCCCGCAGGGGTAGGCAGAGAGGACGGACCGCCAAACAACTCGGTCTTGGCACACACTCTTTGCCTCACTCACATTCATACATCGTCTCATACATACTCTTCTATTATTCTGACTTTTGACATGGCCCGTCTCAAGTATCTGATTCACTTGATCGTGCCATGTCTTCCTCGGGCGTCCCCGACTTCTTCTACCATTCACATTTGCATCATATATTATTTTTACACTACTTTCTTCGCTCATTCGCTCTACGTGCCCAAACCATCTGAGAGTCCCTTTCTTAATTTTGCTCATTATACTTACATCAGCCATTTACACCAGAAATTTATCTTTCGAGCTAATAGAAATATTGAAATCTGTCAAAAATTTTACAAATTTCAAGTATGGATTTATTAATTAATTAAAATAAAATATTTTTATGATTAGGCTATAGTGGGATATTTATTTTTATTTTTTTTATTTATTAATTTTATTTTAGTAATGTGTACATTTAAGTTTACAAATTTCTAATTAATTATAATATTTCATATTGCAAACTAAATTTTATGTAGTTTTATGTAGCTCCTACAATACGTCTTGAACTTTCCAATTGGTGTGGACTTTAAAGTTTCTGGTAGCGTGTTATATAACTTCATCCCTTTGTACAGTAAACTGTTCTGCGTATTCGCCTTGTTCTTTTTTTGAAGCCTGATTTCCTTGCTCGTCCTTGTATTATGTCTGTGAATGTCCTTGTTGAATTTGAATTTTATTTGAGAAGTATTTTGGTAAAATGTTGTTAATTATTTTATGTATAAATATCATCGTATTCAAGATCAGCATCTGTTTCACGGTTAGCCAATTCAGTTCCTTTAACATTTTGTTTACTTTTGAAAATCTGTTTCGCCTGCTGTACTAGGCTGTCTAGACCTAATTTATCGCTTGTCTGAATATCAGTTCCTTTAAAAACAAAATTGAGTTCATCGAACGTGAAAAATTTCACGCGGGACGCGGGAATATCTATATATGGAAAATTTCACGCACAGACAACTGAAATTAGGTTTTTTTGCGATACCGTTGAAAAGCAACTATTTTAATGGATGCTACAGTGGGCATCTGTGGGGCGATGGTATATGCACTTGACTTATTAATATGTAGGTTGCAAGTTCGTTTCCTTCTCCGTGCAAACTCGTTTCTTATCAAATGTCTTGGTTTTTTTCTTTTGTGTGAGTAATGAGTATTTTAGAGCTGTACGTTAACCCCTCAGGCTAATTTGTTCGCTTTTCGGAAAAACTCGTACGAGTCTAATAGAAATCGTTGTGTCTCCCTTACTACTATAATACATTTGTCTAAGAAAATATGTTTGTTTTTATTTTTTATTATCACCAGTAATTTTAGTTAGAAAAAACGTAAGGTGAGACATTTTTAAAACTTTTTATGTTTGCATGCCAAATTTTTATATTTAAAAAATTATGTTTATTTCGATTTACAAAATTTGAAAGATATTTTTCGGATATGTTCAGATTTAACTTTACACATTAACATTTACTTGGATTTAATTGCAAAGCGGAAATATTTTGACCCCCTGGCAAAATATGGTCGAGTCCTGAGGGGTTAAGAGACTAATAATAAATAGGTCCAATCATCCAATGAATACGATTACGCATCCAAGTACTTTATGTCCAATTGAAGAGTAGGGGAATACCATAGACAAGCTCCTGGAAAAGCTCGATGACATCATTAAAACTCTTGGAAACAAGGATTTTTTTCACACAAATCTTATTTAGAGAAATTACAATACACAGTTAGTGTGCTGCATTTGAAGTTCATAGAACTAAAAAAGTTTGGAATTATGTAAGTTTAGATATATTTATCGTCACATGAAAGCAGTAGTGTTTTAACATTGAGGTTCATAGATGGCACTAATTTCATTATTTTAGGAAAAAACACTTTTTGCAAGTTATGCTTTAAAATATTGTGATGAATTTATTTATTTTTCCGGAAGTACATACGGAATATGAATAGATAATAGTTTTGTCCATGTAAAAACCCATTTATTTAAAAAGGCATATAAATACTTTTTTTTTAATTGCCGGCAACCCGGGCGTTTATTGAAATAACATTATCATATACAAACAAGTAAGTAGCCCGCCTCACTAGACGATGTCTGTTCTGAGACGGGTACACATATGTATACGCATACACATAATATGTATACGCATGCATGCACATAATCATAATCATTATCACATTGCATCAGCGTTTCAATCCAATATTGTATTTGCATTCCTTTCTTGGAAAAATTTAGTTTTTATATGGACAAAACTATTTATTCATATTACGTATTTACCAGCGCAAACAAAAAAGTCATCTTAATATTTTATAACTTGCAAACAGGTTTTTTTTCCTAAAACAGTTAAATTACTGCCATCTACGAGCGAGCTGATTATGAATAATTTTAAGTTTGCCCGGGATGAAACACTAGCACCACACAACTCTTTGGCGAACGTTCTTTGGTTCATTCACATTCACACTCTTCAACTATTGACATGATTCTATACAACTATTAGATTCACTTGGTCAGATCATGTCTTCCCTACTTCCATCCAGAAAGTGTTATTCTCTTATTGTAATGTTTATCATAAAAAAAATACTAATTTCGGTTGTGCGTCTGGCTGTAACTCTGGTTCATTTTTCTCTAAAACCCGGATTCGCATTTCCAAAATTGGAAATATTTGTGTGAAAAGTTCGTAAGCTATAAAGCAGGTACCAACCTACCCATGATATGTTTTGACGTATAATTATTTTAAGGGAATAACCGGACAAAACCGGAAATATGTCATTTTTAAATCAAATTTTAGACATGTTGACTCTTTTCCACAAAAACGTATAAATTGATTTCGAAAGACGTTTCTTTTATCTAGTAAAGCTGTGTTTTACATTTTGAGAAAGTATACGTTTTAAGATTTTCACGACCAAAAGTATTTTCGTTAGTTGTTTTTGGTGTGTTATGCTGTGTTGCGCTATCTCCTTCTTTAGCTAACGTTTCGGACAGCGTTGCAGTGTCCATCATCAGGGCACTGGACACTACAACGCTGTCCGAAACGTTGGCTAAAGAAGGAGGTAGCGCAACACGGCATAACACCCCAAAAACAAATAACAAAAATTGAGAAAATATGTTTATTTTTAGTACAATAAGGTTTTACCGTAGGTCGTTGGCAAATTTGTTAAATTTTCAAACAAAATTTTATATTATACAACATACATTTTAAATCATATAGTCATGCTGTAAAATAAATCAACAAATACAACATACATTTTAAATCATATAGTCATGCTGTAAAATAAATCAACAAATACAACATACATTTTAAATCATATAGTCATGCTGTAAAATAAATCAACAAATACAACATACATTTTAAATCATATAGTCATGCTGTAAAATAAATCAACAAATACAACATACATTTTAAATCATATAGTCATGCTGTAAAATAAATCAACAAATACAACATACATTTTAAATCATATAGTCATGCTGTAAAATAAATCAACAAATACAACATACATTTTAAATCATATAGTCATGCTGTAAAATAAATCAACAAATTATTTGGGAAAGCTACTTTTCAGAATTTTAATTTTAGTTCAAATAAAATTATAAAAAAATATCCGCGCACTTGTTTTGTGACGAAAATACTTCAGTTTGTCTATTTATTTACGATCTTACAAAGTAATATATTTATAAAAATATTTATATACATATTCTTATTTTTCTTAGACATTATTGAAAAAATATAAATACTTATGATCAAAAAATAATTATAAAAAGTACATAATTTTAATAGTTTTATCAACACGAGTTTGAGCATTTTTGAATGTAGGTATTTTATCAAAGCACATTTTGAATGAAATAAAATCGATATTGAGTTGTTATGTTAAAATGCTGGTATGGAGAATAATTAATCTTTCTCATCGGAACCGCCCTTTACAGTTGCAAGGGTACGATCGCAAGATCATCGTTTAACGAAATTTAAATTCTCGGCCGCTGGTTAATGGCTCTTAACATGTAATCATCAAATTAAAAATACTAATTTCGGATGTGTGTCTGTCTGTAACTCTTGTTTAATGAATTCTAGAACTCTGATTTGTTTTGAATTTAAGTTTCATTTTCAAATTTGCAACTGATTGCGTGAAAAATTCAGATAAAGCAGGTAGTTTCCTACCTCTAATATAATAAATATATTTACCCAAGGTTCGTAGAAAACGCTTTTAACAAGATTAGCTCATCGAGGGGGTAGAGCGGTGATTGGCTAAAAATTCATGACATGGCTTGGAGTCCATGTTACACTGTAAGATTTGAATTAACTGAAATATAAGTGGCAGTGTATTATTTCAAGCTACGTTTTTTTAGCAAAGCGACCCGGCGAGTTTTTTTCCTTCGAAAAAGGCCTGTACGAGCTAACCTTGTTAAAAGTATTTTCTACGAACCCTGATGTTCACTTAAATATAATACAATACAATAACAGAAAAATGTTTTCAAACTTGTAATTATAATATCCATAGCGGAAATTTGAAATGCTATTATAGAGGACAATAAATCCAAAAATGTATCTATTATATTAGTCGGTTCATTGTTGCGGTAAAACGTTATGCTTTATTTATATAGTTTAGTGATATTTGCACGTCTCGTGTCCGTACTCACATGCGTATGTACACAATTCATTAACGTGTCCTCGAATTATCAATGCGGTACATGAAACCTGCGTAGGTTTATAGTAAATACAAATAGCAAATACACATAAAAGATAAATAATCGTTTTGCTAAAACGTCGCATACATTTTAATTAACTCCGTCAACGTTACTTTATCTTATTGCTCACAAATTACTCTCCTTGCTTTGTGTTGGTTTGTTTCTAAGCGAATTTAATTATTCTCTTTTTCGCCTTTAAAACTACGCACAAAATACGTAAGTACGCTATATCGTGAAAACCGGTTACAATCGTCACAGCCTCCGTGCTCCGAAGTACTACCATCCTTGATCCGGTGCATTTATGTTTTCTCGGTCGCACTTATGTTTTACGCATCTTTCTCTTTCGCTTACGCTCATTGTAAATTCAGTAACTGCGCGAGAATGGATTGTACCATGTTCAAGCCGGTCTTAAAGTTTGGCGTATACTGTGCACCCGGACCCGGGAGACACCAAACATCTGTACACGGTTGAAATTATTCACTAGAAAACGGATAGTTTTTACGATTCATTGACAGCTCGGCTATGGAGTATTTTGTTTCCTACCTTTTACAACTTTTACAGGAACACTCCTTCCTTTCTCCCTCAGCTTATTATTAAATGGATGTTTAATGCTAAATTATTATTTTCGATTAATCTTTAGTACGAATTGATTTACATTATAAATACAAAAAAATATGCTTTGAATAAATTGAAGCTTTTCCTACCGTTTCCATTGAGTGGAGTTGGAATAAATTTGTTAAATAATCTATATACAGGGTGTCCGGGGGTAAAGTGCATTAACTTCGGGAGGTGATTCTACATGATGGTAGGAGTAAAAAAGATTAACAACTTTTTCAGAATTTCAACATTTTTTTCCCATACAAAGAGACGTACCTACTAAAAATCCTTAGTGTGAGGTACGATCTTACTTGTTGAGAGCCTGCCGGGCTCCCGACTCGGTTGTGATTGGCCCATATCGTAACAGAGGAAAATAATAAATCTGGCCGCACACGCCGGACTAATTTTATGTTTTTACCTCAAAACTACCCCTAAAAGTTGGAATTTCTAAAAAAGTTATTTATCTTTTTTACTTGTACTATCATGTAGAATGACCTCCCGAAGTTAATGCACTTTACCCCCGGACACCCTCTGTATAAAAAATCTCGTGTCACGGTGTTTGTGGTCACACTCCTCCGAAACAGCTCGACCGATTTTTATGATTTTTTTTATGTATATTTGGTAGATATGAGAATTGGTCCAGAAAAAAAATATTTTTTTTTGACAAATTTTTTGTTTTCATTTTTTTGGCATCGAAAATACCTATAACCACAAGTTTTCACCCTCCTATCCCCATCCTCCCATTTTTTAATCGCGATTTTAGTATTTTGTTTTAACAAATTTAACCGTCTTTCGTATTTCAAACAGAACGAAATTATTTATGTTGTTGAATGACAGATGGCGCTACGTCCGCCTATATGGCAGAACTAATAATTTATATGACAGAACAATGTTTTCTGGGTCAGCTAGTTACTTTATAAAAAATGTAAGCGAACACTACTAAAAATATTTTTTTATTAGAATTTTACTTCGATCAATTGGTCGAAGGAAATTTATGAACACATAAAAAAATAACTTTTTAAAATACGGTTTTATTGCCAAAATAATCTGTTACAGTTTCCGATTAACTTTTTTCTTTACAAAATTATTCACAAAATAAATAAAATCACTTTTGCACATAAAATCGTGAACTCTGGACTCCTGTTTGCCAAGCGATTTTTATGCCTATCACCATCGAATCGAAAAACTGTAAAAACAGCCACTGTTGTGCTGCCGTCGCAAGCAAAAAGTCAGCTAATAAATTGTAATTTTATTATAATAGGTGAAATATCTCGCATATCAGAATGTGACTATTGCAAATTCCTAGCTGCCTATTTGCTAGTGACGGCAGTTTGGCTATGGAACTAAAGAAACGGGTCGGGGTCGGGGCGGATTCTCCTCTTATCCCTTTGCGACCGGCAAATATTTCCGAATTGTGATGGGCCCACTCCAACATACAGATGGGCCACACTAGGTTATGATCCTATAGGGCTGGGAGACTTACTGCCTGAAACACGTGCGCGAGAAAGGTACCCTATAAACTTAAGCAGCTCCCGCATGTTCCATCGACAACGGTTCCTTTTCTAAAAACAGATTTATTTTCTGTCAGTATTTTTTCAAACACAAACTCAAGCTCGTGTGAAGCCGGTTGTGTAGGCCATTGTGATGCAAAATACAGTGTCACTTTCAAAATACCTCCGGTGGAAGAAGACACCAAAATTAAAATAAACAGGTCATTGAATCTTTATCATATTTGAATAAAAGTGTTCAGGAAACATGTCCTTTTTGCAATTATAGTTTAAGTCGAATAAAGGAACTTGAACTTGCCCATAGGACGCATTTATCCAACTGACCCTATTTTATTTCCGAAACCTGCTCGGCCTGGCGATTTCCTGAAGCGTGAATGGTTTATTGTGAAAATCGTTTCCAATATAAGCGCATGTCTATCCATTAGTCCCGTGATGCTATTTCTGGAAACCGCTTGCGAATGAGTTCCGAGCTTAGCTCCTATTGATTGCGCTTCTGTATTTTCTGGAATTTACCGTGACTCATACAGTCAGCACTGTCAGCAGTGGCATCCCCGGCCGCGGCCGTGTTCTGCATCCATATGTACGCATAAAAATGTCTGCCAGGAGTTCCCTAACTTTCCGACCCACTTTTGAAGTGAAAACTTATTTAGCACTGTTGTGATTTGAAACTCGATGAAACGAAAAATAGCGACACTAAAAACAGAGAAACACACACTTCTATAGGATTTAGCCTGCGAGAGAACGAGATAGTAAAATCGGTCTCCCCTTTTTGCGGTGCTTCACAGTCTCCTCACTCTTGTCTACTTTAGTTTTCTGAAAGTTTTTCTTCTACCGCGTATGAATTGCACACTCTGATTTTTATTTTTCAATAATATTAATTCTTTTATATATTTATTTGTACATCGCCCTTGAGGTGATTTTCCACGAAAACGGCGCTATATAAATTAGCCAATTATTATTATTTATCTTCCACAGATTAGGTCTCTATTTTATGGATTTCAAAGATTGTGGAAATTCTGCTAATAACTTTTGCTTTGCGTCTTTGCAACACTTGCGGAGTGTCTTAAATTGTTTTTTTTTTTTTTGCAATTTTTCGTGGTGATTTTAAATGTATCAACCATTAGTGGATCGTCTGAATTAACCCTTCTCGTTTTCTTAATCCAGATTGTAAGGATAAATTCAGTGTAACGTTTTCTCAATATTTCAGATGAAACATGGATTTAAATGAAAGTTTTGCTAGCTTATATCTGATGATGCCCAGAGAGTGGCTCACGAACCACAAATTAGGAACATTTGGTAAGAAACGTTTTTAAAATTTTTATCATGAATTGTTTTTAAAAGTTTTCTAAATATAACCGTCAAAATAACATCGATTCTATAACAAATAATAAACACCACTGCGCTTTTCCAGTAAACAGTCTACAATTTGAAAATCCTGTGTTTGTATCGAAAGCGTGGGAGTTCCCAAGCAACTGGTAGGACTGTAAAATTGGATTTATTATTGCTGGTATTTTAAGGTGAAGTGAATGTGAAAATAAGAACTTAAAACCATTCATGAGTTCAAACAAGGGCGTAGCTAGGATTTTGTTAAGGGGAGGGCAGGTGTAGACAAACCAAGAATATATCTAAGGTAAATGCTGCATGAGCAACGGGAAAACAATGAAAAACAAAATAATACCTACTGGGGGGGGGGGTCTGGAGAATTTTAAGAATTTGCTTTATTTTTACACACTTAGTTATTTAGAATGTTGCGAGCCGTGAAGACGAAGGTGAAAGGTTTTTTTTAAACTTATGGATACGACTGTCTGAAAAGATGAGTTTTAAGTTTGGCTCTAAATTCCGCTGAATCTGTGATCATTCTTAACTCGTGTGACAGTCCATTCCAGGCTTTAGGTCCTGACACTCCGAAAGCACGCTCACCTAATTTAGTATCTGGTGTGCGCTTTGGTTCCTTGTTGCTGCTGACCTGAGGGTTGATTGTCGAGAATTTTAATTTTCTGGAATACACATTTCCGATAAGTAAGTCGGAGCCATTCTGTTAAGGGACTTGAATACCATCCAACAGAGCTTAAACTGGATTCTCTCGGGGCACTTGAGCCAGTGAAGATTTTTGAGATGCTCATAAATATGGGAATATTTAGATACGCCGGTGATGAGTCTTGCCGCAGCGTTGAACACAGATTGTAATTTGTTGGTTTGATATTTTGGGAGACTAGCATATATTCCATTGTAATAATCTAGACGTGAAACAACATACGAATTGACTAGTAATTTAGTTGCCTCTGTTGTCAAGTTTCTCCGTACTGCTTTAATTTGCCTTAATTGAAAGAACCCCGTGCTTAAGTAGGTATTTACCGTATTTTCCCTAAACCGACTGCATATTGTATATAAGTATGCCTGGGGGTAACTGTCGGTTAAGTGGAACCTTTAGTTAGGTGTATAAATGATATTATTTAGTGCCTATTTATGTTTTTTTCTGATAATTTCCAGATTCTGGGTGATACGGGCAACTTTAGTTGCGACATCTATTTCAAAACTCCTACAAATTCAAAAAAAGTCTCCCTGGTCGCCCTGGTGTCACGTCGCCTCGTGTGTGCAGCTCCATTTATTATACCGTAATGGATTTTGATGCATACAAATGTTGCCTGCAACTAATGTTGCTCGTGTGCGCCTGGACTAGCCTAAACAAAATCTTTAAATTGAACCTAACCTAAACTTTTCAAAATGATTCCGGAATATTTGTTCCCAAAAATCTTCCTTACAACAATTGTAGTTTAAAAATAGACTATGACTTACAGATTAATAACAGAACATAATACACACATAACTGCCTTTTGTTATATTTCTGTGTAGCGTATGAATCATTTCATGCATTATTGATTTACGTATATGTAGAGTGTGACCATATGTTTTTTTTTCAGCAATCGCCGGTCTGTTCGCCGTCTTCTCCAGCGTGGTGTTTACCTCATCCGTCATCAACTTCCTCCGGGGTGACATCTCTGACCTCAAGTGAGTACCACTCTAATTAATTACTCCTCTCCGTCATCGCCGCCGAGTGCATTACTCGGACACTGTCGATCTATATTTGAGCGTTGCATAATTAAATATTTGAACTCGTGAGACGATTTTCATAAATAAGTTTTCTCGGGACGAAACGTGCTCTAACAAACGTCTAGAGGTACAAAATTATATGTGCAGGCCGCCAACAGAGGAACAAAAGAACGAGGCAAAACGAACCAACGTTCATTGTTTTTTTTTGCCTCAATGTCTACAATAGCGAAGCTTTTATACCTGAAATATTATAATCTTAATCGGTCATTTCTTAACCCTTGGTGCGCTTAACACATGTAATTCTATTGCTTTTTCGTGATAAATACGACATATTTTGCTTATTTTTAATTTCATTTATTTTCTAACGGTGAATGACACGGATGATGATGTCGGAACCGGTATGGATACCGGTAATTATTTCTGCTATTTATTGATTTCCCACGACAGATATTATTAAAACAGAGTGTATTTTAAAAATAATATTCTTGCTTTTATCCTTATTTTCTCTTTTGGGGATTTTTATACAAAAATAATCTATTGTTTGTTATTTATTTTAAGTCGGCTACGACCCGTGTTAACTATTTTTCCTTGGAAAATACCCCAACATGTACATAAGCGGTGTTTACATCCTGTAAAAAACTGGTTTTCGAATTAAGAGCCTGTCGTCGTAGAAAAATCATCAATGATCTTGGTGATAATGATCATCAATGATGGGAAAAATAGCCCATCCCTCGGACGACAAGGAAAAATTGCGAATTTAATTGGTCGCGTGGGAATTTAATGCAAAATAGTATTCATTTTATCGCATATTAAGTTAAAAACCGTAGATTTTTTAATTCTGCCCACCTGCTTTGACTTTACATCTGTTTAAACTTTGAGATTACGTAATTTATTCCAACAGGACCCCAGCAGAGAGCAGAGTCTATATAATAATAAAAGACCTGTTATTTATTGATAAATATGGTGTGGTGCGTATTGTGATGTCACCAAAATATGTGTAGGTACTTATCATATGAATGAAGAAACGTGTGATGAGAATTTAAATTAGGTATGTTTATTAAGATCGCCCGTGAATCATCTCATTATCCAAGTTCTAAGTCAATTGGATACTTCAAAATGACTTCTGATCGCTTTGCCGAAAATGATGGATATCAGATCTCTAGTTAAACTTTCTCTGGAGGGGGGTACTCAACGCTTCTCATTTTGCCATTTCCTCTGGGACTTGGATTGCAGAATGTCATGCAGTTGCTCCATTCACTTCCTACGTTACTTAAATTATCACATAAACATAATATAATATAATATGTGATAATATAATAAATACCACAACAGTGTGTAATTCATATAATATCGATGCGCGACCCGGTGACGTATTTACAATCCCTACCGCGATTCAGTCGCGCTACGGACTGAAATGCGGTAGGGATTGTAATGCATAAATCACCTTAGAAACACTACCTCGTTTTAGAGTCGCCTTACGCGCTTCTTTGCTCTATCTGTTTTTGTGAGAGTGACGACCGTAATTATAGAACGGTTAGCAGAGAAGATGGACCGCGTTTTTTTTACTTCAAAAAAAAAATTACATTGAAAATTTCTTTTTTTTTACTTTAAAAAAACGCGCGTTTTTTTTTTACTTAAAAAATTAATTTTCAATGTAAAAATTTTTTTTGAAGTAAAAAAAAAACGCGCTCCATCCTCTCTGCTTACCCTTCTGTTATTACGGTCGTCACCCTTAGTTAAAAAAAAAAAACGTTTTATTTTTTTTTAACTTAAGAAATAAATTTTCAATTTTTAAAAAAATTTGTAAGTTTAAAAAAACGCGGTCAATCCTCTCTGCTAACCCCTCCATAATTACGGTCGTAACAGAAACAGATAGAGCAACGAAGCGCGTAAGGCGACTGAAACGAGGTAGTGTTTGTAAGGTGATTTATGCATTACAATCCCTACCGCGATTCAGTCAGTAGCGCGACTGAAACGCGGTAGTGTTTTTAAGTGATTTATGCATTACATTAAATACGCGACCCGGTGTGGTGTGTGATGTGTGATGTCTGATGTTGCTAGCTCATCAAGAAAGTCAAATTATATCATTTTTAATGCCAATATATTCGGTCTTCAGTTACGCAATGTATAACTGGTTTCTCCACTCATATATTCGCAAAATTATCTTTAATTTACACTTCAATATAGTGGTCTTCTTCGACCTGTTTTATTATACTTTTCGTCTCATTTAACATTGAATTGCCAGGTATTTTATTCTGTGGGTAGTCGGAATGTCTACAAAGCCATGAATTTAATTAAAAAGTTTATGTATTATTTTCTATCTAATATATTTATATTATGCTAAAAATCGCAAGTTAAAATCGATATTTCAGACTTACGGCACAATTTGACATCTCCTGGACACAAGTTTAGGTGTTAATCAAATGAAAAAAAAATGTAAATAAATAGATTTTACTATTTAATAGGGTCATTATCATAATAGTAGTAATGGACCACTAATTAAAATTGTTAAACATAACTAACTAACTAACCATCACGCCGTTTCCCCGCAGGGGTAGGCAGAGAGGACGGACCGCCAAACAACTCGATCTTGGCACACACTCCTTGCCTCGTTCACATTCATACATCGTCTCATACATGCTCTTCTATTATTCCGACTCTTCACATGGCCCGACTCAAGTATCTGATTCACTTGGTCGTGCCATGTCTTCCTCGGGCGTCCCCGACTTCTTCTTCCATTCACATTTGCGTCATATATTCTCCTTACACTCCTTTCCTCGTTCATTCGCTCTACATGCCCAAACCATCTGAGCGTCCCTTTCTTAATCTTACTCATCACGCTTACATCATCAGCCTTGCATTCTTTCCGGATCTCCACATTTCTCACACGATCGTACATGGTTTTACCACGCATACGCCTCAGGGATCTCATTTCTACAGCATTCAGTCTACTTTCATCCTTCCTCTGCCAGTTCCATGCCTCACTGCCATACATCAGGGTAGGTACCAGCACTCCATTATGAACGGATAACTTCGCTTCTATGGACAGTTTTTTGTTGGCGCCAACGGCGTTCAGTCCAAAAATAGAGTTACCTGCATTTACCCTTCTTTCGATATCTCTGTCAGCCCTTCCATCTCTCGTAAACATACTTCCCAAGTACACAAACTCATCCACCTGCTCCAAATACTCATCATTCACAACTATGTTGCACATTGTTTTCATACTCTCTTTCAAATACCATGACTTTAGACTTACTTGTTAAACATAATATTTTTTATATTTTTTGTATCTATTATTATCAAAATTACCTACTTACTTTTTTTACCTGTATCTATTATTATCAAAATTAAATTATAACTTCTTGTGACTTGACCACGACTATGTGACCCCCCTCCCCCCCCCCCATCCTGGCGCTATGTGACCCCCCCTGGCGCCAAAGCTGGATCCGCCCTTTTTGGCATCGCTTTTGGACCCCATCCAGGCTTCGCGTGTTCGATACCTCGTCTGGCTAAGTCCTCCATCACAATACAAGCAACATTTTCCGCTTACTGTGGTGGTAGTAGGAGATTTTCAAATATTGCCAGGTTATTTGTAACCTGGGAATGTTTGTCTTTGTTTAAAAAAAACTCATTTTGTATGGTTTATGAGTAGGTACACAATGTGTAGATGAATAGAAGTTTCGGTTTTTACTTATTGGTAGGTACTTACATACTTATTTCATTTTACTTAGATTTTAGTAGACAAAACTTCTTAATTTCAAACTTTTATTCGGGTTAGGGTTTTTGTTTTAATTTTGTTACATTAGTGGTCTTGATCCATGCCTAATCCTGTCCAGCCTAGGGAATAGAAACCACGACCTAGGGTATAGAAATTGGGAAGTAAAGACCAGGGATCACTAGGGAATGTAAACCGGGCCTGGCGTCTAGAAACTGGGAACTAGAGATCAGGGACCGATAGGGAATGTAAACTAGGGCCTAGGCACTACAAAGTAGGAAATACAATCAATGAGATAATTACTATGGACCAGAAACTAGGGACCACGGACTAGAAACTAGGACCTTGAAATTGGAGTCGAAGAACTTGGAATTAGGAACTAGAAAACTAGAGACGGGACTAGAAAACCTGGGACCAGACAAGTGTGGACTAAAAACTAAGAATTGTTGATAATATAACAGGGACTAGTAAAACTAAGAACTAGAATACTACAGACTAGTCCTTGAGTGGATTTGTCATAAAAACGGCGCTCTACAAATTATCCAACTATTATCAATAGATATTATTAGTGAACTATGGACTACAAACTAACTGCCAATTAGATAATAAACTAGGGAATAGTAAACTAAGACCTTGAAAACTGGGGACTAGTGAACTATGGACTAAAAACTATGAACTGTTGGCTAGGTTGCCTAGGATCTAAGAATTAGGGACCAGAAACTAGGTACTAGGCGCTACGGACTAGGAGCAGGGCGTCCAGGGATCAGCGCGCATCGCATGTAGGTCTACCTAAACCAGCGAGCATTGGTCGATGGCAGCAAGCCACGAGGCACTGCGCACTGCGCCACATATCTTCACATGAAAAGTGAAACTGTTCGGCCCACCAAGTAACGTAACAATATGAAAGTTTCCAGCTGCGAGTTCGACGAACCACGGCCGGCCACTTGATCGGGACATTACGAGCACGGTGAATCTTCTAATATAATAACTCGTCCGTTTTCCTGACATTCAGAAGTTAGCAGCCATAAGAGTGATGCATACCACACCGCTGTGAACTAATAACGAGCCAACCGCTGATCATATCCGTTCTAACCTCTCACTCTTTCTCTTAAACTGTATATGTAACGTGAAGAAAGGTTACGACGGACTTTTCAGCGGCAGGACCCCATAACCGGCTAAATATTATGACGCATGACGACCACTACACTACTACACTACCGTTGGTTAGCAAGCGTTGAGCTTGACATTAATTATTGCATGTCTGTCAGTGCAACTGCCACCTCCACAATTATAATATAATGCTTTCTTCGCACCGTTTAAACTATAATCTAACAGTTTAGCCATATTGCGTGGCATGCATTTTTTGATGCAAGCATTCGTTTCTACTTATATAATTGGTGAAAGACACCAAACCGCCAAGCACCAATTTGCTTCATCCCAAATTGATGTACCTTGCACAATATTTATTGTTTTTATTGGGCGTGGGAAATATTTTCCGTCTATGGGTCTATCAGCATCTATTTTATGTACTTAACACTATATGTAGTTGCTTTGCACAATTCTTGTAATATTTAACAATCAAATGGGGCCCTCTCTCATTTATTTACAACTAGTGTAGATCATAAAAATCACCGGAAAGTTCGAAGGTAATTTTAAAAATTACAATTAAAATATTTTTTTGTTAAAATATTATATTGTGTTAGGTAGGTACGAGTAGGTACTTCATCGCTTTTATGGATTTTTTGAAAGGGACGATGTGTACCACTTTTTTTTAATGAAAATTAGTGATCTTGAAACGTTTTTTAGATTTTCACGGCCAAAAGTATTTTCGTTATTTTCAAAAGTATTAAAGATGGAGGTAGCGCAACACGGCATAACACCCCAAAAACAAATAAATAAAATGAGTGATCTTGTTTTTAGAGAAAAATGGAATTTTTTTACCTCTTTTGCGTCTATATTTCTTAACTTTAAATTTTTAAGTTTCTAAAAAAACATATTTTATTAATGTTATTATATTTAATATATTGTATACACATCCACGCCATAATGGTAATTATATGTAATTCTCTCGATAGAAAAAATCAGAGGTATGCTCCAAAAATTATTACGAACACGATTTTTTCTGAAAAATTCAGTGTTTCTTTGAATGCTATTTAAGACATTTCCCACGAGATTTTTGCTCTATTAACGAGTCGTGTTTTATTAAACATGTTCACAAGTTTCGCTTAAATATTATAGTTTTTAATAGTAGCGCGCTCCCTCTAACATTCGTATTTACATATCTCCCCTTCATCTTTTTAACGCTCGCTACCGGGCCACCTTAATATTTGCTTCGAATCTGTTTACATTATGAATACCAATTAAATTGAAGCTTTTCCTATCGTTTCGCTTGAATAGAATTATAATAAAATTGTTAATTACATTGCTGCTACCATATAATATATTTTTCAATTATAAAATTATTAATCCATTTAAGGAACATTTTTTAAAAATACTACACTATGGGTGAGATTATTTGTGACAGTTGTAACAGTTTGAAATTATAATGCACAAGTAATCACTTGATGAAGTAAGCACCCAATAATTAAGTTGGTTGCTACGTATCAATTCAAATTGAAATTTGAATTCCTAATTGGAACTATTCTTTGAACAAATCGAATCCAGCATTTCTTTTGTTGCCCAAAACATACTACGAACGATAGAATTTTTCATCGGGAAAAAGTAGGCAGAGCCAGAGCTTCCGGAAGTTGGTTTTGACGTGAGAAGACACATACTTTGGTGAAATCGCTATTACATGCGAGCTATTACTTCGGTTAGTTTTGAGTTCATTGATTTACCATTTAATTTTGTGTTCTGTTTGAACTGGCACCCTTATAGTAATTTTATCATCTTGAGATCATGGGAGGAATGCAGATCCCGCCAATGTGGGGGATTTTAATAAAAATGCACTTTCTAGATGAGAAAAGTGTGGAAAAGTTGAATAAAAAAGAAATTAAGGTGCGCTTGGCAAAATTGATGGAGATACAGCCGTTTAAAGAATGAATAAAATGACACTTCGTGAACTTAAACTACGCCATTTTGTTACTATTATGTTGGTATCTCAGACTTGCTATTGCTTGCTATTAACCTGTAATCGGCCGGACACGCTCATTTGCGCGCAGCTTTTGCGCATGCGCGAAAAACATATTTCGAATTAAAAAAGTTTGTCTGCGATTTTAACCCTTCTATGTACAGAATTTGTATGAAAACAAGGTCAGAATCGCTTGCGCCAACATCATTGGTGATATAGCCGACTATAGAACCGGTTGATACGATTGTAGCCGACTTCATGTGATAGATGAGACGCGTAATTGTGAAATTTTTCTAGCGGACTTTTTTTAAACGATTTTTTAAACTGTTTATCACCTTCCAAATTAAAGTAACCTAACCTAAGACTACGCTAAACATGGTTTGTGTAACATGGTTTGTGCCCCTTTATAACGCCTACTCGCGTCAACGCAAGAAAAACATCCCAGTTTTCAAGTAGTTTCGCGGCTACGCCAGGTTTGTGTAACATGGTTTGTGACCATTATTAATTCTGTTTTTCATAATAACGCGCCTTATTATATATCACACGAAGTTGGCTACAATCGTATCAACTTTCGAATAGCAAGTCTGAGATACCAACATAATAGTAACAAAATGGCGTATTATAAGTTCATGAAGTGTCATTTTATTCATTCTTTAAACGGCTGTATCTCCCTCAATTTTGCCAAGCGCACCTTAATTTCTTTTTTATTCAACTTTTCCACACTTTTCTCATCTAGAAAGTGCATTTTTATTAAAATCCCCCACATTGGCGGGATCTGCATTTCACCCGAGATCATTTTTAGGGAGGAATGCAGATCCCGCCAATGTGGGGGATTTTAATAAAAATGCACTTTATAGATGAGAAAAGTGTGGAAAAGTTGAATAAAAAAGAAATTAAGGTGCGCTTGGCAAAATTGAGGGAGATACAGCCGTTTAAAGAATGAATAAAATGACACTTCGTGAACTTAAACTACGCCATTTTGTTACTATTATGTTGGTATCTCAGACTAACCTGTAATCGGCCGGACACGCTCATTTGCGCGCAGCTTTTGCGCATGCGCGAAAAAAATATTTCGAAATAAAAAAGTTTGTCTGCGATTTTGACCCTTCTATGTACAGAATTTGTATGAAAACAAGGTCAGAATCGCTTGCGCCAACATCATTGATGATATAGCCGACTATAGAACCGGTTGATACGATTGTAGCCGACTTCATGTGATAGATGAGACGCGTAATTACGAAATTTTTCTAGCGGACTTTTTTTAAACTGTTTATCACCTTCCAAATTAAAGTAACCTAACCTAAGACTACGCTAAACATGGTTTGTGTAACATGGTTTGTGCCCCTTTATAACGCCTACTCGCGTCAACGCAAGAAAAACATCCCAGTTTTCAAATAGTTTAGCGGCTACGCTAGGTTTGTGTAACATGGTTTATGTAACATGGTTTGTGCCCCTTTATAACGCCTACTCGCGTCAACGCAAGAAAAACATCCCAGTTTTCAAGTAGTTTCGCGGCTACGCCAGGTTTGTGTAACATGGTTTGTGACCATTATTAATTCTGTTTTTCATAATTACGCGCCTTATTATATATCACACGAAGTTGGCTACAATCGTATCAACCTTCGAATAGCAAGTCTGAGATACCAACATAATAGTAACAAAATGGCGTAGTATAAGTTCACGAAGTGTCATTTTATTCATTCTTTAAACGGCTGTATCTCCCTCAATTTTGCCAAGCGCACCTTAATTTCTTTTTTATTCAACTTTTCCACACTTTTCTCATCAAGAAAGTCCATTTTTATTAAAATCCCCCACATTGGCGGGATCTGCATTTCACCCCATTTTTAAAACACGACAAGCTATCGATTCATTTATTAGTTTTTTTAAACTATTTAGTTTCTTTTTTTAAAGGCTAAACACGATCCTGAAGTATTAGAATGTTATTATTTTGTTAGAGTCTCATGTTCTGATTTTATTATTTAATAATATAATTTAATTGTTGCCACAACTCTTTTATTATAACTATAAGTTTTATTAAGTGTTGTACTTATTCATTTACCAGCATTACATTGACGCCCAAGTGTGGTGTACATTTGTAAAGTATTACATTGGCGTCCACCCTGATTATTTTTTTATTTATTTAGTAAGCCTTACATTTATTTGTAGAGCATTACACAGTTTCCGTTGATTAACTTTTTCTTTCTTACAAAATTATCACAAAATAACTAAAAACCAGTACGCTATCGACCATTACTGTAGTGTTGGTTAGGACACGACATCAGGATGAGTTTGTATGAGGTACTCAAATATCGAAATGAGGTGTTGAGGTGCCCCACTTCATTTGAGGTATTTAATATTGAAAATATTTTCGCTTACGGGGGGGAGGGGGGCGGGTGGCTAGAGAAGGTATTCACTTAACAGTAATTTAGAATTATTTTTTTTAAATTAAAAAATTGGGAGCAGTTGGGACGCTTGTGCGGTATTCACAATATATGAATGGCTCACCCCAACCACCTCACAGTTCTAACCTAACAGTTCTAATACAAAAATGTCATACAATATACAAACACCTCACGCCTCACCACCTCATACATTTTGTCCTTTACGACACGTGACATGACGTGTAGTCCAATACACCAACCACCTCACACCTCACCTCATATTTGTCCCATACGTGGCAACGTGACATGACATGTAGTCCAATATACCGACCACCTCACACCTCACCTCATATTTGTCCCATACGTGACATGACATGAATGTAGTCCTATAAACCAACTACCTCACACCTCAAATTTGTCCCCCCTTCATATTTGTCCCACACGTGACATGACATGAATGTAGTCCTATAAACCAACTACCTCACACCTCAAATTTGTCCCCCCTTCATATTTGTCCCACACGTGACATGACATGAATGTAGTCCTATAAACCAACTACCTCACACCTCAAATTTGTCCCCCCTTCATATTTGTCCCACACGTGACATGACATGAATGTAGTCCTATAAACCAACTACCTCACACCTCAAATTTGTCCCCCCTTCATATTTGTCCCACACGTGACATGACATGAATGTTGTTCAATAAACCAACCACCTCACACCTCATATTTGTCCCCCCTTCATATTTGTCCCACACGTGACATGACATGAATGTTGTTCAATAAACCAACCACCTCACACCTCATATTTGTTCCCCTTCGTATTTATCCCATGCGCGACCACGTGACATGACATTTGTAGTAATACAAAGAAAAAGAGCTGGTACAAATACATTTTGTGAGGTGGGGGGACATTTTACGTGTTTGCATGGGACATTTGAGGTGCCTCTTGTATGAGGTACTCAACACTTCATTACTGGACTCCGATTGTCAAGTGATTTTTATGACAATCACCTATATTATTTAGTGGTGGTATAAGGCACCCAGAATATATATATATATATATATATATATATTGTTATGTTACACCATTTATAATCGGCACGTATGTAGGTTGTATTTTTGGGCCTTTGATTATATAAATGTTTTGGGCATGTTCATGATCCAACTATAGGCCGAATTTGGGCCTATATTTCCGTACAAAACTGTGTTTTCCAAATTCAAATGGGATGGAGATCTACGAATTCAGGCGATTGTAAGTGAGAAGGAACGCTGGGCGGTTGGGCTAAAGCAGGGGTGCTCAAATGGTCGATCGCGAGTGCTTTCTGAGTCGATCTCGAGAAAAATTTGACGATGTAAATAGATTTATTCACAGTTTTTATCGGATTAGGAAGGAAAATATTATCTTATTCGAAGTGCAGTTATAAATTTTTTGTGCTGCCAGAATAAAAAAAAAAACATTTTCATGTTCTGAGCGTAGTATTAAGTCGCCGCATACAGATTTAATTTCAACCAGTTTTGTGTTCACAATGTATTGTTCGAGTTGTGGATTCATCTGCTGACACATTTCGAAGGAAAAAATTATCTTATTCGAAGTGCGGTTATAAAATTTTTGTTGCAGACTATGCATGTGCTGTCAGAATAAAAAAAAAAAGTTTTCATGTTCTGAGTGTAGTCATAATTCGCCGCATACAGATTTAATTTAAACCAGTTTATTTCTACTATCGTGGTACGAGAACACAACAGAATGGAGTTGGCAGGAAAACACTTATTTTTCTTCTTCTTCAGCACAATTTATTTAATGCAATAAATACAATTATTACAAGAGGGTCTATCTACCCTCACTCGGGTGGTCCACGACCACACCACACTGACAAATATCGAAGTCTCTACTTCGATCTCTCTATTGTCAGTTTTTCCAATACTGAACCGTAGGTACAACTCGTACCTCCCAGCTTTAGTATAATTACACAAGTGAAGGCACACAGCGTGTACCTTCTAGCTTTACTCTACTAGCAAAACTAACGCAAAGGGCCTATCTTCCCTGTGCTCAACTGAAGATACACCTCGTGTATCTTCCAGTTGCACCGCAACAACCACACTGCTTCACTCTAACAGCAAGACTAAACTCTGTTCCAAAAATCACAATATTTAAAGAAAAACATACAATGGTGAGACAGCATATTTAAGCTGCTTCCACCACAAGTCAGCCCAAAAGGGCCACCCATAAAACTAAGTACATCATAAAACACTTAAATGTAGAAATGCTTGGGACTTAAGATTAAATATTCCCATATCTCGAATTCTTAAACTTAACCCACAATAAAACAATAAAATTACTTTTAAAAGTTTGTCAAAACGGGCACACCATTAGGTACAAACTAACTTAATGTTAAGGTACTTAAAACTAAGAGAAAGTTCATTTAGTTCGGGTCATAAAAGAGCCGCCAGCAAACCCTTTCTATGGGTTCTATTTGCAATGTACAGGTATACATAACTACTTAAAAATAAACAATTTAAGAAATTAACCCTTTGTTCCTTATCGGTAAAGGAATGTCCCCATATAATATCAGGCAGAATACATTTATTTCTAAAGGTTGAGAGCTTATTTAAAAAACCCAAGGGAGAATTTTTATTTGCAAAGGTGAAAATACGTTTAACTAAATAACTGAAATAACACGAATGATACGACCAATTATTTTACTTAAAGCGAAATGGATAAATCGCATTCTGGAACGAACACAGTTCATAATGTAAAATTTCTATTTTAATATTTCGAAGGCAAATATTCTCTTATTCGAAGTGCAGTCATAAAATTTTGGTTGCAGACCATGTATGTGCTGGCAGAATCAAAGAAAACCACTTTTATGAGCTGAGTGTAATTTTAGTTCACCGCATACAGATTTAATTTAAACCAGTTTTGTGTTCAAAATATAAAATTCTAATGATGGATTCATCTGCTAACACATTTCGAAAGAAATTTGTTTTAATTTATTGGAAGAACACTCGTCACATGCGATATACAAATCGTCATAAAATGAGGTCGCAATAAAAAAAGGATTTCTACCCCCCCCCCCCCCCCCCATCGCTACAGCCTGTCAGGGTCGATCGATCGGTGTCTAACAATATTGAGGTAGTTCGCCAGCAGTTCGAGTTTGAGCACCCCTGGGCTAAAGCAACCATACTCAACCTGCGGCCCGCCAAGCTTTTGTGTGCGGCCCTAAACACTTTATCATCAGAAACTTGATTTAAAAAAACTACCATTCTTAATTTCGTATATCTTGAGATTCGTTTCGACTTTGACGCACAGATAGTAACACCCGAAAAGGATCGTCATTATGGTCCACATGATCTGGTACAAGAGTGAGATATGTTGTTTAGATTTTCAAGGCGAAAATTTTTGTTATTTGTTATTTGTTTTTCGGGTGTTATGCCGTGTTGCGCTACCTCCCTCTTTAGCCAACGTTTTGGACAGCGTTACAGTGTCCATCATCAGGGAAGATGTGTTGCTATTTGCAAACGCTAGATTTATTCCCAAAAACAAATATTTGACACACAAGTACGCGCGCAAATAATTTATAAATAAAAGTGCAACTTCTAGAATCCACCGCATCAATTATAATACATAAAAACTGGTAAATGTCACTGATTAACCTACTGATTACCTACTGATTTTAACAGCATTTCTTGCCGTCGTATAATTTGTTATAATTTAAATACGCATAATGAGGTGATTTTTCACAAAAAACAGCGCTCTACAAATTATCCAATTATTATTATTAATGGCGGGAGTGTCTTCAAAATGCAATCGAAAAATGTCCGACGAAAAGAGAGTGCTTCAAGACAAATGGGAAGAAAAATATTTCTTTGTTGGGGGGGGGGGGGTTTCTTTAATATGCTAGCATATAATATATTTGCATCTTTAGTACACATAGTATTTGCGAAATAGTCAATTTATAGAGTGAACACGTTTTCCAGGAAACTCGATGTGTTTTTTAAACTCCTGCAATTTATCTTTATGTTTAGATTTTTATTAGGTAATTTTATCTAACAGCTGCTGTAATCGACTACGATTTATTCAAATAACGTTTTATATTTATTTACCTTCCTGATCTCGACTTTAATGTGTATTTATTATTGTCGACGCGTACAATTAATTGTAATCGAGGCGATTAGATTAGTACGTAGTTAGTGTACATATTATTTCGGTATTAACTTATTTCTAATTGAATCGATCGTTATTCTAGCACCATTATTGAAATTGTATAAATCCATAACTTATCTAATGGTGGAGGGGAACTGGGACGCATGGGAATGGACATGCAGGGAGAAACAATTTATTTCTTTGAATGGTATTTTTTTTTTACATAAGCTCCACACAGGAGGCCCTGAGGGCCTATGTCATCTTTGGGGATGCTGTGTGGAGGGTTTTTTAGGGAAAGGAAGGTGAGGAGGGTTCTGGGAAGGAAAAGGTTTTAAGGGGTGGGTAGGAATCTGGGGTTCAGTGTGTCCTGGTCATCAGACCAGTTCTATTGAAGAACCAAGTAAATGTAAAAAACATGAACCTGTCATCATTATTAAGCCGAAAGATAAGGATCAAAAAAATATGGTAACAAAAGATGAAATAAAACAAAACATAGATCCTGTTAATTTTGGTGTTACTGGAATTAGAAATTTTAAACAAGGGGCAGTAATAGTGGAGTGCAAGAACGTAGCTGCAATACAAAAGATGGAGGAGCAAATAATTTCAAAGATAGGTGACAAATATGATGTAAAAATCCCTCAAGAAAAAAATCCATCCGTCAATATTATAGGCTTAACCGAAAAATATTCTTTTGAAGAAATGGAAAGGAAAATTAAATGTCAAAATGAGTTTATTTTTGAACAGCACTCAAAAATAAAAGTAACATTTGTAAAAGAAACAAAAAATCTACGAAATCAAACAAGCTACACCATACATGCTGACGTTGACGGAAAGACATACCACAGGATGTTAAAGGAAGAAAAAATAAATATTGGATGTGACAGATGCAGGGTCTTTCATAATTTAAATATCATGAGATGTTTTAAATGTAATGGGTTTAATCACAAGGCTATAGATTGCAGAAACCTAAAATCTTGTTCAAAATGCGCAAAACATCATGATGTAAAAGATTGCACCGATGAGGATATTCAGTGCATCAATTGTATAATGACTAGCAATAGATTAGGACTGAAACTAAATAGTGGTCACTCAGCCATGAGCAAGGAATGCCCAATTTATAAAAGAAAACTAGAAGCAAAAATGAGCAGAATCTCTTTTTTATAAAAAAAAGTTACGAGAAAGATGAAATTATGTACCTGAATATACAAAGCATCATGGCACATTACGAAGAGGTAAAAATACTTTTAGAGGAGAAGAAACCTTTTATGCTTATGATGAGTGAAACACATGTTACTGAAGATATTCAAGATAGTGAAATTAGATTTGAACATTATAATACCATCCGTTGCGACTCACATAGTCGACATACAGGAGGAGTGATGATTCTCTTAAGCAACAAAATTCCATATGAAGTAATATCGAACAATCAATTTGAAAAACATTGTTGGATCTTAGCCATCACCATTAAATCAGGAACCAAGAAAGGTGTATATACTGTAATTTAAAGATCACCAAACACAAGCAAGTGCGACTTTTTAACATATTTTCAAAGATGGTGCATGGAAAATTTACAAGATGAAAATATAAACGTTATAGCTGGAGATTTTAATATAAATGTTAAAGCAAATGCAGACATATACACAAAAAAACTGAAATCTATTATACAAGCTGCAGGGATGAAACAATTAGTCAAAGATTTTACACGAATTACAAATATCTCAAAAACGACGATTGATCTGGTAATCTCAAATAAATTCAACTTAAATATTAATGTACTAAATAATCCTAAAATTACCGACCATAACATCATTCAAATTCTAATAAATGACAGAGAAAAATGCAACTCCAGTAAAGAAACACAAATAACAACATTTAAAAATTACAAAAAATACAATAAAAAAATTTTCATTCAATCCTTAGAGACTATTAATTGGAATGGAATAAATCAAATGGAATATAACCAAAAAGCTGACCAGATGATATTAAACATAAAAAAATCTATTGATAAAGTTGTTCCAGAACAGAAGATACATAAAAGAAACAATAATAAATGGTACACAAGCTAACTACGTACAATGCAGCACGATAGAGATGCATTTTACAAAAGAGCATGCCTTACTAATAGTATTACGGATTGGGATAACTACAAAAAAGCGAGAAACAAATACTCCAAAGACATAAAAAGAACGCATAATGAGTACATAAAAAATAAAATAAACTCAGAAGAAGGGGATCCCATTGGAAAAGCATAAAAGAATTACTACATGGCGAAAACAAAGACGACATAAAAATTGTAAACTTTCCAAAAGAGATAAACGAAGAAAACATGGCTAATAACTTTAATAAATATTTTATTGAAAGTATCATTCAAATTAACAAATTAATACCCAACATTGCTGTTAACCCCACAAATGATAATATCGACCCAAACAAAGAATCATTGGTCTTCAGAAAAATAAATGCAGAATATTTGTTTAACATTTTAAACAAAATAAAATCAAAGAATAGTTCAGATGGATTAACTAATAGTAAAATAAGAGATGCTTTTCCAGTAATTGGATCTACTCTATTAAATATTATCAATGAGACGATTGAAGAAGGAAAATTTCCACAGTCATGGAAACTATCTACTATTATACCGGTTCCAAAGGTTAAAAATACCAGAAAATGTGAAGAATTTTGACCAATCAACACCTTACCAAAATATGAGCAGATTCTTGAAGTTATAATAAAAGAACAAATTTTGCAATATCTAGATAAACACAATATTTTATACCAAGAGCAATCAGGGTTCAGATCTAATAACTCATGTGAAACAGCATTAAACGTAATTGTCGAAGAATGGAAGGAAGGAATGAATAATAATAAATTTATCTTAGCAATATTTTTGGATTTTCAAAGGGCATTCGAAACTATAGATCGAGACATACTAATAAGAAAGCTTAAAGAAATTAGTTTCTCATCTATAGCCATTAAATTAATACAAGAGTATTTGAGAGACAGAAAGCAGATAACAAAAATAAATAATCAATTTTCAAAACCAATGGAAAATAAGTTAGGAGTACCACAGGGATCGGTCCTTGGACCTCTATTGTTCATAATCTATATTAATGACATGGTGAAAATATTTTCAAAATGCAAAGTACGACTATTTGCCGATGATACACTAATATACTTAATTGGAGATAACTATGAAGAACTAATACACATTTTAAATAATGAACTAAATGATGTATCAAGATGGCTAAAAATAAATAAGCTTAAATTAAATACAAAAAAAAAACAAAATGTATGGTGATTGGATACAAGAAGACATCCAGTGAAAGCAAAATTAAAATTGATGGTGAAATTATTGAAAATGTTACTGAAATTAAATACTTAGGAGTTATATTAGATTCCAAACTAAACTTCAATAGACATGCTGAATACACCCAAAAGAAAATTGGCAAAAAGATATCTTTTTTTGGAAGAATTCGGCCAAAAATTTCTAGAAAAACTGCAATCACCATATACAATTCAATTATTGCTCCACACTTCAACTACTGCTCAAGTATACTTTTCCTATGTAACGAAAGAGAACAAAATAAGTTACAAATTCTCCAAAACAGGGCAATGAGAATAATTCTTCGACGAAACAGATTTTCAAAAATTATTAAAATGTTAAAGGAACTAAATTGGTTGACCGTGAAACAGATGCTGACCTTGAACACGATGGTATTTATCCACAAAATATTGAACAACACGTTACCAAAATACTTCTCAAATAAAATTTTATACAATAAAGACATTCACAGATATAACACAAGGACGTACAAGGAAATTAGGCTACAAAAAAAGGACAAAGCGAATACGCAGAACAGTCTACTGTACAAGGGAATGAAGTTGTATAACACACTACCAGAAACTTTCACACCAATTGGAAGGTTCAAGATGTATTGTAGGAGCTACATAAAACTTGAAAAAATATAGTGAATATGAAATATTATTATCAAATAGAAATTTGTAAACTTAAATGTACAAATTACTAAAATAAAAATTATTATTATTATTATTATTATAGACCTAAACACACCTCATCCCATGAACCCGGGCACCCCTGCTAAATCACCAAACGTAGCGAACCACTTGGGGTGACCTATGGCAGAGGTGTTGGTTATCCAATAAAGGTTCCCGGGGCGGCGGTACCCATTCCCGCCTCCCAAATTGAAATTGCAACGCATGCCGTGTCTCATCTAATATTATTATATACTGGTAGTTAATACCCGCCTTCATCCGAGATTTATTCATTTATTGAGCAAAATAAATGTGTAGGGTCAAAGGGGTATACAACATATAGTAGGGTTTTAAAATAAGATTATGCATAGTTCCTACCGGGATGTCATTTATCAAGTACCTATCTCCCTAACCATCACCTTGCTGGAAAAGTATTTGAAATTTGAAACAATGACAATAAAAAAAGTGCAAAATTCGAGTGCATTTGTTTTAAAACACAAAAGAAAAATTGGGACTTCCTTGGAAGCAAGTTCTTGGTATTTTTCGTGTACATAATCTCGTTTTTTAATTAAATAGAAGGTATTTGACCATCTCGAAAGTAAACAATATCGTTTTGTACTTATTCGTGTTGATGTGGTGATAGTTATCTACAATTACCTCGAGGTATCGCGGTAGAACTATATGGTGATTGTGTTGTGTGATCCTTTGCAGAGGTACAGTGGTGATTGGTTATCCTTTTTCCTTGCATCCATTGTTTTTCCTACACATATTTTCACCCAATTCCAGCGAACTATACGTCTCTTTTCATTTTTAATATTTACAATCCTTTTCCAAGAGCATCTGAAGCTGAAATTCGTAAGCATTTTCGGATGCAACGGTAGGTCTAGGCAAGGGCGGATTTAGGGGAGGGACACGGAGGCACGTGCCCCCTCCCCAGACGGTATTTTTGTGTACTGTGGAGTTTCCATCACAGTACATACTTAGAAGCTAAAACTGTCTTTTTCAAACATTTAATTTTTCGATTGTTTTGACACTTTCATAAACCTTCCTATACATACTTGTAGAAATAAACTTTAAGTATGATACTTCAAGTTTATTTCTAACAGTAATTGTTGATTTTTTTGCCCGTCCGCCCCTTGTGCCCGCCCAGAAAAAAAATCCTAACAGTAATTGTTAATTTTTTTGCCCGTCCGCCCCTTGTGCCCCCCCCAGAAAAAAATCCTTACAGTAATTATTGATTTTTTTGCCCGTCCGCCCCTTGTGCCCCCCCTCAGGAAAAAATCCTAACAGCAATCGTTGATTTTTTTGCCCGTCCGCCCCTTGTGCCCCCCCCCCCCAGAAAAAAATCCTAACAGTAATTAAATCTTGATATGTAGCAAACACTTTGTGGGAATACATAATTATAATAAACACAATTAAATAACTTTGTTTCAATTCCACTTTATTATTTTTTAATCCAACCGGTTTCGGTTCGTACTGAACCTTCCTCAGGGGTGAATAAAAATATATTGAACATAATACAGAAAAACATGGTATTTATAAGTAAAATTAGAAGAGGGAGACAGAATATCAACTTAGGTGGGGGCGATGAGGGAGGTGTCTAAGAGGGAGGGGTGAACGTGGGTGGGGGTAATGGAAATATTTTAAAAATCGGGGTGTTAGACAAATCTAATTGTTTATTAAGTAAATTGGTTTTATTTATTTTTAATGACTTTTTTATTTCAAGGGCTTCAAGATTATTAAGGCGTAGACCTATCCCATTTCTATGCAATACATCTATCCCGGACGCTTTATTAAATGAGTGATTTTTATCTATTAGGTGGGAGGCGAATTCTGAAAAACCTACACTGTTTAGACATCTTAAGTGTTCGACCACTCTTGTTTGAACACTCTTTTACATCGGTAAAACGGCTAGAAACATTCAAACAAGAGTGGTCGAACACTTAAGATGTCTAAACAGTGTAGGTTTTTCAGAATTCGCCTCCCACCTAATAGATAAAAATCACTCATTTAATAAAGCTTCCGGGATAGATGTATTGCATAGAAATGGGATAGGTCTACGCCTTAATAATCTTGAAGCCCTTGAAATAAAAAAGTCATTAAAAATAAATAAAACCAATTTACTTAATAAACAATTAGATTTGTCTAACACCCCGATTTTTAAAATATTTCCATTACCCCCACCCACGTTCACCCCTCCCTCTTAGACACCTCCCTCATCGCCCCCCACCTAAGTTGATATTCTGTCTCCCTCTTCTAATTTTACTTATAAATACCATGTTTTTCTGTATTATGTTCAATATATTTTTATTCACCCCTGAGGAAGGTTCAGTACGAACCGAAACCGGTTGGATTAAAAAATAATAAAACTAACAGTAATTGTTGATTTTTTTTGCCCGTCCGTTCCTTGTGCCCCCCCCCCCCCCCCCCAGAAAAAAATCCTGGATCCGCCCTTGGGTCTAGGTATAATTGGGGTCCTGTACATATAATAACACTCTTTTTAAACGACTTCAAAAAGGAGGAGGTTCTCAATTCGACTGTATTTTTTTTATGTTTGTTACCTCAGAACTTTCGACTGGGTGAACCGATATTGATGATTTTTTTTTATTTGAAAGCTGATGCTTCCCGTATGGTCCCATTTTATTTTGGTCCGGTTCTGACAATGGCATCCATGAGAAAACAAGTCTTAAATTTGCACAGTATGTGCGCGACAAATGGACGAATTACTCAATATCACGTTAACCGATTTCGATGATTCTTTTTTATTGGAAAGGTTGTACTTCAAGGGTAGTTTGATGAGAGTTTGGTTAGGTTCCGACTATGCGATCCATGACAAAGTAACGGAACTCTTCAATTCTTAAGAGCAAATTAACGATACTCGGCCGAATCTTTTATAGGCTGATACGTTTTTAAATTTTCACGGCCAAAAGTATTTTCGTTATTTGTTTCTGGGATGTTATGCCGTGATGCGCTACCTCATTCTATAGCCAACGTTTCGGACAGCGTTGCAGTGTCCATCATCAGGGCAGATCTGGCAGATCCGGTAGATATAGGCTATCCGGATCTTTGAGTCACTTACCGTAACGCCGTTATATATGAGTAGCACGTTTAGTAGGCCCACCCATATTCAGACAAATTAGTTAGTGTACTTCAGATTCACTAAAAATAAAAAAATAAACAAAAATTTTAACAAAACAAAAAAACTACTTAAAAAAATACACTAAAAAGTAAAAAAATATTTTCGTATTCTTCTACAACTTAATAATCAACTTACTTTTTCTACTCATCAATATGTAGGTACGATTGTTATTTTTGGAGTCGGTGTCAGCCAAGGTACCCGGCCCGGCGTTTTCACTTGACAGCTCCCCTCCCGCTCCCGCTCCCGCTCTCGCTTCGTCAAGTCGCGCGTGCGACACAAGCACATCTCACCTGTGTATGTAGTTATAAACTGGCTAACACCGTCTCCAAAAATAACATTCGTACCTACATATTGATGAGTAGAAAAAGTAAGTTGATTATTAAGTTGTAGAAGAATACGAAACAATTTTTTTACTTTTTAGTGCATTTTTTTAAGTCGTTTTTTTGTTTTGTTAAAATCTTTGTTTATTTACCATTTGAACAATGAAGGTTATTTCAAAGTGTAATAACTCATGGTGGGAATATTATTTCAACATGAAAACAGCATATTTCATGACGCCAGAGCTAACCGTCCGAGAGTTTTTAAAACTCCATGCGACCAGATGTTTTGTAGTTTTATATTTAAGTTTTTCTTCGGTAATATTTGATAACTATAAAATATTACCGAAGACTAATTTGACTTTGACTAATTCAACATCTTGCTAAATTGACCACACTGGATTATTAAATTTTATCGTAATCGTAAAAAAAATCTTGGTTTTTAGTATTTTTGTAGATTGCCCAACGTATTGAATGATTAAATAGACCTTCGTCGTGTTCCTTGCAGAATAACCTCCGATGTTTGAAGGTTTATTTGA
The DNA here is from genome assembly GCA_929108145.2 of Limnephilus rhombicus. Classification (NCBI taxonomy): domain Eukaryota; kingdom Metazoa; phylum Arthropoda; class Insecta; order Trichoptera; family Limnephilidae; genus Limnephilus; species Limnephilus rhombicus. Next base: position 40,116,327 of record OV815273.1, on the reverse strand, counting down.
ACGTTCTGAACTTAAAAACAACTACGAACGGAAGTGGGCAAGACCAAGCATTCCCTCGTGAAGATTGAAAGGAAACATGAACCGAGTGGTTTTTAAGTGGTACAAAATAGGTACTTGCGCCAATTTCGCGGAAATATCTCTAAAAGCGCGCACGGAAAGGGTATTCGAATTCAAATATTATTTTTGAAAATCGAATTCAGACTCCCGGAAATGTTTCTCTGAATACATATGGAAAAGATGAAGTGATTATCGGACTTCACTTATTATTTTTTAAAATAGAATTCCGATTCTCGGAATTATTTCTAAAACCCCGCACGGAAAAGATAATGTGAGATATTCGAGTATGAAATATATAATAGTATTATTATTTGACTGTACGGTTTGGATTGTTGTAAACGAAAGTGGCGCCCTCTCTTATTTTCAAAAAGAACCATTGAAGTTTTCAAACAACATCAGTTTCAAAAGTTTTTTATATTAAAAATAGAACAATAAAATATCAAATAAAAGTGTTCTCCAATAATTATTTTTGAAAATTGAATTATTTTTATTTTATATGTGTTACATTTTATAGAACAAATTTGTTCCATTCTTTACTCTCTTTAGAAAAAAGCCAGAAGCTTCGACAAAACGCATCTAGAAAACCCAGTAAAAAGAGAAAAACCCCGTAAACGTGTAATTGCTGTTTCTTCCGGCTACCGGATACTTTTATTTGTCTGCATCTACATTCTATGTACATTAGGGTGGTCACAAGGTATAAGGTGAAACAATATTTTCGTCCTAATGCCCGGGGGACCCCCCTAATATTTGCTATTTGTCTAGAAATAAGATTTGGAAAGTTTTAGCTCAATTGGATAATTTTAACCCGTGCCTCATCGAGATTGAATTTGAAAAAACGATTTTTTTACATAAAATGAAAACTATTTGTCCTAGAAATTTGATTCTTATTTCATTTTATAGGAAATATTACTATCTTTAAGTTTTATTCTAATCACTTTTTTGTTAAAACGTTTATATTTGAAGATATCTATTATTTTCCAAGACCGGACATGATCCGAATCCTCAAAGTCGCCGTTAAGTCGTCTATCCCTTAAAAGGTTGGATTTGTTATAAAAGAGCTATTGCCAAGGACCCCTTCTTCAGAGAATTGCTACCTGGAGTGTCATAAACCACACCCTTCCTTTTGTGTTTCTTGTCTGGGGTTCCTGAGGTTTTCCCACTCTTTCGAAAGTGTGAGGGAGAGGTCAGAGGGCTTTAGTTAATGTTTGCTTTTCAAACAGTGAACAAGTGAACATTCTGAACATTATTGAACAACGTTCTTCTAGTGAGTTTTTTCTTGTGAGGTTTGTGGGACTATGTCTTCTACAGCATTAACGAGCCATGCTCGTGCAGGTTCGAGTTCAAGGCAGAAAGAAATGGTGTATTTAATTGGCCACATGTCTCATCAAATCATTGGCAGTAAATTACCATCTAATTGTCAAGTTTTACGCAGCTTATTTTATAATAGAATAGATCAAGTGAAATTGAATACCAGAGAAGCAGCAAGACTTACAATACAGTAAGTTGTAATTTTTTGGGAGAAAGCTAAGATACCAAGCAGACACTTTAAAGATTATGTTGTAAAGCTTTAAAAACTGTACAAAGAGTGGAGAAAACTACAAAAAAACGCTAATAGATCTAAAAGCACAGCTCAAAATAAAAAGTAGAAGCTTTCAAGTCAGCCCTTGATGACCTTTTTGATATTGCTCACAAAAAACACTGTTGAAGAAGACAAGCAGTTTTTGTTACTCCAGTTTTTGATTTTTAAAAATTTTCAGACTGGATGGTCGAAACTAGACAAGACAAAATACAAAACTGCTATTGAAGATAAAAATATTAGACATAAAATAGGGAATTCAGATGAAATATCATTTTTTTCTTACAGAACAATTAAAAAATTAACAGCCAAGGGATACAAAGAATTAATTCAACTTTCGTTAATTGTGTTAGAACGTACTCCCCCAAAAGACACTTTTTTCAAAGTACCTGGTGCCATTCATCACGCTAGATGGATGACGACAAAGGCCATGTATTGTATCAAAATGTATCTTTTCGGGGATCAATTTACATTAACAAATTTAGAAAAAAAAACTATCACTGACCTTTGTTTATTTTCAATAAACATTTATGTAAAAGCGTGGTTTAACGCCCCCAAACCCACTTTGGCCCCCAACAAAGACCTACAATTTTTAAAATCTCTTGTAAAATATAGAGAAATCGATAAAGAACTTGCAGACAAGGCACTGTCTAAAATGATAAATCATCTGTGGTACCTCAATTCTGAGCAAGTTGCATTTTCTTTCTTCGATGAAAATTTAGAAAAAAGTATCAAAACAAGCATGGTTTTAAAAAGTCTACAATTAATTCCAATTGAAGAAAAAACATGTGATGCTAGGGATGTGAAAGCAAAATTCAGTCTCCATCAAGTGGATAATTTATTGGAAAAAGATATTGATTTTTTTTGTTTCTCATCAAACTCTAAATTTTTTCAAAAGATTTGAAAGTGAAACAGAAGTTTTAAATACGGATCCTGATATGTGGTGTGGAAATGCACAACAATTAAAAGCAAAAAAAAATAGTGAACGGTTTCAAGGTTGTCAATGACACAGCTGAAAGAGGGGTAAAATTAATCCAAGACTTCAATTCCCGCTTGCAAAAGACAAAGAACAACGACAGTTTCTGTTACAATTTTTCCTGACTCTTCAAAAGCCACGTTATCTAAGCCGTTACCACCCAAATCTGACAATTAATCGTAAGTGTAAATAATAATAAATTCTTTCTTTTATAATGCTTTCTTTTTTATATTTTAAATAATAAAATTTTGAACATTATTTCTTCTTGTTTTTTATACCTTTTTGCTTTTCTTTTCTCCTAAATCCATCATTTTCAATTTGGATTGTGCTGTATTTACTTTGAAAACAGTTTTAACTACACCATTTTTATGTACCGATTGGGAAAATAAATAAAGCAAAATCTGGACATTAAATCTTGCAATATTGTTAGGTATTTTATAAAAAAAAACATTTTTATAGAAATTAAAACTTCAACCTTGATGAGGCACGGGTTAACCTTATCCAATTGAGCTGAAACTTCACCAATCTCATTTCTTAGCCAATTGGCAACTTTTAGACGGGTCCCCCAAAAAAAATTCCATCATTGATTTCTTGTGACCACCCTAATGTACATTGTAGCTAAATGTACGCGCACCTATAAATTGATGAAATCGATATGCTTACCGTAATTTAGAAAGGAATTTCTGTACCAACTTATTGAAAAAAAAAAATTTTATCCAATTAAACACATAAATATGCACAACTAAAAAGGAAATTACAGTCACTAATCGTGTACAGTTTTATTTATTTGAAGTCACTAACATCACCCAATTTTTTAAAAATTTTGCTGTGGAGTTTAAAATTAATTAATGTGTTGGTGGAATTACTGTAAATATGTATTTCTGCTGTTCTATTAACTTCATAACACCTCTCTTGGAGAACCTGTATAGAAGCATCCAACTGTCTACCTGAATAGACTCGTCCTGACTCCCAGAGCCTGTCCAGAGTACTCGTACAAGTGTCCAGCAATAGCTAAATTCATGGACGACCCGAATATATTATTATAGTCACAATAATTGATTTCATGCATTTGATTTTGCTCCTTTGATGGCTTAATTAATATTTATTTGCTAGTTGGAAATGTGGGTTGCGAAATCATGAAGCTCAATCCATTATTTTATTCCTGCTCATCCTATATTCCAATATTGGCGTATTAAGTTGCCATGTATACCGGTTGATTCCATGACCCGATCCAACCTCCTTCCCATCCTCAGAGCATGTGTTCTAAGTCCTAACAAATCAGTGCCCCCTCGGTGTACCGGTCTCACCGGGACAGGATTGCTCCTTGCTGGGGGTAGAATCGTATTGTAGTAGACTCTCCGGATGAAGCAATGACATTTTTGGTGTATATTTATTTTGTAAGAGGTCTCATAATGTGTGTGTATTTTTCCCAGGGACGCGCTGTTCTTCTTCGTGCTCCTGATCGACGTGTCCAAAGCCTCGCTGTTGGCACGCCTTGCGCTCGCCGCGGGCAGCCAGCGCGAAGTGCGCGAGAGCATCGCGCACGGTGTGCAACTGCTGGGCCCGCCGCTGACACTTGATACGCTCGTGGAGGCGCTGCTCGTGGGCGTGGGCGTGCTGAGCGGTGTGCCGCGCCTAGTGGCGCTCAGCTGGTATGCGTGCATGTCTGTGGTGGTCAACTATGTAGTCTTCATGACGCTCTACCCCGCCTGTCTGTCGCTGGTTTCCGAGGTGAGTTTTAATACAATATCTGACTAGGCAGATACTTCCAACCTTCCCCATTTCTTTCCTCAACCCTCTCTCTTCGGTCTGACAACACACAATTGGCGTTGCAATAGTCATGGAAGTGACACACGCAATCTTGTCCTGCAACTTATCAGTACCTACTCTCTCACTAATCTGCCACCCCAAAAACTGGGCAAGTGTCCAATTAGTGAAAACAGCAGATTGGTGGATACACAGGGTGGCCACAGACCTGGAAAACCTGGAATTATCAGGGAAAAGTCAGGGAATTTAAAAAATTTTTTAGAATATCAAGGAATTCCAAAAATTAAACTAAATTTGTTATTTTGCGATTTGTCAAATCCCAAAGTTGTTTTATTATTTTTTTATTGCGGTATTTTATATAGGTAGGTACATAGTTATCTATGTCCTAATACAATCCTATATACATACACTTAAAATAATACATCTATACCAAATCAATCACATATCTTCGCAATTTAATTTTAAATGCCTTTATGCTCTCTTCCAATTTTATTTCTTCTGGTAATTCTCCAAATATCTTCAATGCTCCGTACATCAATGACTTTTGACTCTGTGTTTTTTTCCTGAAGGGTAGTTTTTTTCCTGAAGTCTTAGTTCATTTCTTTTCCTCGTCTCGTGTTGTTGCTTTGTAATTTATCAATTTTTCTTGGAAATTCAATAGACGTATGGCCATTGATTATTTTGTAGATTAACAATATAGTATTGAAGTAAATAATTTGTTTAAATGACAAGATATTTAACTCCTTCAACATTTTCTTGACTGAAGCGTACCTATTTTTCTTCAATATAGTTCTCATATCTCTGTTTTGTAGAATTGTCATTTGTTTCATTAATCCGTCGTCGGCTAAGAATAGAATGCTGCTACAGTAATTTATGTGTGGTACAATGATTGCGTTGTACACATTTTTAGTGGAGACTATGTCAAGGAATCTTCTTATTCTTCTCAAGAGCGAAATTTTTTTGGCAATATTTTTAATAATTGGTTTTGTATTTTGAGTGAAAGTCAATTTGGAGTCAATTATTACTTCCAAATATTTAATTTCAAATACTTCTTTCAAAATTTCACCATCTATCAATGTCTTTTTTGTTTGTGTTACACGTTTTCCAATGTTCATAGATTTAGTTTTGTTTACATTCAATTTTAGTTTATTTTTCTTCAGCCAAATTGATATATTATGTAAGTTCATTTAAATGATTCATTATGAGTTCATAATATTCTCCTGCTATCAATGTGTCGTCTGCCATACTTTTACCATATCATTAATGTACATTATAAAAATAATAGGTCCGAGAACAGACCCTTGTGGTACTACCGATGTAATGTTCATTGGTTCGGAGATTGTCTCACCCACTTTTGTGGTTTGATATCTATTAGTTAAATAATCCTTGAACCGTTTCATGCCTTTCCTTTTATTCCATTTTCAGATAGTTTTTTAATGATTATATCTCTATCGTTTCAAAGGCTTGAAAAAAGTCTTCAGGCGAAATATCATAAATTTGTAACAAATGTATTTTGTTTTTAATTAATTGTTGTGATGCAAAGAAATAATAAATGCTAGATGACGGAATTCCCTTTATTATTTATCTAACAAACGATATCCCCTTATATCAAATTAAAAATATCAGGGAAAAATGTAGAAACTGCCCTGGAAAACCTGGAATTATCAGGGAATTTTGAAATCCGTTTTTTGTGGCCACCCTGATACAAACAAAATAAGCTAAAAATTAAAACAGGCTTTTCGTAAAAACAAGCATAGCTATCAATCTTTCATAAAATTTCAATTTTTTGGTTTAAAGTTAAGGTATTGTGTTTTCCTTGAGAGAAGATTCCAATTTGTTTACAATCAAACAAAAAAAGTTCAACAACGAAAAGAACAAATACGACAGTTGCTAACAGAGGACGAACTGAAATGTCCTAAAACAACAATTAATAATGAACCCTAGAGACTTGTAAAATGGCCAGCTCTAGTAAGCTTGACGGCGGTATATTTAATGCATAGTAAGATAACCCAACGCATCGGTGTACATATCTCCATGAGTCTGGGCTGCTGAATTTGACAAGCGATTACTGGTGAATTATAGAGCTTGATTTTGTGACATTCAACTGTTAAAAATAACGGGAGATTATGAAATTGAAATTTTTAATTATTTGGATATTTTAAATTCATGCTTGGTTTACGATCCCTACAGAAAATAGTTGCGGGTCGTAATTGACGCATGTGCCGTAGTTTTCTGACTCCTGGTTTTAATCTACCCATTAAAAATATACATATTATCGTAAATTCAATACTGCATATGAGCCAATAATTGCAAAATACGTTTCTTTAGCGCTTTCAGTTGAACAGCACAAGCCGCATTGATTGGTGCTTTCAAATTGCGAAACTGACCAATTGACTGTTTGTAACGGCAGTTACTGACTGTATTGACTGCTAATGAGCCATCCCCAGTAAATAAGCAAGCAAGAGCACACATATCCCTGGATAGATTTTTCCCTTCTGAACATTTTTACAAATGGTTCTTCCGTGGTATTGGACTTACACCGATGATATGCTGGATTTCTGTAGTGTATGTGAATATGTATGTTGTTTCAATGTCTCTCAACAGATATCGTTAGTGTTGGTAGTTATATGTAGTTTCAATGTGTCTTAACGGTGTTCAATAAAGTTGTATTATATGAGAGAGACAACTGTCGCCTGTTCGAGTATTAGACCCGAACGGGCAAATTATAAAGATAGCCGATGATATTCGATCGTCAGATGGGCACTTTTAGTGACCATTTCTCCGGCCGCAGGTCTACTCGGAGCTTCCTTTAGAACCGATCTCAAGTCCAGTTAAATATTTGTTGTGAATGAGACAATAATAAACACGACTCGTAACCTGACAAACTGAAGTATCATTTAAACTCCCGATCATCAGAGTTGTATTTTTTAGAGAAAACAACAGTCACCAAAATTTCTATGTATATATTTCGTATGAGAATGTTCAAACAAAAAATAATATATTTAGTTCCATTCGTTAAAAATATATTATTATATATTTATAGCATTTATTAAAAATATATATATATGTTAACTAGTCAATCACTGAATAAAATCTGTTAATAAAAAACAAAATTTAGATGCAAATTCAAAATGCTTGAATATATATATATAGTGCCAGTGTTATGTGCAATAGTCTATCAAGATGTATCTACCCACAATATGATAAATCTAAACAATGGAACAATTGAATTGAACATTTTTTTCTCTTGATTGAAATGAATGAACATTTTAGTTGGTAGACATATTCATTGAAGTCCCAGCTATGAGGCAATATCTAACTGGTGCACTTCTATTTGGGTCACCGAAAATCTACTAGACCGTCACACCACGGAGGTGACTTCAATCACACTTTTGTGCATTTCAGTTGTCAAATGGAGCAAGGAGTGGTGAGGCTCCGGGAGCCGGACTATTGCGGGCTCTCCACGCGGCTGAAGAAGAACAGAAACCCAACCCAGTTGTGCAGAGGGTGAAACTCATCATGTCCGCTGGCCTACTTCTGGTTCATCTGAACAGGTGATTATTCCTCTCATTTCTTCTTAACTAGAATAGTATGTATAATAAAGATAATTGGATTACTTCTATAGCGCCGTTTTCGTGAGAATATCACCTCAATGGTACTTTACTACTTAATTTATCTAACCTGTAACTTATAACTTAGATATATAACTAATGACTTACATCTAAGACTAGCTTGCAACTGTTGCAATTAGTGACTTACAACTAAGACTAGCTAGAGACTTATGACTAGTGGCTCAAAACTAATGGCTATTGACATAGTTGGACTGAGTTTATGCATCCTACAATGGTCCGTCACAGATTTTGTCATTTCATTCAACATTCAAATAAGTGTATTTTAAAATGTATTTTTATCCATTGACAATACGTGAGCCCTAACCTGTTTTCTAATGAATTAGCTAGCTCCATTCACAAAACGCGAGATGGGTGATATTAATATGGCGGGGATTGTGTTAGAGCTCCCCACGCGGCTGACATTCGACTTCTTAAAGAATAGGAGGAGGAAGTGCATATCTCTAAAGAATATCTATTAGTCAGTATTGTCCTCCTGATAAACATCTCTTCTGTGATTTTTGAGCCACTTGGAACAGATCTAAATGTTTAAATGTTGAGACTTATTTATTCTTAGTTTCACCTTGGCTTTGAAGCCGGACTGTTGTGCGCTCCCAAATGCCACATTTTTTTCGGAAATCTTACAAATAAATCAAATCTTTATCAAAAACATATTTTTTTATTAAATATTGTGATCTAATTTTATTGTGTGTGTTTTTCTTTAGCCGGTGGTCTTTGAAGGGAGACTCAGACCACGGAGGTCCGGGAGATTCCATCACCAATCAACACAGCATCTTGAATAGGACAGAGGAAGCACTCTTTCCTTCATACATGAAGTAAGTTTGATCTTTTGTTTTAAATATTTAATTTATCCACTTCTAAAGATTAAATACATCAGAATCAAATGATTAATGATGATTGATTAAATGCCAGAGGTGCTTTACCCTTTGACTCTTAATAATTATTGACCTCTCATAATCAAATCTATTGCAATTAATATCCATTATAATCATTTATTCATATGAAAAGTGAACATAAGAAGCACGATCCAATACAATGCACATTATAATAATAATATTTGACATCACTATAAATAAACAAATGAAGGCTTGTGTTGGTGACATGTAACTGTGTTGGTGACATGTAACCTGTAACCATTTTTCCTCATTATCTGTAATTTTCCTGCACTCTAAAACATGATTAAAATAACTAATATTCAGTGCGAACTTCTTAATATGCATTTTCCTTGCTTATGTATTATGTATATAGATATTCATAACATGATCCTTTTCTAGGTGGCTAACAGTCAGTGTGGAGCATATTGTGATATTGATACTCGTCTGCGCGCTGGCTGCTAAATTCATCTTCTTCGAGGACCAAGAAGAACTTGATGATAAACTGATACTATCCACCAAAAAAGTAGAGAGCGAGACTAGAGAAGAAGCCATGAATAACCTTACCAAAGAATCTAGCATGAAGCACGTTACCTCCCTAGCGGACTTGAGGTTGAGCAGTGAACAAGTGAAACCAAAAAGGCCGATATTTGAACTTTCCGATTATGAATGGGAAGACAAAGAAACTCAAACTGAAGTGAGCACAGTGCCTGCCTTAACTGCCAGTGAAAAGAAAACTAGTATAGATAATATTCCCCGGTTTCCTCGCACAGAAGCCGAGTGCCTGGAAATATACAAGTCTGAACTGGGGGCCGAGGGGTTGTCGGATAACGAGGTCATCTTGCTGGTCAACAAGGGCCACATTCCCATGTACAAACTGGAGGGCGCTTTGGGGGACAATCTGAGAGGAGTCAAGTTGAGGAGAGAAATCATCACACAGCGTAGCGGATTCCAGTCTGATGTTCTCGATGGACTGCCTTTCTTACATTACGACTACTCAAAGGTAAATTAACCTTTTTACGTTTAGTTTATACTTACATACCTGCTAGTTCGGATTTCATTTAAGTTCTGGTATATTTGTTTTGCCTAAGTTTGGCAGCTCTTCTGAGACAGCTACAATGAAATTTGTACCTACAAAAAAAATCGTTTTTCCGACTGAGCCATAGAGATTTCCATTTGTTTGATTTTGGATTTAGCTACGCTCATTCCAAAATCATACCTCCGAAAAATAATATAGAAACATGTAACTTGCTTCTGTGGTTTAAATAAAGCCAATGAATCCACTTATACTTCACCATATATCCCATATTTTTACATTTTATAAAAAAAAATTGTTTAATTTATAAATCCGTTGCGTAGTTTAAAAGATCTATGCGCACTTTGCGCACATACATTCATTTTATACTATGTAATGATGTGTGTTGGTTAGGTACCGAAATTGTCCTACTATGTACTTAATTGAGGCAATATTGAATATTACTATTTCTGTGTGAAGTTTATGGTCTCCTGAAAATGTCTATAGTCGCAACTTAAATCGCAGATTTCACGATACAAAACATTATCTAGAATATTGAATGAGACAAAAGTTAGTGACATCTTTTGGTATTCGATGGAAGCTTAATCAAGCTAAACATATTAACTGATTGCGGGAAGTTCAAAATAAATTCTTAAAAATCACCAATGTGTTATGAGTTATGACAAATTAATTTAAAACCAATGATATTCTTTACAATTAATTATTAAATTTATTATTTACAATAGGTGCTGAACACTTGCTGCGAAAACGTAATAGGATACGTGGGAATCCCGGTGGGTTTCGCTGGTCCTCTGATAGTGGACGGAATCCCGTACATGGTGCCCATGGCCACCACAGAGGGAGCTCTGGTAGCCTCTACGAACCGCGGAGCCAAGGCTTTGGGAGCCCGAGGAGTCACATCCGTTGTGGAAGATATTGGCATGACAAGAGCACCAGTGGTCAGTTTTCCCAATGTCGTCAGAGCGAGGTAAGAAAAAATTCACAGAATAACAAATAATAATAACAATCTTTACAATCTCAAACGGTCGCTGCTGTTGAGACTTCTATTTTAACCTCTCTTTCTAAAACATCTGTCGTTTATGACAAAGAGGGAGAGATTGCAAAGGACCTATCAGCGATACGCCTTGCCGCCATCCATTTCCATGATAAACCACTCTGTCTTGGCAGACTGCGTTTCATTCATACTCGTCTTATTAATAATTTTTGTTGTTTTTCTTTTAATAGTGAGGCGAAAAGGTGGATTGAAGGTAAAGAAAACTTTGAAAAAATCAAGGAGGCATTCGATGCGACCAGCCGATTTGCCCGACTTCAAGAAATCCACATTGCAATCGACGGCCCCCAGCTGTACATCAGGTTCCGCGCTACTACCGGAGATGCCATGGGAATGAACATGGTGTCGAAGGGAGCTGAAATGGCCTTGCGTTATATTCACCAGCACTTCACCGATATGACAATCATAAGCTTATCTGGAAATTATTGTTCAGATAAAAAGCCAGCAGCAATTAATTGGTCAGTACATTTTTATTTCTACAATTCACTTGAGCCAAAATAACACACAATTTCAAGACATAAATTTAATGTTTTTGTACTATGAAGTTCAAAATCATTTGAAATTGTGAATGTAATAATTAAGGTTGACTGTTTATAATTATTGCTGTAATGTGTGTCTTTCTTTGTCTTTTATAGGATTAAAGGACGAGGTAAACGAGTTGTTTGCGAAACAGTCATCGAAGGAGAGACACTTAGGACTATATTTAAAACTGATGTCAAAACTTTAGTAAGATGTAATAAGCTGAAAAATTTATCCGGTTCGGCCTTGGCTGGCACAATCGGTAAGAACAAACCTTATTTATAACTATAACATATTATATAGTGTACTCTCTTATACGCTTTTCAAGTAGTTTAAAAACCTTATATTTGGTTCCAAAGGGCATTTGTTCATTTTAACGGCTCTTATGTAAAGTTTACAATTTGCACATCCGACATTGTTCATTGTGATTGTCGATATTAAAAGTTGTGTTGTGTAGTACAAAATTATAATCAGTAGGTACTAGAATTAAATATTTTGTGTTATCGTCAAGGTGGTAACAATGCGCACGCTGCCAACATGGTGACGGCGATCTTCATAGCAACGGGCCAGGACCCGGCACAGAATGTGACCAGCAGCAACTGCAGCACAAGCATGGAACCCGCTGGAGATGACGGAGAGGACCTCTACATGACCTGCACCATGCCCTCCCTGGAGGTTGGCACTATTGGTAACTTCATTTGAACCTTTATTTTATTGATTACATATCAAATCATAACTAAAACTGCTTGAAATAGCTAAGTACAGTGAAACCTCTATCATTTTTGAACGGACCTATTAAAGAAGACGATTAATGTGGCAAACAACGGATACAGAAATATAGAAAAAAGCTACATTCATACGAATATATCGGATCACTTGGGTGAGTTGTTTAGCTTAAATAACTATTCTTCAAGCAATTTGCCAATGACGAGGGGCTTGTATATTTCCATCACTGTTGACACAAACGAGACGCAGATTCTCTCTTTGGACCCTTACCACAGTGGTAGTCCGATACCGTGGTTGTTCTACCCTTACTCACCATTTCATCACACCGCCGTGTTTGAATAATTAACGACAACTACTGACTAATGTCAAAAGTTTTTTACGAGTACTGTTAGTCGAAACCAAACATTTAACCACGAAATATAGTTTTATATTTTGAAAAATGTTCGATCGAGTTAAATGTGTAGTACAAAAATTGGATGCTTTAAACCAGCAGTTTTTAACCTGTGGTACAAGGGGTAAGCGAAGCACAAATTGGGGGTACGCAATATCGTGGCACGAATGTAGGTTTGTTCAATTTCAGATGTAGAATCATTGGTTAAAAATTCCCCAAGTCATGTTACACTCTGTATAAAATTGCCTAAATTATATTTGTGTGACTTGATTGTTAAATTCATGTATTAATGAGAGTATTAAAAAATTAGAAGTGAAACATGTCCTTCATTACAAGTGTACACAAGATAGATAGAGGGTACGGGGTACAAAAAAAGGGGTACGCAGGCTCTAAAGGATTGACAACTGCTGCTTTAAACGATTTATGTGATAAAGCCTCGATGACACACGGCGAGTTACAAGCTACTATCTACTAAGTTTTAAAAGCGGGTAAATCAGCGAGTGAGATTGTCATGATGACACACAAAACTGTCCACTCGCTCAGAAGCGTAGGAAACTGAGTTCGCTTTTAGCGCCAGTAACAAGAATAACGACGCCTGCGTGAACTAATTCTTCAGATTTTTGACATTCGAAATCAGCTGTTTATCGGAAGCCATGTTGGAAACGTAAATAAACCAATCACGAGCAAGCGGAGCAAGCGTGTAGGCGAGTAAAGTTGATGGCCTTTCAACTTTTTTTCGTAGATTGTCAACAATCTGCCAGTTGCTGCTAGTTAGCAAGTGACACAATGACACTGGGCGAGTTTACTAACAGATAGTGAATTTCCCAGATAGTAGCTTGTAAACTAGCCCTGTGTCATCGACGCTTAACACAATGCTTAGAGGACCTGTCGATGCGATCTATTTTTGCGAGCTTATGAAATTAATTTGGGACGGGAAGAAATAAAGGACAAATGTGGGAAAACTATTGTTCGAGAAACGACAGGTCGAAATTTCACTGTATGAGTATCATTTGAGTATATGTATGAGTATCGGTTTCAAGATTTCACTGTATGGAGTATAAGCGTAGGTATAAGTAACAAATTATACATTCTAACAACGTATTATTGAATATGGTGAAACCCTCTTAAGATGTTTTCCAAGGGACCGGAAAAAACAAACTTCTTAAGCAGGAAAACCTTATATGTGGGAAAAATTTGGCCAATTTAAGCCGAGGGACCTAAACAAAAAACCAAACTTCTGCCACGAAACTTTTTAAGAAAGAACTTCTTAAGAGGGTTTCACTGTATAAGTTAATAACACCAAATCACAATAATTGCTAAAGGAGTTTACTACTTCTAAAGTGGAAGGTACTCAGTTTGGCCCTGGTGGGATACTACCATATTTAATGATACTAGTGGTCGCCCAATGGTCGAAATTCAACCATAATAAATTTATTTTTTTTATTGATTTTTTATGCATAATTTTAAAAAAATATTAGCATTCTGCACTCCTCTATATAAACTATAAGTGTATGAAATTTCATACTCCTCCGTCCGCACAATTTTCGTAAAAAGGGGTACAAATTTTTTGCTTCACATATTAATTTACCGATGAATCTGATGAATTTGATGATAAATAATAAGACAAGTATTTCCTAACATCTTTCAGCCTCCCAAATTAAAGATGCCATGATCTCACTCTGAATAATTACATCAATATTTCTACTGTCACTAACCACATATTATCACATTGAAACCTAACTTATTTTGCATCTTCTAGGTGGTGGCACCATCCTCCCGGGCCAGAGCGCCTGCCTGGAGATGCTGGGAGTGCGTGGCGCGCACATGACGAGCCCCGCATCCAACAGCATGCAGCTAGCACGCATCATCTGCGCCACTGTGCTGGCCGGCGAACTCAGCCTCATGGCCGCGCTGGTCAACAGCGACCTCGTGCGCAGCCACATGCGTCATAACAGGTACACTTACTAATTAACCCTCCCATCCTCCCTACTTAGATCATTATACATAATAAGCATCAACTTTCCCAGTTTCTCATTAAACAGATTGAAAAATTACTCAGTAGCAATACCATTATTCTCAGTAGCAATACCATTAAGTCTAGTGTCTGAATTTTTTGTCCATTATTAAGCTGCCTCATTGAGGTCATTGCCTTTCAAAAGATGATCATAAATTTACCTCTTGAATGATCACCGTTAGCACATTGCATTGGTAAATTTGAAAAATTACGACATTCGACAATATAACTATTAATTAACAAAATAATTTTGGTACCTACTTTATTACTAGGTTGAATCGTTCCCACATCAGTTCTAATTTTGAAAATCAAAGCAAATCCTTTTTCTAGAGGTCTTTGAACATGAGTTACACAGTCACACACAACTGAAATTATTATAGATAAATGAAACAATTTAACTTTGTTTGAACCACTTTTATACTTGAGTAAATCCGACCGGTTTCAGAACGAACGTTCCTTCTTCAGGGCAAATGTATACTATAGTATTTGCCCTGAAGAAGGAACGTTCGTTCTGAAACCGGTCGGATTTACTTAAGTATAAAAGTGGTTCAAACAAAGATAAATTGTTTCTTTTATCTATAATTGATAATCACAAAGTTATAGCTACATTCAAAAGTATGAAATTATTATGTTTAACCAGGTGAAGGCCCCGTCGTTGCTCAGTTTTCCGAAATCAAATGTACCTTCCTCTTGGTTTGAAGGTCAATTGTGTAAAATTTCATCAATTTTGAAATAAAAGGGTGGATTTGTATAAAAATAAAATTCACGCCACCCTCCCGCCACAGTCACTTTTTTAAATAAATAGAAGATTTGGAAAGAGATTGTACAATGGGCTTGACTTTAAGAAGGACGGTAGGACGGCCGAGCCTATGAAAGGGGTGGCTTCAGTAATTACTGGGCAAACCAGACACTTTTACAATTCACTCTGCCGATTTTAACGTATGAATATGTTTTCCAGGTCTTCCGCCGCCATCAACATCGGCAACAGTCCCTTACGAGTGCCGGCGCCGCAACAGAGAAGGATATCCCTCGCACCCCCCACCCCCGCCCTGCACCACTCACACACGTGATGCTCTGTCTCCCTCCACCATTCTATATCTTCAATGCGTGCTACCAGTTATACATTGTGCAAATTATCCACAGATAATATTGCGCAACCAAACATTACCTCAAGACGGGACAATTTCAAATATATTTTGTTAATATTAGTGCTATCGGTTATTTGACTATTGATATTTTAGGATAAATGTATACATTGAAAGTCTTCCAAGTTGTAAAGAAAATAGTGTTTAAAAACTAGTGATTTAATACTGTAAATTTAATACAAGCGATAGTGATTTTTTTTACGCGTGTTGCTTTTTGGTGTTTTTCCTTTGTAAAAATTGTTACATCAAAAATGTCGCCACATAATTGAAATCAACACGTAACGTCATTATGTACCTACATAGTTTTTTAAAAGTCACCTTTTGTACGACTTGGAACCAATAATTGGTAATAATTATTGTTTTCAATGACGTGATTTGTTTATGTTTATAAGTTTTCTCTGAATGAAAAGGGAATGTAAAGCATGTTTGCATGTAATTAATTTATTGTTTTAATTTTCAAAAGTTAGTAATAGTTGTTATTTTTAAACTGGATTTTATTCTCCAATATTTATTAATCATAAAATTGATCTTGTTTTAAAGCTATCATTCATTTATGCATCATTATTTTAGATTTCAAGTAGTTAATCATTTTGGGAAATAGCTGGTAATTAAGTCTTGTAATGAATATTTTATAGCTTAGATGAATCTAAAGAGTACTTAAGCTGGGTGACAGCTCTATGATAAGACATTTTATTTTAAAACTTGAAGGATTCAAGACAAATATCAGTGGAGCGCTTTATACCAGACTTAACTGGCCAATGTTTGGTTAAAATTGTAGTTTTTAAGTCCAGCAGGGTACTTTCAGCTCCTCTGTTCTACTACTAAAGTAGGGGAGTTTTTCGTAACATCATTATAATTTTTTCTTTCTGAAAATACGCCTTTGAAAAATGCAATTGTACCAAGGTTTTAATTTTGTTATAATTTTTTTTATATATATTTTTCGCTGTGTGTGGACAGCAATTCTTTATGTAAGATTGATTTTGAAGAGTTGCTGCAGAGAGTAATAAATGACAGTGAAACTCTTTTATAAGTTACTTCAAAGGAATGGAATAAAATATTCTTATCTAGTAAAACTACTTACATGAGAATCTTATATTAGGGTTTTACTGTATATTTAATAGAATCATATATATTGTCCTTATTTTGGCAGAATATGTTCAATTATTAGAATTAACATCTTCCACCAGAACAGGGAAGATACAAAATATCAGTTGGATAGAGCACCCCAAAATTTATATTATGTGTTGGCAGATTTTGTAAGCATTGATGCCATTTCTATAAACAATGTATGTGAAGAGTGGTGAAGTCATTGTTATTTTGTATAAATTAATTTTGTGTATCATTTAAGTGTATTTTTAATTTTATAACATGCTCTATCCAATTTTTATTTCGTCCATGTATAGAATGAAAATTGTTTTATGTTTAATTGTATGCATGTAAAAGTTTTGTGTTTAAAAGTAGCTAGCAAAAGCCATCGACACAGAAGTGTTAAGAAGAGAGCGGACTGTACATAATAATGAAGTATTTATAAGACAATGGGGGAGCACAAATTTGCTTCCACTTAAATTACACATTGTTTCAATGTTGTGAGAATAATATTCTAAATAAATGCTATTCTATCAAATGACAAAGACCCTTTTGTTTTATTATTCTTGCCTCCACATTATAGATTGACTAATGTCGACATAGTAGCAAATAAGTGTGGATTGGGATAGGGAAATAAAACAAGAAAGGAACAAGGGATGAAACTTCAGGCGATTATGTCCATAGGTGGAAGAAATCATCCATTAATTGAGAAAGGCAAATTTATTTATTTCTAAGAAACAAACAGCCATTACATAATATACAGTGATAATAAATATAAAAGTGAACTGAAGTCAAGCCTCGTAAGTTTCTTATGCTAAAGTACATTGGAAATGAAGTTTTAATATCTTAAAATTAATTTTGGGTTATAGGAAGGGGAGAGGAAGAGGAATATAGGAAAAGGATGGGAGATGCTCCCGATACATTCCATACTCTCATTTTAATAATCGATTCGTACGCGTTACTTCATATCGATATTTCTTTAAGTTATTACTAAAAATGTCAATGCTGTGAAATTTTGTAATACATTGTGCACATACATGAGGATTTTTTTTCTAATATATATTTGTTCTACATGAGGGTAAATAAAATAAATGGGATTGTCATGTTGATCTTGACGGAATATGAAAATTTATTAAATTGGTAAGTTCTGGTAAGTCCAGGATATTATTTACAATTTTAAACAATAGGATTTGATCAAAAATTAGACGTCGTGTTTGGGGGGATTTGAAATTGTGAAATTTAATGGATTTGGTATAATTTGAGAAAGTAAGTAAGTAAGAGAGTAAGTTTAGTTTATAATTTATATGTTAAAATTTTTTTTTGAATTCTTTCAATATGGGCTTGGTATAAAGGAGTCCAGATCGGTGTACAGTGTTCCAAGTGCGGGCGAATATATGAGGTGTAAAGGGAATATAGAGGGTTTATGTTGTAGAAGAGTTTTGCCATACGAATTATAAATCCCAGCATTTTATTGGCTTTGTTAATGACTTCATTAATGTGTTGGATAAAGTTTAATTTAACATCCAGTGTTACCCCAAGGTCCCTGATATATTCTACTTCATCTGTGTGCCGTTCAATGTGTATACAAAGGAAATTTTATTTTTATTACTTGTAAATGTTAATTTATTACATTTTGAGATGTTAATAACTAATTTGTTTAATTCGCAATAGACAAAAAGACGATTGAGGTCTTCTTGGAGTTTGATGCAGTCATTGATTGATTTAATAATTAAGTATATTTTTTTATCATCTGCATATATGCTAGGTAATTAGCATGTAAAAAATGTGATGAAAATTTGTGAATATCATATTGCCCCATATAAATTAGGCAAGATGTGTTTCATGATCTAAATGTTTCCCCAATTGGGGCTTAAATTTCCAATACAAAACTGTGTTTACGAAATTCAAATAGGATGGAGACTTACAATGTCAGGTGAGTGTAAGTGAGATGGAATTCTGGTGAGGTTGTTTCCATTCAAATTTGTATGGAAGGCACTTCTAGTTTACTTATTTATTTTATGTCTGGAATACATATACTTACTTACATAGAGAGAAACTGATTTCAAAACCACTTCTCCGTAGAACCTATGTGATGAATTTAATTTCCTTTCTTTCAGTTAACACTTACTTATTTTTGTTGCGCAACATAGTGTGAACCTCTTATTCGGTCAAAGTGTTCCAATGTATCCAATACACAATTACGGTATTATGACAATATGTATTACATGACACCTCTATGATCTGAGCATGACACCAATTGTGAGAAATGGAACAAATTAATAACTTGCTTTTTTAATTACTAAATGAGGGGTATAAAAGTACAACTGCCCCAAATCCCCTATCTACATTTTGGCCTAACGATTGATTAGTAATCTATATCTCACTCTTTACACCCTACTATTTTCAAACCAAAGCAAAAACGCATCAAGTCTGAACAGTAGTCAAATGCAAAACTGCCTCTCTCTTCCATTTCTCTCCAAATGCACCAATCACGAGCCAGAAAACATATAAGTACTTTGCAAATCCAATATGTCATTGAAGTGCAAAAACCGCCACTCTGACAAATGGTCAGGTGTAAAAACGCCACTAAGCTGAGTTGAACTGCAAAACCTTCACTATCCGAAATACATTTTTAGAGCAGAAAATACGGATCTAAGAAAATATGCAAAAGCTTGCAATTTAAAAAATAATAAGGGAAATATGCAAATCGTTTTTTTTAAATAAATATTTTGCATTGATGCAAAATATCCATGTCTTTCTATATATTTAGATTAAAAAAAGGAAATATATATGTATATACCATGGGCGCCCGCAGGGGGGGGGGGGGCAAGGGGGGGGCACTTGCCCCCCCTTGCCCCCCCCCCTGCGGGCGCAGGATTCAGGGAATCTTGGCTAACCTGGATTCAGGGAATCTTGGCTAACCCAGTATTCTCCATGGTTATCGTATTCACCTAGGTTTAAAGATGCTTTTTGGATTTTCTTGGATGTGTTTTATTTCCGCAACCAGTTCAAAGAGGAAATCAAGGTGCCTTCAGAAGTTGGAAATCAAGGTTCTTACAAAGTACAAAGATTTTAATGACTCTGCCAGAAACCATACCAGCTCAGCATAGCATCGTGGGTCTCGACAAGATGCTGAACACTTCGCGTCAACCATTAGAGATCCAAATAAGGATAATACTTGTCAGATAGATAATTCTGTAAAACAAACTATTGAAGAAAACAGAAAGAAACTGCATCCTAATATTTCAACAATCTTATTTTGCGGAACAAATGATTTGGCAATTCGTGGGAAAGATAGCACCAGAGGAAATGTCAAACAACTTTATCCGTATCGAATATATCGGAGGAGACAGTATTTTAAAAAACCATTTTGATACAGCTGCTGGAAGAGCACGTTACACATCACACCCAACGCAGAATGATTTGATCAATTTGTCTGACCAAGCTCTGCGAGAAAACATTGTAAAAGCTGCAAACAATGCTGTTGGATTCTCGATCATAGCCGATGAAACAGCAGATATCTTAGGAACAGAACAGTTATCACTGAGGAAGGGAGTCCGGTTTGTAGATACGTCAAGTCAGTCTAGTGAGAAGGCTATGATTCGTGAGGAATTCCTTGGATTTTATCCGCTGAAAAGTATGGACGCCGCCACAATATCTGATTGTATTATTCAACATTGCAAAACATTTGGTCTTCTCCTAAATAATCTGCTGGGTTAAGGTTATGATGGAAAAATAACAACAATGGCCGGAAAAGAAAATGGTGTTCAGGCAAAAATTCGAAGTATTTACCCCAAGGTTGCCTTTAGTCACTGTGCCTCGCGTAGACTGAATCTCGTAGTAAATGATCTTAATAATGTTGCAGTGATATGAAATACATACTATTGGTACTATCAAAGCAATTATTATATTTTTCGTGAAAGCCCAGAAAGGAGGTCCTCTGTCCCAAATATTCCTCTTCTGTGTGAGACAAGACGGACAAGCAAGTATAAAAGTATTTGGATTTTTTCTAGTAAATTTGAAGATATTTATTGTCAACTGGAAGAATTTTCACTGCATGCAAGTGGAAATACACGACAGGCTGCACATCAGTTATATTGTTCATCAAAGTCCAGCACGTTTTTATTTTGTCTCAATATTATCTCTGCCGTACTGGAACCAGTTACTCAGGCTATTCAAGCTGTTCAAGTTGATCTTCCAGAAGTCCAACTGCAAGTTCAAAACCTGCTCAGTATAGTAAAATTTCACCGAGGTGATTCCGATAACTATTTTAGGGATATTTTTGAGAAAACAGTACAACTCGCATAGAAAGTGGATATTGAACTGTTTATCCCAAATAAAACATCGTTTTCAAGGCAACAATTTGTTTGCATTTCTTCTGACGTTTGCAATTTTGTTATTCTGAACGAACCAACAATGACGACCATCAAAATATTAAAATTTAAATACGCGATAATCCGAGTAATGTTGTCGATTCAAAACCCTTAATTTAATACGTACTTCAATTCGAGGGGACTCGAGTCTACCGTACCGAAGGGACAGGAAAGTAGGTAGAACAGTTTGTATGGGAAAATGAAATTGTTGTTTTTACTATCTTCCCCGCAATTTTTCCATATTTTCTCACCGTTTAAACCTTCCCTGGATTACGACAAACATTTCAAAACCAAAATCAGCTAAATCGGCCCAGCCCTTCTCGAGTTTTAGCGAGACAAATGAACAGCAATAGATTTATATATTTTTTTCACTGTACAATTATATAGATATATAATTGTACAGTGGAGTTATATAAATTACAAAATATCGGTACAGAAATTATTTAAAAATTGCAATCTCATCAAAGAAGAAGCTAGTTCTTGTGCTTGATGAGCGAGTTACACTAATTATAACTGAAATAGAATAGCATTATGCAATAGGTAAGTATATAATAGGATCAATTGAGACTTCTGGATCATCTATATGTGTAGGTGTACATACATAAGATACGTTTTCATACTAAAATATTGTGCACTTAGGAGAAATTCGAAAAATATAAATAAAATAGAGATTAGAAAGAAAGAGAAAAACACGTAATTATTTAGTTAATTATTGCTGATGAAGTGTAGCTTCAGTTTAAGTTTCAGTATATTGATGTCTTTGGTTTTTTTTTATTTCAGTGGAAAGGTTGTTGAAAAACTTTATTCCTAAATAGATATAATTGTTTTGCATTAGTTTGGTATTCAATTTTGGTATTTTGATGTTGTCTTCATATCTTTTTGATTGGTGAGTTTCAAATTTTTTGATGATATTATCTTTGTAAATTTGGATAATTGCATTTTTCTCGAAGATATTCTCTACTCGAGGCACCGTGAAATCTGCGAAAAGCGTTTCTGTTGGATAAGTGGAGGGTTTCTTTAGGATTACTTTAATGATTAGTTTCTGGATCACTTTGATCGGGGTTATATATATATATAGATTTTTGTTACACTGTACATTTTTTTTTTAAAAGAAAGACAAATATTGCCAGGTTACGAATAACCCGACAATATTTGAAAATCTCCTACTACCACCACAGTAAGCCGAAAATGTTGCTTGAGTCGTGATGGAGGACTTAGCCAGCCGAGGAATCGAACCCGGAACGCCTGGGTGGGACAAAAACGCGATGCCCACTCAACCACTGACCGGTCAGTGGTATCGCGTTTGTGTGACATTTGTTCGGACATATATTGTGTTAATAAAAAAATTGTTGCTACAGTGTGCCCTTCATTACTACAATGTCTGTCCATTTGTTCATCATACAAATACGCTACAGTAAATTAAAACTACATTAAAACATTATTAAAAATATTTTGCCCCCCCCTAGAAAATTTTCTGCGGGCGCCCATGGTATATACACACATATACAGGGTGTAACAGGACGTACCCGAGGAATTTTAACCAGCGATTCCTGAGCATTTTTGGAGTAAAAAATGTATATGTCATTTTGCAGTCCGATGACATTTTTTTTCTATTAAAACAAAAAAAAATATGTTTCAATCACATGTCGCTACTGTTCTCATCGCTATGGAATATATACCGTTGCGATGGGTGTCGGGAATATGCGCGCTGTTTCGAGTATTAAAATGTTGTTAGAACGCTTATCAAATGACCGCTAGGCTATGAAAGCGCCTTTTTCTTAACCAGTCAGTGGCGGCGTGTGATGGAAAAATATTTTTTATGTTTTTCATAGAAAGAAATGTCATTGGACAGCAAAATCACATGTACATTTTTTACTCCAAATATGCTCAGGAATCGCTGGTTAAAATCCCTCGGGTACATCCTGTTACACCCTGTATATATGAATGTGTGTTTGTATGTATGTGGGTGTATATATACGTTTACAGTAGAGCCTCGCTAATCCGGCCCCCGTTACTTCAGTGCACACCGTAATCCGGACGGGTGCGTGCGGGTCAAAACGTGTCAATATTCAATCATTTGCCGTCACTCGTTAATTAACTTTTAGTTCTTTTTTTTTTCATGTTAAGTGCCCAAATTTCTTACATGTTTGAATTTTGTATAAGTACATTTGTACGAACATACATATTCTATTCTAAATTGACTTTAAATTTTTACTTTAATAAATGAAATCCAAGTTAAAAATGTGTTTTTTTTATTAAAAAAAATTGCATACTATAATCCGGACGCTTCGATAATTCGGAAGGGGTGTTGTTTTTTCCTATCCGGATTAGTTTTGATTTTTTTTTACCAAGTCAGTGGACATCTTCAATTTATCTTTAAACAAATATAAAATATTGTTACGAAGGCAGTTCAGTTATGTACAATAAATACTGTATATTTCTTACTATTGATATGTAAAAGCCCCGAAAAAGGGCGTTAATAAATAAATAAATAAATTAGCGAGGCCCTACTGTATTTAATTTTAAGAAAATTCTCAGTAACTCTTGTAAAATCAATCATATTGATCTCTATAGATACTATATATATATTTTTTAAATTCCATTTTAACACTCCCGGATCCACGATGCGATTATAGTTTACAACGCTCTTTAAAACATCAATAACTCCTCAAATCCTTCAATCATTAAATCAACATTTTAGGTATTCCTAAAAAATATATTTTTGCATCTGTAAAAAATATAAAAAAAATTGTGACGATTCTGTATAAAATAATAAAAAATATTTTCCTAAAAGTCGACACATTTCTATGTCAGATGAGACAACAAATTTTAAATTTCTATGAGAATAACAGAGAAGACAAAACATTAATTCATTCCAACTTCATTAACCTACGTCCAATATTACGATCTCCTTTTAGTTATGTATGACAAAAAGAGATGTAAAATAAAACGTTAAAACCTTTTGCCTATCTGTAGAGATTATTTTACTTCTCAAAGTTGACATCATAATACGTTTGTCGTCGCTTTCCAGTGCATTAATTTGAAATGTCTGAAAACAGAGATGACAATATTAATTATCTTGCTGCAAAAAACTTGGGTTGCTTGACATTCCGTTTTCATTCAAAAAAGAGCCACAAAAAAAATAAGGAACCACATCGGAAGGTTCGGCCAACCGACCACCTGATCCTCAAACCAGAGTCATTTTTAATCCCTTTCTGCGTATTTCCTTAAAATTTACGACAAAATGTTAGGATTGTAGACAATCATATGACGGGGGATATTTTTTGTTTAGTTTTATGGGTTTTGGGTTATTTGCAGGGTCATGCCACATTATTTCAGAAGTAATAAATGTTTATTTAATTTCATTTTATTTTTATCAAATAATCTCTTCGTGGAAGACTTGATTAAGACAATGACAATGCAGTGCTTTTTTACAATAGCTCCACACAGAAGGCCCTGAGGAAAATAATTCCTGGGGATGATGTGTGAAGGGTCTTCTTAGGAAAGGAAGGTTAGGAAGTTCTGAGAAGGAAAAGGATATAAAGGGTGGATAGGAATCTGGGTGTCATTGTGTCCAGGAGTGACGGACGTATGAATCCATCTCTTCCACTGCGGTGTAAGGCGATGTTCCGAGAGAGTACAGCTGGAGAAGTCAAAGGGACTCCCTCAACCATTCTCTCCCGATCGGGCTTGCCATGCAGTTGGTAGGCAGATGCATCCGCTGCCATAACCTCGACAAATCTCTACCCACAAACCCGGGCACCCCTACTAAGTCACGAAACGTAGCTAACTACTTGGAATGACCTTTGGCAGAAGTGTTGGTTATCCAATAAATGGTTCCCGGGGCGGCGGCACCCATACCCGCCTCCCAAATTGAAAAGTAAAACTGGCAAAGGAAGCATAATTGTTGAAATGCTCTATAAATGAGATTCCTGATATGTATGTGTTGTAAAACCACATAGTTACATTATAGGTAGAGCCATGTTAATTTGTTGAGATCTGGTAGGGATACAAGGCCGATAAAAATTATAATAATTTCCACCTTTTTATAGCGCCGTTTATTGATAAAGTCACGTCAAATGTACTTGATGGATGGGATTAAAAGGTACACTTATTTAGTTAGGGCATTCAAAAAGGAAGATATGACGCGAAGTGAATAATAGCCAAGGAAGTCATGGCATGGTCAAGTGAATCAAATACTTTCAGTCGGACCACGCCAAGAGACAGAATAATAGAAATATACAGATAAATCATTTTAAAAGGAGCACATTTGAATGTATCTCTTACCAAGCGGTAGTCCTCCGATAGAGTGCACCGTAACGCAGCCAAGCGTCTATTTATTTAGATTTATCTGGACGAGTATTAGACGATTTAAGAATGCGAATGAAGCAAGGAGTATTTGTCGAGATAGAGGGTTTTGGTGGTATATCCTTTCTGCTGCATGATGTAGTTTCGGAATCGAAGACAATACTTCATCCAAAATACGATTGTAAACATTACTGCACCACCATAAAACTCTTTTGTGAGGGTCGTGTGCAATATTTAGAATCTTACCTACCTATTTTATTACCAAAACTACCCCCATAAAATAATTATTTTGAAAAGGGACACTCTTTCCATTGAAACAGTAGCAAAGTGACGTCTTTACAAATGATTATTACATGGAAGGAAGTAGTAATAAATATAAATGGTTAGGTTTCAATGAATTGAAGGTACAATTTGCAATGAATGTTAGGATTTTTAGAATTTTTTTTTTAGAATTATTTATTATTTTTACTATTTTAGAACGCTCACTGTCTTTGTTTATCTTGCTATTTCGATCATCTTCTAAAATGCATATTTTTCATAATAAACCATTTATTGGACAACCAACACTACTGCCATAAGTGACCTCAAGTAGTTTGTTACGTTTGGTGACTTAGCAGGAGTGCCCAGGTTCATGGGGTAGGTTTGGTTCCGGATCTTGGCGGCGGGTACGTCTGCCTACCAACTGGCTCTGCGTGACTGGCCGGGTCGGGAGAGACTGGTTGAGGGAGACCTTTTGGCCTCTCCAGCAGGAAGACCATTCCCCAAAGATGACATAGGCCCTGAAGGGAATTATTTTCCTCAGGGCCTCATGTGTGGAGCTAATGTAAAAAAATACTGTATGTCTGCACTACAGTATCCACAGCTTAAGTTCTTATAGTTTCGTATAGTACTAGATGACGTGTGGTCGCCATTTTACGATTTATTGTAGATTTACTATAGACGAATGCATTACATAATATGTAGGTAAATATAGTAACAAAGTCTTTGTTTTGCTTTTTTGTAGAAATCTTTTACATCTACATTTTAACCTATATTTTGTTATGATGAACACATCGGATTAATGTTAAAATAAAATTAAAATAAAAATACACATCGGATTAATGTTAAAATAAAAATTTACCTAAATGGTTTTTGTCGTTATGTTCTTGTGAAATAAATGCTTTTAATTTGCTATGTAAACTATTTCCACTCATAAAAGTAAATTTTATCCTAAAAGTTATCACTAAAAATCGATATAAAAAATAAATTTCGCAAAAATGTTAAAACATACGAGTATTTAAAAAATACTAGTGGGTGGTTCACACTGGTAGAAGCAAAACCTTCAAAAAATTAAAGTAGACAAGAGTCGGAAGGCTACGAAGCACGGCATAAAGAGGAGACCGATTATTCTAACCCATTTTCATAAAATCCAAAGTCATATAACTTATGAGTACTCTTTAAATAATGTAATATTGACACCAGTAGCTCAGATCAGGGACTTAGGTGTTATATTTGATGAAAAGTTAACATTTACTCTTCTCGTAAATGAAATAACAAATAGAGCTATAAAAATGCTTGGTTTTATATGCAGAACAGCAAGTGATTTTAAGTCACTAGAGCGTTTGAAAATATTATACACTTCTTTAGTAAGAAGCCAGGTAGAGTATAATTCGCCCATTTGGTCCCCATTGTATAAAATACATTCCGACAATATAGAAAGGGTACAGCACAAATTCCTAAGATTTATTAACTTTAAGCTGAATATTCCAATTAAAAATATTAACTATGTCCTTTTGATGAAACAACTCAACTTAATTACGCTGTCCGATAGGCGAATCATCTCTGATCTTGTACTATTAAATAAAATCATTTATAATTCCATTGACAATCCTGAAATTCTCGCCAAAATAAAATTTTACGTACCGACCAGAAATACGAGGCAAAGTGCTACCTTCTTCTGTGACAATTTTAAAACAAACTATGAAGCTCATACACTTATAAATAGATTACATTATTTTGGCAATAAATTTGGGAATATTGTAGACATGTTTGCAGATTCCATATTAGTTATAAAACGAAATCTTTATAATTACTTTAATGAAATGTATGATTTTAATTTTAATTAATTTTATTTTTAACAATTATTACAAGCAATAATTGTCAGCCTGAAACACTCATTTTATATTGAAAAATCTTCCGAGAAAAGATACTTGCCGCCAACGGGACTTGAACCCGTGTCCTTCCGATTGCCGGTCGAATGCTCTGACCACTGAGCTATGGCGGCTTATCAAATACCCGCCAAATAATTCAATATATACTAGTGTTTCATTCAACAATTACTGCTTGTTATATTTTTTTTTTCCACCTGAAAACAACCAACTTTATTTTTGCGAGGAAGACATTGGTAGTGTTAAATCCCTCGCTAGGTGGCGTCGAGACAAATTATGTCTGCATTTATTGGGGAAATACTTAAACTTGTTAAATATTAAATATTATTTTTAAATTTATAAACTAACGTTTAGACAAGATTTTTATGCATAGCACAAAGGGTAACAATTATTACAAGCAATAATTGTCAGCCTGAAACACTCATTTTATATTGAAAAATCTTCCGAGAAAAGATACTTGCCGCCAACGGGACTTGAACCCGTGTCCTTCCGATTGCCGGTCGAATGCTCTGACCACTGAGCTATGGCGGCTTATCAAATACCCGCCAAATAATTCAATATATACTAGTGTTTCATTCAACAATTACTGCTTGTTATATTTTTTTTTTCCACCTGAAAACAACCAACTTTATTTTTGCGAGGAAGACATTGTTAGTGTTAAATCCCTCGCTAGGTGGCGTCGAGACAAATTATGTCTGCATTTATTGGGGAAATACTTAAACTTGTTAAATATTAATTATTATTTTTAAATTTATAAACTAACGTTTAGACAAGATTTTTATGCATAGCACAAAGGGTAACAATTATTACAAGCAATAATTGTCAGCCTGAAACACTCATTTTATATTGAAAAATCTTCCGAGAAAAGATACTTGCCGCCAACGGGACTTGAACCCGTGTCCTTCCGATTGCCGGTCGAATGCTCTGACCACTGAGCTATGGCGGCTTATCAAATACCCGCCAAATAATTCAATATATACTAGTGTTTCATTCAACAATTACTGCTTGTTATATTTTTTTTTCCACCTGAAAACAACCAACTTTATTTTTGCGAGGAAGGACACGGGTTCAAGTCCCGTTGGCGGCAAGTATCTTTTCTCGGAAGATTTTTCAATATAAAATGAGTGTTTCAGGCTGACAATTATTGCTTGTAATAATTGTTACCCTTTGTGCTATGCATAAAAATCTTGTCTAAACGTTAGTTTATAAATTAAAAAATAATAATTAATATTTAACAAGTTTAAGTATTTCCCCAATAAATGCAGACATAATTTGTCTCGACGCCACCTAGCGAGGGATTTAACACTAACAATGTCTTCCTCGCAAAAATAAAGTTGGTTGTTTTCAGGTGGAAAAAAAAAATATATATATATATATATATATAACAAGCAGTAATTGTTGAATGAAACACTAGTATATATTGAATTATTTGGCGGGTATTTGATAAGCCGCCATAGCTCAGTGGTCAGAGCATTCGACCGGCAATCGGAAGGACACGGGTTCAAGTCCCGTTGGCGGCAAGTATCTTTTCTCGGAAGATTTTTCAATATAAAGTGAGTGTTTCAGGCTGACAATTATTGCTTGTAATAATTGTTACCCTTTGTGCTATGCATAAAAATCTTGTCTAAACGTTAGTTTATAAATTAAAAAATAATAATTAATATTTAAAAAGTTTAAGTATTTCCCCAATAAATGCAGACATAATTTGTCTCGACGCCACCTAGCGAGGGATTTAACACTAACAATGTCTTCCTCGCAAAAATAAAGTTGGTTGTTTTCAGGTGGAAAAAAAAAATATAACAAGCAGTAATTGTTGAATGAAACACTAGTATATATTGAATTATTTGGCGGGTATTTGATAAGCCGCCATAGCTCAGTGGTCAGAGCATTCGACCGGCAATCGGAAGGACACGGGTTCAAGTCCCGTTGGCGGCAAGTATCTTTTCTCGGAAAATTTTTCAATATAAAATGAGTGTTTCAGGCTGACAATTATTGCTTGTAATAATTGTTACCCTTTGTGCTATGCTTAAAAATCTTGTCTAAACGTTAGTTTATAAATTAAAAAATAATAATTAATTTTATTTTTCATTATTATTTTAATCATTGTATATTGTGTACTACATACCTGCCTAACTGTTATTATCTATCTTTGTAAAAGCCCACTAGGGCGTAAATAAATAAATGCTATAGATGCATGTGTTTGTCTCTGTCGCTTTTTCGTTTCATCCAGTTTCAAATCACAACGGTGATTTGAAACTGGATGAAATCACAAGTTTTCACTTAAATCACAAGTTTTCACTTCAAAGTAATTATAAAATTATTTTTTTCATGGTTTGCTTATTGTTTCTTTTTAGTGTCGCTTTTTAGTTTTATCCAGTTTCTAATCACAACGGTGCTAAAGAAGTTTTCACTTCAAAGTAATTATATCATTATTTTTTTCGTGGTTTGCTTATTGTTTTTTTTTTTTAGTGTCGCTTTTTCGTTTCATCCAGTTTCAAATCAGAATGGTGCTAAAGAAGTTTTTCACTTCAAAATAATTATACATTTTTTTAACGTGGTTTGCTTTCGCGTAAAACAAAAATTAAAAATTCGAGTGTTTTTTCAGTATTGTATTTTTATTGTAATCTATTTCTCTATGCAACTAGTGTTAAAACCATTTTATCTGGTATTAACTTAGATCAGCAAACATAAAAGCTCTTTACGATAAAGTATTTATATAAATGTATTTAAAAAATATAGTAGGTCGGTGTCAGCCCTTACTAGTACCTAGCGCATTCCACATGTGGCTTTCTGAAACAATGGTGCTATTCTGCAGGCTAACGTGACCCTGGGCGGTCGCTGTCACAGCCGCCTTGTTGGGCGTTTCAA
The DNA here is from genome assembly GCA_929108145.2 of Limnephilus rhombicus. Lineage (NCBI taxonomy): Eukaryota > Metazoa > Arthropoda > Insecta > Trichoptera > Limnephilidae > Limnephilus > Limnephilus rhombicus. The sequence continues at coordinate 40,085,786 of OV815273.1, read as the reverse complement.
ATAATATTTGATTATTTATTATGAATGATTATTTTTTTAATATTTCAGTTTTAGGGCACAAAATCAATATTTTTTTCTTACAATAAATTAGTATAAGCCAAATAAAAAATATTCACCACAATATTTTTACAAAAAACCTGAAATAATTTCCAAATCCCATAGAGTAATGCTGTGTTACAAGACGGTTTGTCGAGGGTATTTTTAGCATGGTATGGGAAAGGTTAACCACCACTGTTTAATATCCACATATAGTCCAGTCAAGATGTACATCCGTGGTTGCGAAAAGTCAAGTCAACCAATATTATAAAAACAGATTTGCAATTTCCAAAGTGCTGTGCAAGTGGCGGTGGACCCAAAGAACCATGAAATTTTCGGATTTTTTTTTCATCGGTATAGTCAGTATTCATACTTTTAAAATAGACTAAATTCTCCACAATTTGAGACTAAAGCGAGCTATATACAACCTTTGGTTCCCAAGATACAGTTCTTCAAAAATTGGCCATTTTTTACAAAAAGTGAAATTTTTTCTAATCATGTTAGATTGGGTTCAATCGTGCTAAAAAATTGTCACAATACATATTTTAATTAATAGATTCAGTTTTCAATCTTGAAATTGTTCTTTTTTTAACCTCTGGGAGCAATATAATATACTAATATTTTGATGGAATGTTGGAGCTAACATGAGTGTTTTTAGTGAAACCAACAGAACTGAATGCGGAGGGGTAAAACCACTTGCAATAAATTAATGGTTGTTGGTTTTTTGCTTTGAACGATGGATCCACTTCAGGCAGAGCACATAAGTTCCTTATTTCACTTGTCAACTAACTAATGTATTTTTTTCAGCCTTTGTTTACAAAACGAACTCTTTATAATAATATTCAAAGAACGGTGTTCATAACCGTTGGCAAGGGTAGAATTAGACCGATTAGACGAATTTACCGTTAGCATCCTCGAGCTCTTATAAATATTATGAATTCATTGATCGGCATAGATTGGTCTATTTGGACGAGCATACAATAGTCTCAGGGTTACATGATGCATTTCAGGTGTACTCTAGGTTAGATTTAAATTATTTTAATTTTTTATTGGGTAGGTAATTCACAAAATCGCAGTCCAGGGTGTTTAACGGAACACAGGAATGAGAAACCCTAGGAAGGAAATCATTTACTGGAAACGCTGAGTGGGAAATGGGTAGCAATGATTTTAAGAAAGAAGTAACGGGAAGCCAAAAACCAGGTAGCAGAAAGCGGGAAGCAGGAAATGGGTTGCGAGAAGCTGTGGAAGCAAAAAGGATGAAGCCGAGGGAAACGGGAAGGAAGAAGCCGAGGGGAGCTGGAAGCATGTAGCGGAAAGCATAAAATAACGGGAAGCTGAAAGCGTAAGCAAGAAGTAGAGAGAAGCAACAACCAAACAATATCACACGGGAAGCTGGAATTGGAAGCAGGCAGCGAGAAGAAACGGGAAGCAAAAATGAGAAATGAAAACCAAGGCTCGTTCCATTCCTTTATTCCTGCCCATCCTAAATTCCAATTTTGGCTAATTAGGTTGCCATGTATACAGGTCGATTGAACTCCAACCTCCTTCCCATCCTCAGAGCACGTGTTCCAGTCCTAAAAAATCAGTGCCCCCTGGTCTCACCGGGACAGGAGTGCTCCTGGCTGGAGTGGTACAATCGTATCAAAATGGTCACTTATTTTGTAAAATATTTTATAAAATATGCATCCCACTTCAAATATTACCTGAAATAAAGTTCTAGTTGACTGTCCTAGAACGGGAGACCTTCCTAGTTGGACAGTCAAAGCCTCTTTGTACTGTATTCTTTATAACAAAAACAAACAAACAAATAAATAAAAAAATAAATAAAGTAAATTTATTTAGCTTTCATTATTAGCGGTTCTCTTCAAAAACGGCAGATAACAAAAAACGTTACACTTTATTTATATTGTTGACAAATGGTTTGATGAAAAAAAGAAAAAGATAATACACTTACCGGGAATTACGTCATCATCAAACATTGTTTTATATACCCAGGCCCGGACTGACCAGGTCCGCAGGTCCGCGATCGCGGAGGGCCCCCGGCGCGAGAGGGCCCCAAAGGGGCCCCACAAATCGTACAAAAAAAGTTTTTGTCTTGCTAGTAGTTATTTTGTGTTTTGTTTACATTTTCGAAAAAAAAATTACATTTTCCAAAAGTAGAACATGTCCAACAACTGTTTATATCTTGCCGTGTATACGAAAGCTTTATACGATCCACTGTCATCCGCATCGTCTGCGCGGTGACGTGTGTCGTGTGTCCACTGTCCAGCAGACAACTCATCGTAAAAAATCGACTTCGGTCATCCTTAGGCCAAGACCTTATGTCCAGTCTGCTTTTTATTAATGTTGAGAGGGATTTATTTTATAATTTGGACAAAAATAAATAGATGAAGTAGCTTTAACAAGCGAGTTGCTTACAATGAAACTGTTACTTTAGGGCTAGGGGAGCAAAATGTCGAATCATTTCAGTTAAGTTAAGCCCCTTCTATTCTAGTATACAACATTGTAAACTGTTAAACACATAGGATTTTTTTTAATGTTAGTTTTATTTTTCTAATCCCTAAAATCAGTCCTTATTTTTACTACACAAAAAATTTTGACATAATTCATTAATGCTTTGGTGTGAATAAAATCCTGCCCTTTATTTTGAAGTCCGTTATAATTATTGGCAGTTCTACAGCATGTGTTTAGTAGTGTTGTGGTATCCTAAAAATACTGTGAATTTCTTATTTCAATAAATAATAAAGTCAACAAAAGTCGAAAATCATAATATTTGTATAAAAACCTATCTGAATTTCTTCTTCTTTATAGGTGCCAATATAGCGTAGAAACACATTTTCATTGTTTTCAAGCACCTAATTTTCAAAAATTGTCCAAGGGAGGCCCCTGGACCCCCCGTTTTCTGAACCCCCCCCCCCCCCACGTTAGGGGGCCCCTTTACAGGTTTTAGCGGAGGGCACAAATGGTCCCAGTCCGGGCCTGTATATACCTACATACTAAAATGCTTGTACCCAGTGGCGGTTCGTGGTCTTTTTAACAGGGGGTTCAGAAATCCGAGAAGATATAGGTAGCTAATCAAAATTTACATTTAGAGGAATTAAATTGTTTAATGTTTTTTACAGCAATGAACGTTGCTATTTATTATTGTTTTTACAACAAGAATAATTACATAGAATATATAAGTGGACTTTTATTTTTAATTTCTAACCTTTTTTCATTTATATTATTAGCATTATTTTTTACGTACACAACACTGTATTCAGTGATTTTTTTTTAAATATGACAGAATATTAGCGACAACCTTTAAACGCAACCATTTTCAATTTGATATCCAAAACAATACTGAAGTAAGTTCAAGACATAATTACATAGCTAGCGACTTGACAATGCGACGTTTGCCGAAAATAATATAAAAAAGAGGAATATAAACTAGAAATATTTTGATTCTCATGCCTTCAAAATTTAAAATCGAGTGTCTTTTTTGCACGAGGGAAGTAAGCGTTTTTATTTATTTTGTGCATAATTTTATAAGAATGAAAAAAATTTTGATCATAAAAAGGTGTTTAAAATAGTCTTAGCCATAAAGGGGTATTTTTTAAAAATTGTTTCTCATAGTTACTTAAGTCATGAAAAAACATTTCTTTAGTAGTTTACGCTTATAGTTTTTGTTACGTAAATAATAATTTTATTGTAATTCCAATCCATACAAAAGGTATTAAAAGGTTCAATTTATCCGTAGCATATTTATTGATGCTCATAATGTAAACCAATTCGTAGTAAAGATTAATCTAAACAGTAACTAAATAAGATTTCAAGTAACGCTTCATCAGGTGCAAAGGCAATCAATGGTCATTCTGCGACGAACTCGATCGGTACTACTCGTGAAAGATCGGAGATCACGTGGTATTCGTGATCGGCGCGCCAAGCGTGCTTGAATTTGGTAAAGAAATGCATAGTTTCGTTCAAATCACCGTCAGAGGGATCTGTATGGGCCAGGATATTCTTCTATGGAGAATTTTGTGCGGAACACATCTCGCGCAAAATGGTGGCGCGAGTTTTAAATACGGATTTTAAAGGAGCCCTACTTATAATGTGATTATGAACTTGTTTTATAATGATTACAAACTTGTTTTATAATAATATTATAATTCATGTATATTATTATAAAACAACTTTATTTTATTTTATTGTCTTTTTAATGGGGGTTCAGCGCACAAACGCACTTTAGAGAAAACCGTCACTGCTTGTACCATTTGCATTTGACTACTGTTCAGACTTAGATGCGTTTTTGCTTTGGTTTTGAAGATAGTAGGGTGTTGAGAGTGAGATATAGATTACTAATCAATTGTTAGGCCAAAATGTGGATAGGGGATTTGGGGCAGTTGTACTTTTATACCTCTCATTTAGTAAGTAAAAATGCAAGTCCTAACAACAAAAAATTCAGAATAACTGAACCTTTTGCAAGCACAACCCCCTTTTCGTGTTTAACTTGACTGGACTCATAATATAATACCCACGCACAGGCTTCGCCCTTGTGGGATCTTTTGTTGTTACTCTCTTATATTTTATGTTATTATGCACCCCTCACATACATTACTTTATAAAGTGGCATATTAGGAACCCAAGGAGAATGAATCGTACTACGTTTATTAAGTTGTTTTGTTTAAATTTCATTACATATCTTAAAAAACAATAATACATCATAATTTTTAAAAGCAATAATACTAAGTATAAAAAGTGGTAGATTTATTTTCAAACCTGTTTCCAGAGAGTAGATTTAAATTTATAGAAGAAATGAAACTTTCAAATATTCAAAGAAAATTAAATTATCCCACGTGATTTTGTCCTGTTGGATTTAAACCAACCATTCGGAGAAGCTGTGAAACTTGCCTCTGAACTGGAGGTCATTTAGAGACGATGCCGGTTTATAGAACACTAATTCCACATTTCAGGCATTACATACTAATCCTATGTTTTTCTGCGCAGCAAAAAATAATATCATTTACCAGCAGATTTGAAAATTATTTACAATTTTAGAATATTTATAATTCCAGAAACACATTTTTATTAATAAAAAAAACAATAAGAGACAGAAATTATCTTATAAACTAGTATAGGTACATATATTCAACATCAAGATGAGGTAAGAGATTGTTTTTAATACATTTTGTACTTATTGCTAGCTGCTTATTTTGGAACAGCCAAAATTATTTGTGGTATAAACATGCATTATTTTCTCTATATTTTCAGATACATTTTTCAAATTCATATACAGTCGATTCCGCTTAATTGGTACACCAGTTTATCGGGATAGCCGGTTATTTGGGACAAAATCCAAAGAACAGAAACCAAATAAAGAGACTATGTAATACTAATTTACTTTGGTTATCTGGGACACCATTCTGTTTAATTGGGAGAAATTCCCATCCAAAGTCGATGCAAAATGTGTCTCGGTAAACAAATTTTAGGAAAGGCGGGTTTTCAGTATGCGGTGCGGGTGAGGAGAGGGGATGCCAAATTTTTCAGGATTGGGTTACAAGTAATTAATAATGTGAAAAAAAAATATAAATATATTTTAGAGCGAAAAAACCAATTTAGAAGCATGAAAATGGAAGTAGACCTATAAATAATATTTGATTTTTAATATAGGTTCACAACAAATAAAAATAAATGGAAGTCTCCCTTCATGTTGCTGCAAAAATGTTTAAAATTGCATAAAATTTTTTTTTTTTTTCATGTTGGAGGTACAAATTGTTCCGCATACACTTTTAAGAGCAACAATTTGTGTGAAAGGAACGAAGCAACCACAAGCGGCGTTTCGCACCGTTATCGCGCCCAGCGACGACATGTATACCTATAGTTAGTAAATAATTATTTTTCGGTAATAATTTTTTTTTTTTTTTTAATTTTATAAAGTTTAAAAAGACTTCAGAGAGAATTTGAATAATTGTAATACATGTAAAAAAAAAAAAAGATTACCACCCTTAAACATCACTTAATTGGGACAAAATGTTTGGATCCCTATGTGTCCCAATTAAGCGGAATCGACTGTTCATATTTCTATTTCAAATTCACATTTTTTCAAATTCTTCTACATATTGACAGATTGTGCACACGTGTGTATAAATATCTTTATCCTCATCGTAATCCTCAGATCCATAAGTATGCACATGCGATTTTTTAGTTTTGACATACAAACTGCTTCTAACATTCATTCTCAGCTCCTTTAGCTGCTTGGTGTATTTCTTGGACTTGCAGACGTCCTTCTTCTCTAGACGGAGTTCCTTCTCATTCATGATGGCCTCTGGTGAGCCCCAGACCTGAAGGGCCCTCTCCTCTATCTGGATGTGGAGGTAGAGCTTCATGGATCCCCAGCGACTGTTGTGGGGGTTCTTGCGCAACATGCATTTCAAAATAGGCTCCCGGCTGTCCAGATCACAGTCCTTCAGGAGGTAGTCACTCTTAGCTTCGGTTCTTGTAATGAGAGAGTGTTTGTCATCATTATCCCTGTAAAATTAAAGCAAACTGTTAAAGAACATTGTTAAGTCCCCTTACTCCACTTACTTCTTAATATGCAAAAAAATATTTAAATAACACTTCGTTTCAACTTAATTACTACAAGAAACAACTACATATTTATATCAGGGGAGATGGTAAAAGATGCATTCCTTTATCAGTTTCAAAATTTCCCCCATCAAAAAATCTTGTGCTGCCATTTTGGATTTTGTTAATGATGTTTGCATATAGGTTCCGTTTCAATCGAATTACGGACAAAGTATTTAAATTACCCAAACTAAGAACCTCATAACCTATTTTGTGCATGTTATGGTGTAAATACAGTACAATTCGGATACAACGACTTTGCATAAAACGGCCTACCGTTTTAAGTGACGACAATGTAAACTCAAGTTAGGTTTCATAGCTTTTAGTAGGAAAACGTGTCCGTTTAGTACGACTTCGATTACCAACCGCTGAAAGCGACGTATTTTGACCTATTTTAATGATAATTTGTCCAGTTAGAATGACACATTTTGTAACGTAGTGTTTTGTTTACAAAACCTGGCTTGTGACTAAGAAGCTCGACACAATGAGTCCGTGAAGCGAAAGTGTTTTTCAATTGAAGAAAAAAGTGCTATATTACACCGATTAGAAGCCAGTGAATCAACCGGTGGTAACCCTACCGAAGTTCGACGTGTCTCAATCTACAATATCCACCATAAAGAAAAATAAGAAAGAATCCCTGTTTAATGCCAATGTTTTGAAATGTAAACGTGTCAGAATATCAACTCAAGAACAAATAGATCAGGCATTGTTACAGTGTAAAACTACAGTGTCGCGTATTCGCAACGCTGTGCTAAGTTCTTAGTCTACGAACAGAAACAAAGCGGGTTTCGGTTTTCTGATTAGTCGGCGCATGGGCGGCCGACTGGCGCAGGCGTGCCGACAAGAATGTTTGCATGTCAACGTATCAGGCCGAACATAGTGAAGGCAGGTTCAGATTTATGTCCGCGCGAGGCGCCGCCGATAAGCTTTACCGGAATGAATTCTTAATTCCTGCTCGCCGGTGACCCCGGCCAGTGAAACTTAATGTTGCCGAGTGCTTGGTTTTTGCCATGTTTTCATGGATTTTGGATGCTTTCATGATTTGGTGTCCTCTATGGTCACCTACATGGTTATTTCAAAAAACCATGTCGAACATGTCATTAATTAAGTAAAGGGTGTACTTTTTAGTGGGATACGATTTTTAGCACGAATCACATGGAGAAATCCTGAAATCAGGAATGTAGTACAAACTTCAGTTTAGAATTTATTTACCCAACATTTCCATTTTTGGGACATGGCAATACTGGTGAAGCTTGTTTTGAAGGGAATGTGATATCAAAATGAGCGACCCATAATTGCCGCTGTTTTCAACAAATCGCCAATCTTGGATAAAAGAAATACATTACATAGCAACCGAAATGTTGTTGACAAGTGCTAGAAAGAAATCAACAGGATAATATTTTAAAATAACCTCAAATGTCACAAGTGAATTCCTTTCAGACATGTACATAACATATTCTCATGTCCTCCTGAGGTTTTTTTTTGCATGTAAAGATACCAAATACCAATTGTTTTATTCCTTAATTTCAAGAAAGGATTCTGCAAGAGTAAAAAATCGTCATCTGTCAAACTCGACATTTCGTAAAAACTGACAGCTGCTGTCAGGTTACTGCGTAGATAGCGCAGGTTTTATCTGCGTTCTGTTTGTCCACACCTTGGCGTCGACTGCCACCGGTGGCACTGAGCACCGTTAAATCTGAAAACCGAAACCCGCTTTGTTTTTGTTCGTACCCTTACTATCGAAAAAAAATTGGCCAAAAACAAACTCAAATTACAGACTTTCTACGTTAGCAGCTACATATTTACTTGCATAGAATGTAGGTACATTTTATATTTTTGGATGACAGTATATTATGTATGTTTGTTATAATTTGTATTAAATGTTTTACATACCTAAAGAGAAAATTATCTATCTGTACTCTTACATATTTCATAACAATAATTACAATAACATTAACATGTATCATAATAAAAACAAGTTTAAATTATCCGGCTGTTTTGTGCATCGTCTGGTTAGTACGACTAAATATCGCCAGTCCCTTGAGGGTCGTTATATCCGGATTCTACTGTAGTTGTTTCTTGTACTAATTTTTTTATTTTTTTTTATTGAAAATTTTTGATACAATACATATGTATAATAGATACATGAAATAATGAAAAGTATATAAAAAAGCTTAATATAATAAATGTATGAACAAAAAAATCCCACAAAGGCAATACCTGTGCGTGGGTATAATATTGAGTTAATTAAGTTGCAACGAGTTGTTACTTCGGCAAATTTTTGGGATTGGTGTCCATGGCTATTACGAATAATTTTTAGAAAAAAACTTTAGATTCGCCTTAATCACTATAAAAGGAAACTTATTGCAGCACGGCTGGAGGAAAATAATGCATTTTAATTTTCAATGTCATTAAATAAAATTTCACTTAGAGAAACAATCTACGACAGCCCGCCCGCTGCCGCCCGCCATTCTGTCACTGTTATGTTGTTGGTATCCCTGACCTCACACAAACGAGAACTAGATACGATTGTAGCCGACTTCGTGGGATACATGATGGGCGCGTTATGATGGTTTGTTTGGCTACGTAGGGTTTGTGTAGCGGGCTTGTGTATATTATCTTTATTTTAAAAAACATCCCAGGATTTGAATGGTCTGTCTCCATTCCAGATATTATTAATTCTGTTTTTCATAAGGCTACGTTCGCATAGGCAGGCGGCTTGCTTAGCGCCTAGAGCCTAGCGAGTCACCTTATAGCCGCTTAGCGTGTATCCAGGTAAACCAACGTGTTGGTTTTTTGCCACTAGGCTCTAGGCGCTAAGCCAGCCGCCTGCCTGTGCGGACGTAGCCTAATTACGCGCCCATCATGTATCCCACGAAGTCGGCTACAATCGTATCTAGTTCTCGTTTGTGTGAGGTCAGGGATACCAACAACATAACAGTGACAGAATGGCGGGCGGCAGCGGGCGGGCGGTCGTAGATCGTTTCGCGAAGTGAAATTTTATTTAACGACATTGAAAATTAAAATGCATTATTTTCCGCCAGCCGTGATGCAATAAGTTTCCTTTTATAGTGATTAAGGCGAATCTAAAGTTTTTTTCTAAAAATTATTTGTAATAGCCATGGACACCCAATCCCAAAAAATTACCGTTACTTCAATAATTTTGCCATATGTAAGAGAAGTAAGAAAACTTTACCAAGAAAGTTAAAATACTATAAATCTTAGTAGTATGTATGGTAGTTCCAGAGAGAGGTCGTATGTCATGTTATCGTTCTAGTATCTTCTGCCTTTTTCGTTTTTTTACAAGATGTGTGAGAAGGAAGAGGATGATCGTCGATAACATCCGTACAAACTCTCGTACAATGTTATAAATCAAGTGATACTTTAATAACAATGTAAATTTTGGTGACAAGCTACTGTACCTAATTCACAGTGACTATCGTTTTCATAACAACTTCGCTGTTCAGAGGAAAAGCCAGATAGTTTACCTGCAGCTGTCGCAAGCCTTGTAATCAAATGTTTCCCACAGATATGAAGAGGAGAATTCTTTATCACACTCAATGCAGGTGGGTCTTTCAGTAACATCGATGATGGGCGGTGCTTTTTTTGTGAAAACAGGTTTAACCACTGGCACGGTTGGGTTTTCTTCAATTAAAAATCCACCACCACTATCGATAAACTTTGTTCCTTGTACCTTTACAATGCTCTGCAGCACGCTTTCTGTTTCTCTGAAAGATTATTATTATTATTAAAATGTTTCATAACTGCCTCAAGTTGAAACTTGCAACAAAAAATAATGGGGGGGTTAAAAGTTATAAACAATGGTATTAGAAAACATTTAGACATGACTACGTATCCAGCATTTAAATAAGTAAATCATGACTACATTTTGGCTGAAGGATGTGGAATAAGCTTGGCATCCCTAAGCATAAGAGCTTTGAGTCTGTTCCTTTCTATCCTCGCCTTTTGTGCGGCTGTAAGATCAGCGGAAGTTTCTTGAATAACTTCCGAGTCCATTTTAAGAGGATGTTAATAATCTTCAGAAATTTAATCTATTCAAATTAGATACGCTTTGGCGTTCAAATAGTAAATAAACCGCAAAAAATCAAAATCTCTACTCCTGTCAGTTGTCAGAAATTCAGATGTGTTCAGAAAGCTATACAATCATAAACAAGAGACAGACAGAAAGAATAATAGACAGACAACTTCGTAAACATCTACTACAAGCAGTACCAGTAGTGATGAGCACAATCGAGATAAATAAAAATTCTGAAAATATTCACTTCGAAATTTCTTCGAGACATTTACAGTTCCGATTCGAATGATACCACTGGCAATAAAGGTCGACAACACGAAATTTCCCGTATAAATGTAAACATAAACCATATGTGGTTAGCTTTATGTCGTATTTCTTATTATTGTTTATGGTCGCCACGATCCACGATTGCCAACAGTGGAACGAGAATCGTGCTGCCGGAAAAATGTTTTTTTGAAATCGTATTGAAATAAAATTTATTTTATTATAATGGGTGGAACGCAGAGTACCAGAAAATTAAGTGTCAATAATGATTCTCCAATTCATGTTTCTGAAGCAGCGATGAAACGAATGACCGAGACGGAACCAGTAAATGTCAATGTTAGAATCTTTACATTACATAATGTCAAAATATAATTCAAAATTCGATAAATCATACATAATATTCCTTACATGATTTGGTAAATAGTTTTTCTTTTGCAGCAAATAGTCCTTCCACCCCCTAAGAAGGAATTTAAATCAGATTATGACGTGAAGGGTGGGGATGAATACTGGAGGAAACGAATAGAATCCTTAAAAAAAGCCCATGATGCCATCAACGAGAAGATGGAAGAAGAGTATAACAAGGCTGTCATCGAAACTGCACAAATGTTCAAACGAGCACAAACTACATGTGTCACCGGCAAACTACCTCCCTGTATGGAATTTAGATCAATGGTATGACACTCAATTTCGTTGCTCTAACAATCTATAAGAAATTTTATTAATTTTTTACAAAACCGGGACCAGCTCATTTTACACCAAAAAAATGGTAAATATCGGTTCGGACTGGCCACGCTTATTACGAATAATTTTTAGAAAAAAACTTTAGATTCGCCTTAATTGCTATAAAAGGAAACTTTTTGGCTTTGGGGCGGCGGAAAATAATGCATTTTAATTTTCAATTGCATTAAACCAAAATTCACTTCGCGAACCGACACAGCGAAAATCGGCGGCCGTACCTGTCACTATGTTGTTGGTATCCTCGATAAATTAACAAGAGCTAATACGACTGTAGCCGACTTCGTGGGATAAGGCGCGTAATTATGAAATAATGTGCTTGTTTGTGTAACATGGTTTGTGATACAAAAGAAAGTGCCCCTTTATAACGCCTACTCGCGTCAAGGCAAGAAAAACATCCCAGTTTTCAAGTAGTTTAGCAGCTACGCTAGGTTTGTGTAACATGGTTTATGATTCTGGCGTTAATTTATCAAGGATACCAACATAACAGTGACAGGTACGGCCGCGGATTTTCGCTGTGTCGGTTCGCGAAGTGAATTTTGGTTTTATGCAATTGAAAATGCATTATTTTCCGCCGCCCCAAAGCCAAAAACTTTCCTTTTATAGTAAGTAAGGCGAATCTAAAGTTTTTTTCTAAAAATTATTCGTAATAAGCGTGGCCAGTCCGAACCGATAATTACCATTTATTTTTTTGGTAATTATCGGTCACGCCAAAAAAGTCCCCAGACAAAAATTTATTTTAGATTTTTACTCCAAATAATGTCAGGAATCACTGGTTAAATTAATTCAAGTCCCTTAACACCCTGTATATTTTGTATAATCAATATTTTGCATGTGTACACTACTCAAAATTTGGGAGGTGGGTAAGGGTACCGCCGCCCCAGGAACCATTTATTGGATAACCAACTATGCCTGCCATCGGTCACCCCATGTGTCACTACGTTTGATGACTTAGCAGAGGTGCCCGGGTTCAGTGCGTGAGGTTTGTCTAGGTCTTGACGGCTGATGCGTTTGCCCACCTACTGCGTGGCGGGCCAGATCGGGTGAGACCTTTTGGTTTCTCCAGCCGGACACTCGACCCATCGCCTTACACCGCAGTGGAAGGAATGAATTCACATGTCCCTCACTCCTGAACACACTGACCCCCAGATTCCTACCCACCCCTCATACTTTTTCCTTCCCAGAACTTTCACATCTTCCTTTCCTTAAAAAGACCCCCACACTCATCCCCAAAGATGACATATGCCCCGAGGGAATAGTTTTCCTCAGGGCCTCCTGTGTTTTTTTTTTACGTTAGCTTTACACAGGAGGCCCTGAGGAAAATAATTCCCCTCAGGGCCTTTGTCATTCTTGGGGATGCTGTGTGGAGGGTCTTTTTGGGAAAGAAAGTTCTGGGAAGGAAAACGGTAACAGGGGTGGGTAGGAATCTGGGGGTCGGTGTGTCCGGGAGTGACGAACGTGTGAATCCATCCCTCCCACTGTGGTGCGAGGCAATGTTCAGAGAAAGTATAGCTGGAAAAATCAAAGGACCCTCAACCATTCTCTCCCATTCCGGCCTGCCATGCAGCTGGTGGACAGATGCATACATAATATATATATATGTATATATATATATTATTATAAAATTAGGTTGTTGCCAATCTTTGATTTATTTCAATACATGCTTGGTGGGAAACAAAGGTCAAGTGTAATTATCAGTAATTCAAATTGAATTTTGCCTGAGAAATATATTATCGTTTTCTGATATTTTCTGCTAGAACAGAAATAGATGTTTAATCTTATTATGAAGGCCAACTTTTGCCTTAACCGTTTTTGAAATACGCTATCAGCTCAACTGCACTTGACTCGATTTTTTTTTCGATCCTTGGGGATGCTGTGTAGAGGGTATTTTTAGGAAAGGAAGGAGAGGATTTTCTGGGAAGGAAAAAGGTGTGATGGGTGGGTAGGAATCTGGGCGTCCAGGAGTGACGGACGAATGATTCCATCCCCCCACTGCGGTGAAAGGTTATATGAAATGTGATCCTATACTAAACATTGATTACAATTATCTCCTGGATAAAACGTCTCTATTGAAACTTTCAGAAAGAAGAATAAGCACAGATTTAATACTATTACATAAAATACTGCATTACAAAATTGACTGTTCTGAATTACTTCAATTTATCAATATCCATGTTCCCCAAAAATCATGTCGACATTTATTACCTTTCTACTTCAATAATACCAGGACACTAGCTTATCAAAATTCTCCGTTTCCGAGACTTCACAGTCTCGGAAATAAATATTCTAATCTAGGTGATATATTTCATCTTAAAACTAATCAGTATAAACGTTGTATATTCTATCACTTTTATTCTTCTAGGCACAAATAGATTTACATAATTTCTTCAATTTTTGTTTATATTGAATATGAGACTTCTTATCATTTATACATAATATGTTTTTTTATTTTATTATTTGTTTTGTTGTTACACTGTTTTGTGTATTTTCTTTTCTCATTGTATTATATTTTCTTCATTGTTTGTTACTCAACTTATAAATTATAATGTAAAAGCCCATCAGGGCGTGTAATAAATAAATAAATATTCCGAGAGCCCTGCTGGAGAAGTCAAAAGGTCTGCCTCAACCGTCTCTCCCGATCTTGCCTGCCAAGCAATTAGTAGCAGATGAACCCGGGCACAAGTGATAAGTTACCAAACGTAGCGGACCACTTGGGGTGACCTATGGTAGAGGTGTTGGTTATCCAATAAATGGCTCCCTGGGTGGCGGTAGCCATACCTGCTTCCATGGCATTTTGAAGCCTAAAAATTGCTACTAGCATACTAAAATGTATTTTTTCCGCATGGTAAGGAAAAAGTATTTCTTAATATTATTTTATCTTGTTGTTTCGTCTCGTGCATACATATTTATTTTGTCTGATAAAAAGTGTGTTGCCATTGTCATTGCCAAGCGTCATCCACCTATTACTGTTATATGTATTTACATATATAATATGTTATATTACTTCATTGATTTTTTTTATTGGTTTTCAAGGTACAATCCCGTTAAACCGCAATAAAGCAGTTTGTCAACAGGATGTTAATGTTCAGTTACAATTTAAACATTACATAATATTATTACTATAACCATACAGATTATAATAATTAACACATATGAATTAATATAAACTATCTCTATTTAGCAGCCATTGTTTCAGCATGTATCTGAATTTGGAAAAAATTCGGTTTAGGGGCGGCGTTCCTAGATAATAAAACTAGTTATTTTTATACTAATTATGGGCTGGAAAATCCGAATCTGAAAGAATTAGGCGTCGGAAAGCAATATTAACTGAATTACACGACTTTAAAATTTTCTATACACACACAGGAAAACAAGCCATTTTGAACGTATTCTCAGTATTTTGACATTACAAGTCATAGAAAAACAAGAAAGATGTTACACCACATAAAATTAAGTGCTGCCATTAAGCAATAATATCAATAACGTAAAACTTTCCGACACGATACTTCCTCACATGATAATTCATCACATAACACATTAACCTGATGAATTATGACTATCTCAACGGCCGTATTCTTAGACCAAACGCTAGGTTTGTGTAACATGGTTTGTGCCCCTTTATACCGCCTGCTCGCGTCAAGGCAAGAAAAACATCCCAGTTTTCAAGTAGTTTAGCGGCTACGCTAGGTTTGTGTAACATGGTTTGTGCCCCTTTATACCGCCTGCTCGCGTCAAGGCAAGAAAACATCCCAATTTTCAAGTAGTTTAGCGGCTACGCTGGGTTTGTGTAACATGGTTTGTGATAGAAAAGAAAGTGCCCCCTTCATAGCGCCTACTCGCGTCAAGGCAAGAAAACATCCCAGTTTTCAAGTAGTTTAGCGGCTACGCTAGGTTTATGTAACATGGTTTGTGATACAAAAGTGAGTAAAATTTATAAAAAATAATTACTTAAATTAGTTATTGATATTATTGGCAACACTTAATTTTATGTGGTGTAACATCTTTCTTGTTTTTCTATGACTTGTAGTGTCATAATACTGAGAATACGTTCAAAATGGCTTGTTTTCCTGTGTGTGTATAGAAAATTTTAAAGTCGTTAATTCAGTTAATATTGCTTTCCGACGTCTAATTCTTTCAGATTCGGATTTTCCGGCCCATAGTTAGTATAAAAATAACTAGTTTTATTATCTAGGAACGCCGCCCCTAAACCGAACTTTACCCCTGAATTTATTTGTAGAATCGCAATTTTTTATATTAATTGGTAACATGTTAAATATTTTTGGCACGTTATATTCCAGGGTTCGCCGTCCGTAGTTATTATTATATTTTGGAACAATCATTCCTTCATTCTTCGTGAACCTTGTATTATAATCATGTTCTACTTTCCTCTTATAATTAGACTCAGACATATGCTGAATCAATATTTTGTACCATAATAAAACCTGCACCGGTAATATTGTTAAATTCCCATACAACAATGATATGTTTCGTCTCTGTGAAAAAATATGTTTTTGAACTAATAACTTAACCATAGAATTTTGTACTGATTGTAGGTAGCTCAAATTAGTCTTGCAAGAGTGTCCCCAAGTTGTTAATCCTTACCGTAAAGTTGATTCTGCGAGTGATAAGTAAATGATTTTTAAAATATTCACCGGAACGAAACATTTCAGTTTGTACAGCCTACCCACTATCGCCCTCAGCCGTTTACAAATTTTGTTTATTTGTACATCCCATTTAAAATTACAATCAACAGTCACTCCCAAATAAACATATTCATTTACAAATTCAATACTATCACACATGCAGGGCTGCAAAATGTTTTGATGAATACATGTAAAGTCATGAGATATTATTTTAGGCGTTTTCTGAGATGAAGCATGTAGAGATCGTATGTGCATCAATTTTGTGTTTTTGGTATTAATGATTAGACCTGCGTCATGTGACCATTTTATAAGTGACGTAAAGTCATGTTGCATATATTTAATCGCAATGGATAATTGATAATGGATAATTTGAAGGAAAACATCATTTCTTTTATTATATAAGTAGCTGTTCTGGGTTCTTATTCTTAGTTCTAAGTTCTTATTCGATATATATAAAATATTAGTAAATACATAAACACATTATCTGGTAAGACAACAACAGTGAGTAATTACAAAATTACTCAACTCTAAATTGTCAACTAGCAAAAAGCCGTTTTAAGGCCGGCACATGGGGGGGATATGTATTTGGCGGGAACTCGGCATCCCAGTAGTTAAAGTTACCCACATTCACAATTAAAATTGATATAAAAATAGGATTTTGTGTACTCCTTGCCATGAAATAAATGATGCAATCTTAGAAAAGCATCCGCACATCATTAAAACATTTTATTCCTCTGTTAGCCACTCTATGATTGTTCAACATTTTCAACCCTGTTGAATCAGAACTACAGTTTATTTGGCATAAAAGTTTAATATTTTATATTTGAAATCTGTAGTTCCGGAGCTCACCGTAATCAATCTCTCAGTGGTGGTAATTATATTGTGATATGAATCATATAAATAAAATGTAGTGAACAATTTTGGAAGCAGGTGTGGGAACCGTCACCCCAACCAAAAACGCCTAACCAACACCTCTGGCATATGTCACCCCAAGTGGTTCGCTACATTTGGAGACTTAGCAAGAATGCCCAGGTTCATGATATCAGGTTTGTCTAGGTCCTGGTGGCCCCTCCATCAACTGCGTGGCGAACCGGATCGAGAGAGGCTGGTTGCGGGAGACCCTTTGACCTCTCCAGCCGGACTCTCTCAACCCACGCCTTGCACCGCAGTGGGAGCATCACTCCTAGACACACTGACCCCCAGATTCCTACTGACCCCTCTAACCCTTTTCCTTCCCAGGATTTTCTCATTTCTTTTCTTAAAAAGACTTTCCACAAAGCCAGGGCTGGGCAAAATACATGCTTTGCTGTAATTAAAATATAAATTACAAAATACTTTTTCGCATGTATTTAAAATACGAAATACAAAATACTTTCAAGTCCTGCATTTAAAATACAGGATACTAAACACACATTTTATTATTTTATTTTAACCATTTTTTTTATTTCAAATACAAAATACAGTCAAACTTGGTTATAATGAGCACGAGGGGACTGACTAAATTTGCTCCTTATAGCCATTACTCCTTATATCCAAAATAGGTTTTTTGAAAGTCGTATGTACCTACCTACCTGCCTTTACTCTAATATAATCACAAATGTATAGTATATTCGAAAATGCGAGTAGGTATTATACATGTATTTTAAAAATTTATAAGAAAAATACACTAATTAATAAATTATTGTTTTAACCTACTATTGTTTTAAAGATTTCATTTTTATGCTTCCCAATTTCCTCCACAAAAAGTAACACATCTAACATCACCTGGTTCGAGGTTTTAAAAAAAAACATCACTAAAAATTATTTATCGATTGCATATTGTATCGCATTTAAAATCTCACTTATTATAAATCATTAGCTGGTGGGATTGTTATTGATTTTCAACTAAAATTATAGTTGTCACAACCTAGTGATGCACAACCCGATTCGTGCGGCCCGCGGGCCATTGTTGTATGAGGATGTCCCCCTGGTTATAGAGAAAAAACCCTAAATCCCTAGTTGAGAACAACTTTTATAGAGTTTTTGTCAATTTACGCTGCTTGACCTAAATGGAACTAAATTGGAAAACCCTCAGAAAAAAAATCCCCAGAAAGCGAAATCTTGAATTTAAAGAGACAGAGCCCCCCCTAAGCTAAAAAGTTTGTGCAACACTATCACAAATTTACCCCACGTAGGTACTTGTAGCTCGGTACCATCATAAACACTTTTATTGATTTTTAAAACAAAATTGACGATGAGGCACAATGCAAAAGAAGATGTAAAAAGGGAACAAATTTGCAGATTTTATGACAATTTTACATGGTGCCCGATGGGTAACAATGTTTCACATAGCCGACAATCTTACTCAGATAGTGCCATAAAAATATGAATCTGTCCCTAACGGGATAGGAAATTCCCGCCAGCCGCCGCTGTTGCACGCCGGGCGTATGTCCCTCCAAGGTCCTTTGAAAGTTATACCTTACTATGAGAATAATTCCCAATTATTGTTTTTTTTTTAAACCCATTTAACCTTTTACAAATTATGTTGACATCTTTTTATGTATATAGAAATTGTGTTGACAAAATTATTTGCACGTTATATCAGTGAATCGTCCTCGTTATAACAGTCAACAATTATATGAAAATAAGTCTGAACTAAAATATCATTTGGTAATTGCTCATTATAGCCATGATCTCGCTATAGCCATGATCGTTATAACCAAGTTCGACTGTACATTTGGTTTTGGTAGAACCTTTGGTTGCAATAAATTGTCGTAAGTGCCCCTATCTTAAGGGTGCGTTTCGATAGAAGCAAAGCTGAGCAGAGTAAAACAGAGACGTGCAAAAATTGACCAATCATATTGCTAAGACACATCTCGTCTCTGCTCCACTTGTAAAGTTTTGTGTTGCAGGACTTAGGTGTTCAATAATAATAATTATTATTATAATAACACTAGCTGGTTCTCAGTATGCGTTGTAATTACAAGTAATTCAAATACTGCCCAGCCCTGCACACAGTATCTTTTTTCACAGGACCATTGTGTCTCGGGTACAGAATTAAAACTCTAATGTAAGAAAAAATAACTATTACATACCTACAAGCGAGCCATAATAATTTTATATTTGATTAGTAAAGTTATGTATGCTATAAGTTTTTTTTTATAATTTAAAAGTTTTTTATTATGTTACTAGCTGGTTCCCGGCATGCGTTGCAAAGCCATATTCAAATAAATACATTGTTTCTCCCTGAATCACCTTTCCCGAGCGCGTCCCCTTCCTAGCTAGCTTTATAAATTATAGCCTATATGTTATTCTGATGTACTAGCTATTATTATTGTAAAGTTTCATTAAAATCCATTGAGTAGTTTTTGCATGAAAGAATAACAAACACACATACATCCATACGAACTTTCGCTTTTATAATATTAGTAAGATATATAAACTTGTAAGAGACATTAACCAGGTATTTAATTTCAATTTTCAGAAACAACAACTAATATTAATAGAGAACTCCAGTCCAATTTTTTTTATTTTTTTTAATGAATAAAGACCTTCAAACTTAAATAACTGCATTTTTATTTTTATTTTTATAGTTAGTTTTAATAGTTAAAATAATTGTCAAAGTTTTAATTTTTAAAGACTCCCAGAAACGCACCGTATCTATGGTGGTCTTCACCCACCCATAGTTTTTTACTTTTTAAGTTGTCATTTTGAATCAGTGATGTCATGTCGAGGGAAATTTCCCTAGATCTAGGGGAGAAAAATATTTTTTAGGGATAAGGGAAATCAGGACAAAATCTAGGGAAATTTCGAACTCTGGCAAAATTTTTATTACATATGACAATAGTACTGGTAATATTTATATATATATATATATATATATATATATATATATATACGTTTATATATTTTTTGGAATTCCTATGAATCTTAATTATTGTTCATGTATTTACATGCAATGTTATTTTTAACACTGACAACTCAAAATGATATTATGGAACGTACCGTCTTCAAAATACCACGCTTGGTACAAATGAGCGGCGGGTTGCTTATGATTTTTATTTTGCAAAGTGTTTTTTTTTAATTTGGAATTCAGTTTCTAATTCAGTGGTGAGTGTATTCGTACTTTTAAATTATTACTTCACGTAGCAAAAAGTGTTTTATTTGGAAAATCACGGTATTATTAGTATATTTATCAAGTTCCAATATCTTTCCAATTAATTATCATATTAATTAACATATAACAGGATTAGTGTTACACAATCGGGTGGCTACGTAGGTAATTGCGTAAATGTGAAATTTCACTTCGAAATCTAGGGAAATAATTTTCTTGGGCTGAGCATCCCTGATTTTGAATTTAAGAAAATGGCGGAATAAAATTAATATAGGATGACTCAATGACTTTTGTGTGAGAAATTGAGGCGTTTTTATTTAAGATTAACTGCTTTTAATATAGAAAAACATTGGTAAAATGTCCACATTTCACCGCTACTGTTATTGTATTTAATCAAAGTGCAATATAAACACAATAAATCATCTCTTTCATTGCAAATACATGTGACATCGTGTTTTGTGTCAGGCGTTACTTT
Organism: Limnephilus rhombicus; assembly: GCA_929108145.2. NCBI lineage: Eukaryota > Metazoa > Arthropoda > Insecta > Trichoptera > Limnephilidae > Limnephilus > Limnephilus rhombicus. Next base: position 40,064,901 of record OV815273.1, on the reverse strand, counting down.
GTAGATACATTGTTTTATGTATAATACATACAGAAACACTGGTATTTATAATACACTAATCATGACGAGTGTGTAACAACTTGTATAAAAAGCCCTATACTAAAAACAATTTGAAAATACATAACAAAATGTCAAAATAGGACGACTTTAACCTCAAATAGACAAAATTTATTGCAGATTGTCCGCAAATATAGCCCTTTTCGTTAATTGTTGAGGGCCTAAATTATGTTTCAATAAACACAATAACTATTATTTATCTAAATCTCTATAAACAGTATGAAAATAAACCAAACACAAGAAATGTTGAATTGCATAGGTACGTGTCACTTCAAGTCATTTCAAATGTCAACACACTATCACCAGGTGACAGGTTAAGTGTGACGTCACAGTTAACCATTTCAGTAATGCCAACTTAACGCTGTGTTTTGAAAGAGGTTTAAAAATGCACTTTTTAATATTTTTTTAAAAACTCTGCGTTTAATATTATGAAATAAAACTTATATATTCAGAATCAGCGTTTCTTGGTCTATATGAACATATTTTTTTAAAGCCATAATATTTTTCACTGGAGTTCCTTATTGTACGTGTTCGACCCTCAAATCATCAAAAGTAGTTAAATATTTGGAAATAATCATAGACAACCAACTACGTTGGGAAGCTCATATCAGTGACACAGTAAAAAAAACTCCATAAACTCTGCCATATATTCTACTCCCTTAGGTCCATCTTAGATTTACAGACTTTAAGAAGCGTATACTTTGCCCTTTTCCAATCCATAACAACATACGGTATAGTGGGATGGGGTGGTTGTGCTGAATCCTTTATTAGACCAATTATTATAGTTAAAAAACTGAGAATTATATTTAAATGTCAACCTACCCGTCCCTCAAATGAACTCTTTGCCAAAATCAGGGTCTTACTAAGACAAGCATTTGTTATATATGAAAAAATAACCTACTAATGGCTCCACAACATCAAGCACACACCCGATTTTCATCAAACCTGGGTTGCATGGTCCCAAAAACTAATAAATCATTCGCTCAACGACAATTCTGGTTCATCACTCCTAAAATATATAATGTTTTGAGTACTGACATAAAGTCAAGTAATTCTAAAGCACTTTATATAGCACATGTACAACATTGGATATTTGAAAGGGGGACGAGCGTACTTCAAAGAATACATGAGCTCTTAACACTACATTTTAATTATTAATTTTTGCATTTCAAAATTTTTATTTCCATTTTTATTTCTATTTTTCTTGAAAATATTTTTTTTTTCTCTTAATGTTTCACCTAATTTTATTTATTTTTTAATTTATATATTTCTATGGAATACATGAGTTCTTAACACAATCTTTATTATTAGTTTCTGTATTTCAAAATTTGAATTTTCATTTTTGTTTCTATTTTTCTTTAAAATATGATTTTTTTCTTTATTTTTCACTTACTTTTATGTATTTCTTAATTTTTATTTAGAATGTTTATTATCTGTTATAGAATAGTATTTTTTAATTCCTATTTAAAATATTAAATGTATGACTACCACAACACGGGCATTAGCCTAGTGTGGTAGCCAAAAAAACCCAAAATCTGTTACAAATAAAATATTATGAAATAAAAATTAATGGTCAGGCAAACAATTTAATTTAACATTTCATATCGCTATACTTGACCCACTTGGACCCATTCGCTTGTTTTCAAGCTACCCACGACGTGGCCAGACATATGTAATGACATATGAGACATACCTGAGTTATTAATGCAGCATTTTCTTTTCTTTTTCAGGTGACTAAATGTTACAATGAAAATTCCACCCAACCTCTCCTATGTGCGAAATATGTAAACGACTTCAATGATTGTGTGTCGAGCAAGCGAGCTGAAGTGATGGCCACTGGTTCATAAGGCCGAGGCCATATTTCTGATTCCATAATATATTTTTTATTAAAATATTTGTTTTTTTCTTTTCTTTTTATATCAATTTAGTGATAAAATATTGATTCACTGCAAAAATGATACACAGGCTGTTCAAAATTAGACTTCAAAATTTATATATTTATCATTTTCTTTTAAAATTAGTTGATACTTGAATGTAAATATTGGTTTAATAAAACTATGAAAATCGTGTGTTTTTTTACTTATATTTTAAGGCAAGCAAACCACAAATGAATCATGAAAGCCATAAACCTACCAAAACGATCACATCACACACTTGATTTTGGATCATAATAATTATAAGTAGTGACCGACTGAAGGTTCGGTTTTGGCAAAAAAATCTAGTTTTGTCAACAGTTTCGGTTTTGGCAGAAAATCTGCTGAACCTTCGGCCACACCGAAACTCTGCATTCGTTAATTATCGTGCGTCGTTCGGGTTAGTTCGTGGCTTGTGTGTTACCCACCATCATCAGCTGAGTTCGCCAGCCAGTCCGGCGGGATTGTATTGCTTTTTTACATTAGCTCCAAACAGGAGGCCCGAGGATAATAATTCCCCTCAGGGCTTATGTCATCTTTGGGGATGCTGAGTGGAGTCTTTTTAGGAAATTAATGAGAGAACGTTCTGGGAAGGGAAAGAATCTGGGGATAAGTGTGTCCAGGAGTGACAGACGTGTGAATCCATCCCTCCCACTCGGTGCAAGAGGATATTCCGAGAGTACGGATGGAGAAGTCAGAGGGATTCCCTCAACCATTCTCTCGATGCAGTTGGTGGGCAGATGCGTCCGCCGCCAACACCCGGACAGACCTCACCCCTGCTAAGTCACCAAACGTGGCGAACCACCTGGGATGACCTATGGAAGAGGTGTTGATTATCTTATAAATGGTTTCCGGGATGGCTGAACTCATACCCACCTCCCAAATTGTTGTGATTGTAAAAATAATTCAAATTAAAATACTCTATTAATGAGGTCCTTCCTTTGTAAGTGTTGATTATTGACAAATTTTTGTTCCAGAAGTAGTTCATGTTTGTTAATTTTTATAATTTTTGTTTGTTTTATAGCAGTCATATCAACAAACAAAAAAATATTTATGTTGTCACATACTTCAATTGTTGTTTTTTTATTTCTTTTAATATGTGTTAACTGTTTGTATAAGTGTACAAAAAAAATCCAAATTTCAGTAAACAATAGATTTTTAACATGTCTAAAAAAGTTTGGGTTTCGGTAGAAAATCCTGTTTCAGTCGGACACTAAATATGTATAAGCAATATTTTTTTTTTTTTTTGAAATTTTTTTTTATTTATTTTGGTACAGTACATACAATAGATACATAAATATAATGAAAGTATATAAAAAAGAAAAAACTTAATACAATATTTTAAATACAAATATACATATTTTTTTAAAATGTTCTCCCATAATAAGCAAATGCTTGTGTGTCCGGGAGGAAGTATTATTTGTTAGGTTATTTTGATATTTTTTTTTTTTAAATTTAGTTTATATTAAGAATAAGAGAAACATATGTGTGTATATGTATATATATATTTTTTTTTAGTTAAGGTTTTCAGTATATTTTTTTAATTGTGTTTTGAAATTTTTGAAACTGTCCTATTTTCTGGTAATTTATTAAAGAAATTTGTTCCTAAGTATTTATAGTTTTGTTGACCCAAAGTTTTTTTACAAATGGGAATTGGTAACATGTATTTTTGCCTGAGATTTACTGTGTTTTTGAAGGGTATGGATTTGTTTAGGATATCCTCTTTGTAAACTTGTAAGGTTGAATGATACAGGAAGAGAGTATTTAATTTTCTGACTTTAAATTCTTTGAGATTCCAGCAATGGCTAAATTAATCAAAGATACAATTTATTGCATTGCATTGTATTATAATATTAGGTCCTTACATATGAAATTGGTGTTTTGTATGGGAGGAACATAAAGTCGATTATTTTTTAATGTAATATATTTATTTAATCAAAGTATGAACCATTGCTATCTATGCACTTTTGCCATCTCATAGGTAGTTCATCGATCCCTTTCCTAAAAAAACCATTCGGACAGGAATCAATAAAATCTTTGAAGGCGGTTTGGACTGCCCCATCGGAGTTGAATATTTCCCTTGCAAGAAGTTTTCCAAATTTCGAAAAAAATGGTAATCTGATGGGGCAAGGTCCGGAGAGTACGGTGGATGTCTTAGACATTCCAATTGAAGCTCCTCTAATTTGGTAGCCAACGGTATGTTGGTATGCGACGCAGCAGTCAATACGCGTTTGTTGATTTGCTTCACTCAATTCGTGAGGTACCCACCTTTCAAGCTTTTTCAGCTTCCCAATTTGCTTCAAGTGGATTAAAACAGTTTTATCACTAACACCGCAGCCTGCAGCTAACTCGGACGTGGTTTGCGATGGATCCGCTTCCACAATATCCTTCAATTCTTCATTATCAACTTTGGTCTCCGGCCGTCCACGGGGCTTGTTCTGCAGGTCGAAATTTCCAGAACGAAAACGCACTGTGTTTTCTTTTGCAGCACCGTCGCCATACACATCATTATTCATTCGAGCCGTTTCTGCAGCACTGGTGCCACGGTGGAACTCGTACTCGTAAATAACGCAATATTTCAAGTTTTCCATTTTGTAAACTAAGTGACGCAAAGAAAAAAACAATTAAGGAAAAAACAAATTAATTATAATTTTCGAAACACAAATACATGAGTAAATAGCTGTATAAATTTGAATTTGGAATTCCTAACCAAAGAGAAGATATTTGAGATCAAAGTTGCCAGTACGGCAAAACGCCAATTTCATATGTAAGGACCTAATATAATGGAAGTGTCTATATATTGGAGGAATATTATTAGTATTTGAGTATTCATTTTAACAATATTATTCCTCTGTTAATATATTGGGGCGCAGCGCAGAAAAGACACTTGCAATATAATCCCTAAGATTTATAGTACAGATTCTCTCACTGAGCATAACTTATTCTGAAAAGGTCAGCACCTGCTGTTAGTTATGATACTCGCTGACTGCATTTTAAGTAATCAGTATAAATAAACCAAACCACTCGGTAATCAGTTTTGAGCTACTCTCCCGTGTCTGGGTTAAGCGTCGATGACACAGGGCTAGTTTACAAGCTACTATCTGGGAAATTCACTATCTGTTAGTAAACTCGCTCAGTGTCATCGTGTCACTTGCTAACTAGCAGATTGTTGACAATCTACGAAAAAAGGTTGAAAGGTCGTCAACTTTACTCGCCTGCACGCTTGCTCGTGATTGGTTTATTTACGTTTCCAACATGGCTTCTGATAAACAGCTGATTTCGACTGTCAAAAATCTGAAGAATTTAGTTCACGCAGGCGTCGTTATTCTTGTTACTGGCGCTAAAAGCGACCTCAGTTTCCTACGCTTCTGAGCGAGTGGACAGTTTTGTGTGTCATCATGACAATCTCACTCGCCGATTTACCCGCTTTTAAAACTTAGTAGCTTGTAACTCGCCGTGTGTCATCGAGGCTTTAGAGGTCAGAGCACTGAGATACTTGGAAGAAAAGCGTTCCAATATTGCTGTCCGAGAAAAACTGCTTTATTGCTAACATTTTTTTAATAACACTTGACTTTAGTTCTTTTGTTAAATAGTATGCTATGGAACTTCCAAATTTCCACAACTACAAATCGCTTTTCCGGCACTTCATTATAAACATTTCCAATTTCAATAATGGAAATTATTTTAAAATTTCCTGACGGATAACTGAAACAACCTGCCCCTATTATTTTTTTAAGTAGGAACTGTTCTACAGCGAATAAAACAGCCATAAAATCAACGGAACGATTGTGACAGCCAGCTGTGGAGTTTTGTGCATTTGTGAAATTATCTTCAAAATTTATCAATATTATTATTGCTATATTTATTTTCAAAGTTTCTTTAACAAAATCTTTAATTTCAGCGTTGAAGGTAAAGAAATACATTTTACAGTGTAATAAATACATTTTTTTATGCTACAGATAATGATTTATCCCCTAAAATATTAGGACTGTCATTATAAAAGTCATCTGGTTTTGGATAAATGTATGCTTGTACTGAAGTTGCGGATTTTTCGTTTTATCATCAACAAAATTTATTAATTATTCCACTAACCGCCGCACTTTTAGGCACGGATTATGGAAATTACACTTCATTTCAAAAATTACTACAAAAAACAACTATTTACGTGCACAAAATAGGTTATTAGGTTCTTAGATTGGGTAAACTAAGGGTAAATATCGGTTCGGACTGGCCACGCTTATTACGAATAATTTTTAGAAAAAAACTTTAGATTCGCCTTAATTACTATAAAAGGAAACTTTTTGGCTTTGGGGCGGCGGAAAATAATGCATTTTAATTTTCAATTGCTTAAAACCAAAATTCGCTTCGCGACCGACACAGCGAAAATCCGCGGCCGTACCTGTCACTGTGATGTTGGTATCCTTGATAAATTAACAAGAGCTAATACGACTGTAGCCGACTTCGTGGGATAAGGCGCGTAATTATGAAAATCTGTCTAGCGGGCTTATTTGTGTAACATGGTTTGTGATACAAAAGAAAGTGCCCCTTTATAACGCCTACTCGCGTCAAGGCAAGAAAAACATCCCAGTTTTCAAGTGGTTTAGCGGCTACGCTAAGTTTGTGTAACATGGTTTGTGATTCGCGGTATTCCATGTAGGTATCCCGCGAAGTCGGCTACAGTCGTATTAGGTCTTGTTAATTTATAAAGGATACCAACATCACAGTGACAGGTACGGCCGCGGATTTTCGCTGTGTCGGATCGCGAAGAGAATTTTGGTTTTATGCAATTGAAAATGCTATATTTTCTGCCGCCCCAAAGCCAAAAAGTTTCCTTTTATAGTAATTAAGGCGAATCTAAAGTTTTTTTCTAAAAATTATTCGTAATAAGCGTGGCCAGTCCGAACCGATAATTACCAAACTAAGTAATTCATGCGTATTTTGATTGAAAAAAATCTTCGCAAATGCCAAATCCTTACAAAAAAAATGGTAAATATTTCCCTATCGAGCCCGCGCTCAAAACACACTTTAAAAAATTAAAACAAATTGTACTAGGTAAATAATGGTTAGTAATAAGTAATTCAGTAACTGGAATTGAAAAATATTGCGTTTTAATGTTTTTTTTTTAAATTTTAAAAACGTGAAATGTCATTTTTCAAGAACCCCCATGTTAATTATGACGATGAAATACGCATTTTTAAAAGAAAAAAATCACTTTCGGTCAGTTAGACAATAATAAGTACGAATTGCAATCTTCGGAATTGATAAATAATGCGTATTAATCATTATTTTGTACGGTTCATAAACACGAAAAATCACGTGAGACGTTTGCCGTCGTTATTAACAACATGGCGTTCCTTGAGAAATGACATTTCGCGTTTTTAAAGATAACAAAATAACCATTAAAAAGCAATATTTTTCAATTCCGGTAACTGAATTACTTATTACTAACTGTAATCTACCTAGTACAATTTGTTTTAATTTTTTAAAGTGTGTTTTGAGCGTGGACTCGGTAGGGAAATATTTACCAGAAAAAGTTTCAATACCGGTAAAGGGATCATTTTATAGGGAAAATTTTGAACTTTGAATAAAAACGGAATTTTTATGCATCTTTTACCAGTTATCTAAACGTTATTAGTTGCTTCTTGAAGTAATGAGTGAACATTGTGAAATTTCCAAAATCCGTACCGTACCGTATCCGTAAGTGCGGCGGTTTGTGGAATATTTACCTTTAAAAAGTACACCATCAACAATGGAAGCAAAGCTAAATACGTTTGAGATGTGTTATGAAATAAAAATAATTTGATGTTCAGGTTATGAGAATAGATTATATAATGCACACATTGTGTAGACATCCGATGTACATTTCAATTTACGCTGTGTTTGTCAATAGTTGATAATGATTGTTATTCCTTTCTGTTGAGAAGAATTTTGATAAATCTAAACACCTTCTCATTCTGTTTTAGATGCCAAAGAAATTTGTCGGAGAGAATAATAAAGCAGTGATCGCTAGAGCCAGGAAGAACGATGCTAAAACCCAGCAGGACGCGCTGAAAAAACAACAGCAAGAAGATGAAGACTGGAAAGATGATCATAAACAAACTATTAAAAAACAGCAGAAACTCGTATGATTTTTATTTCAGTTTTTACCGGCGAGAGCCGGCAAGCGTTGCAATGCCACTCAAAGAAAGGAATTGTTCCTCCCTGCATGTCCTTTCCCAAGCGTCCCTTCCCGCAAACATCCTTCGTTCCCCTCCCCCTCCCGCCACACACATTTTCCTAACAACTCGCTTGTCACTTATCATAAAATTCTTATCCAAATTTCATAATGCCAGAGCTCACCATTACATATAGAAATCTTCGCGGGCGTGCACACTAAAATTTTCCAAAATATGTGCCCGTAGGGGCGAAGAGGTTAATTTTCAACATTTTACCCCATGCAGATTTATATTGCTGGTATGTACCTATATTGATTTCAAAATTTTATTTTATCTTGTAACAAATATTATACATTTCAGGAGGAACAGGAGCGCAAAAAACAAGAACAATTAGAAAAGAAAGCAGAATTAAAGCTTCTCCTGCAAAAAGAAGTGGACTCCATCAAAGTACAAGGAAAACAACCTCTGGCCAAAATCACAAGGGCCAGTATTGTGGCTGAAACGGAAAAGAGAAATCAAGTGGCCAGGCAATGTGCCAACAAGGAGGTTATATATTACTTTGTTTCTTCTCTGATTTTTTCTATTCAGTGCTTGTTTTTCAACATCCACAATGCTAAGGAATTTATGGACCCACAACTCGGATTTTCATAGAGAGACAGCCCCACCGGACACGAGGAATAGCCGATTATAGCATGATGATACAGTTTTGCTATTATCGACCAAAAAATTATATATTTCACTGTAAATTCCAAGCTTTTTGTTGCGACTTTTTACTTAGCCATCTACACATTTTAAAACTTTAAACGCAATTATCCCAGCTTTATAATTACATAGCTCAATATCTGATCTAACCTGTAATAAAATATAGTTATTAAACAATATAAAATGTATATATTTTGCATTAACTCCACAACTGAGGAAAATAATTTCCCTCAGACCTATGTCACAAAATTGAAAACAGAGTATATCTGTTTAAGAACACATTGAATCATTATGTTATGTACTGGATTCTTTTACTTTGTTTTTCTTTTTAACACTAACGAGATATTATTTAATTTATAATTATTATATATGTAATTCTAAACCTCCTTTATTTATATTACAACACAGAGCGTAACGGTACAAGCTGAAAAACCACTTGAAGAGAACATCAACCGATTTAACGCTCCCGGGGAAAGTGCCAGTACTGTCGACCAAGCTATCTCCCTGCTTAGGTATGTTTATTTGTATTTTATAGTAACATTGTACGGATTCAAATGCCCGTAGCTAGTGAGTCTAAGGCACCCCCAATCAGTGAAATTGTCTAGAAACACAGTCCTTACCTCTCTGTGACGGAGATTTTTTTTTATGTAATTGTTGTGAATAAATATTTTATGTAATTCTTCATTTTGTTATAAAAAATATATTTACTCCTTGCTCGATTTTGCTAACAATCATAATCAATCTCTCAACTGTTAATTGCAAAATATTTATGTAGAAATAATGCATCTGACAATTTATCTGTTTTCAGTGTAAAATCTGATGACTCCGATAAACATCCGGAGAAACGTCTCAAAGCTGCTTACACGGCTTACGGAGAGATTAATTTACCCATTCTCAAGCAAGAAAATCCATCCCTCAAGCTATCGCAGCTCAAGCAGTTGCTTTTCAAAGAATGGCAGAAATCTCCCCAGAACCCCCTCAACCAGAAGTTGTAAGAATTCCTCATCATTGGCAGTTGTATGGATTACAATCAATTAATATATCCCTGAATTTTCATTATAAATTATTAAGGTGTAATCTCTCGCGTTGGTTTTTTTGTTGAAATGAAATTAGTGGAAGTAATGAGTCAGATTTGGATGTGATACTATTATTATAATAAGTGTGGATTTAAGACTCTTTTATCAACTTTAATTGTCACGGAAGCCAGGATTAGACACGTTACATTGACATTGGACATGTCTTGTATTTTTAGGATAACTCATGATCAGATAACAGATCATGAACATACATAAAATTGTATAATATTTTTGGTCATTAAAAATGTTGTGTCACATTTAAATATTTACCAGCTTCATTTGTGGTGCTATTATAATCATCAATTTTATTAATAAGGGCCCAAAAATTAATATAAAGTTGTTTAGATTATTTTCTTCGTAATCCATTTTATTTTGTTATAAGTATGGAATCACTGCCATCTGTGTATAATTATTCAAACTTTAATGTCTCAACAAAAAAGTTATGATTATAACTCGGATTTGTCATTGTAAAAGCTGGGCTGAGCTGTAGAAAACAATAATTCGGTTTATAAATATAAAACTCGAGACACACTACTTGCAATACGTGCTGCACACAGCGAGTGCAGTCTGGAAACTTCGGGTCTTTCAACGAAAGAGCACCGGTCTACTCGAAGCTTCTAGAACCGTCGTGGCGGCTCCACCAAGGCGTGCGCCCACATAAAAATGCAGTCAGTCTAGAAGTACTCGCGCCGAGACCGATTTATGTCTCTGGGTTCACGCATCACCAGCTAACTATTTCTACACCAAGTCTCTGCCCACATGCTGTCACGGAGCAACCCGTCACTTCAATCACACTCCGGAATTCACCACCGTTTATCTCCACTACCCACGGTGCCGAGTATCTCACTGGAGGACCAGCTTCATGATCTTCACCACCAACTGACCAGAACGTCATGTTTAAGTCTCCGCCCACAGCACGTCGGACACCGAACCACATCCCGACGTGATGTGATGTACGTGTTATGCATCCCATTGTGATGCATACCAAAATACAATCGTCTTCGTAATAAAGGCTCAGTGATACTCCATAAAATCTTTTATTTTCTTTCTCAATCATTACCCACAAATATTCCACCCTTATTTTGGACTGGTGTATATATTAGGCTTCACTAATAAAGGTGTTTTAAATTTTACACGACTAATGAACAACCATTTATGAATTTTAAAAGATTTATTAGTTACTAGCAGACCCGGCCACACGTTGCTGTGGCTAACGAAACCTTTATAACCAACGCCATTTGTTAAATCAAATCCACACCGCCCATTTGTCAGCCTGCTGCCGCTTGGCCAGATATATTATATACTAGCTTTTGCCCCTGGCTTCGCACGCGCCACTCGCTTCCCCCTCTCCCCCCCCTGACTACTGGTTTGACGTCAGTTGCACGCTACTGACAGTACTGGTAGCACGCAGTATAGAAGTGAGTTGCATTCGCTATCTACTACTTATTTGACAGAAATGGTGTCCAAGCATGGTTTGAATGTTAAATTTGTTCCGGAGGTTGGAAAATATCCATGATTGTGTAACTATAATACACCGGTAACAAAGGGTTTAGCAGGCTTGGATTGAGGTTGGAATTTTTTTTTAATTGATGTCATTTTCATGTAGTTCCTTGATGATGACGAATGCCCTAGAATTAATATTTATTTTGTGGTATGGGTGAACCCAAAATCTTCTTTTACATTGGTTTATAGACTCATTTGAGTGCTCACCTCCGTGAAAATCTTTGGTAAAAGGGGAAAGATTTATTCGTTATTGAAGGGAAACCAGAGTAATTTATGTGTGTTCATTGTTTTTTTTGCGCTTATAATAAAGATAGATAAGAACATTGGAGGTTATCCACCATCTATCCGCCCTGGCATAAGTAACATATGGTTACTCCTTCAAGGCGCTCGCAAGGACTCTTAATTTTTTTGAATGAACGAATCTACATTTAATTTGAACGAATCTAGACCTCCAGTGTCCCTGCATACGTTGTTAGCAAGCAGTATGCAAGTGCTTAACGGGAAATCAAGATACAATAAGTGTTAGTATGACTATAGACAAGACAATGGGACAGGTTGGTGATAGTCCACGAGGAGGCAAGCGCTGGGTGATTGTATCCTGCAAGCACCTGTAGGGAGGAAGACACAATACATACATAATAAGGGTATAGCGCTGGAAAACAGGTAGGATTCCTATCCAATTAATTAGCAGTCCCAAGCAAGAATGCGCATGACGTAGATAAGAACAATATTGTCTTCGTTGCTCAAGTCACTTGACATCGTATTGACTCCACAGCTGGAAAAATGATCAAGTTCAGTATAATTCAGGTAACGCCATGTGCACGGAAACCAGCTTCCAAGAGTTAGAATATCAGTAAGCGACTTGTGGTTGCATCACAATTTTTTTTTTTTCCAATTTTATTTTGTTTGTGAATGGTTGTCCAGCTTTGTAATTTGTGTAGGTAGACACTACACATGACCTTTTTTATATTAAATAAAGGTGGGTACCTACCCTTAGATGAAATAAAAAGTGATGTTGTTATGCCCGCATCTTTGCAACGCAACTTAAGTATCTGATGTGCGCACTTCCACAAACCGTAATGGATTTTTTTGCCCGCTACTGTTGCAACGCAACTAAAGTCTCTCGCCTGCGGGCGCCCTAATAGTAATTTTTCAAGATGGAAAAATGGTGGTTTGGAATGCTACGTTCAGACCTAATCAATTCTATAATAATCTATGGTCAATTTGTAGAACAAAAGTTGATGTCCATTTTACTTGGGTATCTATTCCATAGAAAAGCCTATTCTCACTGATCTATTAGAGTCTATGAAGTAGATCATATAATAGATCAGCAATTTTTCAATTTGGTAGGCGGGTATGGGTACCGCCGCCCTGGGAACCATTTATTGGATGACCAACACCTCTGCCACAGGTCACCCCAAGTGGTTCGCTACGTTTGGTGACTTAGCAGGGGTGCCCGGGTTCTTGGGGTAATGTTTGTTCAAGTCTTGATGGCGGGTGCGTCGGCCCACCTTCTGCGTGGCGGGCCGGATTGGGAGATGCTGGTTGAGGGAGACCCTTTACAACCGGTTACCGCTGTCCGGGCCGCTCGGTAGTACAGGGGCCCGACCCTCAGGCTCACGACTGAGGGTGGGCTGCCCCATCAACGAGTGTAAAAACCCCGCCGCTGCTGTTGTGCCGGTTCGTGACCGGAGGGGACCCAGCAGTAGCGTTTGGGGCGCATTGGGTGACCTCTCCAGCCGGACTCTCCCTATCCATCGCCTTGTACCGCAGTGGGTGGATTGGATTCATTCGTTCGTCACTCTTGGACACTCTGATCCCCAGCTTCCTACCCACCCCTCATACCTTTTCCTTCCCAGACCTCCCTCCCCCCACACCCCATCATAAAAACATTTAAAATCATGACAAAACAAACAACAAAAATTAACATCATTACAGCGGCGAGTAGTAGGCGACCCCGGCGCAGGCCAAAAATGTTGGTGAATTACACCAACGTTCGCGGCCTGCATACCAATTTAAACTCCGTCCACCACCACCTTTTTTCTCAACGCCCCAACCTACTATTCCTGTCTGAAACGCAGATAGCCGAGCCTGTAGACGCCTCCTATCTGGACTGCCCGGGCTTCACCCTCGCAAGCAAGTTCAGACCTAAAGGAGGTGTCTGTCTCTATAGTCGAGCTGACGTCAACTGTGTGCGACTGTTGAATCTGGAAAACTCCAGATTCGACGTAATGTGGGTACGCGTCAATCTTGCCAGTACGGTAAGATTCTACGCGTGTTTATACCGCTCACCGAACCTTAGCGAATCAGACACGTCCGAACCTTTTTTTAACTACTGTGCCACACGGTTACAGTATTGAAGTCACAGCGCCTTTAGAATCGTCCGACCACTGCCTGGTGACGACATCAATCCCTGTAAACTTCAGACCACCAAACGAGAGGCTGAAGAGAAAAGTGTGGCACTATAGGTCAGCAGATTGGTTCGGTCTGCGGGCACATTTTAATGCTTTCCCATGGTCAGCTGTCTGTTTTCGGACTTCGGATCCCTCAAGATGTGCCCAGGAAATTGGTGAGGTCAGCTTCATCCAATCTACTGTTAAGGAAACTGGTGTAGGCTCAAAGCCGTGGTTCAGTCGACAATGCGCTGAAGCAGTGCGACGAAAAAACGCGGCTTACCGAGCCTACAACACATCTAGAACATCCGAAGACAGAACAGCTTACAACAAAATGGCAAAGGAAACCAAGAGAATCATAAATAGGTCAAAATTCGAGCACGACCAGCAGATCAGCAGAAAGCTGACTGCATGCCCGCATGGCAGCAGGCAATTCTGGTCGCTTGCGGGCTCAATAGGTCGTAATTTCTGCAAATCCAGTCTGCCACCTCTTACCAGACCTGACGGCTCACTAGCAAACACCGCCACCGAAAAGGCTAACTTACTAGGTAAAATGTTTGCGGATAACTCAACCCTCGATGACCAAGGTGCTGTCCCGACGTCGGTTCCTCACTGCGGTTTTCGTATGAAAAAGCTGAGGATCCGGCATCGGGAAGTACTCCATGTTTTACGAGGGCTTGATGTTAATAAAGCTAGTGGGCCTGACGGAATACCTGCCCTGGTACTGCAAAGGTGCGCTGCAGAAATAGCTCCAATTTTGACGAAGCTTTTTAAACTGTCCCTGAAGACTGGCTCTGTGCCCTCTGGTTGGAAAAAAAAGGTTATCCATCCTATTCCAAAGAAGGGTGACCGCTCCAACCCGGCCAACTACCGCCCCATAGCGATCACATCAGTTCTGTCTAAGGTGATGGAACGTGTGATCAACGACAAACTGCTCACATACCTCGAGAAGAACAAAATTATTAACGACCGTCAATACGGATTCCGGCGGAACCGCTCGTGCGGTGATCTTCTCGCGTATGTGACGCATGTTTGGGGGCGATGCCTGGAACGTTTCGGTGAGACCCAAACGGTTGCACTGGACATATCCAAGGCCTTTGACCGGGTTTGGCACCGAGGACTTGTCAACAAACTGCATTCTTACGGACTTCCCGCATCCTTGTGTACGTGGATTGCCGACTTCTTGAGGGAGAGGTCGATTCAGACGGTAGTCGATGGTTTCACCTCTTCCTCTCACTCGATAAATGCTGGCGTCCCGCAGGGATCGGTTCTGTCTCCAACTCTGTTTTTGTTGCACATCAACGACCTTTTGTCATGTGCACCAATTCACTGCTACGCGGATGACAGTACAGTTCATGATAGCTTTTTGTTTGACAAGCCCCCAAAGGGCTCACAAACTCCAACAGCTCGTAAGGCTTTGAAGCAAAGAATGGACGGTTACCTCGAGAGTGTTTTCTCTTGGGGTAAAAATAATCTCGTTGAATTTAATGTTTCAAAGACCCAATCTTGTCTGATTACGTCTAAAAGGGATCGCAATGAAAATCTAGTCTCTTTCAACGGAAGCAATCTTCCGAACAGGCCATCCATTGATTTGCTTGGTGTAACCCTAAGTGACCAGCTCAGGTATGGGGGCTCCATCGAAGCCAGAGTAAAGTTAGCCTCCCAAAAACTGGGCGTACTGTACAGGGCCCGCAGATACTTTAAAAGTACACAACTGCTAACCCTGTACAAATCGCAAGTGCGCCCCACGGTTGAATTTGGCAGCCACCTCTGGTCTGGAGCTCCAAAATACCTGAAAAATACCCTCGACTCTGTGCAGAAACGGGCGGTCCGTTTGATAGATTCTCCCATCTTAACAGACGGATTGCAATCTTTAGAGCACAGGCGTCGGGTGGGAATGCTATCCTTGTTCTACCGGTATTACAATGGAAGATGCTCCGAGGAACTAGCATCATTGATCCCTTCGGCACCGGTGCATAGTCGGGAAACACGCCAAACGCGTGCCCAACATTTGTACACAGTTGACATTAGTCACATGAGAACGGGTCGTTTCTTCGACTCGTTCTTATGTTCAACAGCTCGGCTGTGGAATGATTTGCCGGCCTCTGTGTTTCCTCCTTCCTACAACATGGGTCTCTTCAAGACCAATGTTCATTCCTTCCTCTCCTCAAAAAGACCCTCCACACAGCATCCCAGATGACATAGGCCCTGAGGGAAATTATTTTCCTCAGGGCCTCCTGTGTGGAGTTAATGTAAAAAAAAAAAAAAAAAAGCTATGATCCTGGCTCTGGGTGTTGGCACATATTTCATTTACACATAAAAAACATGCTATTAAAATAATTTGTTCTTGTTGAGATAATGATCTAATTTTTTTGGAGGCCTTGATTGAATCCTGCCCATGTATGTATGTATGGGTTCCATGCCAGCTCAGAATCAACTCAACTCAACACCTCTTTAAAAAGGCATTGAAAAAAAATGAAAATAGCCCATAATCTAACCTAACGTAACCTATTTAACCAATTTTTTACATCACTTTTAATGACTTTTCAAAGGAGGTTCTGAGCTGATTTCATTCTGAGTTATATGGGTGTGTGAGTACATCGTATGTATGTACTCACACACCTAGAAGGTGCTTACCCACTCTTAAAATCAAGCTCAGTCATCAGATCAGTGAAAATGATTAATCCATTGCAAGCAGAGGACATGTCAACATAATTTTGCAGGCAGGTAAGTACGATCCAATCATGTAAGTACTGTCATTGTACTCACCGACAGGATGAGAGCGATTTAAAAATGTAATTTTTGTTTAGAATACATTTTTAATAAGTACCTACTTCTATTACACCACAAAATATACAGGCCAGTTGTTTCAATTTGAACAATCCATCAAATTTCGAAATTAATTTTCAAGTTCTATTCAATTTCTGTTATTATATCATTATAGGCCAGTCGCTTTACATTACTGGCTTATAATAACAGAATTTAAATATAACTTTCATAAAACTTGAAAATTAACTTTGTAAATTGATGAATTGGGCAAATTCTGTATCCTTAGCATTTTATGGAGCGTTTTCATAATCAACACTACCTCACTTTTCCAGCGGAATATATTAAAATTTTTAAAAAATGTTTGTAGGTAGGAACATGCCTAACGCCACGGCAAATCCAAACAAACATATTGAGGAATGTAATTTTTTTTAAAGTTGGAAGACAATATTAGCGACTCTCAATCGAAACTTTGAAACAGTAAAAATACGGTCTCATCTAGGAATTGAACCCAGGACCTTAGCCTTGCCGGGGCTCTGTTCTAGAGCACATGATCTGCACAGTATATAGAAACGGAACATTTTTTACTAACTATTGCATTACTCTCATTTATAATGAATCACCTACCCAGAAGTTTAGTTATATGTAGTAACAATGGGCATATCGGTATTCGCTAGAGAATTAAATAATCTATTTATGTAAAGTGGAGTATCTGTGGCGGGTGGACGGCCGCATGGCGGACACCGGGCAGGTGGCGTTTGTTTTGTTTTTCATACAAATCTACAGTTTTATTCCGAGATTGATTTTGCACATTTCACCTTCAAAACAAGAGGAAGGTCACTATTTCTAAAAACTTTGTGAAATGCCGGGCTATGCCGGCATTACCTCAGCGTACTTAATAAAATAAATTAGCAGCAGATTCATTTTGAACATCGAATTAATATTTCAAACTTATTATAATTTCCTGACTGTGTCCAAAGCAAATTTTGTGTAAAACTCCAAAATATCGACAGCGTAAGTGCCAAACAGTAAATTGTTCAGGAGAAGGTTTTTTTTAATTATCTTTCTTCATTGATTCCAAAAAGGCTTTTGGTTAATTAGGATTATTAATCTTTGGTTGCTGCCTATATAAAGCTGATAACGCAATTATCTGAATGCCTTCAGTTGTTGAGATAGTGGCGGTAACGCTGTTTTGCCTATGTCCCTGGCAGATTTTTCCCTAGGAAATGTCACATACGCTGTTCAGAATACATCATTATTTTTGAAATAGTTATCACGCGATCATGAAAGGTGAACACATAACTAAATAAAATGGTTCCATGACAGTTGATCCTAAAGTTGACTAAATACAATGATTTGCAAGTATGCAAAGAGGATATACGGCCGTATAACCAAAGTCGATATACTTATATCTGCAGGTATTTTTATTGAAAATCCGTTGTAAAAATATTTTTACTAACAATAATTTCGACTCTTCGAAGGAGCATGTGGTAATAAAAAATACGAAATACTTATACATGCAGTCGGCTTAGCAAAAAATCGCTATATAACATTTTTTTTCTAAATTCAACACTAGAGGCCCACCTTCTCAGTGGAGGCAGTAAGACTATGGCCTCCACAATTTTGGTATTTTATGAGGCTGAAGGTAGTGGGGAGGGGAAGGATATGTGGAAAATGTTCCTGGCTATTCAGAACTAGTTATCAAACACGGCTAAAGCAATTTCAAGTAATAAATCTAATACCTACACACTACACACCAGCGTACAAATACAAAAAATCATATAATATAACTTTTTTATCCGAATAAAACACAAGAGTCCCAACTGCTCCCAACAGTCTGGAGCGAGTGAGACTATGGAATTCCCAATTTTAGCATGTTGTGAGGCTGAGGGTATCTAGTGGAGAGGGGAAGGAGATGTGGAAAATGTACCTGGATATTCGGATCTAGACACCAAATACGGCCAAAGTCACTTCAAGTAATGAGTCTAACACTTATATACACTACACACCAGCGTAAAAAATTATATAATGTAACTTTTTTTATCCTAATACAACACTAGAGTCCTAACCGTCTGGAGCCAGTGAGACTATGGAATCCCCAATTTTAGTATGTTTTGAGGCTAAAGGTAGTGGAGAGGGGAAGGAGATATTAAAAATGTACCTGGCTATTCAGATCTAGTCACCAAATACAGCTAAATACGGTTACTAAATATAAATAGCCCGGTACATTTTCCACATCTCCTTCCCCTCCTCAATACCTGCAGCCTCATAACATACTAAAATTGGGGATTCCATAGTCTCACTGGCTCCAGACGGTTGGGACTCTTGTGTTGTATTCGGATAAAAAAGTTTATTATAATTTTTTTGTAATTATGCGCTGGTGTATGGTGTATAATTAGACTTATTACTTGAAATGGCTTTAGCCGTGTTTGGTGACTAGATCTGAACAGCCAGTTACATTTTCCACATCCCCTTCCCCTCCCCACTACCTTCAGCCTCACAACATGCCAAAATTGGGGATTCCATAGTCTCACTGGCTCCTGACATAATTGGGATAACTGATATAATTTGCATTACTACTTTTTACACTAATATTCAAATACAAAACAATAAATTTAAAAAAAAAACTCAAGAATTCCATTTAGTTTTCGATGCTACTAGCCACCGACACGTCTGCACTAGTCACCAGATGGACGATGGATGGACGCTAACTGACTAAACTGAAACATTGTCGACAATATTTTTGTCACTGATGTATTGGGCAGCATTGAACAGTTTTCCTTAAAAATCGTAATTTGACAAAAATGTCGTTTATGCTGTTCTGCAGATTATGGGTCGATATTGCTAGAGAGACGCATTTGCTTTGAAATTAAAGTTTGATAATATTAAAGTTTGTATCAATATAATCCAAAACCAGAAACTTTGAAAAATTACGTAGGTGTGTTTCAATGGATTAGATAGGTTCCACAAAATAATGTTCTATCAATATTGTAGAGGCCGAAATAACATAGGAAGGTCACCTACATTAGCATTTTCTTAAAATTGTTATCATGTCATTTTATCCCAGCTTGGCTTTAGGGCAGGGGTAGGGAACCGTGGGTGAGGTATATCAGATGTATTTTTTAATTATTAAGATAAATTATACAAAATTATAAATTCACAGGTATTTATGTAAAGGCAAAACTTTTTCGAAGGCTGTAAACGTGTTATGTCAATAAAATATTCTAAAATTGTCTTCGCGTTTATTGCACAATTTTAAAAAAGAAGTACTGGTATGCAGATTCATTCAAGTTAAAACCAGTCTTATTTGTAAAAGTTTTGTGTTCAAAATGTAAAGATAAATAACGAGTTGTGGGACTATCGAAGAAAACAATCCTCATTCTTCAACATAAGCTTTAAATTCGAAATATCATACCGTATGCTTGCGGACTCTTATTCAGAATCACTCATTAAAAGAAGTCTTATGTTTTAAACGTAACGTAAAATTCTAGATGAGAATTCCTCACGCATCGCATATATCTGTTTTTTTTTTTTTGAAGAATTTATGTCAAGAATACCAACCTCCCCTCCCACCCCGAGCCTGAAATCTTGGTGCGGCCTGCGGGTGGAACTACAATCGTTCAAATGGCCCTTGACAGTAAAAAGGTTCCCCATCCCTGCTTTAGGGCATGATGAGCAACCTGCGGCCTGCAAGCCCATTTCACGTAACCCGCAACCTGCATGCCTTTTCATACTTGGCTAAATAAACTATCAAAAGTTTGCGGTAAAGTATATTCAACGGTTTAAGTATTTTTATAAAAAGGTCGAACTTCAGCCTTTCTTCAAAGTTTTTAATCGCTAAAAATAATAAGATTTTTCTTATGTATTCTTAGACAAAATTTCGTGGTTTAACTTCTCGGGGCCATACGAGCTAGCCAAGATAGCAAGCTATTGCTACTAAGATAGTAACTCCAGCTGCGGTGTAAACAGAACTAGTTTGGTTTTAAACTAGTAAGCTCGCGAGGAAGCTGGTAAGCTAGCGTCTCAAGCAAGGATAGTTTAAGATGGGGTTCTATTATTCGAGCCCGGAGCTAGTAGGTATATGATCAGCTAGTGCACGGTGAT